>OY728132.1:777916484-779166484 GCA_963277665.1 Viscum album
ACCTATAGAAAGAGCGTAGACCCATCCTCCATTGAGAAACTAAACACAGAAAGCACATGGCATACCCCACACATCTTCACACCTTTTGGAAGAAGGGTAAGAAAGACCAGCTACCTTGATTAGTGAGGAAAGTAAAGCAGATAAACAACCCAAGAATCAGCAAGCATCCAAACATTCACATCCAACCTGTTTCATCATCCCTGGTGTCCTTACTGACACCCACATGCATAAACTAATGCATCTCGCCACTCTAGGCATCATCTACTACCACAACCAGTAGGCCTCCATGCCCCCACATGTTACAACATCCATCCAGGCTCACATCACAACATAAGCAGCAGCAAAACAAACATCATATCAATTGGGCTCTTAGGCCTTAAACAAGCAATAGGGTAAATCATAACCCTACAAGGAATTATATTTTATCAAACAATCAATTATTTAATCCACCTTGGATTAACCGATTTATTATTCGTAGGTTCCAAAGTTGGGAACCCTAACTAGTAAGATATCACAAATAATTAAGCATGCTTACTGCACCAATTTGATTAACATCAAATTGCAACAAAAATAACCAGATTCATTTACATGCCTCTTTATCTTTTCCAAACAATTATCGATTGATTCCAAATTTACATTCTTTGCCAATTTCTATCAAGAACAAGAAGCTAAACAAATAAATCATAGATATCACACTATCTAGAAAAACAAGAGGCAATAACATACGATCGATATCAATTTATTTATCTAGTTAAAATATTTATTAAGTCAATTCCATTGTTATCTAGTGGGATTAAACATGATAACTATATAGTTTCACATAAGATAAAAGAAAATCAATGAATCCCCTACCGTAAACGGTTCTTGATATTCTTTATATGAGAACGAGCCACACAACGGGTTACGATCTCCTCCCCCTTGACAAATGTATCCACCCGAGGATGCAGAGACACCACCACACCGGTCAACACCCAAGAAAATTCTATTAGAAACATATAGATATAATTCCATAAAAGGTAAAGGAGAAATGAAAGGAGATGAACCCAAAAGAATGAAAATAGAACATACCTTATATCAGAGATCAATCGATACTACTTGGTTGCACAAAAAATAGATGGGAACCAATACAAGGAGGAAATTTTGATTGAACAACTCCTACAGGATGGAATGAAAGGTTAGAGCATCTCACACCCAAGAACAGGGAGTAAGAATTAGGGAGTAAGATATCTCATCCCTTTGGAATATTTAACGGAGGAGCGGTTTAAGATATGCTGAATTTTCCATTAAAAGAATATCACATTAAACCATGCGGTTTGACCAAGTAAAATCATCCCTAGCCTTAATAAAATTAATATACAAGTTGTGGACTTTGAATCAGCCTTAGAGTCCTTAAAAAAAGTCTTTAAATGCATTTTACATCAAAGGAAATGTCAAAGGGGCGAAAATGTAGGAAGCTGTAAACATTGTTCATGAACACGAAATTTGGAAAAGGAAATAGAGGCTACAGTTGGAAGTTCACCATTCTGGAAATACTGTACATAAACCTCTCCATTTTGGAAACACTGTTCATAACCCTAACCAATCTAGAAACATTGTACATAAACCTCACCGTTCTGGAAACATTGTTTATAAACCTCACCATTCTGGAAACACTGTTCATAAATCTCATCGTTCTGGAAACATTGTTCATAAACTCAAAAATTGTCAAAGAAAATATAGGCCACCGTTGGAACCTCACTGTTCTAGAAACATTGTTCATGAACTAGAAATTTGACAAAGGAAATATAGGATACCGTTGGAACCTCACTGTTTTAGAAACATTATTCATGAACTCAAAATTTGGCAAAGGAAATATAGGCTACCATTAGAACCTCACCGTTGGAACCTCATTGTTGCACTATTCACATAAGGCTACCAATGACACTGTTCACATAAGGTCACCATTGCACTGTTCACCTAAGGATACTGATGACACTGTTCACATAAGGGATTGTTTTACTGTTTAATTAAGGTTATCGTTATACTATTAACCTAAGGATACTGATGACACCGTTCACCTAAGGTTACCGATGCACTGTTCACCTAAGTATACCGATGCACTATTCACAGAACTGGAAATTTGGAAAAGTGTTGGGAATAAGTCACCTTGACCTCTCAGAACACCTCAGACACCAGATTTCCACAAAGTAATAGACCAGAGAGGTCCAGGCCATTACACAATCCATATAAAATCCCCATCACATTAGGATGATCCCACCATACTCTGGTGAAATTTTCACCCAAATCCTTAACCGAGACATCTAAATTCATAGGGAAAGGAATAGAAATAAAGAATGAAAGTAAACAAGAGGATAAACTCACCTTAAACACCAATAAATCACATAAAAATATCACCCATATTGAAGGAGGTCGAAGGAGGGATATGTGAAGAGGTGTTTCTCCCATGTGCATGTGAGGGAGGAAGAAGAGGGGATGCCCCCTTAAAAAATAAGGAGGGAAAAATGGACATTTTCCCTATATAAAAGGGTCACATGGTTTGGTCACACCATTTTTCTCACCATGCTCCAACCATACAACCTTCTCCATCTATGGATAACCCCATCACATGGTAGTATCACATGGTTATCCAAACCATCCAATAACCATAAATATCACCTCTACAACCAAAATTCAGATCTCATATGGTTTTTCTACAATCATGTGTCAATTGTGTTCCTCACCCACAAGTTGAAACTAGATTCATTTTTCGTCTTTAACAATGTTTTAACCTTGTATTCCAATCATCACTTATAAATTGAAGTTAAAAGTACCCCATGCCTAGGGTGGTGCATGGTTTCTCTTAAATTGTGACCCTAAAATGTAAACCTGTGGAAGAATCCTTCAAAAAAATTAAAATAAAACCTAAAGATCCCAATACTCATATATGCACCTAAGGCACCTCTCAGTCCTAAATCCATATCCAAAAACACCAACTTAGGATATTCCAAATCTCTAAATTCGGATCTGAATCTAGAAATTCAAAATAACCCCTAATCTAGAATTCAAAAAATTAAAATTCTCTCTTAAATTAATAATCCACTTAGAAGTGAGGTTTTTAAATTGATTAAGGGGATGAGAATTAAAATTTCTTTTCTAAACATTACTTTTCACTGAGGGATATAATTATATTAAAAACACTATTTCATCTAGTATTTTAGTGTCAATATATTTATCTCTTGAGATAGGTTGTGATTTGATTTATCTTGGATGAATGTTTGATCTTTGGAAAGAGTTGAATTTTAAAGATATGATAAATGTTGACAACAAATAAAAAGGGGGATATTGAAGAACATAATGATATTATTGAATATTGTGGTTTTTTTTCAACAATTTGTGTAAGGTTATAAATAATGTTTTAGAATCTATGTGAAGTTTTTTTTAGAAGTTTAAAGATGGATGGATATATTTTTTGAAGGATTTTTTCTTATTAATATATTACTATAAATTCTATGTTGGGACTAAAAATGGATAAGTCATAAAATATTCATAAAGATCATAAATATTTCTATAGATTGTCTCATATGTGAAAAATTAAAAGGTTCTAGACTTTGTAAGGTTTTAATAGAAATTTTTAAAGTGTCTCTCACTTTACGAAATAGGTTCTTACAAGAATTTGGAAAAGGAAAATACACCATACCTAAGAAACATAAGGTAAACTTATGAGATTATAAGGTAAAAACTAGTTTTTGTAAGTTGAGTTTGTAAAACTGCATGGTGATTCATGAGTAATGTTAATTTAACCTCACCTTACAAAGTTTAATAATATAAAAATATTAGAAAAGGAATTGGAACATTGTAAGGTTATGTCTAGAGTTTATAAGGTTACTTCCAATCATCATATAGTTTCCCAGATAATTCATAAGGTTATGTTCAATTTTTGTAAGGTTCATAAGGTTGATTCATGTCTTCATAAGTATGTTTACTAAATCATTTTTAGGTTGAGATAGATACTTTATAAGTTTTGTTTTACCTTATAAAATGTTTTCTATCTAGAAAAATGTAAAAGTAATGAAAACTTTTTAAGGTTCATTTTACTTTATGAAATAAACAGGAATGGACATTCAAAAATTCATGGTCAGTATTGATGCACTAGGTACTTCATAAATTTAAATCACTTAATGAAATATTAGTAAATAATAAAATAATTTTATGTTTTAAGTGTTTCTCATTGATTCAAACATTACAATTACTCAAAATAGAATTGTGATTCATGATGAGTTCTATGAATTAATAAGAACCCACATCATTGAGAAGAATATCAAGACATGGAATAGCTAAGAAATTAATAAATTACCATCACAATAAAGGGATCCATTCCATAAGATTCCATACATAAAAACTTGTATGCTAATATAGAATATTGTTTAAAATACTTTGTATTTTATATAAGTTTGGGAGAAGAAAATATTATGGTTTTTATAAAGATTAAAATGAATATTTTGACCTTGGATTAATGAGTTTTAAATTGGGGGATTTTATTTGAATAGTTTTAAATTAGAAAAGATCACATATATAAAAATTAAGGAATATTTCTTATCATGAACCATTCCCCAGGGCCCATGCCGTGACATCCCCCAAGCCCACCTCTCGAAGGCCAGGGGTTGGCGACTAGAACCAAAGGCATCAACCAACAATTGGGAGGCATTTCCCTGAGTACCTGTACACATGGAAACACAACCACGTCCCAAAGCTGTAAAGGTAAACATGCATGACACTAAACAACCACTGAGTAAAAGTGAAAAAAGTAGGTCAAACGGGCCATAATAAAAACCTAAAAAAATATGAACTGAAAAAAAAAGTACAAGGAAACTCTAAAAGTCGTATGTTGAAAACCCCACCTGGTGGGTAAGTGTAGAGTAGCCACTAAAAGCTACAGAAGTACACCCGGCCTGCCTGGTCTCACTGGGCACCACCGGGTCCTAGGCAACCAAGTCCTCCATCAAGGAGGCAGTCCTATCCACCCGACGCAACACGTGCAGGTGAATTCCATGCAGGGGTGAGTAACAATATACTCTGTAGGGACCCTAAACCAACAAGGAAAGACCAAAAATCAATCCAAAAATAAAACCACAAAGCAAGACATCTCACAATAGGTATAATCTAGAGTATGAAAAGTAATACTAAAAGTCATTTCACAGAACACCTTGGGTTGCTGGATAACTCCTCCTCAATGAGTACAGTGAGCCTACTGGGTCACACAAATCCACTTCCCACTAACCTTGGATTGCTTTGGTACTCATCCCTGATGAGTACCATGGTTATGATGGGTCACACAGAGCCACTCCCCACTGTGGGCATGTCGGGTCACACATAACCACTTCTCACCTTGGAAAAACTGAGGTACTCCTCCTATCGAGTATTGTGGGTCTGTAGGGTCACACAAAGTTTCTCCACACTATGGTCTTGCTGGTCACATAGAACTGCTTCTCACTGAGCCATCGTAGTTGATCCACACAGTGTCGTTTTTCAACAGTCTTCATGTCTCAGCCAACTGCAGGGTTTCTGCATGTAGTGAACTTGATTCTGGGAGAACCACTCCTCAATCCATTCATCATATTTCAACTTCCATGAAATCCTCCCTAGAGTATTCCAAAATATCTTCCACGTCTTTAGGGTTCCAATTCTGCAAAAGTCTCTTTAATCGGATGCCTGATTTTAAAGATATTGGCATTTTTTCAAAAAGGGGATGGTCGGGTCTGGGTCCGGTCAGACCTACCTGACCTGACTTGGCTCGGGGTCCCCCAATCCGACCCGAGTCCACCGACCTGACCCGGGTCCGCCGACCCGACCCGAATCTGGCCTGACTCGATGGGGCGGGCTAACTCTTAACTGGTTAGGACGTAGCTGGAAGTCACGTCTACTTCCACTTCCTCGGGGTCATTATCAGGGATGCCTCCTCCACCGTGGTTGGTTGATCGTAGCCGTAATGCGTGCGACGTGGTGTAGTGCTACATTTGTGGTGCACTGACATGGTCACGTCTGCCCGCCACCAGCCGTCGGCACAGAGGACGGTGGATCCGGTCACATCACCACAACCCGAGCCGGCCATGACGCTTCTTCCAGCACACCACCTTCTGCTCGTGACGGTGCTGGTGGGTTCTTCTGCAAACCACTAGGTCCACTCCGGTGGTCTGTTCTTCATGCCGCATGCACCTATAACCTCTGAGGGACGACATCTTCTCTATGATGGACTCGAATCCTCTTTACCGTCACTTAGAATATATGGTCATAAAGAATGCACAAAACACACAAGACATAAGGTATTGGTCCTTGTTCATGTCATACCATGCCCTCTGCATTAGAGGTTTAGAAATATGGGATATATAAATGAATTTATATCACAATTAACCAAATAATCCCAACACAAAACCCCAAGAAAATTTCTCTCCCAAAATAATGAGAAATCAGTGGATCAACATGTTTGTGGGTTGATCCACGTTCATCATTTAGAATAAGAACAGGGAAACTTAAAACAAAAACAAACCCCTATCTGGGTCAGATCGTTCATTAGTGATGAACGGTGTCGCTACATTTGTTGCTTTGTGATCCTCTATTTACGGTCGTTAGTCGATTGTTGTTAGTGACGATCCGTTCGAAGGGGGGTTAGTGTTCGTCATCGTCATTGGAGATAATTCTAGTTGTATGTTTGATAGAGGAATTCCACCAATTGATCCTACTTTCTCCAACACATTATCCCATTAAAATAAAACATATCATAGTGTTTCTGTTACATTGCATCGTCGTTTCATTGTGTTGTTTCATTTATGAAACAATGTATATATTACACTTCATTTAATGTTCTATTATGCTACACATTTACGGACCATTAATGAGCTTCATTTAATGTGAATCATTGTCACTTCATCGCTACACCGTAGTGCCATCGTTCCATTGTCCAATGGTTAGGAAAAAAAATAAAATAACTTTTTCAGTTATTTTATTTTTTTCGAAAAGTTTGAAAATTAACTTTTTCATTCGACCCCTGTCAGTAAAATTTAGGCCCATTCTAGGCGAATCATGTTGTTTCGAGTTCAATAGTGCCCTCATATTTTTTATTTGAGCACTGGTTTAAAAGTTAGGAAAACTTGATCGCACTTTTATTTAAATAAACTAAAAAAAGTGTAAAATTCTATTCTGGGTTCACCGGGCCTCGGAATCAGGTTTCATAAAAGCACCTAGTCTCTAAATAATTCCATATAATTTAAAAAAAATAAACCGAATTTTTGGGACATTACATTACTCCCCCCCTTTTAGGGATCCACATCCTCATAATCCAAAACAAGGCTAAACAAACAAATGGGGGTACTGAGCATGAATATGAGCCTCTCACTCCCAGGTACTCTCCTAGAGATTCCCATGCTACCACCAAATGTGCACCAGAGGAATCAATCATCCACTAAGGACCTTCTCATGTCAATCCTCAATCTCCAAGGGTAACTCTACAAACATCACCCCATCGTAAATGTCTAGCTCGTCCCAGTCGATGACACGTGATGGATCATGCATGTACCTCATTAGATATGATACATGGAAAACATTATGCACCTGGTGCATATGTGGGGGAAGATCTAGGTGGTACGCCTCCTCACCAACTCTGCTTAGAATCTAGAAAGGTCTAATGAACCTCGGAGATAACTTTCCACCCCAGCCAAATCTTCTCAATCCACATCGGGTGAGACCTGAAGGAAAATATGGTCTCCCTCCTCAAACTCCAAGGGTCATTATCTTCTGTCCGCGTATGATTTCTTCCTTCTCTGTACAGTCCTCATCCGCTCCTGGATGATCTTCACCTTCTCAGTGGTAGCTCATACCAACTTTGGACACATTAATGCTAACTCCCCTAGGTCTGTCCAGCATAGAGGTGGTCTACAAGGCCGCCCAAACAAGGCCTCGAACGATTCCATGCTAATGGTGGAGTGATAGTTGTTGTTGTATGCAAACTCAACCAGTGGTATTTGGTCCTCCCAACTATGACCAAAATAAAGTACGCATGCATGAATCATGTCCTCCAAGGTTTGTATAGTTCACTTCATATGACCATCTGTATGAGGGTGAAAGTCTATTCTCAAGAACAGTTGAGTCTCGAATGCCTCCTAAAGTCCCTTCCACAATCGAGATGTAAAGAGAGTGTCACGGTCTGAGACAATCGTCGAAGGAACCCTGTTTATCTACACTATCTCCTGGACATAGAGGCTTCCCAGTCCCTCTATCGATCCCTGCTCTCGGAGTGGTAGGAAGTGAGCTAACTTGGTGAATCAGTCAATGATCACCCAGATAGAATCGTGTCCCTTAGATGTGCATGGTAACCCCATCACAAAGTCCATCGAGATACCATCCAACTTCTAATCTGGTACCTCAAGTTGTTGTGCCAAGACTTTTGGAACCTGATGCTCAGCCTTTACTTACTGAAAAGTGAGGCATCATGAAATGAACTTTTTCATTGATTTCTTCATCCTTGGACACCAGTACTAATATCAAAGGTCCTGGTACATCTTCTCCGCACTAGGATGTACCACCAAAGGGGATATATGGAACTCCCTCAACACCTCCTCTTGAAATTTCACTGATACTACGGTGCATCCTCTAAAAAGGATGATGTTCTCCCCACTTATTGAAAATTCATCAGAATATTGTCCTGAGGATAACTGAGCATTTTCGGCCTCACAGTCAACATCCACAAGTTGTACTTTCCTGAATCACTATAAGATTGGAGGAGTGACAGTCATCTACTGAAGGTAAGCTGCTCCATCATCATCCATGAAGGATATGTGCATCTCAGCTAACTATTTTGTAACCTCACTCAATAGTTGTAGACTAGACCTTCTGTTGAGCGCATCTACCACCACATTCCCCTTCCTAGGAGTATAGTCTATCTTAGATTCATAGTCCTAGAGGAACTCCCTTCATCACTATTGTCTCAAGTTTAGGTCCTTCTGTGATAAGATATACCTGAGACTCTTGTGGTCGGAGTAGACAGTAAACCATTCACCCATCAAGTTGTGTTTCCACATCTTTAAAGAAAAGAACACTACTACTAAATCTAGATCATGGATCATGTAGTTCTGTTTATGTTAACTCAACTTCCATGATATGTTAGTGATCATGGCTTGATCCTTCATTTGGATGCAACCCAGTATCACAGAAGACTACATACCCAATGCCCTCTTCTGGTAGTCTCAAGATATGGGCACTCTTCAGTCTCTGCCTAAACTCTTGGAAAATATACTGGAACTTCTCCCTCCACATAAAGGGTTGTCTCTTTCCTGTCATGGCTTATAAAGTTGCTTCTACCCTAGAAAATTCGGGCACAAACCTCCGGTAGTATCCATCCAACCCCAAGAAACTACACACCTCAGTCACGCTCCTAGGTGGATCCCAAGCCAGTAATACCTCTATCTTTACTGGATCCACTGAAACTCTAGCCTCTGAGATGACATGTCTGAGAAAGTGGACCTCCTGAATCAAAAACTATCAGTTTGAGAGCTTACCCTAAAGTTGGTGCTCTCGTAGTGTATCCAGGACTATCCACAGGTGTGTAGTGTGATCCTCTTATGATGTTGAGTTCACCAAGATATCATCAATGAATAATATGATGAACCAGTCAAGGTAAGTCTGGAAAATCCTATTCATGAGTCCCATGTACACTAATGGGGCATTGGTCACACTGAAATACATCACCAAAAACTCATAGTGGCCATACCAGTATCTAAAGCTTGTCTTCAGTACATCCTCATCTTGTACCTGAAGCTGGTAATAGCCTGATCTAAGATCTATTTTTGATAACCACCTAGCTCCCTTCAACTGGTCGAAGAGCTCATCAATCCTTGGCATTGGATACTTTTTCTTCACGATTACCTAGTTTAGGAACCGAGAGTCTATGTATAGCCTTAATCTCCCATCTTCCTTCTTGGAAAACAACACCGAGGATTCCCATGGCGAAACGTTGGGCCTCACAAAGACCTTCCTCTGAAATTCCTCCAACTATACCCTCAATTCATGAAGCTCTATGGAATCCATCTAATATTATGGTGTGGATATCGGTGTCGTCTTAGGGTATAGGTCAATGTCAAAGTCTACCTCCCTGTAAATAAGTAGTCCCGGAACATCCTCAAGAAAGACATCCTCATACTTCTCCACCACTACTTAAAATCTTGGAATCCTCTCATCCACAGCACTAAGGGTGAGGCTAGCCAATTGGTGAGTGATTGGATGCACCTTACTCTTAGAAATTCCATCCTATACTAAAAAAGTTCTCTTATCACCGGTGAAGGAAAAACTAGTCCCATCCTCATGGAAACACTGTACTTTGTGCATAAAATAGTCAATATGAGCATGGAATATAGATAACCAATCCATACCCAAAATGAAATCTTAAGGCCTTGATGTTTGTACTAGGAGATCTCAGCGAAAGATCTCACATCCTAGAGTAATATCACACTACCGGAACTAGTGTGTAATCATTGAATCCCCTCTCTTAGAAGTATATAATCATAAGGATCGATCCAGTGGATTCACTAGAATCTCTAAGCCTTGAACGAAGTCTGTGGCAAGGAAATATTTACTGGAACCTGTGTCTATAATAATTGTAGCTAAGGTGGATAATACATAGATCGTACCTCTAATCATATCTATATCACCGTGGTCATAGGCCTCCATCGCCTGAAGATGGCCTCTCCCCTATCTACTGGCTCCTTGAGCCTGTGGTGGACCACCTAGGGGTGGTGGTGGTAGCACCTCGAACTGTCATCCACCGTCTACCCCTTGGACTGCTCCTCTGCCACATTTTTCACCCTGCGGACCTCCTAAATTGAACCTCTGCCTCTTCCTTGGTGGTCCTTATACCATATTCTGATTGTCTGTGTGGCGGGTTGGGTAGTCACGAGCCATGTGTCCCTTTCCACCTCACGTGAAGCACAACCTAGTCCCCTGCTGACTCATGTTGCCCTGGTGTCCTCGCACCACCAATCCTGATTCTTGGGTTCATCCCCTGAAATATTTGACCCATTTGGGTCCCCACTTCTACTATCTACTGCTCACTAATGAAGGCTCTGCCTACTAATGTCTGCTGGTGCCTCCGGCTTTTGGTGACTACTCTTCTAGAAATCTCTCCATAAGAAGGGCTCGCTCCAGCACCCCAGCCTGGGTGGAGATGCTAAGAGACACCATGGATGCCCTAATCTCCCATCTAAATCCCTACTCAAAGGTCCGAACCCTGAAGGAAGGGTCTTGTACCATGTTTTTAGAGTAGCAAGAGAGGTCTATAAACCTCAAAGAGTACTCAACCATTGATATGCTTCCCTGCTATAGGTGAAGTAGCTCCTGTATGTGCATCGAGTGCAAGGTTGTGTGGAAGAAATCCTCCTATAATAGATGCTTGAAGTCATCCCAAGAGAGGTTCGCCTCATCATGAGTCTAAATCATCAAAACCCATCATCTACCTACCGAGCCCTGAAGAAGTCTTACGTCTAAGATCTCCATCTAGTTGAGTTGCGTCCTCACCAAGAAGAAGACCTGTGTCACCACCTCCAGCCAGTCCTTAGTGGGCTGAGGATTTATCTCTCCTCTGAACCTAGGAGGAATTTGTCTTTATAACTCATGAAAGGTTATGAGCCTGCACATATCTTCTACCGGTAACACCAGTAGTAACTGCTGATCAACGGGTGGTGGTAACGCTGGTGCACCACCCGATGGGGCCATCTCTAGAACTGGTCCATGAACTGATGCCTCATCACTAGGAGAGTTTTCCTCACAGTCACGCATTACAATACTATCTGGCTGTCTACATGGAGGTATCCTGATATAGATCAAGATCCACCACAATCAATAGATTATACCTAGTGAGATGACTCTAATTTAAGAAGAACATGAGGAAACATATAATTACTATATGATTCATGCAACCAGTGTTTTTATGTATAGAGCCAAAAAGTATAATTCAAGGTCCTAGTGTATGGATACATCAGTTGCCGCACCAACACTAGACTCCCTGAATCTGAATGTCGAACTCAAAAAATTTAACATTGTTTCTCAAAATCAAAAAAAATAAACTTCTGGTATTTGAGGTATAACCGAACACCTTTAATATCACTTTGTCATGACCCATCCCCTAGGGCTCATGTCTTGAAATCCCCAAAGACCACCTCCCAAAGGTCAGGGGTTGGAGACTAGCACCGAAAGCATTAACCTGCAAGTGGGAGGCATTTTCCTATGTACCTATACGCACACACACACAACCACATCCCAAATCTGGAAAGGTAAACATGCATGCCACTAAAAAACTACCGAGTAAAATTACAAACTATAGGTCAAATGGGCCATAATACAAACCCAACAAAAGATGAACTAAAAATAGGAAAGTACAAGGAAACTCTGAAAAGCATCCCCTGAAAACCCTACCTAATGGGTAAGTGTAGAGTAGCTTCTAGAAGTCGTATAAGTATGCCCCGCCTGCCTGGCCCAATGAGGCACCACCGGGTCCTGGGCCACCAAGTCCTTCATCAAGGTGGTGGTCATATGCACCAGACACAACACGTGAGGGCGAAGCCCGTGCAGGGATGAGTAATAATATACTCAGTAGGGACCCCAAATTAATAAGTAAATACCACAAATAAATTCAAAAATAAAACCACAGATCAAGATATCTCACACCAGGTATAATCAAGTGTATAAAAAGTAAGATTAACAGTCATCTCAAAAAACACCTTGGGCTGCTGGAGAAATCCTCCTCAATGAGTACAGTGGTCCTGTTGGGTCACACAGAGCCGCTTCCCACTAACCTTGGACTGTTTTGGTACTCATCACTAATGATTAACATGGGTATGTTGGGTCACATAGAGCCACTCCCCACTATTGGCATTTTGGGTCAAACAGAGCCGCTTCCCACCTTGTCCATATTGAGGTACTCCTCCTGTCGAGTATCGTGGGTCTACCGGGTCACACAAATCCCCTCCCTACCATGGGCCTAATGGGTCACATAGAGCCTCTTCCCACCGGGCTATAATAGTTGATCCGTATAGGCTCTCTTTTCAGAAGTCTTATGGTCTCATCCAACCATAGGTTTCGTACATAGTGCGCTTGATTCCGGTAGAACCATTCCTCAAGCCATTAGTAATATTTAAAATTCCATGAAATCCCCCCTATAATATTCCAAAATATCCACCTTGTCGTGAGGGTTCCAACTCTTCACACTTCTCATCAATCGGACACCCGGTTTGAAAGATATTAGTGTTTTTTTGAAAAGGGGTCAGTTGGGTCCTGGTCCGGTCAGACCTGGTTGGACCGACCCAACCCGGATCCGGCTCGGCCTGGGTCCAGCCTATTGGGCCGCGGGGGTGCCTCCTCCACTATGTTTGGTTGAACATAGAATTCCCACATGTGACGTGGCGTGGTGACACATCTTCCTGACGCTAGCCACCAGCACGGAGGCTGGCAGCTCCTGCCACACCGTCCCAGCCCGAGATGGCCGCGACACTTCTTCCAGCACACTATTGTGGCATGCTGCCACCCACCCATAGCCACCTACAGTACTTTCAGGTTCTTCCATGGACCATGGGTTCTTCTTCGGTGTTTTTTTCTTTGGCCTCTTGCACCTACAGCCTCTGGGGGATTCCATATTTCCTACGATGGCCTCAAATTCTCTTTACCGCCACTTTGAAGATACAGTCATGAAGAACGCACAAGGAGGGACTCAGGCCTTGTTCATGTCAGCCTACACCCTTTGCATTAAAGTTTTAGAAACATGGTATATATAATTGATATTCTATGAAAATTAATCAAATAATCACAATGAAAAACCTCAAGAAAAGTTCCCTCATTCAAGAATGAGTGATCCACGGATCAACCTGTTCGTGGGTTCATCTGCATTCGTCATTTAGAATAAATAACGGGGAAACATAAAACAAAAAAAACCCTACCTGGTTCATATCATTCATTGGAGATGAATGGTTTCGCTGCATTCTTCATTCCACAATCCTCTATTTATGGTCATTGGTCGATCATCGTTGGTGACGATCCATTCGAAGGGGGGTTGGCATTCTTCATCATCTTTAGAGAGAATTATCACTTTAGTTTTGTCAGATAAATTACACCAATTCATCCACCTTTCTCCAATGCATTAACCCATTAAAATAAAATATGTTTCAGTGTTTTTATTACATTGCGTCAGTGTGTCATTATGTTGTTTCATTTATGAAATAGCGTATCTATTATGCTTTATTTAACGTTTCGTTACACTACACGTTTATGAGCTATTAATGGGATTAATTTAATGTGACTCATCATTGCTTCATCTCTACACTGCAGTGCCACCATTACACTGTAAAATGGTTGGGAAAAACAAATAAAATAACTTTTTAATTTATTTTATTTTTTTTCAAAAATTTCAAAAATTAACTTTTACAGTCGACCCTTGCCGGTTGAAGTTAGGTCCATTATAGGAAAATCATGTCATTATGAGTTGAACAATGCCCTTATATTTTTTATTTGAGCAATGGTTTAAAAGTTATAAAAACCCACTCATACATTTATTTAAATGAACTAAAAAAAAGTTCAAAATTCTATTCTGGGCTCACCAGGTCTCAGAATCAGGTGTCGTCAAAGCTCATGGTCTCAAAATAATTCTATATAATTTTAAAAAAATTACATAGAATTTTCGAGGCATTACATTTCCATATTCAAAATATGGAAACATTATTATATGGATTATCTATAGACATAAAATTAGATAATGAAGAAGGTAAATGATATTGAAAATTGAGAATCGATAGAGATAAGAATAGAGACTGAAGAAAAGATTTTTTTAAAAGTGTGTAGAAAACTTGTGGTGCTCAAGATTTTAGTGAATTTAAATTTCTAAGTGGGTCATTAAAGATATAAAAGAAGTGATAATATACTATTTTTTAACATTTAAGGCTCGTGGAGGAAGATCATCACCAACTGTTGCCAAAACAACTAGGTGTTCAAATAGATAATGGTTATGATGTTAGAAAGATTAGTGTAACTAGAAGTGAGAGGATGAGAATATAGTGTGATTTTAGGAAGCATAGTTTGATTCTATGTTTGTGGGGGATTCATTGTGGGTTCATGAGGATACTTATTGTAATCAATTTTGTTTATATTAAAAAAATGGTTATAGAAAATAACCAATCACAATAAGGAGTAGTCTTTCCATCAAGGGTCCAAAACTTGTAAAAACCTTTGTTTTCTTTATATGCTTTAATTTACATACATATAGGAAAAGGTGATATAATATAAAAAGAGAGGATCAGACCCAGTCATGCAGGTTAATTAAAAAATAATAAATTGTATAAGTGTATCACTAATTCACCCTCTCCACCTCTTAATGATACCATTGAACCTAGGGACTTAAAATTCCTTTTTGGTAAAGGAATAGTGAAGGAATGGTGAAATATAGGATTAGTGTATTGGGAGGAACATTAAGTTGTGTAATTGATTTTTTTTCATACATTTGATATAAATTATTCAATGATCAATAATGTTGTGGTATTATAAAATCTAGAAATCCAACATCCTCATATTTGAGGTGTTAAGAAGAGATTAATGAAATTTGGTACATCCAATGATGAAATGGTGTGAGGGTCATACCACACACTAGATAATTATTATCTAACCTTATATTCTACTATTAATTGAAACTTGATAGTTACATAAGGTTGTGTCAATTTTCATAGAGGTTGTGCTACTCTATGGGGATCGTTCACTTTCATACAGAAAGACACATAGGAATGTTTTCAAATAACATGGGTCATTCCATAATGATATATGTTTTGTGACAAACATTAATGTATTGTTTCAAATTACATGTAGAATAGAATTGTTCTATTTGGTTTGTAAATAATTATTTATGAAATAATCTTGGTGATGAAGTTTGGTACTTTACCTCATTAGGATCATCAAACTGAGAGTTCTTGGAAATTATAAGGAAAGTAAATCTTGGGAAGTGTATTCAAACTATTATTAACATGTGATAGTCTTGATTTGAATTATTTATGGATTTAAAAATAATGATTTCTTATACATTTTTTTATATTAAACTATTGAATACAGGCTTTTGAATTAGTATTTGACTAAAGATTTATTTTTAATAAAATGTTGTTTTCTAGAAAATGTGATTTATATATCTAACTTATGATTCTATCAAATTAAAGGGTTTTTTATAAAAGGTTTTAAATGATTTTAAAGATGGATTTGATATAGAAATTCCATTATTGGAATATATTGTTGGAATTCATTTGAAATGAATAATTTGGAAGAGTATTTTCCTTATATGTTTATCATAAAGCATGTGAGTTTGGGAATAACTTAGAGTAGTTTATGATTTATTTTTATAAAAAATAAGATTATATCTATTATAAATGAATAATTTTGGTTGAAACATTATTATATTTAAAACCTTGTGATGAGTTTTGAATCATTTATGAGATCATATATATAAATAAGGGATCAAAACATGTAAGCCACACGCTTAAGATTCATGTTATGTTAAACCAGAAGGGGTTGAAACATGTAAACATCATGCATAATGGTCGAGTTATGTAAAATCAGAAGGGGTCAAAAATTTTAAATAATCAAGGTCAAGGTTTGGGTTATGTAAAAGTTAAATTACATATTTTAAGTATGTTTTTTATGGTAAAAATTATGAATTTATGAAGTATATGATATGCTATATGGATAGCTTATGTTTATAGATTAAAAACGATGACTTGATTGTTATTTTATTATAAATATTGCTTTTTTCCTAATGGAATAATGGATTGTTTATTTACCAAGGATTTAATTCTATATTTTTATAACATTTTTTTTAAACCTTATGTTAACCATGCATGTTTGGATTACTCATGATTGGGTTTATTTTGTAGTCTTGGGGAAATATTATTGTGTTAATACTCACCCCTTACTTGTTCTTTTCTATGGCCTTGTAAATATCATTGAACATGATGTAGAAAAAAAAGTCACCATTCTTCATCAGTAATGAGTTGTATGTCTATAAAAGAGATATTAAAGGAGGATTTGAGTGAATTAAAAATTAAGTCACATTATTATGTTTTTGTTTTCATGTTGTCTTCATATGGTGTTGGTTTGTAAAACTCAAAGATATTTTTGTGAATGTTATTTATCCATTCAATTTTTTTATAATAGTTTTACATAACATGAATTTTATGGTTTATTATTAAATGTAAAATAATTATCCAATGGATTATGTTATTGCTCGGCACCAGTTTTCAATCTTTGATTATCAGAGAGTATGATTGAGACATTACAATGGTCTGATTTAGGTACTGGTTGTTGGAGTTGGTTCCCTGGAAATAACTACTTTATACTTTTGATTTCATACATATTCATAGTGTTGAATATTTATAAATAAATTTTCATATGATGAGTTTTCTTCTGCATAACATTAATGTGAAAATATCCTTAGAGTATTTTTCACATCAATAGGTCATAGAAATTATCTACTTTGAAGATAACATGTAAGTGATATGAAAATATTCTTAAATACATGTTATGTATCTAGATAAATTGTTTAATAGGACATAGATGATATAGGCTATTAGAGTTAGGGGATTATAAGGCATTGATATTTATTCTCATGAAGTTCTCCCTTGATAATCTTCAAGAGAGGAGGTTATGAGAACTAAAGTGCCCGTAAGAATTCCACATGTTTTATAGTTCTTTGAATATTCCTATCTATAGACATCTATATTATCCTTTATACTTTAGATTATTATTAATACATATCATGTGTCTCATTCTTTAATGTATTGATGAGAACCATGATGATATATGTTTGTAGTGAGGTAGGATATGTTGTTTGTGTCATGAGTGATATGGAATTAATGATCAAGAAAAAAATGATTTTTCCACTCTAAGTTAATAAAAGTAGATATATTTGTACCTTTGATTGAAATGGAATTTCATAATAAATCTATTTCCATAGTAGAGTATATATATGTGTTTATTTATGGAAATTCTGTAGTGACTTGGGTTTTGGCCCTGTCAGACTTTGGAATATTTCTATGAGTAATTCCAGAGCTAGGCGCGAAGATGGAGTGCAATTCTGAGGCCTGGTGTTCCTGGAATTAATTTTATAAAAATATTAAGTATTTTTATACTATACACATGGAGGGGGTGTGATATCTCCTAAACAGTAGCTCAGAATGGGAATATGAGGGCACAATTGCATCTGGAATGTTCCATTTACCCTAGGCGAGGTGTAAACTTTGCGGGCATGGGTCTGCGGTGGAAAGTTCCACCAGGGGCATTTTCGTAAATAAGTGGAAAAGTTAATTTACGAGCGTTGGATTGAATAACTCCTGAAAGGAGTCTCGGATTAAAAATCTGATTCTGTCGTTGCATTCAGAACGTCGTGTTTACCCTAAGGGCGACCTTACCTTTGTCTGCATCGGGCATCGGGCGGAGGGGAGTCGGGAGCTGGAGATATTTAAAATATATATATATATCTTTTTTTCTCTCCCCCCCCCCACCCTTGGACGTGCGGTGCGCAGAAGAAGAGGAACTCCTCCTTCCTCCTCCTCCTCCCCTTTCGACGGAAAATCGGCGACCAAATCGCGCAATCAAGGTGCCTTCGAGCTCAGATTTCGACGGCGGACGCTTCAGGATCGTGCAGCGGAAGCTTTGGAGCGCGGATCATTGGCGTTTCGCCCGTGAGGTAAGTGGTTTGAGTTTTATTCCCCCGATCCTGTTTATGCTGCTTTTTTCTTTGATTTTTCATCGTAGCAGTGAATATCGGGTCCCGGGGGTCACGCAGACGCCTATGGATCAAAAAACGGACCAACGGGGTGGTCCCGGCGGTCCGCGGAAGACTCGTCGGTGAGTGGCGGCCGGCCACGGTGGGCCGGCGCAGAAAGGTGGTGGCGACCTCCTGAAGCATGGAGGCGCGCCATTCTAGTGTGTTGGAGAGCCGCAGGCCACGGCGGGTCGGCGGCGGCAGCAGCTGGGTCGGCCCACGCCGGCCGGTTCAGGCCGGTCCGGCCCCTTTTTAACACACTGTGGTTTTAAAACCCCTGTTTCTTGCAATCCGAGGATTGGATTCATGTGCCATCTACGGTGACGCGACCCTGGAGATGAGGCGAACCTTTAGGTGTGGGTTTGGGAATTTTAAGGTTTGGGATCATGGCCCAGGAGCTTGAAATGTCGAATAAAATAGTGATATTTTATTATTATTTGACTTCGTGTCGTTGTATCTTCTACTCGGAGCATCCGATTGACGTACCGTCAGTGGCATTGAGACCCTGATGGTATGGTGGACTTTTCTTGTTGTTTTTCGGGTGTTGGGACTGAGTTTGGGTTGCAGGCCCCACGAGGCCGGGTTTTGGCGTTTTCAGAGAAACGCAAATTTTCCACTGGGTGTCCGTTTTGGACAAGCGGGTAGCCGATCCTATGTGTTTTTCCAGGAGGATTGCAATGGCGCAATCAGTTTGATGTGTTTCGGGATTGAAGCATGGGCCCTGCCTGAGCCGGCTTCGGTGAATAGTTCATTTTTCACCGGGTGTCCGTTTCGGAAGAATGAGTAGTCGATTCCATGTGTTTTTTCGAGGGGATCATCGTGGTATGATCCGCTTGATGAGTTTCGGGATCATTGTGTGGGCCCCGCATGGGCTAGCTACGGTGAATAGTGCTTTTTTCATCGGTTGTTTATTTCGGGCGAGTAAATAGCCAATCCTACGTGTTTTTTTGCGTGGATCGCGATGGTGGCCTCGATATCGGCCTTGGAGGTTCACGAGGTGGCATTGTGGCGGGTCGCTCGGGTTAGCGATGTTGGGACCAGCAGTGGTTAAGGGTACTCCCTTGGTTCGTTCCTACGGGGGTTCGCTCAGCATCACAACCTGTGTATAGGTTTGTGATCCTCTCGATGGGATTTTTAATCTGTTAGAGTTGTGACATCCCTCTGGTGGGCCCGGAGCGGGATCCTCTAGCATCGTTACCTTAGATCGGGTTCTTGGCATCGCTATGACCGCTTATCCACGGGCGGTGATCCCCTATCTAGCAGGTTAACCCCGTAGGGTTTGTGGCATCATCGGGAATATAATCCCCTACGCAGTGGGCTGGTCTCAATAGGTTTGTGGAATCGTCGGGTATAGGATCTGCAGGAGGTTTTTAGTAGGGTTGCAGTATCTTTGGTTATACGATCCCCTACTCAGCACGTGGTTTCATTTGGGTTGCGGCATCGTCAGTTCGATCCCCTGCATCGTGAGTTATACCAGATAGGGTTCTGGTATTGTCGTGACCACCTTTACACGGGTGACGATCCTCTATCTGAGTGACGTGTTTCTACCGAGTGCCAGATTGGGTTGTGGTATCCCCCAGCGGGTCTTGGGAGTGATCCCCTATATGTGAGATCTATGAATGCCAGATCGGGTTGCGGTATCCCCCAGTAGACCCTGGGAGTGATCCCTTATCTGTGAGATCTTCGTGTACCGATGTGGGTTCTGGTATCCCCTAGCGGACCCTAGGAGTGATCCCCTATCTGAGGAGTTTTTTGTTCTTGTCGTTACATCGTGGTTTCCTCAGTGACGGTATCCGACGAGTGTGATCTCTCAGGTGAGCGTCTGAGATGTTTTTTTGGGACCCGATGGAGTGTATCCCTCAGACGAGTGTCATCTGGGATGACAGTGATCGTGGAGTGTGTTCTCCTGGTTGTGGACAGTTACTGGTGATGAGGTCGGTACCTCATGTGGCTTGGTGCATGAGATGAGTATATCTGGATGTTCAAGGTGTATGTATGGGAATACACCTAGTTTGAGCTGACTAGCTATGTTTAGCCAAGGATGGTCACGATATGGAGTTTCTCTCTCATCTGGGTTCCCTCTGGCTAGGATGAGTGGACTGTTGCCTTTCAGTTTCTCTCTTTTGTTTTGGGGTTTTTGGGGTGCCTACTGAGTATTGTTATACTCACCCCTACATGGGCTTTGACCGCACATGTTTGTGTCTTGTGCAAACCACAGGCATTTCAACGGTGTCCTAGGAGGACCCGAAGTAGGCGAAGCTGAGTGAGAAGGACTGATCGGGGTGTTTACTGAAGTTGTGCCGAAGAGCTTACCAGCAGGTGTTTTGGCAGTGTTTTCCCTCCTTCTGAGCAGGTTGGACACTTTGTAGTTTTCTTTTGGCGGGCCCTGTTTTTCCCTTTTGTACTTCTACTATACTCTGGTTGTGGGATAGTTGTATGCATGCATTTACTTTTCAGTTTTATATATATCTCTGCACTGTTTCATGGAGGTGTATGTGGGTTCATGTGTACAGGTACCTTGGGCTAATGCCTCCCATGTGTGTGATTGCCTACTCGGTGCTAGACGCCAGCCCCTGGCCTATTGGGGGTGGGCTTGGGGTGTCGCGGCTCGAGCCCCATTGGGTCGAGTCGTGACAAATTCAAAGAAACAGATATTGAGAATATGGGTTGATGACACAAGCAATTCAACTTGCTTAATGAGATATCAAGATAAAAGGATTATGTTACACATTGAGCATTCAAAGAGGTTTTTTTCATTTTGAAATTAATCTCTTTCCCTATGGGTGCCTTGATGTATTGTTATATTCTAATCTTAGACTTTATATGAGTTAGTATAATTCCATTGAGAAAGAGATCTAGTTCATTACACACTAAGTGTATCCCTAACCTCAATTAAATTCTATTAAAATTTAACATTAGAATAGAATAATATTCTCATGTTATGAGGAATAATATTTATTCAATTTATGTTGATCAAAAATATTCAGTCACTAGTTATTCAAGAGAATAAATATGTGAGTTTAATATTAAATAAATATTTATTTTTAAGTTATTTTAATATAATATTGATTCATTTATCGATGAATACTGAAATTATGTTTATTTATTTAAATAAATAGTCATTATTCAAGGTTCAATAAATATTGTGGATGATTGACAAGATAAGTTAAGGGTCTAATGGAAATGATATATTAAATATCATTTAAATAAATATTAAATTATTTATTTAAGAAATGATATTTATTTTATCCCTGAGTTTAGCACATCTAAAGTAATTATTATTATTGTTATTATTATTATTACTATACATGGGGTTTTATTTAGTATTAATAGATAAGATAAGGGATTTTTTGAAATTACTTATTCACTAACCTGACAATTTAAACCCAGATATATCATTCCTAAGGATATATTATTATTATTTACAAAATTATATATAAATAAATCTATCAACACCTATAGATAAATCTCTTAATAATTATCTCAATAATAGAGATCTCTTGTCCTCCTCCATATCAAGTCCCTGAGAAAATAAGAGATAATACTTTAATCCATATATGGATTCATGTTATGATCAATTCCCAATGACAAAAGTGATGATTATAATCTATGCTATAACTTGGAGATTCCATGAAAACATTCTAAGATTCATGGAGCACATGTGGATACTGATAGATAAATTTTACACTTGGATACTTCGACGTAGTGATGGTACAATAAGAATGGTCAACTAATTTGATATTAAAGAAATAATTTCATGAAAAATTCATTATTTAATTTATATAAATTACTTATAAATTATATATGAAATATCCTTTCTTTGAATCTTCTAGGGTTCTATTCATCTAGTTTTTTGGACTTATCAAAATAAGTTAATTAATTTCCTTTGTTGGGAATGGGCCATTCCACTTATGATACACCCCAAAACCTTAAATTGGTATCAGAGCATCACATATTAATTTATAATTATTTATTAATTATTTATTGGTATATGCATTTTTTGTTAGTTTTTTATTTCTAGTTTTTCATTCTTTAGTCTAAATGTTGATATTTTACATTTTTTCACCTTCATATAACTAACAACAGATGAAAAATGTTTGAATATTCCATCTAAAGGTGTATATGATTCTAGTTGAACAACATAGGATTACTCAGTATATACTTAGATGTACATGTCATGTATTTAGGTTCACCACACCAGCACAAGTCATGATATTTCCAGCATATCATATGGAGAATGATACATGATGTCATTATATATCACGTGTTAACTGATCTATTTGGCACATGGTTTTAGGGGTTATATGATATGTAGCTAGTGTATATGCCTAATAGCCTCACATGGTTTTCCCTCAAGAGAATTTCAGAAGTTGTGTGGTCAAAATACATGGCATGTATCTCATACACACTGTGTAGTGACTTAAATCCAAGAAACATGTCCATCCATGACTACATGACATGTTGCTGGAATACAGAACATGGGTCGCATAAATTTTTTCTAATTATACACGCTAAGTCCCTAGTAATTTATTTAATATGGAAAATATAATGGAGTAAATAGTATGTAACTACCGGTACACACCATATAACTCATACCCATTCATGTAGAGTACACATCAATCCAAGCTATACATCATAAGAATTAATTACATGAACTGAATGCCAATTATAACATTAAACCAAACTACATGTCCTATTATTGGCATAAATTTTGTGTGATAGGGTTATAGACAATTAAATTCTTAATTAATTTCCACAGTAATTTCAAAACTACAAACCGTGTAGGGTAATCATACACATTGTGTACTTTATGATCATTAAAATAAATACACTTTGTTTGTGTTAATGTGTGTTTGTGTGTCATAAATTCCTTTCTGACTACTTGTATTGACTCACATAACTATATGTCGTTAACAATGTGACACTCCATGTATGTTACATGTCATGTAAGTACACATTACATGACAAGAACATATAGAACATTGAATTGATGGGTACATATCATGTCGCCTCTAGTACAAGTTGTGTACTAAATTAATTTAAAATTTAACTAATTATTTTAATTTATTTAAAATTATTAATGATGAGATTATTCAGGACTATTTAGATGGACATTAAGATAAATGAATTAATCTATTAATAAGATAATTAATTTGTTAATTTTAGGAATTTATCCTAATAAATAACATAATGAAATGAATGTTAAATAGTTTATAAATGTGTATTCGTTACATGCATGGATGATAATTATTTTGAAAACCCTATGTATGTGTTGGTTTTATTTTAATTTAATTATTATTTCATTGGTTTTTCAATAATTATTATTAAATTAAAATGATTATCTGTGTATCATCCCCTCCTATATATTATATATAAGTCTATGTTTCCACATTTTCTTTTATGTAACCCTATACCCATGGTATCCCTCACCTGTGTGTGATTAAATAATATGTAAAGGAATGAGCTCCCATTCAAGTGAAGGTAGTTCAAGATACATCTGAGGTAACACTAACCAATGATATACATTGGAGAATAAGGATAATGATGCAACTCAAACCAATTTCAGTTCAAGTAATCATTCATCTAGGGAAAAGAGTCATTTTATCGTTTTCTAGATAAATGGACCATTAGAAATTCTCATAATAATGGCACATGGTTTATTTTATTTTTGTACTATTCATTGTTAATTGGATTATTAAATGTGATCACTAAAATAATTTATTTAACAATCATTCAAGATAGAATTAAAAGAAAATGGATTATGCATAAATAATTTTATGAAGACATACTTAATCAATTACTTAACATCCATATAATATTAACAAGCATGTAAGGACAAAATAAGGAATATTTATGAATAAATATAATAATACCTCAAGGAAAATATTAAATCAGTTATTTCCTTCCATTATTTGAGTAAACATGCAACTATAGTTAATGCATCAATAAGAACATAGTTGGATAAACCTTCAATTATTGGGGAGTCTTAAAAAAGATAATGATTTGACTTAAACAAATGGGTATTGAGTGTAAATTCCATAGTTTGTTCAATGCCATTTGAAAGAAAGTGTTGTGAAGGAACTCAGGGCTTTGTGAAAGCGTGAAAATTTGTATTTAAAAATATTTGGGTCAATATTAATGTTGAAACATAAAATATTTTATACCCCTTCCTATATTAACCAAAGGATTTTGTGAAATTTTATTTCAAGTAAAAAAAATTAAATTGTAAATGGTTCCTTATTCATTCTTTAATTCCAATTTGATCTGCTCATTGTTGGAATGTAATAGCTCAAAGGATCCAAGTGAGGTGTACTTTATATTTTCTACACATGAACTACATCTCCAAGATCATAATTTTTCAATTATTGGGTGATAATGTTGGAAAAAAGAGTTCTTTACAATGTCCCTTTGATCACACGAAGAATGCAGACTTGATCCGAGGAAGTAGGATCAATCCAGCCTTGTTCTTCTCTCAGTTTCTCTCTCTAGAACTTAATAGAGGGAGATGATGTGAGAATATATCTCTAAATTCATTAGAATGTTTAGGTATAATATTCATGCCTCAAAAATGAGCTTAAATAATAGTTTAAAACTATCTAAGATTTCAATTAATCCCATGGACAAGTTAAAGGTCTTAAACATACCCAAAATGGCATGAATAACTTAGTAGTCATGTCATAAATGTCACCAATATTTTATAATTTCCTTGTGATATTAATAATATGTCAGGTGATAGATGATAACCATTTACTCTTCTTGTTATCTTCCCTTAATTATTTAATATTCCATTAATGATTTATTTTCATTCAAATAAATAATATTTTCACATATTCACTTTTATAATTAAATTAATTTTTAATACCTTGAGAAATTAATTCATCCATTATTATTATAAAATCAAATAATATAATTTAATTATTTTACTTGTGATCATTCACACTCGTATGTTCACCCATCCCCATATGTGGGGCCCACTTCATGTGGTGTTCCTATTAGCGAGTTAGTCCTCATGGTCTCCTCTACTCAAGATCACCAAACTTCATGAGAAAACATATCAATTATTATGATCTCCCAGCACATGATAGTCATGAATCCTATGTTCCCCCATCAATAAGATTTATCTAGACCATTGGAAATATTTTTTAAGATTATTACCATAGTATCTCGAGCTTCTCATTGTAGATGGGAACTACTATAATATTTTGATACGATAAATAATCCAAGGACATTACCATATAAATAGTGTATGTATAAGTATAAACACTATTATGGTAAGTATATATCATGCATAACCCTTAGTATATAGGATTTGGTAATCAAAAATTTATACTCAATTTGGGTCTATGGAAACTATAGTTTTAAAACTCTTACTTCCACTGGAGTCAACTTTGTAACCATAAACTTGTTATCACTCACATGATAAGTTCATGATTTTACTAAGTTATGACTTTATTCATAAGGCCCACCTTGTTTTCTTAGCTGGCTACTTTGTTATCTATAACTTCACCCCCTTGAGTAAAATTCCTCAAGAGATGATATCCCCAAGTATACTTCTTTTATCCTCTTTCAAAATATTAACATCTTGTCTAGTATGTTGTGTTCAATTCTAATAACTAGAAAAAATTGATTTATGTTTTATAATAGCTTCTTTAGTTGTATCAGAATTCGCAATATACTCTATATTTAAAGATATGGAAGCCATTAAATTTAATTACCTTATCCTAACTATGATATTAGATTGATTTATCCATATAATTACTAGTTTTTTCTCATTTTTAACTAGTGTTCCTTTCCCTTTATATATAGAGTACATATCCCTTTCACTTTATTAAGTACTATTGGATAGTTATGACTGCTACCCATGAATTTCTCCTAGATTTATCATATATTATCCTTCCATAATGCATGTGTTGAAAATATAATATCTAGTAAATATCATGGAATATATGATAAATCCATCATCAAATCATATTAAATTATAATCATCATATTAATATCCTTATAGGCCTCATATGTGTCTTCTTGGACATATTTATTCCATGTGACATTAGAAAATTTTCTCTCTTGAATTTTTACAACATGTATTTTTTTAATACCACATGGGTATATATAGTTTCAATTATTATAAGTAATCCTTTAGATATACCACATTATATATTGTTCTCTAGAACATGGGTTACTTTATTAAGTCAATATTTGGAGAGTTATATTTAAACCATTCTTAAAATATATATACTAATAATAACTATTTTCCATATGTAATGAACATATTTTACTTGTAAAACTACAGAATTCCCACTAACCTCTCATAAACACATGGTTTATATACCCCAACCTCAGTATACAAGAGCCGGTGTATGATTTATTACATTTTCATATGATATAAGGAATTTCATCCTAAAGGACCGAATGGTTTAGTAGTCATGGTAAACTAGATACATACATTAAATTCACAGTAAATTTTAAAACATAAAATACACAAATAATTTTCTTTGATAATTCCATTATTCCACTTAGCGTATCCTTTCGTATCAATCACAAAATAATTCTTGGTATCCTATGGAAAATAAAACATAAGAAATGGGTGATCTCAAATGCTCAGTCAGGGTAAGAGTACAGCAGAAGCTATGAATAAATAAAGCATAATCAATATAGAAAGGTAAATAGTTGAAACACATGTAATTTAATCTATAACTTTAGGATAATACAGTAAGAATAAAATATTATCAAATAATTCTATATGGATAATCACATTAGCTTGAAACTTGACCATGGATATTATAACTAATTGAATAATCACATGGAATATCAATAATTAAATTTATAATGATAGAATGAATAATGTTGTACATCTAAAACATACTATAGAGGCTTGTTCCAAGACATATAACATCGCCAAGTATTGTACCAAGAAATCTAATATTATTTATTCTTGTTCCAATAAATATATATATATATGGGCAAGGCCTTATCCAAAACCATATATAGTTTGCCTCATGAGACCTACTAATGCATCGAGGGGCTATAGAGGGCCCCGCCCATCACTTAAAAATTCTAATGGATTCCTCATATGAAAGGGGGAAAAATAATAAACATAAACATTAATATTTAAAATATAATAAAAATATAAATACTTTCCCTAATCAATAAACATAATCATAAAAAATCCATAATAAAATTTATGGTATCAACATAATACATCCCCAGTTAAACTGATTATAAACCATACAGAGAAATAATAAGGATGGTATCATTGGATTATATTCCCATTAAAACATAAGTAACATAAAATAATGTCTTCTTATATAGAAAATTATTTTGAAATATCACTTAGAACATTTCTTTATGAAAATAAAATTTCTTTGAAAATCAACCTTTTTTAAACTAAAAAATTTGAAAAATATTGTCAAAATCCTTTTCTTTGAAAATAACTTTTAAAAAAAATAATTTATATAATATTTGGAAAAAAAATCCTCAAAATTAAAGTTGTAAACTTCCAAATGAAACTACAAATAAATGATTTTCATGATGGAGGGTAATTTTTTACATGTTGTATAAGTTAAAAAAATTCCTTTTGCACTAAAAAAAGGTTAAAAATGAGTCATTCATAAAATGAAAAGAAGATTACTTTAAAAAATTAAGTAAAAAATAGGTAAAAATGACTTTAATAAATTATTTTGAGAATTATAAAAAAGAAAACATTTTCAGAAAACATGTTATTGAAAGAAAAGGGATTTTTGACCGAAGAGACAAATAATGTCGGATTATCTTAAAAACATTTTCTTAATAATTTTAAGTAAAAAAGAGAGGGAAAATGGTACTATTATTTGAAAAATTTTATGAATAACCATATTATAATAAAATATATTTATTTTAAAATATAAATATTATGTAATTCCCCCAATGGAGACTTAAACAAAAACAATCCTGAATAATGATGAGATTTTAAAATAAACCCTTACCATTTTGGTAACTTTTGAATCATAATCCCCATGAAAGAAATAATTTTAAATAAAAAATTAAATACCATGAAGATAAATTAATTCATGATATAACATAAAAAATTGTTAGTAAATACACCACACAAAAGCAATAAGTGTTTAATATGTTTTATGTCTCACGGAAGTAAAAGTGAGACGAGAAACCTTTACCTTACACTTTCTTTTGATTGAACATAATTTAACTTACTATATAGTGGTTTTAAAAATGTTATTAAATTATTAATGAACCATATTAATATTTAAAATATCATATATTATCCTTTTATAACATCTTGTCACACATTTTTTAATAATCTTTCATTATTCTCATTGTCTCGGGTGTTAATTGTTTTGTTTTCTAATGCATTTTTTCATAAAATATTTGTTTATTTCATATATTATATAGTTAAATGATCTAAATAATAATAATCATGATGTCATTATCATATTTAAATTTCAATTATAATTTTAAAACCAATCATGAAATATGGTTATTAAAAATGAACTGTGTTACAATCATGGAGAAGGTAGGTCGTACGTATGCATGAGTAACATTTTCATTTTTTAGTGATCATTATAGAAAGAAGTTAAGTAATATATTATCTTTACATAATGATCATAATATATTATATACCATATTATTTTTTTAAATATACATATATATATATATATCATATATGTGGTTTGGTCATGAAATATAGTTACATATCTTCGTGAAGGCGGTAGTCCACACGTACACGAATGATGCTATCATTTTTCAATGTAAAAAAAATAAAATGATGTATTATATTTTCTGAATGATAAATGTGTCATTAATATAATAAATATTTAATTTATATAACATATATTAATTAAAATTTCCCTTATTACCTTCAATGTAAAGTGTTAGTTAAAAATGAATCACATCGCTTCATGAGGTGGTAGTCTGCCATACACACGAGCAATGTCATCACGTCCCCAACGGAATGGAAATTCAAAAAGGTATATATGATATAATGAATAAAGAGGTATAATTATATTATAAATATCATATATATAATTTATATCGATCATCATACCCAAATATGAGAGTTGGTAATGGAAGAACGAATGACATTGGTTCGTGAGGCAGTAGTCCTTCATAAACATGAATGATGATTTCGTAACCCATTTGATGAAAGTAGGGATGGTTGTAGGTAATTGAATTAATAAAAAACATCTAATTATATATTATCTATAGAATTTATTATATTATCATGGTTTAATAATAATTTAAAGATATTTATAAATAAATAAAACAAAACACTTGTTCAAGAATGTTACCTCTTTTATGGGTAACCTCCTTAGGTTCTCACCAAAGCCTTCCAAGGTTGGATTTATAACAAAAATAAGGATTATAATATTATGGGATGGAATTTGTGAATTTATTTAGGTAGTTTTTTTTAAACTATAGGGGTTATAATTTTTGAATAAGAGTAGATAGGGGTGGTCTTTTATAAGTGAGGTGAGTGGAACACTTGTAATTTTTGAAAAGAAAAAGGTGTACTCACATTTTTTACATTAAAAAAGGGTCTAAAATGAATTATTATTAATAATTATACATGATAAAGTCAAAATATTTCTAGATAATAGATTATAGACAAGTTTTTAGTTCAATTTAACACTTATTATTTTAGTTTAACTCTCGATAAATCCATTTTTACATTAAATATGGTAATTAATTTTTGTTATTTTCACTTTTCAGTTTGGTCAAAAATTAAGTTAACCTTATTAGAAAATATAAATTATTATTATTCCAAATATTTAATCCATTTTTTAAAATTTAATTCATAGAACTGGAAAATTTTAATTTAAAATTAATCTTGCAAATGTGACGAGAAAGCAGGTTTTCAAAGAGAAAATGTTCAAAAGTTTACAAAGTTTTTATATCAAAGTTCAGTATAAAATGATTCAAAAAACCTCAATTGGATTAATGTATATATAATTTAACTAATTTTACTTTAAAACCAAGTAAATAAATAATTAAACATTTTAAAAAAATTAAATGAAAAGGCAGTTTTCAATTAAAATTCAGTATTTTTCACTATTCATCAAAAAACGAAACATCTCAGAAAAATCCCAAAAATTCACCCAAAGATAATTTTAATATTATGATTTAAAAAAATTAAGCTTTTTTATTCAACTAAAATTTATAAATTTGGTAAAAAATAATTTTAAATTATGTGTACAAATCGCGATTAAACCGTCTTTTTAGAAAATATATTGTTTTTTAGAAAATATTTTTTCTTAAATGATTATTATTTTATTTATAATCAATAGATTACCATAATTTTCATAATTTAGTTATTACTATTAATACCCTCTAACTTATGTCTAGGTTATAATGGTATACTATACTATAGTTTATTTTTGAAGTTCCAAAGGATCGAATAACAAATGAGAAGGGGGTTGAATTAGTTTTGTTTTATAAGTTTCAATAATTTTTAAAACAAAACTCCTATAACCTGTTAAAGTTTATATCATTACCAACTTTTTGTAAATACTCATATATGAAAAAATAGGGAAAAATTAAATCACGTTATATTTATAAGGTTCGGCCTCAGTGTGAGAATCTACAACCTTTCCATAGAAACTCTCGTGGGTCAATGGAAATTCACTATTATGAAGAAGTGAATACAAATTGTACAAACTCCCATTAGACACCTTCTATATACCAATAGGAAATATAATACTGAATATCACTAGTTTACAAATTTTCTTACAAAATAATTGATCAAAAACAAAAGAAGAAATACTTTTTTGAATTTTCTCCAAAAAAGTTCATGGGTTCGATGACCCTGAGTCTGATTGCCTTCAGTCCGATTGACTCATTACTATTAACTCAATATAATGCTCCCTTTATCAATCTTCACTTCTCAAACTATTTTCAAAAACTCTATTTGATATTCCTCAGTCTGATAAACTAAATTTTATCTTCTCAACATGTTGTTTCTTGGTCTGGTAAACAAAAAAAATAGATGCCCTATCTTCTAATGAGATCTATGTCTAGAAGGAACTTTAACTCAAATTCTTCAGCACTCTACCTTTTCTAAGTGCATTAAAAATTATAAAGTATAAATGTGCTATGAAACTATTCATAGGGAAACCAAAATGGAAAAGGTGGTAAACTTGAAAACTTTACCAGCTTCCTCAATTTCAAAAACTTGTAGATTTACGCATAATTGAATTTCAAGTTTGACCACTTAAACTCTTAAAAAATATTCTGGAATCTTCTTGATTATTTTATATATTCAGACTTTTTAGAATTCCTTTCTTTTCTTCAGTACATTTAGGTTAATTTGATTATATCTTCTTTGGCGGTTCCAATCTTCCTTCATACCTCAACTTTAGTCTGATGGAACTTTCTCAGCTCATTACGATGAAACTATTCCATCTTACTCCAAATTAACTTTCCTCACAAAAGTTATTCACATTGAATTTACTTACTAGAGTTAGTCTAGTTAACTTGATGGAACACTACATCCAATGGACCAGTACCTGCAACACTTTATTTTCTTCCTCTTATTATGGAAAAAACAAACCTCCAACAACCAATAATTTTTTCCTCTGATTATTCTAGATCCGATGATATGTATATTTGATTTATCAGTTCTGATTGAAAACCATCATCTTCATCTTCTCATGTTTCTTCATTCCAATGAACTCATAAATATTGAATTCTCATTACGATGTTATGCATCTGATGAATACTTCAAATATTAGCTTTTAACTCCATCAAACTTCATCAGTCTTCCACTTTCTTATTACGATGATCTTATCAGTGTCATAGCTAATTGGAAATCTTTTTATTTTTTTTAAAACTGATGAAATATTTACAATTCCTCCACTTCTTCAATAGATTTCATCATGATATTTTTCATGATTTATAAGAACATTAATAATGAAAAAAATTGTATTCTTTAAAAAACCTCTTCAGCATCATTCTAAATTCCTCACTCCTCAATTTTAGACTTTCTAAAAAATTCTAATTCTAATGAATCTAAACTTCCTACTGATGGATCTAAGACTGATGATGCATCTGATCAACTACTTCATCTTTTTGATGACTCATATGACCAATGTTGCTCATTTATATATTATGAGTCTAGAGATTCTTAGTATTATCTTCTATGTTTGAAAACCTATGTCCATAAAACAACTTGAAAAAATAAAAAAAAATCTCCCATTTCATGTTTGGGTTTGAATATTCAGAAACTTTCAACTTTCTTACAAAATCTTATTCCAATGGACATGGTCTGATCCTGACAAACAAAAACATTGTTAGAAAAAAATATTAGTTATCAACAAATAAAAACTATGTTAAAAAATATCACAAAGGTTTATCAATGTCCCCATTTGTATTTGCTGACAACCCTCATTGATAAATTTTCAACTCATATAAATTTTTCATAGCTCAACTTTTATAAACATCTCAGGTTTTTTGAATTTTTCCAAAACATATTCTTTCTCAAAAAAGAGTGTTCTGACACCACACTATTGAATAAAGTATTTTTTTTTAAGGAATTTCATCCCTTGTTATAAGAAAATTTTATGACTATGTTAAGATAACCCCCCCCCCCCCCCTCACATTTATATTTTCCTCTCTCAACTTTATTTTTCCCTCCCTTTCCTTTTTCTCTCTCACATTTTATGATAACCGCGGCTTCAGATTCATTTAAGAAAGATAATTAAAAACTTAACAAAGTTGTTACTTTATCTCCCCTTTTTTAAAATAATCCAAAGCATGATATGGGACTTCCTTATGAGGATTAGAAATTCATTAGAGGAGGTTGAACATTAAGTTGTCACCTCAACTCAACAAACCTTTATTTTGGCATTTCCTTTGAAAATATATCAGCAATTTGATACTTTGTTGAGATATATTCTATAAAAACATCTCCATAAGAAAATTTATATTTTATAAAGTGAAACTTTATATAAATGTGTTTTGATCTTTAATATTGGACATGATTTTTAGTAATATCAACTAAACTCTAATTATCACAAAGTATCTTTAATGGTTTGTAAACTTTTACTTTTAAATCTTTCAACTGAACTTTCATCCATAACATCTGAGTGCAAGCTTGAGTGTCCATAAAATATTTTGATTATGTTGTTCTAAATTTTACTGAACTTTGTTTCTTACTATCCCTACTTACATAACATTCTTCTAAGAAACAATTTCCTCCTAAGATTGATAATCTATCATTATAATCTTCGGACAAATCAGTATCAAGGTAACCATGAAAATTCATCTCACGGTTTCTTTTATATAAAAACACAAGTGAGGTTGTTCCTTTTACATATATCATAATTATATTTACTTCTAATATATGTGATTATTTTAGACTAATTTTATACCTTGAATAAAAATTCATATCATAATCAATATTAGGAATAAGTTTTTTATTTTTTGGGAGCTTTCCAATTCCACACGGCGTTTTAACTGTGAATTTATAGAATCAAGAATCAGCCATCTGCAATCAAATATGTCAAAAATATAGTTCCAAAGAGAAGTGTCAGTATCACAAGACAAAACTAAATGGTTATTATCCTATCTATGTTGATTATAGAGACGATATTTAGAACAAAGTTGGATCTCAAAAAATTTCAAACAAGAATCAGTGGGAACTCTATTATAGGAAATATGCCATATAAGAGTGATTCTTGAGGGCTTAATCCAAGATTTATCAAAGAATTTAATCCAATTAAAGTTATTTTCATAGTTATGAAAAGAGTGTTCATAGAATATTTTTGAATTTAGAAAACCATTGTGAGCAGGTTCCTAAGTTATAAAATCCTTTAAGATAGCAAAATAATAATTATCAAAAATTTTAACAACATTATCAGGAAGAGTATCAAAATGAGAGTTGAGAACATTGTTGATAGTGTCGTTAATATTTTCAGGGAGGTGATCAGGAGGAATTAAAGTAATTATAAGAGTCCCAATCCAGTTATCCAACTAGAATTTCATGGAGGAGTTTCTAGTGACCATCCATCTAGCATTGTTCATAATGTTGGCATACATATTTCTGACGGAGGGGGAAATAGAAGAGTTCAGGTAGCTCTTGTTACCTCTCCTCAATATATCCAAGAACCTATTTTTGATGAAATAAATTGATGGAGTATTGTTTTGAATTAGGTTTCAGGTGAGTCTGGCTTGAAGGGCCTCATTAAATAGTTTTAAGCTTTTAATACCAAGGACACCCTTGTCTAAAGGCTTACAGCAAGTAGACCAGGGGATAGTCACATGCTTCCTATCCAAGGTGTTGCCAGTCCAAACAAAGTTTTTGATATGAACATAATTTTTTTGATAAGACTAGTCGGCCACTTGTATACCATCATAGAGTAGACCAATTTAGAGACAATGACTGACTTGACAAGACATACCCTCCCTACCATGGAAAGAGATTTACCTTTCCAAATGGAAAGCTGACTAAGAATTTGATCAACAATACTTGAAAAGTATCAAGCTTTGGTTCTACCCAAAAATATGGGGACCCCAAGGTAATTGAAGGGAATTTTCTCCTCTTTAATGTCAAGCTCATTGGTGATAGCATTTTTTCTACTAGCCGGAAAGTTTTTTCCAAAATAGATGTAGGATTTATTCCAACCAATGACTTGACCTGAGACCTCTTTGTAATGAGTGAGTAGATTTGAGAGTTCTAATATTTTTCATATCACCTTTAAGAAATAGAATGATGTCATAAGCATAAAGAATGTGAGTGGGATCATTCACATTTCTATAAGTATGAATATGTTTAAGTTTATTTTGGTCAACTAGACGGGTCAGCAGATGACTTAAATAGTCCTCTGCAATAGAAAAAATGATTGCAGAAGGAGGATCACCCCGTCTGACACCTTTGGTGCAATTGAAGTATCCTTTGGGAGAGACATTTATCAGGATGGAAATGTGGGCTGATCAAAAAAGGGTTTTGATTCTAGAAATGAAGAGATTATTGAATCCAAATCCATGAAGAACTTTGAAGATGAAGTCCCAATCCATTGTATCGAAGGCTTTTGTAATGTCAAGTTGAATGGAAATATTACCACCCTATTTTTATTATTCAAATTGTTAGTGAATTCAGAGGTGAGAAAAATGAATTCTTGGATGGATCGTCCCTTAACAAAACCAAATTTATTCTATGAGATAATTTTATCCATAATTGAGGTGAGTCTATTCACAATCAGTTTGGTGATGATTTTATAGAGAGTGTTGATAAGGGATATGGGTATAAGGAGGTGAATTTAAGAGGCATTATAAACCTTGGTAATCAAAGAAAGTAATTGGGAATTCAACCCATGTGATAGGAATCCACTAGAGAAAAAATTATTGACAAGTTTTCAAACATCAAATTGGATGATATCCCAATATTTCTGGTAGAAGCTGTTATTAAAACTTTCAGGACCCGGGGCACTATCAGGGTTCAGGATAAAGATAGTGTCTCTGATGATATGTATATTTGATTTATCTATTCTGACTAAAAACCATCATCTTCATATTCTCATGTTTCTTCATGCCTATGAACTCATAACTATGGAATTATCATTACAATATTCTTTATATGATGAAGACTTCGCATAGAAACATTTAACTCATTCAAACTTCATTAGTCTTTCACCGTCTCATTATGATGATCTTATCTATGTCATAGAGAATTGGAAATCTTTGTATTGTTTTTATAGAACCGATGAAATTTCTACGATTCTTCTACTTCTTCAACAACTTTCATCAATATATTTTTCATGATTTATAATAACATTAAGAATAAAAAATCATCATCTATATTTTGATTAGAAATTTTTATAACTTTCTAACACCAAACTTCACTTTCTTCAACAAACCTCTTCTGCGTCATTCTAACTTCCTCACTCCGCAACTTCAAAATTTCTAGAAAATGCTAAGTCTGGTGAATCTAAACTTCATGACAATGGATCGGAGACCAGTGCTGCATCTAATTAACTAATTCATCTTTCTGAAAAATCCTATGACCAATGCTACACATTCGTACATTCTAAGTCCAGTTCTTCTCAATCTAATATTCTATGTCTAGAAACTTGTGTCTAGAAAATAAATTCCACAAATAAAAAACATTTCTCTCCATTTATGTTTGGATTCGAACATTCATCAACTTTAAACTTTCTTAAAAACCATATTCCAATGGACTTGGTCAGATCCTGACAAACAAAAACATTCTTAGGCAAAAAAATTAGTTTTTAACAATTAAAAACTTTGTTAAAACAAATTATCACAAAGGTTATTAAATTTTGACTTAGGGTTGTGTGTTCTACAATCTATATAATATATTTAATTTATTTTAAAATAAATATTTCATAAATTCTTAGGTTTTATATTTTCTTATAAAATTGGTGTTGTGTTTCATACACACTATTGAAAAAAATGATCTTCTTTTAAAATCTCATGGTGTCACATTCTCCCCACCATAAATAAATTGTATCTTCATAATTTAAACTTGATCTCGGTAATCAAGGTTTTGATATTTGGAAATACCAATGTTGAAAAACCCACATCGTAAAAGGGTTAATAAAACATCCTCTTAATAATACTGATAGGGGAGTAAAAAATTCATCTAGAATAACACATAACTAGTTTTCCAAGTAGGATAACATATGTGGTAAATGAAGACATGGACATGGAATAAAATCATAAATAATTGTAGAGAGTGATAGTGGTCATTGATCTCAAGAAACTGAATGATCAATGGGGAGTTAAGGACCTTAAAACCATAAATATGTGATGTTTTAAAAGACCATATGATTTATCATATATGAAGGTAATTGGATAACATTTTTTCAATATCCTTTTCCAAAATTTTAGGAATTATTTTACTATCTAAGATTATAATGAAATATACTTAGTTGATATGTTTCTATTTCATGATCATAATTTTTTCCTTTGGTTGTGCTTAAATCAATTTCCAATTCACCACTTAATCCAATAAATGAATATCCAAAAATGAATTTTTTATGCCTAGAGAACTAAAATTTACTTTTAATGGATCATAATATCCATAATGGAATGATAATTCATTCCTTAAATCTATAGTTGTTATTATGAAAAAATGGTTATCACAGGTTATCCAATATGCATGAATCTCTATATGGTTAAGTAATACATTAATCTATAAGTCCTCATCCAAAGTTTAACTTAAACCATTTAAAAAATGGTTTACCTTATATCCCTTACAAAATTTTAATATCCATAACTTTAGATAGAAGTTCATTGAATTTCCAAAATGAACTTATCATTAATCTGTTCCAAGTTAGTTTGTACTATCCAATTAACTTTATCCATATCAATCATTTATTTATCCCAAAATCATTATCTCAACATTAGGAATATATTAAGGGTTATGCTTTCCTCAATAATTTGTTTTCCATGAAGTTCAAATTTTCACTGAATCATTTTTCTTTATCATCGGAACCGTTCAACATATGCTTTCAAATCCTTAATGAAAATTTACTACAGTATAGTCCTCGTAAATTTTAAGAATTTTATTAATAAAATAATTTTACAACATATTTCTTGGATCCAAATATTTAACCATAGTAAACATTCCACTTCATATGTAGTAATATCATAAGGTTTACCTTGACCCTTAGCTCCTTTTGAGGTATTGTACCTTGATGCTTGGGGCATCCATTTTCATAGAAACACATCTACTTGTAGTAAAAGCATTGTACATTGGCATATTATTTCTTTACCTTGTAATCATGAGCATGGTGGCCTTTTTATCCACACATGAAGAAAACTCGTTTTCCTTTTAAGCATGTACCAAGGTATTTCCTTCCACAAGTATCAAATGTTGGAAAATAATTCTTTCCCCTCTTCTCTTTATTTTTTTCTCTACCATCATCTTCTTCTCTTTTTTACCTTCAAATCCTTAAGACTTGGATAATTATTTCTCTATATTGATAGGACAAGATACTATTTTCTCATATAATGATAATGTTTGGGAGACCAGTACCCCTCATAGGATTGGATTAGGACCATAAAATAAATGGTTAATCTTTATATTTAGATTCAATACATAGTTTGTAGTATAACTTTCTAATCTTGAAAAGTTGGATTCATACTTAGAAATATTTTACACTTATTTTTGTCTTAGACTCGAGAATTTTCTTTACATAACTACATGTTGCTCATGAGGAAAATATTTTTCCAATAAGATTACCTTGAAATTCTTCCACTCCATGATTGATATTTCTACCTCATCCTTAGTGTTTTGAATTAACAACCACCATTTATCTACATCTCCTAAGAGACAATAAAATTCCATAAAATCATTCTCCCTTTCACTAATTCCTAGAGAAAGGAATATCTTCATTAAGGGACTTATTTATTGGTCATCTAAAAATAGATTTGTAGTCCCACTGAATGATGGAGGTTGTTGATGCATGAAAAATTCTAACATTATTAAACAATATGGTGGATTAGTAGTCTTCTCTATATAGGAAAGTTTATTACTCATAAACTGTGTCATGTGACCCAATATGGTTATAATTTGATCAATCTCAACTGCATCTCCAACTCTAGCATCATTATCTTACCCAGGAGGGAAATCCCTATATGGATTATGTGTATTGATACGAATCAAATTACTTTCATTATGATCCTTTTCTAAACAATGTAATACACTATATTAGATCATAACATTATAAAAGATAATGTGTAATCCCAAAACTAGTGAAACACTTAACATAAATTGAAAATTTTATGCATATATAACCTCATAATAATAAATACGATTTCTTTGGGGATGTCTTTATTTTTAAAATCCTTTATAATGGTTTGTAAATAAAATTTTAATTATTCTAAATATATCCCTCCAGAGTTTCAAACTAGGTGCACAGTAAGGCCCATTTACATGCACTAGGTGATGATCGAGTCATGCCCAATGTACCCTCTTTAGATTTTTTACACCTAGGTACATCTATTCTAAAACAAAATCCAATTGAATAATCTAAATACGGATGTATTCTATAAGAAAAAACACATAATATATTCCTTAACAAAGCATTATGATGTTTTTCTATACTTATTCTCAAATTTTATCATAGGGTTATGTTCCCTAATCTATGTTTTCCTAAATCTAGTCCCCGAGGTTTTTACTAAACTTCCTATGATACCAACTATAGAGAACTTAACCCCAATAGCCTGGAGTTGGTGTCTAAGTTATTACATTGGCATAAGCTACAAGGAATCACATACTGAATGACCAAATAGTTTAGTAGTCTTTGTAAACTAGATACATACTTGAAATTCAAATTACATTTTAAAACATAAAATTAACAAATAATTTTCTTTGAGAATTCCAAAATTCCCCTTAGAATATTCCTCCATATCAATCACAAAATACATCCTATTATCCTGGGTAAAATAAAATATAGGAAAGGGGTGAGCTCAAATGCTTAGTAAGGGTAAGCGTACAGCAAAATCTATGAATAAATAAGTCATAATAAATATGTCAAGGTTAATAGATGAAACACATTCCATTTAATCAATAATTTTAGCATAATATGGAATGAATAAAAGATGATAAAATAATTCCATATAAATAATAACATGATCTAGAAACATGGACATGAATATTCTAATTAAGCGCATAATCACATGGAATATCAATAATTGAATTCATAATGATATAATTCATAATGTTGTACATCTAAAACATACCAAGGAGGCATGTTCCGAGACATCTAATAACATCGATTATTGTTCCCAAATATATAATTCCATCAAGGCCTATATCAATAAATCTATATAAATGGGTAAGGCCTCATCCAAAAGCATATCTAATTTGTACCATGGGACCTATTGATACATCGAGGGGCTATAGTGGTCCTCGCCTGTCACTTACAAAGTCAAATTAATTACTCATATGAAATGGGTAAAAAATAATCAACATAAACATTTATATTTAAAATACCGTATGAAATTTAAATACTTTCCCCAATCAATAAACATAATCATAAACAATTCAAAGTAAAATGAATGGAATCAACATATTACATCCCTAGTAAAAATGATCATAAACCATCTAGAGATATAATAAGGATGGTATCATTAGATTATATCTCCATTAAATAATAAGTAACATCAAAAAAAATATTCTTAGATGGAAAATGATTTTGAAATATCACTTAAAACATTTCTTAAGAAAAATAACCTTTCTTTGAAAATCACCCTTTTTATTTTAAAACTAGAAAATTTCTAAAATATTTTCAAACCCCTTTTCTTTGAAAATCACTTTTGAAAAAAAATCTAGAATATTAGGGGGAAAAATTAAATATAACCTTGTAAACATTAAAAGGAAACTTTAAAAAAAATTATGTTCATGGTGGAGGGTAATTCCATACATTTCGTATAAGTTAAAAAGAACATTCTTTTTACACTGTAAAAATGTTAAAAAAGTGCTTAATTAAAAAAATGATAATAATATTCCTTTCAAACAATTTTTTTAACAAGTAAAACATGGTTAAAAATGTATTTAATAAATAATTTGGATAATTCTAAAACATTTTTGAAAAAAAAATTATAAAACATGTTTTTTGAATAAAAACTATTTTCGACTAAAGATAGAAATAAATTCATATTATCTTAAAAACGTTTTCTTAATCATTTTAAGTACCAAAGAGAAGGAAAATGGTAATATTAATTGAAAAAGTTAATTAATAAGAATATTAAGATAAAATATATTTATTTTAAAATAGAAATATCATGTAATTTCACCAAGTAATACTTAAAAAAATCAATCCTGAATAATGATGAGATTATGGAATAAACTCTTACCACTTTGGTAACTTTTGAATCATAAGCCCCATGAAATAAATAATTTTAAATGAAACTATAATAATAATAAATTATTGTTAATGAAATGGTAATAAGATGTTATAATAAGGTCATATGTGATATTATAAACATGAGTATGGTTCTATTATAAATTAATAACATGATTAAAACCATTATACAGGAGGTTAAATCACGTTCAACCAGAAGGAAGCGTGAGGTAAGGGATTTCGTCTCAATTTTCATTCTATTGAGACATATATGTTAATATGAAACTATTAACTTTTATGTGGTGTATATACTGCCCCTTTGATGCAATTAACATGAATAGATATTTATTCTTGATGTTTAATGTTTCAATTAATGTTTATTCTTTCAAGGGGTACAATTTAAAAGTTACTGAAGTGGTAAGAATCTAGTTTACAATCTCAGTTTCTTTTGGGATTGCTTTTAATTTCATGAAGGAATCTTATCATTTATCCTTCATAAGATACAATAATTTTCTTATCCACTAGATATTTAATTAGTTTCTATATTTTCTTCCAAATTTTCCTCTCATTGGTACTTGATTCATGAAAATAAAAATTTAAAAGAAAAATTGATTTTATTTCTCTTTAAATCGGATATATTTGTCTTCCATGTCCATGCTTTCTAAAATTATTTTTAAAAAGTACTATTAATTACTCAAATGATTTATTAAGGTAATTTTAAGTTATCCTTGACTTTTAAAATGGGTTTTAAAGGAATATATATTTTATTAGTCAAAATGGATGTTTTTTACAAAAAGTCAAAAGGAATGATTTTTTTAACATATACGGTGATAACGGAATTCCCCACCACCGTAACCATTTTATAAAATGTAGATTCTTTTACATGTTTTAAATGGATTAAAAAGAAAACTCTTTTATAAAATATTATTTTAATATCTCACTTGTATTCCCTTTATACTTTCAAAGGACATGATTTTATTGCAAAAAACTATATTCTTAATGAACCAATGGATGCCTCTCATTTCTTGATTAATTTTGTGATTGTTAACTTTCTCTTGATAAAATCACTTAATTGTGATCATTATTCATTATAAATTAAATTTATATTAAATATTCATATTATTTGTATCGTGGATATGATTATTTCTTAAAAATTATACCATTTGTACATACGGTGTTTACTTTGAATGTTATTTTATTAACTGAGGAAATATTGATAAACCTATATTCTTTACTCAATACAAATATTTGCTGATAAGAAATATTGTTCATAAATTAAATTGATCATTTGGTATATGAGTATTGCTTTAGACATGCAGTGATGGGTGGGTCCCAGAATGATATATCCCCCCGATGCATCGATAAGTCTCATGAGACAAAACAGTTTTCCAAATTAAAAGGGTTTTTACCCATAATTTTAAACTATCTTGTGAAAGGTCTTGAGAGTATAGATATCATGATGTATGATATCATTAAATTCAAAATTAATCATTTCCTTCATTGGGAATTCATTTATTATTATCCATGTGATTATTTCATTGATATTATCCATGGATGCATTTTTTGTTCAAGTTATTGATTAAATGATATGTGTTTCGATTATTTAAATTTTTATATTGATTATGTCTTATCTAATTATGATATTCAAGTTATTGATTAAATGTAATGTGTGTTCAGTTATATATATTTCCATATTGATTATTCTCTATTGATTCATGATAGATTTTTATGTATATAACTCTTACTGAGCATTTTTTTTCACCCTTATTTTGTTTCTTTTCCCCATGATATGAAGAAGAATTCTTTGAATGAGTTCAAGGATGAAAATGTTTTCCATTACTATGTTTTATTTTTTATCCCCAATTTAAAATGTGTATCATGTATGTATCTGGTTCTCTAATACTATTAAACATATCAGAATTTTGGGATTTAACCCCTTGTATCTATGTCAATGTAATAAAGCAGACACTAACTCGGGGTTACTGGATTCGGGATTGTTACACTAGTTGCTGAGGATGGTGACTCATTATTATTTAACCATTAGGAACCTTTGTCCTATAAGGAGTTAGTAGATATCTCAAAAGTTTCTAGATAGTAAGAATCAATGAATTCTGATATTGATTCCATGTATCATACCCAAGTTTGGATTTTGGTTGATCTGCCGGTAAATGTAAATCGAATTGGGTGAAAATGGGTATTTAAGAAGAAATTAGGCATGGAAAGTAAATCTAGTGCATATAATGCATAAAAAGTCGCTAAATGGTTTAAGAAACATCAAGGCATATACTATGAAGAAACCTTTTCTCTAGTTTATGTGATAAAATCCATCAAAATTATACTTTACATGATAGCTTTCCATGATTATGAGATTTGATAGATGGATGTCAATATAGTTTTCCTTAATGGGAACCACATAAAATATGTCTAAATGACACAACTAGAAGGATTTGTAACTCCAAATAATGAAAATAAGGTATGCAAGTTGTAATGATCCATTTATGGGTTGATGCAATTATCCCAATCATATAACATTTGATTTGATGAATCCATAATAGAATTTAGTTTCATAGAGAAATAATGTGAACCATGTGCCTATAAGCACTTTAGTGGGAGTGTAGTCATTTTCCTAGTAGTCGATGTTGATGATATGTTACTTATTGAAAAAGAGATACTAGTATTATAGTTAGTTAAGGTTTAGTTGAACAAGTGCTTCTCCATAAAGGACTTAGGTGAAGCACCCTACATTTTAGTGATCAAGATCAATCATGATAGATCCAAGAGACTTCTTATGCTAAGTTAGGGTATATATATTGACCAGATACAACATAGATTTAGTATGGAACAATCTAATAGATGATTGGTTCCAGTGTCGCGTGGTATATATCTCTCTAAGAAAATGTATCCTCAGACACACAATGAGAGATAAGGGATGAGAAGAATCTCATACAAACTTCTATAATAGGATATATCATGTATATCATGTTATGTATCAGGCTTAACGTTGACTATACCTTGATCGTGGTAGAAAAATATCAAGAAGATCATGTAGAAGAACATTGGGTTGTTGTTAAGGTTATCTTAAGTATATGAGGTGTACTAAGGATATGTTTATGGTTTTTGGAGGAGATGAGTAGCTGGTCATCAAGGGATATACATATGCGATTTTACAGAAAGATCCGAATGAACTGAAATCATGGTCAGGATATGTCTACTATCTCAACATAGTTGTGGGCAGGAAGAGCTCAAAGCAGTCAATTTTCATTGATTCTATAGTAGAGTTTGAGTATATTGAGGCTTATAATGCAACTAAATAAGTAGTGTGGATACATTAATTCATCCAAGAGCTTTATGTAGTGACAAACGTTAATAACTCATTCACATTGTATTGTGATGATACTATAGCAGTGGATGTCATCAAAGATTCATGATCACAAACAAAGCACAAACTTCAGAAGTATCACCTCTTGAGGGATTTTTCTCAAAGGGGGTGAGGTCAGAGTAAGTAGAGTTTCAAGAGAGGAGAACATAGAGAACATGTTGGATAAATAGTTATCTCAACAGAAGCATGAACATCATCTAATATCTAGCAAACATAAATTTGTTAGCAATTGGTTTTAGTGCAAGTGATAGTATGTTGGAGTTGGTTCTCTAGAACCAACTGCTTTGTACTTTCGATTACTTATATATTCATAGTGTTGAATATACAATTCGGAAATGCCATCCATATTGTGTAGCCGACATATTTCTTTATTTGTCACCGTGTATGCATCTATGGCCTATTTCCATAAATAGAACTCAATAAAAAGATAAAACAACAGCACTGGTTAAATAAAATGATATAACACATACCTACTGGGTGTGCACCACCTTTTTAACAAATTAATAATTTTTTTCATATTGATCTGATATGATTTGTCAGTAGATTCCCAAACTACATTATTGCTGTCATAGAAGGTCATTTTTATTTCCAGTATAGAGTGAAATGTATTAAAAGATATTTTAACTACATAAATTCAGTAACATTACCTCTCCTCATCAGCATCAATCGTCATTTTCATCAGCCTTGTATCATGTTTTTTCACTATAGTTTGTTGCTTCACCCACCTAGGAATTAACGGGGATAGTTTTGGGGGCATTGTCGACTTCTTCTTTGTAGTCACCTTTGTGTGTGTGTGTGTGTGTGTGTGTGGAGATTGACACTTTGGTTTCTTCGGCCTACACTTCACACCTTTAATCAATGACGTTTGTATCTTTGATGTAGAAGCGGTTGTACTAGACTGTATAACAACTTTCGGTTCTCCCTTACTCAATTCTTCATTGACATATTCCCCTTCCACGCTTACCACAATATTTATTGTTTCCATCATGTCATCTTCATGGATTTACTTTGTGCTTCCCTCGATGGTAGTGGATGAAGTTGTATTCTTTTCAATTTGAATTTCTCCAATCCCAATATCCTCTAAAACACAACCTTTCTCCTCACCAGAAACTACTTTCATCTCTTCATTCTCCTTGATCTTTAGTCTTTCTCTCAAAGTCATAATCTATCTATTCTTCAATTTTAATGGGGCCTCTAGTCTCTTGACCTTCTTATTAAGTTTGACATTTCTCCATGTGGCAACTGACAATCCCCTCATTTGAAAGTACTATTGTCTGTCCTTTCATACTAAATTGAAGTTTTTTTCATCAACAACCTGTTGAATAGGTTTTTTAGCCTAAGAAGGCCTTGATAGCAGCATATAGCTCTATCTTGGGGTGGTTAGTGTCTACATGGAATAGTGTAAACATAATTGCATACGTTATAAATTAATTTCAAAATAAAGGACTATTTCGAAAACATATTCTAGTAACAATACCTTGGTAGTTTCTTGTAGAGCAGCATCAACATCTTGCAAATTCCACAAAACAAATAATGATGAACCCTCTCTTTTTGGTGGCACATTCCTAGACTTCTCAACATGCCAATAATATAACAGTTAATATTGTTAAGAATTTCTCAACTAACTTAGAAAAAATAATCAATTAAATAAAGTTTAAGACCTTACCAATAATATGACAACAGAACCTGCAACTTTTAAAGGAGTGGTGTAATTTTTTTAACTGATGTAATCAACGATCAAGAATACCAACATCCCAAGAATAGCTCTTCACTTTGGAGATATCTTCAAAATATGGGACAAAATTACAAACCACATAGGAACCAGATGTGGGGAAAAATCATGTCATGCATGTAAAAAGGAAAAACAAACATGTCACATCAGAGAAATCTTGCTCTTCACTAGCTTCAACAATTTCAATATTGTCTCTCTGTAACACACCCAATGATAATAGTCAACCAACATGGGAAAACCTTCTCCTCAAAAGTTTTGAACTATTTTTTCATAATGTATAGGCCGCTGACAAAGGTAAGTCACAGTCCTTAATGAAAAATATATGGCATATGCCAGCAACTGTTAACTCAATCATCCTACCAGCTATATCAAACATTTTTAAATCAACGTTGTACCTTTGTAGTAGAAATAAAATGGAGCCATCGGTTTTTTTACAATCATCGAATAACACTGTGTTATCAAGAAACACTTTAAACAACTACAAAAATGGAATCCTTGGAAGAAATTTGATGCGATTCTCAGTAATCTTAGTCCTAATATCATTAAATATTTTCCACAACTCATTCATCGAAGACCTGTAGTAGCTGGTAGTTGATGTAGAGGCTTCTTCTGGTATAGAAAAATAGTGTCCCTAAAAAATCAACATCTTCTATTTGAATGTTAACATAAGGAAAAGAAGTAAAAACATGAAACTCCTAATGAAAATTCCAACTAGGAAAGTTCCACATGACTTTGAATCAATACTTTTAAATCAATGGACTAGTCAAAATTCACTCTGGAAATCCCACTGCAAATCCTACTGCAAATTCTCACTGGAAATTTTCAATTGGTTCAAAAATATTCACATAGTTGAAAATTATAATTTAGTTGAAGATTTACAGTGGAAAGGCCCAGTGGGAATTCCTGTTAGAAATTCCCAGTGTAAATTTTCAATTGATTCTAAAAAATGGTTATATAGTTGGAAATTTACACCGAGAATACATAGTGGAAATCCCACTAGAAATTCCCTATGGAATTTCCCTATATAAATTTTGAATTGGTTCAAAACATGTAGTTGGAAATTCTAATTGAATTCCATTGAGAATTTCTAGTGGGAATTTCCAGTGAGAATTTTAAGTGGGAATTGTCAGTGGGAATTGCCAGTGGGAATTGTCAGGGAGGAATTCCCCTGAGAATTTACGATGGAAATTTCGAGTGGGAATTTCCAGTGGAAATTTCAAGTGCAATTCCCCATGTCGCACTGGCAATTCCTAGCTAAAATTTCCAGTGGGCATTATTAGTGTACATTTTAACTGATTCAATAAATTAAACTATAGTTGAAAATTATAATTGAATTCCACAGGGAATTTACACTATGATTTAGACTTTTCACTAGGTATTTCCACTGGGTATTTCCACAGGAAATTTCCAATGGGATTTCCAATGGAAATTGACTGTGAGAATTTCCATTGGGAATTTCCTGTGGGATTTTCACATGGAATTTGCACTAGGATTTGTTGCTGGAAAATTACAACTGATTCAATTATAAATTGCACAGTAGTTGGAAATTGTAATTGGATTTCACTAGGAATTTCCGCTTGGGATTACATTGAGATCTTACACTTGAAATTTCCACTTGAAATATCCACTGGGAATTGCTAGTGGGACTTTCCACTGAGAATTTATAGTGGGCATTATTGGAGGAAATTTTCAATTGATTCAAAATAAATGTTTACTAGTTGGAATTTATAACTGAATTTAACTAGGAAATTCCACTGGAAATCTCCCTGAGGACTTTCCACTTGAATTTCCACTGGGAATAGACACCATGTAATTTCCAGTGGGACTTTCCACTCTGGAATTTCCAGTATGGATTAACGGTGCGGGTTTCAACTAGGAAATCTCCTTTGAAATTTTGCAATGTTGAAATTTCCAGTTATAGTGAATTGAAAGTTTCAACTGGAAATTGATGGATGACAACCAATCAAATCAAAATTACAAATCAATTTTTTAGAATCATTTGAAACTTTTCAATCGAAATTTTCAGTTGTAATCAATTTAAAATTCTAGTGGGGATTCTCGATGGAAATATAAAGTGGAAATAACTAGTGCATAAAATTCTGAGTATGAATGTCGAGTTGGAATTTCCACTGGGGATGACCAGTGGGAAATTCCAACATGAAATCTCAGTCATAATTCTCACTACCAATTCCCATCACCAATTATCAGTGAATAGAAATTCCCAGAATGAATACCTATACGAAATTTTCATTGGCAATCCACAGTGGAAACTGTCAGAGGAAATTTGAAATTGTATTCAACTACTAATCGGAAATACAAATTGCTAGATGACATTTACACTTCGAATCAATTAGTAATTATAAATCATTTCTATTGTATGAAATCCAAATTACGAGAGGAAATTGTCAATGGAAATTTGTAGTGCAAATACCAACTGGAAATTCACAGAGAAAATACCCACTGGAAATTCCCGATGAAAACTCCAAATAGATAGTAAAAAACATCTTCATTGGAAAACAAATGACACTCAAAATTCCCACTGCAAAATCACTTTAGAATTTTCAACCAAAAAATTCCACCTTTTCTAATACTCGAAAAAGACAGCAGTCCCTTGATGTATCATTTCCAACCAATTGGAAAATCCCAATACAAAATGTCAGTTCTTTAAATTAATTCGAAAAAATCAATGTTAAATACTAATTGACAATTATCATTGTAAAGGGAAATTTTCAGTGGGAATTGACACTAAAAAATGGAATCAGAAATTCAAACTACAAATCAATTGGATGACAGTGAAAATTCTCACTGGAAATTCAAAGTGCAAATCAATTGGAATTTCCAGTGAACAAAGAAAACTTCAACTAAAAATTGGTAGTGAAACATCTCAGAATAAAGAAACCAAATCATCACATTCATAGTGTTCCAATAACCCACACAAACAAATACAAATTGAGACGATATTAATCACTCTATTTTCCTATCTCTAGAAAAATTATAAACAAACCAAATACGACTGTATCTCAGTCACTCCGATAAATAATAAACCAACAAACAGGAATCACATAAACCATCTGTCATCTTCTGTCGTTGTTGGTGAAATTCTAAGAAAAGTTCACCGAAAACTTTGTCGAGGGGTTCACTAAAAGGTTGGCCGTGAGATTCACCGAGGGGTTCACCAAGACGTTGGCTGACAAATTCACCGAGGTTCGGCGAGAGATTCCCCAAGGGGTTCGTCAATGGATTCACCGCAAAGTCGAAGGGTTCACCGAGGGATTTGCAAAGGGGTTCATCGACGAATTCACCGAAGAGCCGAAGGGTTCACCGAGGGATTCGCCGCCAAGCAATTCGACCGCCAATATTTTTCAACTAAATGCCCGATTTCATTTTCAAACCTCATGACTGATTGAAGGGCCAAAAAAGCAATTATACAAGTGGCAGTCATCTAACGGTCAACACCTAAGGGTCAAGTTGAGAGCTGAACATGAGACGATAATTTGTCCTTCATTGCCTTCAGAATAATGTAACCAGATACATGTGCATGTCAAATAAGTACATTCGTATGAACAAACAGTGAACAAGGGAAGTACAATGAGCAGACCAAGCGAGCTGTATATTTTATGTAATCATTCAATTATATAAATTTTGTTAATAAAAGCGTCTAGTATCTTAATTTACCAAAGGTAGAAGCTCAGTCGGCCAAAACCCTATAAATCAGAGTGCCAAACTAGATGCCTTTGCATGTCTTTTTATTGTGGCCAAGCCCTTTGCATTTGCTGCACTGGAGCTGACGTTTAATGAAGTCTATTGAATCAAGCTGCTTCAACTTTGGTCTGCCGGGTGGACGTTTTGTAGGTGGGGGAGCTATAACAACATCTAACTCAGTAGTCTCGTTTTGCACTGCCATGTCTACATTTGGAACAGGCTGAATTGACTCCATATATGTCAAGGAGTAGCTCTCAGCAGTGAAGTATCTGGAGCAATAATCATAAGGGCTCTGACCAATGCATTCAAAAACCGCTATGGCATGGCAGCAAGGCAAGCCACTGAGTTGCCACCCTCTGCAACTACAGTCCCAACGATGAATATCAACAATATCCACAGATTCACCGCCAACTTCAAATACGCTTCCATGGGAGAGCAACACTTGAAGTGATCGTGCTGCGATAGTTTCTTTTCGTAATCTCTCCTCCTTCGATGGTGATAATCTTGTTACCCAGTGACTGGAGTTCAAACGACGTGTATACATCAATTCCATCATCCTCACACGCAACACATCGACCATCTGTGTTATCGGCAGCTCATTTGCCTCCGATGCCCAGCTGTAGAACAATCGGCCGAAGTTCGATGTCATGTAATTATACCTTTCGCCTTTAAAGTAAGCGTTAGCCCAGTGTTGTGGCTCACTTTGCATGACCCAATTGAAAGCTTCTGGTGAGATGGCCTTGATGTTCTCAGTGCAGCGCTCGAATAGCTCGGGTCTGGGTGCATGGGCGGCTGCGTAAAAATCTTGAACTATCAGACGCCGTGCTTCATGAGAAAACCGCCCCTTAAGATCTTTATTGAGTTTCTCAGCCATGAACCGAAGACAAAAACTATGGTGGCCGTCTTTAAAAATCTCTGCCAATGATTCTTTTATGCCGGGTTGAAAGTCGGCAACGAATGTGATCGATCGAGATTTAACTGCGGCTTTCAATTCATGTATGAACCATTGCCAGTTGTCGTCAGTGTCAGCATCTACCACAGCAAAGGCCACTGGAAAAACATCATCATCCCCATCAGCAGCAGTTGCAGACAACAAATCCCCCTGATATTTTGAATTCAAAGGGGTGGTGTTGAGAAAAAGGAGAGGACGGCATCCTTGCTCAAAACCAATGACTGAAGCATGAAAGGCGATGAAGAGGCGATGGAAGCTCGAATCATCCTTCGTGGAGAAGGTGACAAAGCTACCGGGATTCGTATCTTTGATCTTTTCACAGAAATATGGTAATTGATTATATGCCTCTCTGTAAGAACCCTGAAGTTGCTCCCTCGCAATCTCCTTCGCGCGCCATGCCTGGGAGTAATTCAATTGAATTCCATACTCTCTCATGATGTCAGCCACGATATCCTTTGGCTTGTAGTTTGGAAAAACCTTTAATTTCTCCTTTATAATACTCCCAACCCAACCTCTTGTAGCTCGATACCCGGCCTTCACAACTGCTCCTTCACATGTATGAGCAGTGTGCATTTTTTTTATACAAATCAACGGGGTAGTGGACAGCCTTGAAGCATATATCCTCCAAGGACAGCCGGGAGATTTGCACTTGACAGATACACGATGGTTATCATTCTTCTTATATCTGTAAGCAAAACCATGCGCAATTGAGTACTTATGCAATGCTTCTCGGAATTCATTAAAACTGTTGAATCTTTGGTCTACACCAGTGATGCTGTTCTCCCACTGCAGAGCAGCTCTATGAAGCCTGTCATCAATAAAGGGAGGCGCCGCTTCATTCTTCATGTCCATATCAATTGGATAATGAGTGTGTCCATTATCAACTAAAGCATCAAAGGAATCAAGAGCAGGGACTACAGCTTCGGACACTGTTGTCCGGCTTGACCTGCGCAATCAAATGCAAATAAGAACCTCCCAATACAAAAACACCTTCGAGGTCAAAGATTAGCAATACAATGTAATTCATAATTGTATATTTAGTGAGCGAAAAGATCAGCAACCATTCAACACTCAAAATCTTGAGTTGGAAAAGTGGACTGCCCAAAACTTCATACCCCTTACAGCTCTGCGTGTATGGGTTAAGCTGAAAAATAAAATTGCTCATCTTAAAGAGGGGAGGGAAATCAGAGTATAAAATGATCTGAAACCAGCAATAATTACCTACTAGCAGGCATATTTGATAAATTTCTAGTAGCACCTTCATCAGTCAGAATGAATACATCAACAGTGGCAGAGGCACCGTGAAAATTTAACATCCGCTGTAAGTCTTTATCTTTAGAAATTGTGATGGGGGTCTGCTTGTTTCCCGGGAGAAAGTACTTAATGGAAATGGTTTCACCGCTGAAATTGAACATTTCTGTAATTTCTTGCTTGAAATCACTTAACTGAGTTTGCTGACATACGTCTATTGCATGAGCCTCCCCTCCACTGTAGGACAAGGTTCCATCATTATTAGCCACAAAGTCGCCACCTGACTGACATACGGCGATGATTTTCTTGGCGTCCATCGCCTGCCAACGTTACAAATTCAACAATCTTTATATTAAACAAGGATTCGATTCATGGTTAACATTGCCATTTTCGGATCATTAAAATCACACAAGATCGACGCTAGAAACAAGGGAAGAACGCGAATAAGAACAGAATGCACTAAGATATGATCCACATGAAACAGAACCTATCGAGTGAAACAATTAACTTGAAAGGAAAAAGGTATAAATCCCAAATCAAAGTCAACACTGCAACCTAAACAAGAACCCGAGTAACCCTATAAAAGTTAGTAAAGCAAATGATAATGGGAGTATAACCGTTATTCAAATATATAAAACCTAAAAAAATCATGCAGAGTGATGGGCAAGATACTTGATGATTCAGAACCCTAGGACGCGAGGAAAGCAGAATTTAAGATCCCAGGCATTGTGTAGGAATTAACGATACCCGAGTAAGTACGGAGACCACCTTTTCAAGGACGAACGAGCTTGGCCGCTTTCTTCATCGGGGGATGGATTTTTCAAGGGTAAGAAATTAATGATGTTGAATTGTTTTGAACAGGGTGACCAAGAACTAGGAGAAGGGCGCCAGCAGTGCATGCGAAAGCCATCGATCGATCACCCAAATTGTTGTTCGTGGAATCGAAAGCTAAACGCTCTCCTGTTTGGGCTTAATAATCACCAACATTGAAGTGAAAAATAAATAAAATATCAAAATACTATATATATATATATATATATATATACAGACTTGATAAGATTACAAACATCAAATAATAAAGAATGATAATCAGACCTATTTTATTAAATATTTAAAACCTAAAGTCACAAGTTCTTGATGGTTTGAAAGTACAATGGTATAAAAGATTTTGAAGGAGATGACCTGAAGGCTCAGATGAGCAATCAAGCGTCATGTCGTGTCGCCCTCTGCCAACACTATTACGCTGTGTTCTCTGTAAGGGTTGGTGTCCTGAGAACCAACTGTTTTGTACTTTGATTACATGAATGTATACTTATTATATATTGTTCATTGTTCTGCATGACTATAATATAATAATGTCCTGAAATATTTGTTGCATTGATAAGGTCATGAAAGATCTCCGTAATGATGAGAACCTTAAAATGCTATAACAATATTCTTAAATAAAGTTCTACGGTTGGATGACATACTATGATATGACACATAGTATACAAACCGTCATGTGCGAGTACTCGTAAGAAGATGAGACTCACTCTCATGGAGTTCACACTTGGTAATCTTCAAGATGAGAGATTATGAGAACAGACCCGCCAATAGTAATTCTGCATATTTTGGTGTCATCGGATATTGCTATCTGTGCGCGTGTGTAATGGTCCTTAGACTGGAAGATTATCATCAACTCATGTCATGACTCGCGCACTTAGATTTGCTGACGAAAACCGTCACGTAGACAGTTGACGGAAAGTAGGGTACGTTGGGTGCGTCATGAATGACATGTTGTTAATGGATAAGTCGAGGAAAGATTTGTCCCTTCCATATTTATGAAAGTAGATATCTCGGGCCCTTTGATTGAAATAGAACTTTCGAACAAATTACATGTCCATGGTGACACGACGAGTTTATTTCTGAAAGTCAAAGAATGACAGATCAAGCATATAGGTTTATGACACTGACATGAAACCTGCTTGATGAGATATTGAGACAAATGGATTAAATTACACTGTAGGTGTTTGTATGAGGTGACACGTCAATGCGGCGTCAACTTCTTTCTCTTGGGTGCTTTGACCCGTTGCTAGACAGTAATCTTGGACTTTATGCAAGCTCGCCTAATGCCAACAAGAAAGAGGCCTAGAAGGTCACACACTTAGTGTATTCAAGTATCTCAAGTAGAATAAAGATTATTCTCGTACGTGGTTTAATAATTATTCAAGGAAGCCTAAATCGTTTTAATGTTGGTGGAAGAATAAAACGAAAACAAGTACACGCCGTGTATTAATGATTACACGGCGTGTATTAATGATTACACGCCGTGTAATTTTTATTTTGAAAACGAGTACACGTCGTGTATTAATGATTACACGCCATGTAGTTTTCATTTTGGAAAGGAAAGGAAAAACAAGTACACGCCGCATATTAATGATTACATGCTGTGTAGTTTTATGAAAAACAAGTACACGCCGTGTATTAATAATTACACGCCGTGTAGTTTTTCCAGTCGGGATTTTGAGGAAATAATATTGTTTTATTAAATGATATTTATTATAATCAGCGTGAGCGCATGTCAAGGAATTAATGATTCGACATGGGGGTTTTCAATAAGAGTTAACGAAATAAATAAAATGCGTAACACATTTATTTATTGTCACAACTCTATAACCTCAAACCCGATTATACATATCCTCACAACACCAACACTTTTCCTTAATCGTTGTGCACAGAAATTCTGGAGAATTCTTTCAAAGCCGAAAGAACCTCTTCCTCCAAGAACGCTCTCAAGACCAAGAGAGATCCTCTTCCATCGGATCAAGACTATCTAAGGCGGACAACACAAACAAATGTTTCTCCACGCTAGCACCCGGAGACTCCTTTGGCGACGTCCAGAGATACGAGGTGCACGTGTGGATCACCGCTAGAGGAAGTCTACCCTTGGCTTCTGCGACACAACGACGTATCACATCAGAACGTGATCAGAAATATCAACGAAGAAAGAACACCAAAATGTACTTCTTTTCAATTGATTAAATTAATTATAATCAACCTGTAACGATCCTACTTTGTGGTTCCGAGACTTTCCTTTTCTTTGTCTATTTCTGTGATTCGATCCGTGGAGACTGACGTTTATCGTCGTATTGATCCCGGATTGATCATTGTTAATGACAAAAAGCCAAGTGGGCACATCCACCCACACGCTTCCCCTACGCCTGGAACCTTCAATTGGTATCAGAGGGAGGTTACAACATTGATTATAGTTATTTAATTTTTGTTGATAATTTACGCATTTATATTTGATTCAATTCGTGATAAATCGTTCTATTAAACTGAATGAACGAGATCTGTTCTTCCTCCTTCGTTTCTCGATTCACATCGCATAAACGAACTTTTAATTTTAATTTTGATTAAATTAAAAATGAGAAACTCATCCGAAGGAGCCGCTCTTTCTGTCTGTACAACACGAGAATACACGACGTGTACTGAAAACTACACGCCGTGTACTTAGGTTCAACGAACCGGTACTGGTCCGCCAAACCATGCCATGTGAAATTGAGTATACCTGGGTTTTATTACACCGTGTTGAACAGAAATGAACAGTGCGTGGAACCGGAATACACGGGGTGTATGTTGAATCAACACGCCATGTAGTCCGATCTAACACAAGTGAATCTGTGTACAAGGAGAAGTCGTGTTCCACGTACACATGATTGTCAGGCCGGTAACCGCGTAACAAGGAAGTACACGCTGTGTTAGATTAATCTACACGCCGTGTACTCCAAAATTTCCAAAGCAGAGAAAACACGCCAAAGCCCCCGACGTGTACTTTGGATAAAGGGTGAAAAGAAATACACGCTGTGTAAATATAAACTACATGCCATGTACTTTCCAGAAATGGAATTTCACCAGGTTTCCTCCAAAATTACAAAGACCTATACAAGGGATATGGATGAGAAGAATCTCAAGGAAATTCAGAAAGGAATTTAAGATAAAGAATTGATTAATTATAAGATCATAATTAATTAATTTCAAGCACGACTTATCTTAAACAATAGAACGATTAAATGAATTTGAATTATAAATATGCATAAATGTCGTTGCATGCTATGGATGATCATGAGCTAGACCAAAGACCCTTTGTATGTGTGTATGGTTTCATTTAAATTTATTTAATTTAAATTCGTTGGCCTGTGAGCCTTCTTCCAATAAAATGTAGGGCTTGCGTGTCTATGGTTTATTTAATGTAAACCCCATGTAATGGGGGATCTCCCAAGACAAATGAGATGGTTCAAAACCTGAAGCTGAGGCGAAACCAACCCAAAGAAGATACAAAGGTGGACAGGTGAGAGCTGCAAAACACGAACCATCCATTCAAGGTGTTTTTCCCTAGGTCAGGGTTAGCTTATCAAACCGCTAGATAAGCTAACCAATAGAACCTCGTGATCAATCACATAATTAATGAAATAAACAAGCATGCAAAGATGGAATAAAATAAAAACCGGACTATGCGTAAACATTATCAGAACATGGTTAATCACTTAAGCAAGCATCACTTAATATTAACAAGCATGTGATAATGAAAAACTACGCATAAAGGATTAAAATCCCTCAATACCATATTAAGTCAGACCAAGCCTTCCATTACTTGATTAAGGGCAAGACTCAATAAAACTATGTGTTTGACCAAACCTTGTTGGGACACTTACTTTTATAAAGGAAGCCCTTATGAAAGGTTTCAGGTTGACTCAACCATATTACATCAAGAGGATTATCCCTTGCTAGACTTGATGTAATATTGGAGGTAAGAGTTGAGGAAATCCAAGTCAGGATTTCTGGTTTGGGGAGTCCACTCAACAGATAAAGGAACTTTATGCTCATAGTTGGCAAAGACCTGCCTACCTAAATACCTTCAAATATCTTGACCAAACCTTGTTGGGGTTATGCGAAGGGGAATATGGATCCTTTCCACTAGAATGTCAAAGAAACTGGACATTCTGAGTTCAATGGTGATGGCCATTGGGACTTCATAAAATAGTGGGAGACTTAATAAAATTTATTATTTCTCATAAAAATGTAATCAAGAAAATACTGATAATTTTGCTCTTTTAATTTATAGAATTGAAATGACAAACTCGTCAACCAAATTTTCTCTGAGTTCAATTCTAGATAAATACAATATCATCACCGGCAGTAACTTTCAGGAATGATTTAGGAGCCTTCAGGTTATCCTATGCCATGAACGAAGGTTTTACATGCTGGAGTCCTCACTTCCTGATTCGCCCACCCAAGCGGAAAGTGATGAAGATTTCCTGGTCTATGATCAACATTTGAACGATGCACTCGGCTTTCAATGTTTGATGCTATCATCAATGTCTAGTGAGCTTATGAAGTCTCATGAAGACATGGATGCCTATAGCATGCTCGAGCACCTCCATGGTCTATACCAGGAGAGAACAAGACATGAAATGTTTGAGATCTCCAAGGCTCTATTCCAGATCAAGCTTGGAGAGGGTGCCCCAGTTGGGCCTCATGTAGTCAAGCTAATTGGATACATTGAGCATTTGGAGGTTCTAGGGTTTAAACTCCCCGAAGAACTGGGTACCGATCTCATTCTTGCATCACTCCCCCAGAGCTTCTCTAACTTTGTTATGAACTTCAACATGAACAACATTGAGAAGTCTCTGTATGATCTTCTAATCCTTATTCGCCAAGTGGACAATGACATGAAGCGTGAAAAGCCTTCTGTCCTCATGGTGAATAAAAGGAAAGGGAAGGCGAAGAGCTTTAAGCCCAAAGCTTATTCAAGGCCTTCCAAGAAAAGGAAGATCAAAGGGGAGGCAAGAGAACATGAGGCTATTTGTTTTGCATGTGGCAAGAAGGGCCACTGGAAGAAGAAATGCACCCAGCCAAGGAAGAAAGGGGAAGCTTCATTTGCATTTGTTATCGAATGCAATCTATCTGTCTCTACTAATTGGGTATTAGATACTACTTGTGGTGCTCACATCTGTATCCAAATACAGGAACCAAGTAGATTCAGAAAGATTGACCGAGGTGAGGTGGATCTACGAGCAACCAACAAAGCCAGACTTGCTGTTGTAGCTGTCGGAGACTACCACCTCACATTTTCTACTGGGATGGTCTTGGTTTTGAAAGGATGTTATTATGTACCCTCTGTAACCAAAAAAATTATTTTAGTATCCAGATTAGATACTGATGGATTCATCTTTAAGTTTGGAAGTGGATGTTGCTACTTTTATAAAGATAGCATTTTTTTGGTAGGGAACATTTATATAATGACCTTTATGTGTTATACTACACAAACCAAGTAATGGAAATCGATGACAAAATTAATTCACATGAATCATACCACACCCAACTTTGGAATCACCGACTAGGTCATGTCAATGAGAAACGTTTGACAAAATTACATCAATATGGGTATTTATATTCTTCCAAACTAAAACCACTTGGTGTATGTCATGCATGTCTACAAGGAAAAATGACCAAATCCCCATTTAGTGGGAAAGGTGAAAGGGCTAAAGAGCTTCTAGAATTAGTTCACACAGATGTATGTGGACCATTTCTAGTTGAAGCAAGGGGTGAGTTTACATACTTCATAACTTTTATTGATGATTTTAGTGGATATGGATATATTTACTTAATGAGGTATAAGTCAGATTCTTTTGATCAGTTCAAAGAATACAAGAATGATGTTGAGAACCAGGTAGGTAAGAAGATTAAGAATCTCCACTCAGACAGAGGAGGAGAATATCTTAATCAGGACTTCATTGATTTCTTATGGGAGTTTGGGATTCAATCTCAACTCACTCCTCCTTACATGCCTCAGTGGAATGATGTGAGTGAAAGGAGGAACCTCACCCTATTGGAAATGGTGAGATCAATGACGAGTCATGCGAGTCTTCCATTATCCTTTTGGGGATATTCATTGCAAACAAAAGCACACATACTAAACCAAGTACCAACTAAATCGATAAATGGTATTCCATACGAGTTATGTAGTGGACGCAAAGCCATGTTATCAAATTTACACATGTGGGGTAGCGAAGCATTTGATAAGGCCTCTTTAGGTAACCAACTTGCACCTCGAGGCACAAAGTGTATCTTTATAGAATATCCTAAGGAAACAAGGGTATATTACCTATACAACCCCTCAAACAAAAAGGTTACAGTGGAAAGACATGCCATATTCCTTGAGAGGGAGCACATCTCAAAAAGATATAATGGGAGTGAGATAGACTTCGATGAAGTCGAGGCTCAAGATACACAGGATTTGGTACAAGAATAGATTCCACAAAGCCCCTTGGAAGACCGATCTGTTCTAGAGACACAAGAACTGCGTAGGAGCACGAGAGAGGTGAGAGAACTAGAACGATATGGTTTTCTTGTCATTGAGGATGGTGACTCATTATTTGTTTATAATGATGATACTCTTACCTACAAGGAAGCAGTTGAAGGCACATACGTTGCCAAGTGGCAAGAAGCCATGAATTCTGAAATGGATTCCATGTACCAAAACCAAGTCTGGATTTTGGTAGATCATCCAGTTTATGTAAAGCCTATTGGTAATAAATGGGTATTCAAGAAGAAACTGGACATAGAGGGGAAAGTAATCACCTATAAGGCATGACTGGTTTCCAAAGGTTTTAGAAAGTGTCAAGGAATTTACTATGATGAAACCTTTTCACCGATTGTGATGCTGAAATCCATCAGAATCCTATTGGCCATTTCCGCTTACCATGACTATGAAATTTGTAAAATGGACTTCAAAACAGCATTCCTTAACAGGAACCTCTAGGAAGATGTCTACATGACACAACCTGAAGGGTTGGTGACTCCAAAGGATGCCAACAAGGTATGCAAGTTGTAGAAATCCATTTATGGATTAAAGCAAGCATCAAGGTCATGGAACATTCATTTTGATGAAGCTGTAACGGAATTTGGATTTGTTAAGAATGAATGTGAGCCTTGTGTCTACAAGAGGTTTAGTGGAAGTGCATTCGTTTTCCTAATAGTATATGTTGATGACATATTACTAATTGGAAACGAAGTACATATCTTACAGTCAGTTAAGGAATGGTTAGATAAATGCTTATCCATGAAAGACTTGGGAGAGGCATCATATATTCTTGGGATCAAGATCCATTGTGATATATACAAGATAATGTTGGGCCTGATTCAAAGTACATACATTGACAAGATACTGGAGAGATTCATTATGGGACAATCCAAGAGGGGATTGTTACCAGTGTCACATGGCATTCATCTTTCCAATAAAATGTGTCCTCATACACATGAGGAAAGAAAGAAAATGACAAGTATCCCTTACGCATCCGCGATTAGGTCAGTCATGTATGTTATGCTATGTACAAGGATAGATGCTGCTTATGCATTAAGTGCGGTAGGCAGATATCAAGCTAATCCAGGATACCATCATTGGATGGCAGTCAAGACTATCCTTATGTATCTGAGGCATACTAAGGATATGTTCATGGTTTATGGAGGAGATGAGAAACTAGTCATCAGAGGACATGTAGATTCTAGTTTCCAGACTAATCAAGATGACATGAAGTCGCAGACTGGATACATCTTCAGTTTGAATGGAGGTGCAGTGAGCTGGAAGAGCTTAAAGCAAGGTGTGGTCGCAAATTCTACAGCAGAGTCTGAGTATATCGCAACTTCTAAGGCATCTAAAGAAGCAGTATGGATGTGAATATTCATCCAAGAGCTGGATGTAGTACCTAGTAGTAAAGATCCTATCACACTCTATTGTGATAATACTGCAGCGGTGGCACTTGCAAAAGAGACAAGGTCACATCAGCGGAAAAAGCACATACTTCAGAAGTATCATCTCTTGAGGGATTTTTATCAGAGAGGTGAAGTTTTAGTGAGCAGTATTTCCATGAAAGACAATGTGGCAGACCCCTTGACTAAAGCCTTGACTCAGCAGAAACATGATCATCATATGAGGTCTAGCAGACTAAAAGTTGTAGAAAGTTGGCTCTAGTCCAAGTGGGAGTTTGTAAGGGTTGGTGTCCTGAGAACTAACTGTTTTGTACTTTGATTACATGAATTTATACTTCTTATATATTGTTCATTGTTCTACATGACTATAATATAATAATGTCCTAGAATATTTGTTGCATTGATAAGGTCATGGAAGATCCCCACTATGATGAGAACCTTAAAATTCTATAATTATATTCTTAAATAAAGTTCTACGGTTGGATGACATACTATGATAGGACACATAGTATACAGAGCGTCATGTGCGAGTACTCGTAAGAAGACGAGACTCACTCTCATGGAGTTCACACTTGGTAATCTCTAAGATGAGAGATTATGAGAACATACCTGACAGTAGTAATTCCACATGTTTTGGTGTCATCGGATATTGCTATCTACGAGCATGTGTAATGGTACTTAGACTGGAAGATTATCATCAACTCATGTCAGGACTCGTGCACTTAGATTTGCTAATGAAAACTGTCACGTAGACAGTTGGCGGGAAGTAGGGTACGTTGGGTGCATCACGAATGACATGTTGTTAATGGATAAGTCGAGGAAGGATTTGTCCCTTCCATATTTATGGAAGTAGATATCTCAGGCCCTTTGATTGAAATATAACTTTCAAACAAATTCTATGGCCATGGTGACACGATGAGTTTATTTCTGGAATTCAATGAATGACAGATCAAGCATATAGGTTTATGACACTTCCATGAAACCTGCTTGATGATATATTGAGACAAAGGAATTAAATTACATGGTAAGCGTTCGTATGAGGTGATACGTCAATGCGGCGTCAACTTCTTTATCTTGGGTGCCTTGAACCGTTGCTAGAAATTAATCTTGGACTTTAGGAAAGTTCACCTAATTTCAATGAGAAAGAGGCCTATAGGGTCACACACTTAGTGTATCCAAGTATCTTAAGTAGAATAAATATTATTCCTATACGTGGTTTAATAATTATTCAAGGAAGCCTAAATCGTTTTAATGTTGGAGGAAGAATAAAATGAAAACAAGTACATGCCGTTTATTAATGATTACACCCCGTGTAGTTTTTATTTTGAAAACAAGTACACACTGTGTATTAATGATCACATGCCATGTAGTTTTCATTTTGGAAAGGAAAGGAAAAACAAGTACACTCCATTTATTAATGATTACATGCTGTGTAGTTTTATGAAAAATAAGTACATTCCATGTATTAATAATTACACACCGTGTAGTTTTTCTAGTCGGGATTTTGAGGAAATAATATTGTTTTATTAAATGATATTTATTATAATCAAGGTGGGTGCATGTCAAGTAATTAATGATTCGACATGGGGGTTTTCAATAAGAGTTAATGAAATAAATAAAATGTGTAATGTGTTTATTTATTGTCATAAATCTATAACCTCAAACCCGATTATAAATATCCTCACAACCCCAAAATTTTTTCTTAATCATTGTGCACAACAATTTTGGAGAATTCTTTCAAGGCCGAAAGAACCTCTTCCTTCAAGAATGCTCTCAAGACTGAGAGAGATCATCTTTCATCGGATCAAGACGATCTAAGGCAGACAATGCAAGCAAAGGTTTCTCTACGCTAGCACTTGGAGACTCCTTTGGCGACGTCCATAGATACAAGGTGCACGTGTGGATCACTGCTAGAGGAATTCTACCCTTGTCTTATGCGACACAACAACATATCACATTAGAATGTGATCAGAAATATCAACAAAGAAAAAACACCAAAAGGTACTTCTTTTTAATTGATTAAATTAATTATAATCAACCTGTAACGATCCTACTTTGTGGTTCCAGGACTTTCCTTTTATTTTTCTATTTTTGTGATTCGATCCGTGGAGACTAGAGGTTATCATCGTATTGATCCTAGATTGATCATTATTAATGAAAAAAAGCCAAGTGGGCACATCCACCCACGTGCTTCCGCTGCGCCCAGAACCTTCATTCCCACTGTGATAAATTGTTAGATTACCAATGTTTGGTGTTTGGGGTAGCATTGTAGGGTCTATTCCCCAGACCGGTTTTCTTCCTTGTGTGAGTTGTACAAAAAAACACGTTTATGATAAATTGTTAGATTACCAATGTTTTTATAATATTAAATTTTCGTTTTATTTAAAAAAGGAGAGATGAATGGTTGGTTTGATTGGAATCTCACGTCAAAAAAATGAGATAATTGGTCCACCTTTTTAGAGAGGAGCATTATGTTTGTATTTAAAATGTGGTAAAGTGTGATATTATAATCATGTGGTGATGATGCATCACACCATCCATGCATGTATGTGATCATACAATGTGATGGTAGGATGGTGCACTTTGTACTACGTTGGTACAAAGTGCTTTGAGGTGTATTTATTTTTTCTATATTTACATCGATGCGGGGAAAGGGGATACAATACAAAGAAAATAATACAACACACAAATTTAGGGAAGTACTTGGTGAGACTCAAACTCGAGACCTCGTTGAGACCCACAAGGACAACTACCACTAAGGTGTACTCTGAGGGCATTTGTTTTTTCTATAGATCGATAGGGTTATATCAATTCAAACCCAAATGAACACTTATTTGATTGGGTGAAATACAACATACAAGGTTAAATTTGGATAAGTCATGTTTTTCCAAAGTTGACATCCACCTAATCTGAAATAATAGAATGACTTGTCTGAATAAGCACTACCATATTTGTTGGTGTGCAACAACAAATTATCTTTCATCACTTTTTTGTTTTCAAAAGTTCTTCAATGGTAACTCACCTATAAATACTAGTATTGAGTAACGAGATACCATCATATCCTAAAGAAAATTCACTTGCAACCCATAGTATTACTAATTTAGTAGAGGTGAATATACTCATAAAGAAAACATCATTGCAAAGTGCCTTGCTGATCTCCATCTACTATTATAAAAACAATCCATTCCATTGTTATCCATCCATATCCCCAAGATTCTTAATAGTATATTTTGACAACATGGACATGGTGACACTGAACAACAAGATAAATGCAGAGCAATTCGATGAAGAAAATTTCGAAAGGTATCAAAATAGGATGCACTTTCTACTGGCAACTCTTAAAGTGATGTATGTGATTTTAACTCCAAAGCCCCCCACAAAAGAATATGAGACACTTCAAGTTTCCTGAAAGAGGAAAAAATGGGAAAATGATGATCTCATGTGTCGAGGAAACATACTCAACTCGTTGGTTGATGATCACTTTGATACAAATCAACATTGTAACACCCAAGTGTCACTGCTATTTTTAATTTTATATAATTTTGGTCTATTTTTTTAATTTTGAGAGTTTTGGGGTAGAATTTTGAAGTTTTTGAAGTTTTTCTTCTACTACACAGTTATTGCATGGTTAGGTAAAACCATGTAGAATTCTAGTGGGAACCGTGCAAATGTTACAATTCCTTAATAGTAGGGTTTTGCATGATTAGCACAAAGTTAATCAAATCATACAAAATTATCCAAGTAATCGTGTAGCTCACTTTGTGTGTGGGGGTGACACGCATGGGTGGTGCACAGTTAGAAGAAACCATGTAGCTTAAGTTGTTTGGGGTGTGGTGTGATAGATAGTGGCTTCTACACAGTTTGACAAATCGTGTGGCCAAACTGTGCGACTTGCCCAGTTTTAGTTAAAGAGTGAAATTTCATCCATGCCCCCTTCAAATTTTAAGAGTTTTGACTCCTTTTCCCTTCCAATTCATGTGACCGAGCTTCTCACGGGCTCACAGAGAGATTTATCTCCTTCCTTCTTCATTTCTGGCTTCTCCTCCATGATTTCCAAACAGTTTCTTAAGGTAATAACTCTTTTACTCCTTCCTTCTCTTCTCTTCTCTTACCTTTTCTATTTCTCTTAGGATTTTCCTTCCTCCCAAAACCCTAATCATTGTGCATGAGGATTCAAGGTTTCATGTTGGTTTTAAGATAGGGTTTTGGTTGTCTAGGGATCATAGAAGGTGATTCCTTTCTTGTTCATGTATTTTCCATGGAAGGTGACATATTGCGACTTGATTCTGCTCAATCTGAGGTGGGTGTTTTTATGACATTCCTTTAATTTTCAATTCACAGGATTCTTAATTTATGTAAATTTGTTTTTTAATTAACTTATGTGTTGGATTTGGTTCCCCAAAACCAACTACTTTGTACATTAGATTACCCATAATATTCAAAGAAGTGAATATTAATTAACCGGTCCTATTACCACACTAACAATCTATGATAGGGCACATAGTATGTTGACTATTAAGCATGTGTACTCATAAGTAGATGATAATTCTTCTCATGAATTTTGGACTTGGTGATCTCTAAGACAGGAGGATCATGAGGACATACCCGCTAATTTGGAATTCCACATGTTTGCATGTCATTGGAATTTCTATTTGGAAATGTGTGTAATGGTCCTTATATTTTAATATTATTATTCATGAAATGTTATGAGTTGTGTACTTTGATGTATTGATGAAACCTATGATGTTATATGTTCGAACTAAGTAGAATAAATTGGGAGCATCAGAAGTAATACATATTAGTGAATAAGTTGAGGAAGGATTTATCCCTTCTATTATTATGGAAGTTGATATCTTAACCCTTTGATTAGAATAAAACCATTAGAATAAAACCCATGGCCATTATGTATTGATGAGTTCATTCTAGGTAGTCAGAGAAAGACATATCAAGAACAAAGGTGATAACATGAGATTGCAACCTTGTTTATAAGATAATGAGACAAGGATATTATATTACACAATGATCATTGGTATTTGGATGTCGTCATTGCAACATTAACTTCTTTCTCTCCAAATGTTTTAACCCGTTAGATAGTAATATTGTATTTTAAGCAAGTCCACCTAATGACACAAAGAAATAGGTATAGACGGTCACACATTAAGTGTTTCTGTTGATCTTAAATAAATTCTACTTGAATTTAATTATTAGAATAAATATTTTTATCTAGAATAATAAGAAATATTTATTTAGAATTTATTGATTTCAAATATTAAATAAATATTTATTCATAAGGAAATTTTAATTACATATATATATATGAATATTTATTTATCTCTTATTATTTGAAAAATAATAAATATTTAATTTATTACATGAATATTAAAAAAAAATATTCAATCACAAGGTAATTTTGATTATACGGATATATAAATATTTATTTATTTTCTGTTATTCATAAGGCAATAAATATTTAATTTATTACATAAATATTAAAATAAATATTTATTCGCTATACTATGAATATAACATTTATTTATTTATTTAATGAATAATATTTCATTAAATATTTATTCCAAAATTCAATAAACGATGAGGAAGATGAGTGGATTGAGTTTCAGGTTCAGTGATAAATAATTATTTCCAGACTATAAAATAATATCTATCATTACATGGGTTTGTGTGTAACGACCCATACTTTTTGAATGATAATTATTTTTTGAAAGTGTGTGTTATATTATTTTATACACAACAAAACCATATCTCTTTAATAATGAAGCGGTATTTATAGAGTATAAAGGGAAATGTGATGATTAGCCACTGAAATATGCTAATATTCATTGTTAATATTTATAATATCCATGATATTAATTATTAATAAATACCATTTTAGTGCATTTTACACTTTGAACATTATTTCACATTATGATTGTAATTATTTGTTAAAATTCACTATTACTTGGTACATATTTAAACACATCATAAAATAAAAAATGATCTTGATTTTATTTTCATATTTTATTTTAAGGTCTCCCATGCTATAAGGAACAATTCATGTTTTTGGAGCACTAGAATATTCACATTAGAAGACCACAAAAACTACTGTAGCGGATAAGATCCAAGACCAATAAAACTACTGTAGCGGATAAGATCCAAGACCAATGATTCTAAATTTTAACTAAAGATAGAGGAAATAATTTTTAACATTTCATCCAATAGTGACAAGATCTAATTCAGATGTTTTAAGGGAGTTCCAGGTGGCCCAAGTTATAGATAAAATTCTGGGCCAGATTCTGCGGCCCAGAAAAACAGCCCTCCATTTTGATAATATCTCTAAAAAAAAAATTATATTTGGGCTGAAAATTTATATGAAATTAAGAGACATCTGGATATCCATTTTATTCTTCTGTGGTCCACTCTAATTCTTCCATATATAAGGTCATTTCTATGCGTCTTTTCGGTGGATGCAAGCTGCCTTCCACTTCTTGTCAAGGGTGGAAAACTCTAAGTTTCACAAGATTTCCACCACCCTAAGCCTACCATACTCAGGTGGGATGACATTCACTATTGGAGGCTCTACCTAAATCTCCTAAAATTTCTATTTAAGGTAGTGGTGTTGGAGGATTTATTTATCTTGGGTGCTTTGTTTAATTGTAATGTTATGCTGCCACTTTTTCTTTTTAATGTTCTTCCTCAATTGTAAGTTATTCAAATAATTTTAGTTTTCTTATAAAAATTATTCTTCTTCTAATTGTCTGTTATTATTATTAACATGTTGATACTATTTATTCATGGTGTGAATTTAGTCACACTAAATCTAGTGAGATTTATCACACAACGGTGGAGTGTTTGTTACTTTGTTTTTGTTTTTTTTTCTCTTCAATTCCTCCCTCATGAGTCTACTTTCTGCTTCCATTAAGATCATAGGATCAATGGAGGGATAACCCGCTCATGGGTTGATCCAAGGGAGCATCAAGGGGCTGGATTGGATGTTATTTATCACCCCATTAATGTCAAATCACTTTTTTAATTGATATTTTTATTTGATGATTTTAAAACTTCTTTGTCCTTGTTGAATTTTAATGCCACATACTCCAAGTGCTAATATGAACCTTTACCTTACAGTTCTCATAAATTTGATCCTCTAAGTCTATAGCTGATTAGTATTATGGTGTGTTGGTATTAAACTAGTAAGTGATGAAGTTGTTTGATATTCTTGAATAAACCCATCTTGAATATAAGAAATTGAAACCGTAAAAAAAGAATTTCATCCAATCCGCCCCAAGTGATAACCTAGAATCAACTCATTATTTTAAATTTAATTCCCTTAAGTCTCTTAGATTTTACTTAAACCCATCTAAAATCAACCCAATTTGGCTACTTCATAGCAAAAAAATTCCATAGAATATACGTGTCTATAGGTTTCTTCTTATGTCTCTGAGGATTCGACAAACTAAGCTAAACTACAAGAGACCACTTAAACCTAAAATATTGGGTAAATTTGGGAGAAACCAAATTTTAGATCTATTTCTGGGGACCCAAGTAATTCATCTCAACACCCATTCTATTCTACTCCATTTCTTATTTTCTCATCCAAATTCTCTTATATTTTCACTTTCTGATTTATTTTATTTTGGCGCATGTTTGCCTACACTCGTGACCAATCAAACCATATAGTTAGGGTGGAAATTCCTAGGGTTGGGGAGTCAAGTACACCAAAAGGAACTCTTTTCATTAGATCCTAATCTTTCTAATAATTTAGAGTCAAAAATTGATCCCATTTCAATGGAAGGTCTTCAAAGAAACCAACTCATAAACCCAGGTGGGAACCAAAATGGAAATCCAAATGAGGTAGCCCCAAACTTGGGGAATACAGTTGATCAAACAATGAATGACTACCTCAAACCTGCCAGAACCAATGCCCCTTATGCATTAGACAAAAATCCCTAGGATATTCCAACTACATCTTTAAACCCTATGTCTTAAACCACCTTCCCACATTACATGGAATGGAGTCCGAGATGCCCTACATTCACGTTAAGGAGTCCAATGAAATTGTAGAAACCATGTGTCCCCCACATCAACTAAAATCAGATAAGATGAGGCTATTTCCTTTTTCTTCAAATAATCGAGCTAAAAATTGGATAAAAAATTTGAGACCATCATCCATCAATTCTTGGGACCAATTACAAAGAGAATTCTACAAAAAATACTTTCCCCACCACAAAAAAATTTCACTTAAAAAGTGCATCCAAAACATTTTTGAAAAAGAGGGAGAGTCATTCTACAAAACATGGGAGAGGTTCAAAGACACCCTAAACATGGTTCCACACCATGGTTTTTCTATTCCTGAACAAGTGATAATTTTCTATGACGGGTTGGGCCTGGGGAATAAACAATTCATTAACATGATGTGTAATGGGACCTTTAAAAACAAAGCCCCAAATGATACTTACGAGTATCTAGAAAGCCTTTCTGAACAAAACCAAACATGGGGAACATCAAATTACTATGAGAAGCCACCCAAATATGGTGGAATTAACACACTTATAGAGGAGGAAAGACTTAGGGTGAAACTTGATTCACTCTTTAGGAAGGTCTAGGAGATCGAACTTAGGAAGGTCCATGAAATTAAAATTGTTGACCCTATTTGTACAATTTATGACAAACATGAACACAAGATTAGAAACTGCCCAACCATTCCATCCATCAAAGATGTCCTTTTAGGAGGACCACCAGTGGAGGTCAATGCTATGAAATTTCAGAAGCCACAATACCAAAATACTTTCAATCCAAGGAACAATGACTATCCAGGATTCCGTTGGAAAGATAACCAACAACCTAGTCATCCACAAGGACCAAAAACCTACCCCCCAAAAAATTTTCAAAACTATAACTAGTTCTAACCAAAACTAGTAAAATACCAACACCCTCCTATACAATACCAGCAACCCATGCAACAACCAATCCAAAAACCAAAGTATCCTCCTAGGATAAACCAACCAGCACAAGACCGTACCCAATCTGTCCCTCTACCAATCCTTGAACAGTTTTGTAAACAAATGGACAAAATGAACTCATAATTCTCTTTCCTTAAACAATAACTTCAAACCATCAAAACTCGAAAGGAACCCATGCCTACTCAAGAAGTACCATCCTCAACTTTAAGGGGAGAGTCAAGTTGCACTCAAACAACTCATGAAAAACTAAAGGTTGTGATAGTTTTAAGAAGTGGGAAATAAATTGAGAAACCTGAAAAAATAAGTCAAAAACCATATGAAGCTTCAAACTATAACAAAAATTCAAATTAACCACATGATCAAACTGAGGAAACTGATAACAATGTGAAAGAAACAACCCATCAAAAAACAAACCCACAACCTGCACAATTTTCTCAACACATGAGGGGGAAACCAAGCCTGAATTGAATGAAACATTGAGGGAAATATTCTCACAAGTCAAGATGAACATTCCAATCCTTGATGATATTCAAACCATTACTTCATACTCAAAATACCTAAAGGACTTATTCACATTTAAAAGGAAATTATAACATAATAACTAAGTTCGTCTAGTAGAAAATGTTAACACAACAATCCAAGGAACCCTTCCACTGAAGATGAAAGATCTAGGATGCCCTTAAATCAATGTTGAACTAGGAGAGAACAAAGTTGTCAAAGCCTTGTGTGACCTAGGTTCCAGAGTCAATCTCATTCCCTATACTGTGTACTTCAAGTTAGGCCTGGAATATCTCCAACCCACATCTATCACACTTCAACTTGCTGATCATAGAATTAGGGTTCCAAAGGATATTTTAAAGGATGTTCTAGTAAAAGTAGAAAACTTCATCTACCCTACTGACTTCATTGTCCTTGACAAAAATCTAAACTTAGGTAACAAGGAACAAACCCCAATCATCCATGGTAATCCCTTCCTTGCAACAATAAACTCTGTTATCCAAGTCCGAAATGAGAACATGACCATCACCTTTGGAAACATGAGTCTAGATTTGAACATCTATAATGCAAGCTCACAAATATGGGATTACGAGGATATTCATAAAGTAAACATGATAGAAAGCTTTGATAATGAATCCATAGAACATCAAGGAATATTTGAGGAATGTTTAAGTCAGGATGAGATTAATTTCCTTTGTTCACATAAAGTAAGTTTATCTCATTGGCTAGAATCACATTTAGATTTCTCCTATGATGAAATCTTAAGACCAACAATTAGTGAAATCTTTTAGGAAACCACATTCATGGATACCACTCCAAATCCCTTCCCTAAAACTGATAAAACCAATATAGTAGCTGAAACTTCTACATGTGGGGAATAAATCCTATCTGAAACTCTAAAAAAAGAAGTTCATCTTGAGCCAATGTACCAAACTTATACTGAAATTTTGAACCAAACTAATCTTGAATTAAAAGAACTTCCTACTTCACTTAATTATGCCTTCCTAGGAGAAAATAGAACACATCCTATTGTCATTTCTTATTCTATTCAAGCTGATCATGAGAGGATGCTTCTAGATGTCCTTAAGAAACACAAGAAAGCCATTGGATAGACCTTGTATGATATTCCTGGGATTAGCCCACTTATCGGGACTCATAGGATTGTTCTCGAATTTGATTCAAATCCATGTCGTCAACCTCAGGGGTGAATCAATCCTAATCACATGGAAGTAGTGAGAAAATAACTTCTAAAATTGTTAAAATCTGGTATCATCTATCCCATTGCTGAGAGTGAGTGGGTAAGCCCAATTCAAGTTGTCCCAAAGATGGTTGGAATCATAGTGATAACCAATAAGGATGGAGAGATTCTTCCAACTAGGGTGAGTAGTGGATGGAGAGTCTGCATCAACTATGGGAAGCTAAACTCATTTACCAAGAAGGACCATTTCCCCTTACCATTCATTGACCAAGTCCTTGAGAGAGTCGCATGTCACGCCTTCTACTGTTTCTTAGATGGGTACTCAGGATACAATAAAATTGAGGAATCCCTAGAGGATCAAGTGAAGACTACATTCACCTGTCCATTCGACACCTTTTCCTTCAAACGCATGCCCTTTGGGTTATGCAATACCCCTGGAACCTTCCAGCAGTGCATGATGGGAATCTTCTCAAACATGGTAGGGGATTTTATAGAGGTCTTAATGGATGAATTATTTGTGTTTGGGGATACATTTTAGGGATTTATAAGGAATGTGGAGAGAGTCTTGTCAAGATGTGAAGAAAAGAATCTGGTCCTAAATTGGGAAAAATTCCATTTCATGGTTAAAGAGGGACTAGTCCTTGGCCATCTAGTCTCGAGTAGGGAGATTGAAGTTGATAAATCCAAGGTTGACATCATTCATCACCTTCCATCACCCAAAACTTTCAAGGAAGTGAGGTCTTTCTTAGGACATTCTAGTTTCTATAGAAGGTTCATTAGAAATTTCATCTCTATTTCTCGACCACTTTGTGCTCTATTGGTGAAAGATGCTCCATTTTTATGGACAGAAAGCTGTGAGGAATCATTCTCTAAACTCAAGTCATCTCTTATCTCTATACCTATCATGAAATCTCAAAATTGGAAACTTCCTTATAATCTCATGTGTAATGCTAGTGAATTCTCTATAGGATCAGTCTTAGGACAGCGGTGTGAAAAAACTCCATGTTTCATTGATTATGCAAGCAAATCTTTAAATGATGCACAAATAAACTACACCACCACTGATAAGGAGTTACTTATTGTTGTGTTTTCCTTAGAAAAGTTTAATTCCTACCTCTTAGGATCCCCCATCACTGTGTTCACTTAACATTCAGCAGTAAAATACCTCTTCTAGAAACAAGATGCTAAAGCTAGACTGATTAAGTGGGTCTTGCTCTTCCAAGAATTTGACCTCACAATCAAGGACAAAAAGGGTGTTGAAAATGTTGTAGATGATCATCTCTCTAGGATATAATTTAATGAAAAATTATCTCACCTTTATGTGTCTGATTCATTCCCTGATGAACACCTATATTCTGTGAGTGACTTCCCTTGGTATACCGACATATCCAACTTCTTAGTTACAAGATTCATTCCAAAATTCTTAGGGTCTCAAGCTAGAAGGAAATTCATTTTTGATGTCAAGCACTATGTGTTTGACGATCCATACCTCTATAAGTTCTGCCCTGACCAAGTCATTAGAAGGTGTATCTCAGAATCTGAACAAGAGTCCATTCTTAAATTCTATCATAGTGAGGTATGTGGAGGTCACTTTTCCTCTAAGAAAACTTCTGCCCAGGTTCTTCAGTGTGGTCTCTTCTATCCCACACTCTTAAGGTAATCCTACACATTTTTTCAAATATGTCCTAGGTGTCAACAAGTAGGGTCCATCAAAAAAAGGAATCAAATGCCACTCACCCCCCATCTTATTGATTGTAGTCTTTGATTGCAGGGGAATCGATTTCATGGGTCCCTTCCCAAACTCTAGGGGGTATCTGTACATCCTTTTAGCTGTTGATTATGTCTCCAAATGGGTTGAAGCCAATTCTACAAAATCCAATGATCATAAAACAGTGATTTGATTTATCAAGGAAAACATCCTATCTATATTTTTAATTCCTAGGGCTATCATTAGTGATCGTGGAACTCATTTTTGTAATTGTCCATTCTCAGATCTGATGGACAAGTATGGAATTTCTCAAAAAGTGTCCACTGTTTACCACCCACAAACCAATGGTCAAGCTGAGTTATCCAATCAAGAAATCAAACAAATTCTTGAGAAAACTGTTAATCCATTTAGGAAATATTGGTCGAGAAAACTCTTAGATGCTCTTTGGGCATATCAAACCACATATAAAACCATTTTAGGAATGTCCCCATATAGGTTGGTTTATGGTAAAGCATGCCATTTTCCAGTGGAGATTGAACATAAGGCCTTTTGGGCATTTAATAAAATGAATTATAACCTCTCATTGGTTGAAACAAAAATGAAATTAGATCTCAATGAACTTGAAGAACTTAGGACGAAGGCTTATGAAAATTCAAGGATCAATAAAGCTAATGTACAAGACTACCAATCTCGAAATCTTAAAACCAAACACATTGTTCCGGGTAAACCTATTATTTTATACAGTTCTAAACTTCATTTAGACTTGAGAAAGTTGAGGTCTAGATGGTCAGGTCCATACATAGTGCATAAGGTGTACCCCGATGGGGCTGTAGAAATTTAAGATCCCACCAATGGTCAAACCTTTAAAGTTAATGGCCATAGAGTCAAACCATTCATTGAAACATTCCAAAAACATGAAGTATATAAAGACTTGTGTAAACCAAACTTAGATGAGGAAAATACTTAAATAATTAGGGGTCTAAGTCGAGCTAGCAACGTTAAACAAAAGCACTGCATGGGAGGTAACCCGTGGTTTTCATGGTTCCAATAATTTTGAATCATCTTTTTCAAATAGGATTAATAAATCAATTTTATGTTAAAAATAATAATAAAATAGACTGTTGACATGTTCTTCTATTATGAGTATGGATGGGTATGAAAGGGGAGCGCCATATTCATCTGTGTCACGTGGTGTGATCCTTGAGTAATACCTTACCCATAAATCTAAAAAGAAGACAATGTATCATCAATTCATTTTATTTTTATGTGTTTGTAGTTTAAAATAAAAAAAAAATTAAAAGGACACATTGTAGGTCTTGGGGTAAACCCTGTCACAACCTACGAAGCCACGAGGACTTGAACCCACGACCAAAGGGAGACAGGGGAGTGTGCTTACCACTGACCTACAACTTATAGTTCTCCCTTATTCTATAATTTTTTTATATATACTTATATTTTATTTTTTTATTATATGAATATATATATATATATATATATATATTGTTTTGTTTTGTTTGTTTTTTTCCTTTTTCCACTAGGGAACTCTGCAAGTGACATGGTATCAAAGGAATAAATTGGAGCAACAAGAAGTTCAACTTCAACCACCAGGTGACTTTGTTCCATGTTTATTATTTAAAATTCCTTTTAGAACTCCTCTCCTTTACCACTACCCCCTTCTAAATTTTATTTCCTTTAAACACTGGGGAAAATGTTATTATAAGTTTGGGGGTGAAAAGAAATAAAAAAAGTATTAATTTTGTGTGCATAAAAAAATATGTGGAAGAAAAAATTTCTGTAACTGTGAACATGATAATACACATTGCACACTTTGAAACTGAATATCAAATAATTTAGTATGACCTGATTCTGATTTTAATCCATGTATAATTTAATGATCATATATTTTGGAAAGTGTGGTTGTCTAATGTGAAATTTCATCGTTTATATTTTTATTAAAATAAAAAAAAGATCACAATGCACGTCCTTTGGATAACGGGATATTAGTTTGAGTTCATGAGTTCCCCCAAATAAATAGCATAGGTTTTATGATCATTTTAGTTTTAATATGAGTATTCAATAAAAAAACAAAAAAAAAACAATAAATTTGCGTGTAGAGCAATGAAATGACCTAATTCGTGACTTTCAGCACTTGGGGATCGTGACTCCATAGTTGTCTGGCCCGGAGTTAGTAATTTCATCTCTATTTGTGGTAATTTGACTTTTTTTTACTAAGTTAACTTGAGATGATGCCCAAGTATGTGGGATTCACTTGGTTCCCTAAGGTCTTTGAGCTTGGGAGTCATCGAAAAAGTCTCGCTACATGGGTTGACTCTATTGATTGCAATTTCAATTACCATGGAAAAATTGCAAAAAAAAAACAAAAAAAATGAATACTCATCTTAATATTGAAATGTGATTCCACCTAGAAATTCCATCATTTCCCCCTTGAATTAAGATGAACCCCTAGTCTATTGTGATACACAACACATCCTCATGCTTAATTGATATAGGATGAAATATAGCAATTAATTTGAAAAAAGGAATGGGATTGAGATTAGGATCTAATTATGAAACTATCTTGTATTAAAAGTTTTTTATGGGTTTTATAGTTTCTTGGTATAAGGGTTTTTGGTGATCATTTTGTATTAAAATGTTTTTGGAAAAGGGAATTCAAATTTCATATTTTTGAGATACATTTTGGTTGGGACTAGAAAAAATCAAGTTGGGGGGGGTGTGATTTTCCCCTGAAATAGGATAATATTAATTTTTAATATTTATAATATCCATGAGATTAATTATTCATAAACACCATTTTAGTGCATTTTACACTTTGAACATTATTTCACATTATGATTGTAATTCTTTGTTAAAGTACACTATTACTTGGTACATATTTGAACACATCAAAAAATAAAAAATGGAATTGATTTTATTTTCATATTTTATTTTCAGGTCTCCCATGATATAAGTAACAATTCATGATTTTGGATCACTAGAAAATTCACATTAGAAGACCCCCAAAGTTGGCCTTGAACCAACAACATTCTGGGTGAAGTGAACTGAACAACATCCCAATAAAACTACTGTATCAGACAAGATCTAAGCACAATGATTTTAAAATTTTAAATGAATATAGAAGACATCATTTTGAACATTTCATCCAAAATTTACAAGAGATAATTCAGATGTTTTAAGGGAGTCCTAGGCGGCCCAAGATGGAGATAAAATTCTGGGCCAGATTCTATAGCCCAAAAAAACAGCTCACCATTTCAATAATATATTGAAAAAAATTCCATTTGGGCTAAAATTTTACAAGTGTTTAGTAGACATACAGATCTCCATTTTAGTCTTATATGGACCACTATAATTCGTCCATATAGAAGGTAATCTCTATGGATCTGTTCAGTGGATTCAAGCTTCCTTCCACTTTGGGTCAAGGGTGGAAAAGTCTAAGTTTCACAAGCTTTCCACCACCTTGAGCCTACCATACTCAAGTGGGATGACTTTCACTATTGGAGGATCAACCCAAGGCTTCTAAAATTTCTATTTAAATCAGTGGTGTTGGCGGATTTATTCATCTTGGGTGCTTTGTTTAATTGTAATGTTATGCTACCACTTTTCCTTTGTAATGTTCTTCCTCAATTGTAAGTTATTTGAATCACTTTAGTTTTCTTATAAAACATCTTCTTATTATCATTTTCTATTATTATTATTAACACGTTGATACCATTTTTTCATGGTGTGAATTTATTCACACCAAACCTAGTGAGATTTATCACACAACGGTGGAGTGTTTGTTACTTCGTTTTTTTTCTCTCTTCAATTTCTCTCTCATGAGTCTACTTTCCGCTTCTATTAAGTTCAAAAAATCTATGGAGGGATAAAATGATTATGGTTTGATCCAGGAGAGTAGAAAGGGGCTGTATTTTATGTTATTTATCACCCAATTAATTTATAATAACTTCTTTTAATTGAGATTTTTATTTTATGATTTAAAAACTTCTTTGTCCTTGTTGAATTTTAAGGCCACATACATCAAGTGTTAATATGAACCTTTACCTTAGAGTGCTCATAAATTTGATCCTCCAAGTGTATAGGTGATTATTATTATGGTGTTTTGGTATTAAACCAGCAAGTGATGAATTTGTTTGATCTTCTTGAATAAACCCATCTCGAATATAAGAAATTGAAACCGTAAAAAAAAGAATTTCATCCAATCCACCCAAGTGATAACCTAGGATCAACTCATTCTTTTAAATTGAATTCACTTAAGTCTCTTAGAATTCACTTAAACCCATATAAAATCAACCCAAGTTGTCCACTTCATATCAAAAAAAAATCCATAGAATGTACATGTCTATAGGTTTCTTCTTAGGTCTATAAGGATTTGATAACTCAAGCTAAACTACAAGCAACCACTTAAACCTAAAATCTTAGGTAAATTTGGGCGAGACCATGTGACCATTAGGATTAAACCATTATATGACCATTTATCAATTATTTTAATGACTTGAACTATTATAAATACAATTTCACTTTTTATTTAATTAAATGTCTTATTAAGTAATATGGTTATAGAAAACACATGCACTTCTTTTGCTTTATTATATCCAATTTGATTTAAATTAATATTATGTTTCTTTACCATTGATAATATAGACATTGAACAGTGATCACATGGTTAGTATAAATATAGGGTTTTAACATATCCAATTGACACAAACAAAATAAGTTATGACCTCAAACAGTAGGATCCTACCCTATGAAACCAATTTATTGGAGTTTCTAAGGGAGATAGAATTTATGGTATTTTCCCTTGACCAAGATCAAGTTTAGATATAAAAACTTAAGCATGATCAAAACCATTTATGGGAGAATTTCAAGCTCATCGAGATCATGACCCAAACCATGTTTGTCAAACTGCCCCATGAAAGTCAACCATCACGCACCTTACTCTTAGATTATTTGTTGGTGTATTAAAGGGATATGTATAAAGACCCTAGAATTATGAGTATTCACTTTATTTTGTATAGTATAATGAATATATTTTCATCCTATTATTATTACTATATAAATGATTTTTATTTTGATATAATAAAGCACAAATAGTATTTTTGGGTTATATTCAAATTCAATTAAGGAATTTATTTTGATGAATTAATGGATTTTTGAAATAAATAATATTTCAATAAAATATTATTATTGAATAATGTTTAATAAATATAAATGATCCTATATTTTTTATGAAGTCAAATGTAATTTTTATAAGGGTTTGAAAACTGTTATTATAAAAAACTCCCATCATTTTCAATAAATGTCAGTTATTATTTTAAAAGTGAAAATTAAAATATTTATAAAATTATTTAGATAAAATGAATATTATTTTTGGAATTATAACATAAAAATTATCAAATGGTTAATTTTTCCCAATTTTCTGAGATAGTCGATTTTTTGGGTAAAAATTAAATACCATATAAATATACTTTGTGTATTATGACATCATAATGAAACAAAAGTGATTTAATAAATTATATAAAGGGTATAAAATACCAAATATATGTTTTCAATTTATAATAATTTGATTTTAATCTTATTTTATTTATTTTATAAAGCCATTATGAATCCTCCAAAACATGTAATATATTTTAAAGTTTCAAAATCATTTCTTTAGAAGTATGACTCACCTCCACATAAGCAAGGGAATTATTTTATTAAGATCATTCCTTGAACTTATAAAATAATTTAAAAGAATCCCATTTGGTAGAAATCATGGAAAAAAACCATGGGATGATTTTTGGTTTTGGTTATTTTATTATTTAGAATCCAAAACAAAAATAATAAATAAATCCCTCTCTTTTCCTATATAAACCCACCCAAGTTCCCATTTCTATTCAATAAAACTCATTGGATCCTGAAAATACTCATCCATACACTCTCTAGAGTCCTATAAAGTCACCCCCATGCTCTCAATAAGCCCACCCCAAGCTTTTGAAGGCACACACTAAAGTAAGAGATCCTCACTTTCTTCTCCTCCTTTCAATTCAAGAACCTTTTTTGGAATTTTTCTCCTTAATCACAATTGTTTATAATGTAATATATTTATAAAAATTCCATTACTATACAATTAATGATATTTTAATGATATATTATTTATCCTTTTTCATTTTTACCTTCATCTAAGCTGTTACTATGTGGAAATTTCGTAAGGGATTTATCTCCTCTCTTTAATTCAAGCACCCCCTTTTTATGTTATGGTTCTTAAATTTATTTTGATCATGTTGGATATATTATTCCATATCCCCCTTACTGTAAATTTGATGTATAAATGACGATATTCCCCTTTAACTCTCATTAATCCTCCCATGATTATTTATATACACCCATTACCATGCCGAAAAATAGTTAGGATTATTTTCTTTATTCAGGTTTCTTCATTACCTTATGCCTTACATTTATAATTTATAATGTTGGGATATGTTTCTACATGTCCCTATGACTAAAAATTTGATTTATATGTGATTATAGACCCCTTTATCTATCATCAACCATTTTTTTATAAATATCTAAGTGACGTTGTTATGCTACTGAAATATCATCGGGATTTTCCATGCCAAACTAATTGTGTAGTGAATACCATACCCATTTACTATCAAGACTGTTCACCTTTATGAACATATAAGTTTTGATTGGGGACTTAAATTTATATATTCTATACTCCTAGATTTTGGAATAAATTATGATGATGAATGAATCCATGTTGTATGATCTATGTGGAACACTTAAGCATGAGAATGAAATAATTATGATGGGTGCACCCAGATAGTGATCCAATGCATTGGGTAATGTTTAGTATCATGATATGTCATGTTGGGATAGGGATTGAACCTGATTACTTTATGGGATTTTTTCCACCATGAGGTCTTGGAAGTTTTATCCTTGAGCTATGTTCATGATTTAGTGTTTTAAGTTGTTTCTATATTTATCATGTTATGATTATCATGCTATATAATGTCTCATTGTCATGTTTATGATCCCTACTCTTGTTATTACCTATTGATATGCCTATTGTCTAACATGTATTTTATTCTCCAAATTATTCCATGTTTATTACCATATTGGCCTTTATATCTCATCCCTTTCTTATGTTTTCCCCCAGGTCATCCTATACAGTTTTAAAATCCATAGAATTTTAGAAGCATGTTAAGAAAGTTTTTAATAATATTGTTGTATACCATGTTAAACATGTTATGATATGTACCCAATTCAAAAATTCACTAAACTTATAGATCTTTAAAGTTGTATTAATTTCAATTTCATGTAATAAATCATGTATTAATGTGAAATAAAGAGCATGGATTTTATAGTTTTTATCATAGGAAATGTTTAGTTATTTTTGGAATTAGTATTAGAAAACTCTAGAAAAAGACTTAGGCATAAGACTAAGTATAATAAAACATCCCTAAATTTTGGTTACTATAGAGTAAGTGGTTTATCAAGAAAATAAATCCCTGTTTGAATATTACAAGTGGACGTGGTTCTATCATAGAAATACCTAGGACTGAAAACTCCAATAAGGTGTTCCAGGTCTGACTTAGGGTAACCTAGTACATGACAACAGGCCTTATTGCACACCTGATTTGACACTCCTGGGGGATATGCGTTGGTAAAATCACAATCTCATTACAAACCATTATTAATGGAACAAAAAAATTCCCATACAAATATATGTTAGAAAATAGATCATGGATTACATAGATTTAATCCTATAAATTCATATGTCAAGGAAATAAATGTAATTTATAAATTATCCCTTTAATTTCATTGGATCATCAGTTTTTTGTTTAATAGTTTTAGAAATTATCTTCCCTAATTATTTTTTTGGATGAAGTAATTGAGTAGAACTAGAATCAAATATTGAAATTTAGGGTTATCGTTTATAGTTATACACATTCCTTTATACCACGAAAGTTTAGTAGAACTATTCAAACATCCCCTCAAAGCATGGAAGTAGATATGTAATTGAAAATGGAAAATGGGGAATTTATTCCATACCATGTATATAACTCCTATCATATCACAAATTTTGGGCTAAACTTACTATAAAAACTTTTCATACTACCTTTGGTGAAGTTTGATGTAATTCTAGGCATAAATTAGCTTTCCCTATATAAATCCAACATAAATTTCTGTGATAAGAAAATCACTCTCTGTATTGAGAATCAACCCCTGATTCTGTATAAGTGAAAGGTGGAGGATGAATATTCTTTAGCACCAATATCTCAAGAATGAATATTATTACCCCATGAGAAAGAATATCTAGATCAAATGATTAATTCTAAGGAAATAACCATTCTCAAAGACATGGTTATTATGAGGGAATATGTGGATGTGTTTCCTAAGAAATTTCCTGGTCTTCCTCCTAACTGATAGGATGAGTTTTCAATCAATATTATACTTGAGGAATTTTCAATATCCAAGACTCTATATATGATTATTGCTGTGTAAATTGAGGAGTTATAGAAACAAATACAAAAAAATATGGATAAAGGGTTCATATTATCAAGTGCTTCACCATGGGGTACACCAGTCCTCTTCGTTAAGAAGAAGGATGGGTTAATGTGCCTTTTCATTGATTATCATAAGATCAACAAGATATTGATAAAGAAAAAGTACCCTCTACCATGTATTAATGACTTTTTCTATAATCTATGTGGAGCACAATATTTCTCCAAGGTGGATCTTCAGTCAGGATATTATCAAGTAAGGGTGAAGAAGGAAAATATCCCTAGGACTGCATTTCATACAAGGTATGTGAACTATGAGTTCATAATAATTCCATTAAAAACCTCTAATTATCTATAAATATTAATGGACTTGATGAATAAAGTCTTTATATATTTCCTTGAAAAATTTGTGGTAGTCTTTATAGATGATATTTTAATATACTCCAAAATAAAGGAGGAGCTTGAGGAGTATCTGAGCACTATGCTAAAGACCTTACGAAGGGAGAAGATTTATGTAAAGTACAACAAGTGTGATTTATATTTGAAGGAAGTCTCATTATTAGGTCATATAATCACAAGTAATATGATATCTGTGGATCCTTCAAAGATATAATCTATTAAAGGATGGATGAGGCCAACATATGTGACAAATACCCATAGTTTCCTTGGATTATCTGGGTATTATCACCACTTTGTGATAAATTTATTATGATTGTAAAACCCTCTTACCAAGATAACTCATAATGGAGTAAATTTTTCTTGGAATGATAAATGTGAAGAGAGATTTAATGAGTTGAAAAAGAGGCTTATCACTGCCCTGGTGCTCGCACTACCCATAAGTGGAGAGATTTTCTTGGTGTTCAACAATTCTTCGAAGAAGGGATTGGGCTGTGTGTTAATGTAAAATGAAAAACTCATAGCCTATTCTTCACGATAGTTGAAAGTTCAAAAAAAAACTACCCAACACATGATCTAGAGTTGGATTTAGTGATATTATATTTGAAAATATGGTGGCATATCTTTGTGGAGAAGTGTGAAATATATACGGATCACAAAAGCCTCAAATATATATTCACATAGAAAGAGCCAAATATGCACTAACAAATATGGTTAGATATGATCAAGGACTATAATTTCTCAATCCAATACCATCCTTGTAAAGAAAATAATGTAGAGGATGATATAATTAGAAAGAATCATATATATTTATCAATAATGTGAATTGATAAGGATCAAATATTCTTAGACCCGCAAAGGATGGACATGGGAATCATAAAGTAAGGAACATCATTAATCCTTTCACAAATGATTTCTCAATCATCTATTTTATAAAATTTATAGGATGCTCAAAGAAATGATATGGGAATTCAGAAGAAAGTGGAAACTATAAGGAAATGGAAATCCTCAAAGTTCATTGTTGATGAAGAAGGAATTGTGAGATTTGGGTTAAGACTTTGTGTTAAATCAAATCCCAAGTTAAAGATGGAATTTTTGGATGATGCACATGGTTCAACTTTCTATATTCACTGAGTAAGCACAAAGATATATCAAGATCTTCATGAGAACTATTTGTGGGAAAATATGAAGAAGTAGATCACTGAATATACATCAAAGTGCCTAGTATTTCAGCAAGTGAAGGTTGAAAGGAATAAGTCTAAGGGGATGATGAAACTATTACCCATACCAACATAGAAATGGAAGAACATTACCATGGACTTTGTCACCAGACATCTGAAGACATCCAAGGGAAATAATGCTGTATGAGTTGTTTCAGATCATCTTACAAATACAACTCACTTTATCACAATTAGAGAGGACTTCTCATTGGATCAACTTGCACTTATATACATCAGATAAGTGGTAAGCATGCATGGAGTACCACTATCTATTGTATCCAATCGAGATCCAAGATTCACCTCCAAGTTATGGAAAAGTCTCAAACATGCTCTAAATACTGATATGAACTTCATTATGACCTATCATCCTCAAACTGATGGCCAATATAAGTATACTATTCAGAAACTAGAAGACATGTTGTGATCATGTTCTATGGACTTCAAAGGTGGATGGGAGAAACATCTTTCTTTTGTTGAGTTATCTTATAATAATAATTTATACTAGAGTATCCAAATGGATCACTATAAAGCTCTTTATTAGAAGAGGTGCATAACACCTGCATGCTAGGATGAAGTTGGGGAACAAAAACTTATAGGTCCTAAAATGGTTGAGGAAATAGTGGAGAAGGTTAAGACTATTCAACAACACATCAAGGATGATCAAATTTGAAAGAAGAGATATGATGAAAATTGTCAATAAGACCTAGAGTTTGATGTTAGATACATGGTATTATTCCACATATCTTCATGGAGGAAAGTGATGATATTTGGGAATAAGGGAATGCTTATTCTAAGGTACATTGACCCTTTTGAGATTCTTGATCACATTGGAGTGGTGGCCTATCGACTTGAACTCCACCAAACCTATCTCAAGTACATGATGTATTCCCTGTATCCCTCTTGATAAAGTACATACCAGACACCTCACATGTATTAAAACCATAGGTGGTACCATTAGATAATGACCTTTTCTATGAGGATTATCCGGTGAAGATCTTAGATCATAGAGAAAAAGTTCTAAAAAATAAGACAATGTACATTTCCAAAGTACTGTGGAGAAACCAAAAGTTTAAAGAAGAGATATGAGAACTGAAGGAGGTGATGAAACAAATATACCCTCATCTATTTTAGTGTGGGAAAAGAAAATTTCAAGTGTGAAATTTCTTATTGGGGGAAGATTGTAATGGCCCAAACTACTATAAATAAAATTTCCCTTTTGATTTAATTAAATGTATTATTAAGTAATATGGTTATAGAAAAAACAAGAACTTATTTCACTTTATTATATCAAATTAGATTTAAATGACCATTAAGTATCTTTACCATTGATAATATATCCATTGAACAGTTATCACATGGTTAGTATAAATATAGGGTTTTAACAAATCTAATTGACACAAACAAAGGAAGTCATGACCTAAACCAGTAGGGTCATCCCCTATAGATCCCATTTATTATAGATTTAGAGGGAGATATCATTTTTGAGATTTTACCTTGACCAATACCATGCTGGGATCCAAAAATTTAAGCATGATAAAAACCATTTACGGGAGAAGTTCAAGCTCATCGAAATCACGACCTAAATCATGTTCGTCGAACCGCCCCATGAAAGTCCAACCATTATGCACCTTACTCTTAGGGTGTTTTCTGGTTTATTAAAGGGATATGTATCAAGAACCTATAATTATTAGTTTGTATATTATTTTATATAGGATAATGAATATATTTTCATCCTATTATTGTTACTTTATAAATGATTTTTATTTTGATACAATAAAGCACAAATAGTATTTTTTGGTTATATTCAAATTCAATTAAGGAATTTATTTTAAAGAGTTAATGGATTTTTGAAATAAATAATATTTTAATAAAATATTATTATTAAATAATTTTTAATAAATATAAATTATCATATAATTTTTATGAATCAAAATATAATTTTTATAAGGGTTTGAAAAATGTTATTATAAAAAACCCATAATTTTCAATAAATGTTGGTTATTATTTTAAAAGTAAAAATTAAAATATTTAGAAAATTATTTAGATTAAATGAATATTTTTTTGGAATCATAACATCAAAATCATCAAACAGTGAATTTTTCATAATTTTTTGAGAGTCGAATTTTTGGGTAAAAATTAAATACCATATAAACATACTTTGTGTATTACGACATCATAATGACCCAAAAGTGATGTAATAAATACTATAAAGGGTATAAAAGACCAAATATATGTTTTCCATTAAAAATAATTTGATTTTATTTGATTTTATTTATTTTATAAATCCATTATGAATCCTCCAAAACATGTAATATATTTTAAGGTTTCAAAATCATTTCTTTAGAAGTATGAATCACCTCCACATAATCAAGGGAATTATATTATTACATTCTTCCATTTCCATTATAAAATAATTTAAATAATTCCCATTTTTTTAAACCATGGGAAAAAACGTGGCATGGTTTGGGGTTTTTGTTATTTTATTATTTAGAGTCCAAAACCAAAATAATAAATAAATCCCCCTCTTTTCCTATATAAACTCACCCAAGATCCCATTTATCTTCACTAAAACTCCTTAGAGCATGACTAGACTCTTACCTCCACTCTCTATATTCATCCCAAGGTGAACCAAAACTCTTAATAATCCCCTACCAAGATTTTGAAGTCACACACATAAGTAAAAGATCATCACTTTCCTCTCCTCCTTTCAATTCAAGCACTATTTTTTGGGATTTTTCTTCTTAATTGCAATTTTTTATAATGTAATATATTTATAAAAATTACCTTAATTTCCAATTTATGATATTTTAATGATATAGTATTTATTATTTCTCATTATGACCTTCATATAAGATGTTACTATTTTTAAATTTTATAAGGGATTTATCTCATCTCTTTTATTCAAGCATCCATTTTTTTATGTTATGATTCTTAAATTCAGTTTGATCATGTTGGGATATATTATTAAATATCCCCATTACTATAAATTTGATGTATAAATAATGAGATTCTCCATTTAACTCTCATTAATCCTCCCATGATCCTTTATGTACACCTATTACAATGCCGAAAAACAGTTAGGATTCTTTTCTTTATTCACATTTCTTCATTACCTTATGCCTTTTATTTCCAATTTCTAATATTGGGATATGTTTATACATGTCCCTATTACTACCCATTTTATGTATATGGGATGAGATACCCCTTTATCGCTTATAAACCCATTTTATGAATCTTTAATTTACATCGTTATGCTATCAAAATATCACCAAGATTTTCCATGCCAGACCAATTGTGTAGTGAATACCATACCCATTTTCTATCAAGGGTGTTCACCTTTATGCGCATATAATTTTTGATTGGATATTTACATTTATGTATTTCACACTATTTGATCATGAAATAAATTATGATAATGAATGAATCTACGTTGTATGATATATGTAGCACACATAAGCATGAGAATTAAATGATTATGATGGGTGCACTCAGATAGCACTCTAATGAATTGGGTAATGTTTAGTATCATGATACGTCATTTTGGGATATCGATTGAACCTGATTCCTCTATGGAACTTTTTCCACCATGAGGCCTTGGTAGATTTATCCTTGATCTATGTTTATGATTCAGTGTTTTAAGTTGTTGCCACATTTCCCATGTTATGATTATCATGCTATATCATGTCTCATTATCTTGTTTATGATCCATACTCTTGTTATTCCCCATTTATATTCCTATTGTCTAACATGTATTATCTTCTTCATGTTATTCTATGTTTATTCCCTTACCGGGATTTATAGCTTACCCCTTTCTTGTGTTTGTCCCCAGTTTATCCCATGTATTTTTAAAAGCCATAGAATTTTATAAGCATGTTAAGGAAGTTTTTAATAATATTATTGTATCCAATGTTCAAGAAGTTATTCCATGTAACTAATTCTCAAATACACTAGACTTATCAATATTTTGGGTTGTATTAACTGTAATTTTATATAATAAATCATCTATTAATGTGAAATAAAGAACAAGGTTGTTATAATTATGACCATTGGTAAATATGACCATTGGGAACTATACACTTGATAATAATTTTAATGTTATAATTAGTGTTTATAAGTAAAATTTTACAACGGATAATTGATACATAAATAAGAGTTGATGGACTCAACTGGTAGAGTCGTATTGTATGAAGCCCATTTGTTAAAATTTGGGAGGGAAGTAGCGTCACTAGGGTTATCCCTTGACCAATCCCAAGCTGAGCTTCAATGTGTTAAAATTGAATGAAATATTTTATGGAATAAGTTCAAGTTAGTATAAATTACTACTCAGGCGATGTTAGCCGAGCCACCCCATAAATCCATCATCATCACACACCTTACCCTTAGGTCATACGCGGGTGTTATGAGGGGTTAGGAGTCCCAACCTTAGTGTGTAATTCATTTGTATAAATAAAATTGTTATTCAATTAATTTTGTTTTAAGAATAGTTCTGCTTAATAAAAACATGTTTAATTATTATGAAATTTGGTTAATTGAATTTTCGGATCTAAAATGTACTTTTCTGAAAAAATATAATTTTTTATAATAAACTAAGTTATTATGAATAATACTTATTTTGATGAAATATTATGATAAAAACACTTTTATTTAAATATAAATGATAAAATAATTTTATTAGGTCCTTAAATTTTTTTGAAGTGTCATAAATTTTACTATGCACATTCGTCCTGCTATTTTTTTTAATTTATAAGGTTTTTTATAGTTAAAATTTAAATTTATAATATTTTCATAATTATTATGATAAAATAAACATCAATTTTAAAATGAGTGATTCGAATTTAGGTTAGGGTGAATTTATGATAATTTTCTAAAATACTTTGTTTTTTGGTGAATAATAAAAATACAGTTTTGGGTTTTCGATATGTTTAATGAAGTCATAATTATGTAATAATGATGTAATAATTAGTTAATTAGAATCCATGACTAAAAAAATATTATTTTATTAATATCAAGTATTTTAAAATATTTTAATCAATTTCCAAACCTATAATTTACTATCCAAAGTCTAAAATGGAAACCCTAACATTAAAAACATTATTTTTGTGGAAACATTAATTTTCCATGCCAAAATAAGTAATATAAAATGATGAGAAACTATTTTGTATTAAAATAACATAAAATGTGTCCCAAATTTCAAAAACCATTGGCAAGCCTATGGTTTTTCATTTTCCACAACCTAGATTTCCAAGAACTATATTTGGAAATTAATAAACAAATACTCATATTTTTCTATAAATACCCACCCATTTATCCATTTCATTTAAATCACAATCCATCCTCCACAAATATCTGGTATTTTTACCTCTCAAGGAGTCATCACATGGTGTATTCAATTCCCAAGGTCCCAATCATCAAGATTTAGGAGTACTCTTTATAGTAAGGGAATTATCCTTCCTTTCTCTTCAATTCAAAAACCTCTTTTCATACATGTCTTCTAAATGTAATGTTTAATCTCTTGTATTACCATTTTTTATCATACCATTACTACCAAATTATTCTTTATCAATAGGATACCCTTGTACCCTATCATTTAACTCTTTTCTAAAAACACATTTTACACCTGTTATGTTACCGAATTTACTTATCAAAATTTATCTCTTCTCCTTAAGAAAGTATATTTTATTTTATTTTTTGTGAATACCCAAACCTATTTATTTTAAAGTTTTATTCACCTAGATGTAAATATTATTTATTTGATTAAGTTATTTACACATAAGAAACCCACTTTCCCTTCCATGGTCTAAAAATGACATAATGATCATGTCTTTAATAACTTTTGTTCGCCATGATTTTGATAAGAAACAAATTCTTTATTCTCCATAAGTTATTAATGAAATGGTTGATTATAATATATTTGGATCAAATTAATTAATACATATTAAGGGTTCAACCTGATAGTTCTCCAATGCATTGAGTAAAGAATTTAATCTCTAGAGATGGCATGTTTTATGATACCTTGGTGAATAACCTTGGTAATTTTTATGACACCTAGATGAAAAATCTTGGTGATATTATTATGAATGTCTCATTTAAATGTTATATCCACATCTCCATGTTATGAATCATATTATTTTTATGATATGTATCATGTTACCTTTCTCATTCTATAATGATATTCCTCATGTTCTTATTGATATTCCTCAAGATCACATATAGACTGTTCCCCTTGTTTTTTCTTATTAGGCCTTATGATCACAATTTACTTCAATGTATATCCCCAAGTTATGAGATTTAGTAAATGTACTTAGGATGAACCAATGAAGAATATTTTCAATTGTATTAGAATAATGTTTTAATTTTTCATGTATTATGTTCCTTATTTCCAAGAAACTAAACTTTAAAAGATCCATTGTTTGTACAATGTAATTAAAAGTTTATGTAATAAAAAGATGGGATGCCATATTGCACACACCATGAGATAAAATAATAATAATATTATTTTACATGGAATATAGTATGTTATATTAAGGAATTTTGGGCAATTAATTAATATTTAACCCTAACTCTGAGTCTGTAGATAGACTGTTACATCATTTTTGAAGATATTAATATTTATACACAGTATTATCTACCTATAAAATTATCTCTTAATAAATAAATTCTACAAGGTCTTCTCTCAAGATCAATTGAACCACTTATTCCTCCTCTCTCCCTCTCAAGTCGGAGATACCAATGGATGGTCCTTTAATAATGAAGGGATTCTGATAGTAATCAAGGGAATAGTGAAAGAAATTTGATAAAACTATGTAACACCCAAAGTATCATTGATAACATTATGAGATCAATGGATCTTGTGTGGATCATTGCAAGAAATACTATACTTTAGGTCCTCATCATCACAACAACGGTACATCTCGAATGGGGTTCAGATGATTAACACTTGCATCGAATAAAGTGCTAAAAAATAAGGTATTTCTTTTTTTTCTTTTAAATTTATAATTATGAATTCAACCCAAAAATATCCTCTTGGTTTTAACACACTTTTTCAATTTTATTAGAAAAATTTTGTTGTCCAAGTCATTACATGTCAAGGAGATTTCATAATATCCATTGAATCTGAAAGGACAAATCATGATCTATGTGATCAATGAGAGGGGGAGTGGTTGAGCTAGTGATATTTTATTTTTATGTTTTCTTACATAAGAAACAACCTTAACCTTTGGTTAGTGAGAATCAAATCTACTAGAAAATAAAAAAGTACAACAATAGAAACACAATTATTTATAAGGTTCACTACTCAATAAGAGTAGCTAGTCCTTGACGTGGTTTGAAAGTAATTCAAGACCACAAAACCATAATAAAAAAACTTTTGGTGGTTAAAATAAGAAAATAATATCCTTTCACTTTCATAACATTATAGTCAATATATAGTGAATTTTCTCCTCACATAGATAAATGATATAATAATGTTTTGTAACAACTATACGAACCTTCACCAATAGAATTTTATATATTATAACTATGATTATTTAAATTTCTTCACACTTTACTCTCTTGTAAGTTCTTATTACTATTCACTTTATTTCACAACTATGAGTAAGAACACACATCCATTCAGTGACAATTCATTTGGTAAGTCCATCCGGTATACTCCATATGATGCCTTTTATAGACATATAACAATCTAATTCTCTATATGTTTGTTCACCTCATCACACTATTCATTTGATGCTTCTTCAACCTGTTTGACTAATTATCTGTTCAAACTATTTGATCAATACTAACTAAACTCATGTTCGACTGATCATCTTTTCACATTGCTCATATGATACTGACAATAGGAAACTCTTTTTGTTATCATTCAGACTAATGCCTCTTCAATGTGATTTTCTGATCATCTCTCCACTATTAAAGCACTTCTCCTAGATATAAAAATTCATCACACAAACATGACACATATCTCCTTTATATAGGAATATTTATTCTAATAATTAACAGTGATGCATGAACTTCAAAGTCAAATATCCCACTAAAACTTTGAGCATCCCATTTAAACTCTTTCAACATTTGACCACCTTCAATATTCCTTAAAGATAAGAACTTTCCTTAAGATCTGACATCAATGAACTCCTTTAAACCTTTATTATATCTCAGTGAGAATCATGATTTTTTACTTCATGAATATTAGGGTGTTGAATGTACAACTCAACATCAAATCATTAAATTATTTATGAAAACATCATAAATATCTTAAAACTTTCCATCCAATAAAACTTCATAACACCTCTTCCAACTGGTGAAACTTCATCTATGATCCTTCAAAAATATTTAGGAACATCTCAAAAACATTTGGAAGACTCTTCCTTTGACCAATGACTTTCTTCAGAAAGCTTCATCTATTGCCTTCGATTGGAAACCTATATCCAATGAATTTCATATGAAACTATTCAATTGATGACTCAGAATTCTATCAAGTAATTGTGTAACTTCTTCACATAGTAACTAACCATTAGGCCCAAAAATGGATTAGATACCCTAACCTTGGGGGGGGGGGGGAGGTGAATCGATGTATAAATATTCTTTGAAAAATTATTCCTACCCCACTGGATCTTGACCACTTTTTTATGAGGGTCACTTCTTTTTCACTGTAGTTATAATTCTGATTCTATTCACCTGACCAACCTATTATATAAATATTTATTTTGATTATGTTTACCAACTTTATCTGATTATGATGTATAGAATTTAAATAAAATAATAAATCACAAGGAAACATAAATTTTTACTTGGTTCACCACAATGGGATAGTCCAAGGATCATGCATCTTATAGTGTGTTGTTGCACCAAAATCACTAAGCTCACTACTTGTTGATTTTAGGCTAGGTAACTCCTACCTGAGATCACTTCCCTTATAAATTTTTTAGTATATGTGCTATCTAACCAGTATCAATTCCCTCACACTACCCTCTTATTCTAACTACTTTAGAAGGAAAAAAATTAGAACCCAGGCCAAATAATAATATCTTCTATTGCTGAGAGTTACACTAAATGTAAGATAAGTGCCTTTGAACTTAATGTGATCCATCACAGCCTTGATGTGAACATCCCCTTGAGAATAAAATTTCCATGAGAGGTCATGGAAACTCCTCCTCACTTTAGAAATTTATTCAAGAGATTCTTAGTCTTCCTATTTCCAGAATGATTCTGGAAATCACTTCACTTGATGGAATGCAACACCTCTATATTCATTCCACTTACTTGGATATAGCAGTAAATAAACTCCTTCTATATTTTTTTGGATGGTGTAGATCCTATTTCTTTCTTATCTTCTTCTTCTTCTTATTCATAATTCATATATGACAATTTCATTGTCCATTGGGTAGCACCTCAAGTACAGAAACCCTAGTCATGTAACCTTTGAGTGTGAGAACCTCGAAAAGTTTATCCTTGCATGAGACCTTGTTACACAAACCTGGTGTGATACCCTAGCATGTAACCCTTACATAAGACCCCGATGTGCAACCCTTTTACAAGAACCTGGTTCATATCACTTGTGTGAGACCTTGACACTTATCTCCCTATACTTATGTGTGAAACTTTGAGCATATAACTCCCTTAAAAATATGTGTGATAATGTTACCTTATTCACTTCTCACGAAGATGATTATGCACTTCTTATTAAATCATGTATCCACTTCACATCACATGAACTCCCTTATGCATTTATTCTTATGTGACTTATGCCATTATGTAATTTCCTTCGCTTCATATGAAATTCATACTCCGTACTTTTCTTCAGATCAAACCAATTAAGAAAACTTTCTAACTTATTAATGATGGGTTAATGGGCATTTATAGGAAAAATTACACCTCCTCAACTCTAAAAAATGATATCATTTGTTCATTCCACCACCTTAGAAAACTCTACCTTATCCTTACATGCTTCACAGAATCACATCCAACTCATGAGATCGACCTCCATAGCATATTTCATTTTGAAATCCCTTTCAACTCAGTTAGTATCATTAACTTCAAGAATATCACATGTGTCCATTGTAAGATCCATTGACACTTATGTGGTTACATGATTTCGAGTAACCACAAGAAAACTCCATCATTTCTAGTCGACATGCAATCATGCGCTTCACATGACTCCAAGAAACCATGAGAATACTTCATAATTTCCATCCAATATTCCTTCATTTTCTTCACATGAATCCTTCACATAAACCAATTGTACTTATGTGATCATGTGATTTCGAGCGACTACATGACTTGTCCTACTTAGCCTATGTTTGGTTGTATGATCCACATTACTTAATGCAATCTCATTATTTCCTATAGTTTATGATATTGTGTGATCCAACACATCTTACACACTCAGCATGATCCTTGAGGACTTACACACTCTGTGCAATACTTTAGGACTTACATGCTCCAAGTGATACTTTAGCACTTACACTCTCTGCATGATCCTTTAAAAATTACATTCTTAGCATGATACTTTAGCACTTAAGAAACAACTATTATTATTATCTAAATTCCCCCAAAACATAGAAAACTTCACACCTCCTTTAAAAACAACCCTTTTCAAACAACTTCAAACCTTTTTAACAAACACATTAACCCAAAAACACCATCAATAGGGTTTTTTTCTAATAATCTCCCCATTTGGATTTGTTGACAATACTTTAAAACTTCAAGAACCATTTTTTGTCTGCACCCCTATGTAGTGATCAAGGAATTACTAAACACATACTCTAAACCAACATGAGTAAAGCTCAACATGAGAAATAATAGTAACATGAAAATTTCATATATAAATCACTTCGCTTTATATCCTGCATTCAAAAAACTTTTCAATACTAAAAGATAAAACATGATAATCCCTAAAAAATCACTTTTAAAACTGTAAATATCAACTTCTATCATCATGAATCCAAATTTCATTCCTTTTCATGAATCTTCTACATTGAAAGACTAGATTCAACATTGTTACATTTAAAACTCCCCATGTTTCCCTACCCCTTATCATCTTATCCCTATCTTGATCATGATATAATTTATCCCACTTTGTCAATAAACCCAAAGGTTACTCCTTTGAGGTCTAAAAATGTTAAATACCACATATCATCACACGAAGAAAAAAAAACAAACTTACCTCGGGGAGAGGGGATCCCACATATACACTATTCAAGTGTGGTAAGTCAACTAAACTCTAAGAGCTAGTCAATTACTCTAAAACTCTTTAAGTAAGGCCTCTGTTAGGATGTCTACAACCTTTAGTTTAGTAGGAAAATACTCCAAATTCATAAGCCCATGCTCTACTTTCTCCTCCTTAAGGACCGATAAAATATACATTTTACTACAACACCCACTTTCCCATAGAATTCCACAGGGGATTCCTTTATCTATGGATGTACTCCCCCGTAATTGATAATCTATGTGAATTAGATTTTCAATAATATATAGAATCATGAGGGAACTCACATTATTATTCTAACCATTAAAATTCAAATAAAGAGAGAATTTTCTCCCCCTTTTTCATAAACAGCTTATCATCTCACGTGATACCATATGTTTGCATCTAAAGACCACCTGGGTATGTCAAATATCTTCAATTCACATTTTAAAACATTGGGATCCATAAATCATCTTTAACTCCATTTATCAATTTATGATCGAAACTTTTCACATTTTTTCATATTTCAATCTAGGAGACCTATTCTTATTTATAGAAGCACATTATTGAAATTTTTTTAGCAAGTTAAATCACTACTTGGAATTGAGTTATTGAAAGATCCTGTAATCTTACTAAGTCAGATCTATTTATAGAAAACAAGAGTTCAAGCCAATAAACACAAATATTTTCCATGTCTCTCAATTAATTCCATAGATTCTAGTAGCATGAATATATTTAATACTTTAGAGGGATATCTTGTCTGATGTGGCTATATATACTAGAGTGATTGTCACCACATCTCCTTAAAAACCTCTATCTTTGGAATGAGACAAATTATTAATACTAATTATTGAGATGAAGATAGTTATTGAATTAATATTCTAAATGGGTAGACCACTTATTGGAAATGATATTGATTTTATATAATCTTCTTAGTATCCTACAAATAATCATATGATACCACGTTATTAGAAAAAAATAGATAAATATGAAATACATAAAGTTTACATCTTCTCTACCAATTTTCTTCTCTCTGTCAACAAATAATACTTGAATAAAGGCTCAATACCAATGATTGAATATTTAATGTGACTTAAAAGCACTAGATCATTCAAATATATCATTGAAAACTCTTTAGATTCAAATCATTATCTTCATCATATGATCTTCCTTTTCCACAAAATGAAACTTCCAAATATAAATTTGAAAAATAGAGTGGTTTTGTAACAACACTTGTTGAATTTGATTCCATATAAAAATTTCAAGCGTTATAATTATTCTTTCCGCATGTATCTCCATTTAACTTATGCACCTATTCCCTTTTAGAACACCCCCATGGATAATATTACCAGTTTCATACCTTCAAACAGATATTATAAAAATTTAATACACAGGGAGATGGGTACCTTTAGGATCCTCAAGAAGAGGATTTCAGTCAATCCTAATGGACTAACCCTTTGACCTTTTATTGAAAATCATTGCACTCTTTCTACGATGGTTCTAACTTAGCTACCAACTTAAACATTTTTGTCCATATAACTAAACATTATTTATCCACATTCTCTGTATTCTTCCAATATGTAGCTTTTTTAGGTTTGGTATTTTTCAAAATTTAGGGTTTAAACCCAACAGTACACATTTCTTTGATTCTCCACTTATGTACCATTTTTCATGATTCTTTCTCTGAGAAGGAATATTACCACCAATCATCTTCTCTTTCATCTTCCTCTTTTATAGGGATCTTTCTATTTCCATCATTTCTTACCATGTGACATGGTATGTGAATTTTTCAAGGCATTCTTTATTCATATTCCTTTTATCAGTTATTCGATTAAACCCACCCTTTCTTACTAGAGGTGAGTATTTCAATTAATTTATATGCTTCTTACTCACATATAGAGAAACTCATCCCTTTTTCATCCAGATTCATTCACATTATTTCCAAGAGAGCTGCTATGAGTGTAACAAATGAGCCACTTGGTACACCTTTAATTGAACTCCTTGTGTTTCCTTTGAGAATGTAAACCTGTTTCCTAATATAAATGGTTTTCTTCTAGTATAGGATTTCTCATTATACTCCATCAGAGTTAGGGATCTCCTTTTGGGTTATTTTAGATTCTATAATTTTTACATATGTAATATCTTTCCAAATTCCCATGATTTTAATATATGAAATATCTCTTATTAAAAATATACATCATTTCATCATTTCTCAATTGAGATGTTGGTGCGGTAAAATTTATTCTTCCAACATTAATCCCTCAGGATTCTTAAAATATACTCATGGTTTGTTCTAGTCTTCTACAATAGTATCATTTCATGGATACTTTATGATGAGGTACTTTTCTTTTATATTTTTCAGAAATCTTTTTCTAATTTTTAGATTTAGTAATATTTTTTTCATAACAACATGAAATATATTCCAAATCCTCAAAAAAAAACTTGATGTATGACCATGAATCCCATGAAAATAGAACATGTTTCAATTAATTCATATAAAATTATTTTTAGATATATTTTCAGCACCTATAAAATTTTCCCTATTTTTTAACTATTTATGACTCTTTTCCTCTTATGCATGGGAGTGGTTTCATCATAACCAATACTAGATTTTCCCAAACTACACATCCTTTGGGATGAGACAATCATTCCATGTTTCCCCTAAAAAACAACATATTTTATTTTCATTTCATTATCAATTATTTAAGTATGGTCAAATAATAAATAAAACTAATCCTTTAATTTGGTAATTCCTTTGGAATTAGATTTATCCACTTCTTTCTTGGTTGATTATATATATTCTCCTAATTATTGAATCTTTTCACCCTGTGATTCAAGTTAAACATTAAGTTCCCTCTGGAGAGTCTTCCCACTAGTCATATCATCTTTCAATTTCTAGGAGAGGTTATCCACCATGTCACTTTGCTCTTTTATTTTATAATTCATTTGAGAAACAAAATATATAAAAATGATTTCTTCTATTGTAGAATTTTCTTTTCCTAAAATAATCCTAGAAGGAATGTAACATGATCATCATTTTTGGATTCTAAATTCACAAATTATTTTGATTTCATATTATTTTCCTTGTAATTATATTATATTTATTCCATGTTTGTGGAAATCACTTGTAATTATTCATCTTGAGAATCATTATTCTCCCTTAGATAAGTGGCCACATTAACAAGTATTTTATTTAAACCTTTTAACTTGTTGAATTCAATATTCAGTGCTTGGATCCAGATATCTTGAGACTTATATTCTTTATTTAATTTCAGATCCATTTCCTTTTTCATGTGGAAAAAATCCACTATAGGCCTTCTTAGAATTTATTCATCGTCAATAGTTCAAACATTAATTGGAATGTAAAGTTCTTCAATCATTCCTAAAACACCATTGAATGAGTAAATAGTCTCACAATAAGATTCATCCAACCCTTTATTTTGTACATTTTTGGTTTCCTTCATCTGAATCTCACTCTTTCTATAAACACTTCCACACTGAGGAACTCCACTGAACTTATAATTCTTCTTTTAAGTTCTTCCCTTTACCAACACACTGAAATATAAGAGAAAAATAAAACTTCAACTATAGTAGTCTAATGAACAAAGTCAGAGAAAACCAATATAATAAAATCAACATATTCTCTTATATAATTTTGTAGGCCCAAAAAGGGATTAAATACCCCAGGGGGATAAGGTGGGGTGAATTAGTGTGTGAATATTCTTTATAAAATCCATCATGTCCCACTAGATCTTGACCTCTTTATTATGAGGGTCACTTATTTTTTCTCTTTAGTTATCATGTTACATTCTTAATCTGAAAGACCTATTCTATCATTTTTTCTTTTGATTATCATTACCAACTTTATATGCTGCTAATAAATATAATATAAAGAAAACAATAAATAAAAATAACACATAGATTTTTATATGGTTTGCCACAACAGGATAGTCTAAGGAGCATGCATCCAGTAGTGTGTTGGTGCACCAAAATATCATTACTTGTTGGTTTTAGGCTAGGTCACTCCTACTTGGGATCAATTACCATATAAATTTTGGGGTAGATGAACTCTCTCCCTAAGATCAATTCCCTAAAAATTTTCTCTTATGATCACTAATTTAAAAGGAAAAATAATTGGCACATTGTCCAAATAACAATATATTATACTGTTGATAGTTTCACCGAATATAATATAGGTGACTTTGAACTTCACAGGTTCCTTTATAGCCTTGATGTGAACATCACCTCGAGAATCACCTTTCCATGAGAATTCATGAAAAATCATCCTCACTATGGAATGAAATTCTAGATATGCCAACTATTCCTCTTTCTAAAATTATTTTGAAAATACCTTCACCTGCTAGAATGAAATAACTCCTTCTTCCGTACACTACCTTGAATATAGAAATGTATAAACTCCTTATGCATGTATTATTAGACAGTGTAGATCCTTTTTCCACTTCTTCTTATTAAAATTTTAGATATGAAAATGGTATTGTTCATTGGGTAACACCTCAAGTGAAATACCCATGGTCACATAATCCTTAATCATGATAACCCTATCATGTTTCTCCTCATGTGATACCCTAACACATAACCCTGGTGTGAGACCTTGTCATGTAACCCTTACACATGACCCTAGAATGTATCTATTGTGTGAGACCCTAATGTGTATCTTCATATACCTATGCATGAATCTCTAAGTGCCTAACTCCCTCATGAGTATGTGTGATCATGTGACCTTATTCACTTCTTGTGATGACACTTATTCACTTCTGCTTCTATCACATAATCACTTTATCTTCACATAAACTCCCTTATGTGCTTCTTATTACACCAATTATTCTATCATTCAATTACCTTATTTTCATGAACCCCCCCCATTCATAATTTTCTTCGGACCAAACCACTTAAGAAAAATTTCTAACTTATTAAGGATGATTTAAGGTGTATTTATAGGAAAATTTTAACCACTTAAACTCCAAAAAATATGGTAATTCATTCATTCTACCACCTTGGAAAACTCTTCCATAGCCTTACACACTTTTCATAATCATGTTTGGCTCATGGTATCAACCTCTATGAAATTTATCATGTTTTAAGACCTTCTTCCCTGATCAATATCATTTAATTGAAGTGAAACACATGTTTCCATCGTGAGATCCATTTATAATCATGAAATCACATGATTTTGAGTGACCATAAGGAAAATACTATAAAAAATGACCCTATATTTTCATTTATTTTCTTCTTTTATTGGTTTTGTGTCTTTTATTTGAGGTTTGGGTCAATTTATTGATGAGAATTTTTGAGTTTTTGAGTTTAGAGTGGTTTTTTCCCTTTTCACGATCAGTATTCATGGTTTGGGGAGAAACAATGTGACTATTTAAGGATGAGAGTGTTTTAGTTATTTTTATTCTTTTATGGTTAGTCTTTTATAGTCTGGTCATGGTTTGGACAAAACTTTATGACACAAATAGGAAACTATTCATCTTGAAGTTGGTGTTTGGGACATGGCGCACGACTTTTCTTATGGTTAAGAGAAACTATACAGCAAGCGTGCGAAGAGATTCTACAATTTAAAGTGCCGAATCACATGGTTGGAACATTATTTCCCAAACTATGTGAACAACCCATGTGAGTGTCCTCCTCTTATATTAGGGTGTGCATGGTTGGAACATGGTTTGGAAAAACGTGCAACCAAACCATGCGACTTTCCCAGATTCTTAAAAACTTGAAATTCTTATACTATGCCTATTATGTTTTAATATTAATTTGGTATTCTACTCCCTTAGTCAACATAGGTTCACCAGTGGGCTCCCAAAACCCCCTCTCCTTACCTCTCCCTCCTCCATGGATATTCTTCCAAAATTCTATGGTGAGTTTATCTTGGTTTTTTGTTAACTTTATTCTCTTATTCTTCTTCTCTCTTGTTTCATATTCTTCCTTCTTGGATAAAACCTAGGTTGATTTTTGGCTTAAGTGGGTCATTTTATTTGATGTTAGGGTGTGTAGATTGTCTCTTGGGCTTAGTTCTTCCTTCTCTCATAGTTTTATTTCACTCACACGTCATTAAGGTAGGTGTTTCCATTATTCTCCTTTCCATAACATACCATTTATGATTGAGTTTTCCAAAATTGTTTCTAGAATGTTTTAATCATGCTTTTGGTTTGTTAGTTTGAATTGTTATGGTGTTTTCATAGTGGTAGTTTGAAGGAAATGGGTCTTCAAAGGGTTTTTACAATTATACCTATATGTATATGTATGAAAATTCTTTGATAAAATTCCAATTTGAACTTAAATATGAAATTGGGTGATTTGGGTCATGTTTGGACATTATTAAGCTTTGATAACTTTTTTTGAATGGGGCATTGTGTGTGGATTTTGGTGACTTTTATGTCTTGATGTCTATGTGTGGACTCTTATAATGAATTTTTATGCACTTTGTGATTCTTAAACTATAACTTTTGGTATTTTATGGATTTCAAAGAGTCTTACATTGGATGTGGGAACATCCATATGTGTGTGGCGTGCCCATATGTATGAGAACATAATTGATAATGACTTTCTATGGTGATGTTCACCTTGATCTCTATATTTTTAGACACTACTCCCTACTCGCTTCAAATGGTTATTCAAAAACCCCAATGTTTCATAATTGGATCCTTGGTTATTAAATTTAAAATTTGGTTTCAAATGTGTTTCCTAAATCTAGGACAATTTAGAATCTTAAGGAGTCGTTTGGTTTCCAAATGACATAAAGGCCTGTTTTGGATATTCCAAACTTAAATGAGTTTCACCTTGTTTTTGTAAATGGTTTGGAAATATAATTTAATTTATAGATTCTAAGGTTCGGTTGTTACATTTTGGTGTTTTGAAAAATGGTTTTAAAGTTCACATGACATGTTATCTTGGTTGGAGATTTGAGAGGCTCTATGTGTGATGAGAACCTCTATGGTTTCCCCTATGAGGAGAGGGCCTCTGTATAGTTGGTATCAAGGTTTGGGAAAGTCATGCATGATGGAATATCTGGGTTATTGGTTTATTCTATTTATGTGATGACCTTATTATTATCCTTTTACTAATATCATGAGATTCATGGATGTCATCTAGAGGGTCAAGTGACAATTGCTTTCTGGTCCTAATTATTTTTAATGGTACCCTTGAGATTTGTTGATAGGATAGGTGGGTTGTTCCATTGGTAAGGATAGTTTAGATCATACAAGTTGGTTATTGACTATGGATTTTCACCATACACTAGAAGGTGATTCCGAACTGAGTACATATAGGTATTTCTTCTAGATATGTTTAGGAAATTCCTATGATTACCTATCTATGTGTTCTGATTTATTTTGTTACATTTTGGTTATCTACCCTACTAGTATTTTCCTAATTGTATTGTTTCTATTATTTTCAGCATGGATCTTGATGACCTTGTTTGGATTATTCTTTAGAATTTGGTTTTTAAACTGGAATTTGGTTTTAAAAAAGGAAATCATGCTTTGTTCCAAAAATTTATTTTATGGGAATGATGTGTTGGTTCTTAAAAAGATAAAAACATTATTTTCTAAATGTATTTAAATGTATAATTTGTGGACTATTTTGGGAAATTATATATATGGATTGTATGGTTCTTACCTATTGAGCAGTTTTATTCACACAACATACTTGTGACACTTGGTGTTGGTAGACCGAAGCTATTTTATAGGTTTAGATTTTGTTCAGGTTTCCCTTGGAGTGGGCTAGTTATATGGATGGTGGTGACCAAAAGATAGCATAGAGATTATTCTAGTTATGATTTTGTCTCAGTTTGGTTTTAGTTTTTTAGTTCTATTTTTCTCAGCTTCTATATATCTGTATTGGTTTATGTATTTATTATTATCCAATTATTATTGGATCATGAAACATACTATGTTATGGTGATTTATATCTTTTTATTATTGGGATAAATTATTCCCATTGTTATATCTTTGATGTCTGACACTAGTTTCCATCCAGAGAGGATCAATAATGCCTCTCAGGCCTTATCATGGGCTAGGTTGGGTGTCAGGTTGGATGGTAGCCCAACCTGGTTTGTGAAAAAATGGTATCATATCAGCCCTTTATTATTTTGGGTCATCACATAGACTGTAGATTAGGACTGTTGGGACTTAAGAGGTAGGTACGGGAAGAGATTCATGAACTCTTTATTATTCTGATCTGCAAGTTACCAGGGGTAGTACGAGATTTGAGTCTTTTATTTTGAGTTTTGGGTTTATATCATTAGTATTTTTTTTGTTTTTGTGGTTTGGGGAATGAAATGGAAGTGAACTAGTGTTACATCATGAGATTTTATAGTGTAGATACCCATATGAATCAGGAGTAAATAGTTTAGGATACTTAAAATGGTTATTTCTCACTTGGGACATGGTCTACTAAACCATGTGGTCAGGTTATGCATGACCATTAGTTCCCTATTTATGAAGTTTTAATGTGATTTATGTTTTGGTTTGATTTAGGTTGGTGTGGGTGGATTTTGAAATGAACAATTATTTTTGAAAAAACGGTTTTCAAAAGTGAAATGTTTTTGGAACATGGTTTTATTTTATAAAGTGGAGTTTAACATTTGAAATGGATTTGGAAATAAGTTTTGGTATTTGGAATGTGACATTAGAATGAAATGGTTTTGAATTTGGAATGAAAATGGTAAATTTTGAAATAGGGTTTTGATTTTTTTGAGATTTTTGGTTTATGAGTTTGATGTTTTGGTTTGAAAATTTCCTTTTTAGTTATATTTTTTGTTGGATATTGATTTGGTTCTCTGTTTTATGTTATTTAGATGATACCACCCAGAAAGTTACCAAAGGTTTCTAGTGATTTTCCTCCCATTTTCGGCCCTGCCCGAACTCCCAATAGAGTGGTAGAGATGATTTATTTCTAATTATAACCTATTTTTCAGGGTGATCATGATTCCTTAGAGGATATAGAGTGTCTTGTGGAAGTTGAAAGTGTTTTCAGGTCTTTGGGAACTCTTGAAGCTGTGAGGGTGAAAGTTATTCTAGGATTATTTGAGGGCCCATGTTCGGATTGGTAGAAGGTGATTGTTCTGCCATCATTGATCATTAGTATGTATTGGGAATTATTTAAGACCACTTTTATCCAATGGTTCATACCTGATGAGATTAATGAGAGGAAATTAGTAGAGCTCTTGGATGTTCAGCAAGGTCAGTGGATGATGAAGGTCTATGATGATCACTTCAAAGAGCTAGTTTCTTTCATTCTAGAGATATATTCAAAGGATCTACTGAAAGATCCTCTTTTTGTCTTAGGTATTTATCTAGATATTGAAGACTGAGTCCTATTATCTAGGGAATTTTAGTTTGAGAAGTTGGTGGATGAGGTGTTTTTAACCAAATTGGTCCCTGAAGTGCAGTCCGTAATAGGTGGTGGTCCGGTTTCTCCTAGTGTTTATGAGGGTTCCCTATCTAGTGAAAAATTTTAACCATAGGAACCCATTCCTAAAGAGTTTCCTCCACCAGTTCCAGATTCTTGTTTTCCAGGCCATTCATTCGTGTGCTTCCAATGTGGCTAGTTTGGACATTCAAAGTCGTCATATTGTAATTCTATGAAGGATTTTCATTGATGTGGCCATTGGGTCATCTGGAGAAGTTATGTAAGAATCATTTCCCAAATAATAAGTCTTGGCTAGATAATGTCAACTCCTAACTATGGGGTAGCTGATGCTTCAAGGCATCAGGTATCCATCCATAGGCCTTGAAGTTAATCTCTTCACACAGTCTAGATTTTCATGGTGTGGGAGAGTTCCTAGCCCACAATTTGTTCCCAATATTGGAAGGGTAATGGGTTGAGTCCTCTTTATTGTAGTTTTCCTTATTTTTTAAAGTTCCAGGTTGTTTTAAGAGGCTTTTCGTTTCATTTTTTTAGCTATGTGGTTGTGATTTATAGATGTGAATCTTTTAATGGTTATGATTTTTGTTGATTTATCTTAGTTGATTAGTGTTATTTTTTTATATTTTTGTGTATTTTGAAAATGATAAATTATGGTTTGGCTCAGTTTTTGGTTTGAGTTTCTATCATTAGGTTCCTCTTGGGGCCGGGAGTTCCATTGTTGGTGCTGTTATTTTGGAGAATTATTATGGTGGGTTGAAACCCTCTTATTTTCTTTCCCAGTGGTTCTCCGTTTTTTTATATTGAGAAGTTTGGGTGTGACTCTTGGAGTTAAAAGTTTACCCCAAGGTTCATGGTTCCATTTGGATTCATTATGTTTTCGGTTTGAGTTTTGGTTCTCGTTCAGCTTGGTGAATTTATAGGGAAAGAAATTGTTTTTAGTGGAGATAATTGTCACACCCGACCCTAGATTTTCCATTATTTTATTAATTTCTAGGTTTTTTGTCTTTTGGTTGAGGTTTAGGTCGAGTTCTTGGTGGGAAATTTTGAGTTTTGGAGGTTTCTATTGGTTTTTGTCCCTATGCAAGGTTAGTGTGCATAGTTTGGGGAGAAACCACGTGGTGGTTTAAGGCTAAGGGTATTTGTAGTTATTTTTATTCTTGAACGATTGTTATTTCATGGTCTAGTCATAGTTTGGTTAAAACTATGTGATACAAAGGGGAAATCATGCAACTTGAGGCTGATTTCTAGGATATGGTGCACTACTTACACATGGTTAGAAGAAAATGTGTGGAAAGCATGTGAGGAGGATCTACAATTTGATAGATCCAAATCACATAGTTAGTTCATGGTGTCCAAAATTGGGTGTCTTGACTATGTGGGTATCCTCTTCTTCTAGTAGGGTGTGCATGATTGGTGCATAGTTTGGAAAATCGTGCGTTCAAACCATATGACTTTCCCAGATTCTTAAAAACTTTAAATTATTATTCTAAACCTATTATTTTTTAATCCCAATTTAGGATTATCCTTCCTTTTTTGACCTATTTTCACTAGGGGGATCTTGAAACCCCCTCTCCTTGGCTCTCCCTCCTCCATGGATGATCCTTTAATCTTCTATAGTGAGTTTCTCTTGTTTTTTTGGTCAATTTTATCCTCTTCTTCTCCTTCTCTCTTGTTTATTGGCTTCTCTTAGCTTGGTTCCTTATTTTACAAACCCTTGGGTGAGGGTTGGATTATTTGGTTTGTTTTCTTTGTTGTTTGGGTGTGAGGATTGTCTCTCGGGTTGATTTATTCCTTTTACTGGAGTTTCATTGCATTCACACATAATTAAGGTAGGTGTTTCCATTATTCTTCTTAATGGAACATACCATTGATGCTTGAGTTTTATAAAATTATTTCTAGAATGTGTTAATCATGTCTGTGGTGTGTTATTTTGAATTTTTATGGTATTTTACTAGTAATATTTTTAAGTAAATGGGTTTTCAAAGGGTTTTTACTATTATGCCTATATGTATATGAATGTAAAATGTTTGATAAAATTCCACTCAAACCTTAAAGATTAAATTGGGTACTTTGGGTTGTGTTTGGCCTTGATTAAGCTTTCATAATTTTTTTTGTTTATTAATGGGGTCTTGTGTGTGGATTTTGGTGACTTTTATAGCTTGGTGTCTATGCATGGACTCTTCAAAAGGGTTGTTAAGCTATTTGTGATTCTTAAACTATTTTTTTTGGTATTTATGGATTTTAATGAGTGTTCCATTGGATGTGGTAACATCTATATGTTCATGGGATTCCCATATAGATGGGAACAAAAATGATAATGGATTTCCATAGTGATGTTCACCTTAAAATCGAAATTATCAAACAATTCTTCTTTATCCTTTTAAATGGTTATTCTAAAAACCTAATGTTTCATAATTAGATCCTTGGTTCTTAAATTTTAAATTTGGTTTCAAATGTGTTTCCAAAATTGATGCTTGTTTTTTATCTTGAGGTGTGGTTTAGTTTTTGAATGAAATAAAGGCCCATTTAGAATTATCCAAACTTAAATGGTTTTTCCACTTGGGTTTTGAAATGGTTTGGAAATGGAATTGTATTTAGAAATTCAAAGGCCTGGTTGGTACCTTGTGGTGTTTTGTAAATGGTTTAAAAGCTCACGTGACATGTTGTCCCGATTGGCACTTTGAGAGGCTCTATGTGTGATGAGCACCTCTATAGTTGTTTCTTCTAGAAGAGGGCCTCCATATAGTTGGTGTTGGAGTTTGGTAAAGGTATAAACATTGACATCCATGGGTTATTGGTTTATTCCATGCCTGTAATGACCTTATCATTCTCCTTGTACTATTATCCCGGGATTCATGGATGTCATCTAGAGGGTCAAGTGATGATTTCTTTCTAGTCCCGATTAGATGGACTGGTAACCATAGATTTTTTGAGAGGTGATGTGGGTTATACCATTGGTGAGGATAGTTTATAGCATTTAGGTTGGTTATTGACCATAGAGTTGCACCATATTCTAGAAGGTGAGTTCAGGCTGAGTACAACTAGTGATTGCTTCTATAGATGTTTAGGAAATGACTATGATTACCTATCTATGTGTTCTACTTTATTTTTCTGCATTTTGGTTATCTTCTCTGCTAGTATTTTATCGCTTGTGTTTTTTCTATTATTTTAATCATGGATCTTGATCACCTTGTTTGGATTCTTCTTTGGAATTTGGTTTTTAAAATGGAAATATATTTTAAAAGGGAAGCTATGCTTTGTTCTAAAAAAGAATTTTTTGGAAAATATGTGTTGGTCCTTAATAAGATAAACAACCTACTTTCTAAATTTATTTCAAACTAGTGTTTGTGGATGTTTTCAGGGAAGGACATGTATGGATTCTATGGTGCTGAAATACTGATCCGTTTTACAATCACACCCTACTTGTTCCACTTAGTGTTGGTAGACTTGAGTTGTTTTGAAGGTTTACATTTTGTTTATATTTCCCTTAGAGCAGGCTGATAATATGGATGGTGGTGACTAAGAGTTCACATAGAGATTGTGTTGGTTTTGGTTTGGTCTTAGTTTGGTTTTAGTTTTGTTTTTAGTTCTATTTTTCTCAGCTACTGTATATCTGGATTGGTTTATGTATTTATTGTTGTCTAGTTATTATTTGATCATGTTGTGTACATTATTCTGGTTATTTAGATTTTTTATTGTTGGGATAAATCATTCCCATTTTAATATCTTTGATACTCGACACTAATTTCCTGTCCGGGAGGATCAGGAATGCCTATCGGGATTTTTTATGGGTCGGGTTGGGTGTTAGGTCAGATGGAATCCAAGACTGGTTTGTGAAAACTCAATCATTTCTAGTAAATCTTCCTTCATGAGCTTCAAAAGACTTTGAGTGACCATGAGATGACTCCGTCATTTCTATTCAATCTTTCTTCATTCACTTCGCATGACTCGTTCACATGAACTTTTTTTACTTATGTGATCCTGTGATTCTGGGAGAGTACAAGACTTTCCTCCTTGGCATATATTATTCACATAATATTCTTTACTTAATGTGGTTGTGTGATCACCTATGGTGTGTGATTATGTAATCCAACACATGTTACATGTTCAGTGTGATCCTTTAGGACTTACACACTATGTGTGATCATTTATTAGTTATGTGATCTACATGATCCTTTAGGAATTATGTGTTTCATTTGATCCTTTAGCACTTAAACAATGTCTATTATTCTTAAAAATTATCCAAAAACACAGAAAACTTCACACCTCCTTTGATAAACAACCATCATCAACAACGTCCAACATTTTCAATAAATACAACAACCAAAAACACCATCAAGAGGTATTTTTCCAATACTAAATCTTGTACAATTCCATCTTATGAACTTTTAAATGTTTTTTCACTAGACTATTACCCTTTTACTCAACTAATAAACTTCATACACTTTGGTCTATCCAGTAGACTATGTATTGTACCTTTATAAAGGCCTATCTAGGGAAATTTCATAGAGTCCTTTGTTAAATACTAAACTTCATCTAATTGAAAAATTTCATAAATGTCTGATTTATAACACTTTTTATTTCCAAAAATTCATTTCTTCATAAGTTGTACTTTCTAATAGCACACCTCTATTTAAAAACATCAGACTGATATAATTCACAAAAATTTATAACAATTTTTTTACAACCATACCTCAAACTCATCCTTTTTAATTAAGATTGGATCATGTGATATTTCAGAAATCATGTTGTTTAGTACTTTAAGAACAAAAAAGAATCACTTGATTTTATTCATTAAACATTTTTTTTCTGATGGTAATTCTGATCATACTTGGATAAACACTCAGTGTTACACTCTGACTAATCATATCTGATTAATAAACTCTATATACAAGACTCAATCTGATAGCCTTGAGCCATTATAATCTGACCGTTAAACATTGAAGGAAATCTCAATAATGTAAGGTGAATTATATTATACAAAAAATAAAACACTTTGAGAAAACTTTCCTCATGAAAAAAACTTATTCTTAACACAATTATACCTCAAAACATATTAGTCACAATAATATTCTCCTTAAAAAAACAACAATAGCATGTTTTCCTTAAGTGGTGATTTAAGAAAATTTTCAAAGTTCCTTTTCACTTATTTCATTCTCACATCTTAGAAACCTATAATAAAAAACATCACATATCTAATTCAAAAAATAGTTAAAATAGTTCACATATGCTGAAATCATAGATTACCCCTTTTAAAAACCACCCTAAATATATTCTCTCCCTCAAATGGTAAAACACATATCGATGGATAGATTTGTGTTACAACTTTTTCTCCCCCTTTGACAAGAATATCCAAAGACAAGATGAGAGAGAGTATAGAACATCACATAACTTAGCCTTGAAGAGAGCGAGGTTGTACATCCATGATCAACCTCAGTGTCGGAAATATTTCATTTAGAAATGGTTTAATGAATATATCAGTAACTTTCTCCATTGTAGTAAAAAACTATAAATTTAAATCATTTACTTACACATTATATTTAATGAAGTTATACTTAATATCAATTTTCTTGGATCTATAATATTGCACTATTTTTTAGTGAGATTTATATCACTTTCATTGTCACAACCCAAGAGAAGGGGAAACTTTATATCAACCAAAAAATTTTCTAACTATATCTTCATCCATAGTAACCATGTTGCAGCTTGAGTGGTGGCTATATACTCATCCTTAGTCATGCTGAGAGTCACTAAATTTTTATTCTTTGTGTGTAAAATCACACACATTTCCCTTAAAAATAAAACTCCACTAGATGTGGATCTTCTACCATCAACAAAACCTACCCAATCCGTGTCTGTATAACCAAATAGATCAATATTTCATGAGATATCATATTTTATTCTAAAATAAATTATGAGTTTGGTATATTTGAAAATTATTTTTATAGATATAAGATGAGATCCATTTAGATCACTTTGATACTTAAAAAAAAGAGTAACAACATACACTATATCTTTCCTTGAAGCATTTAGATATAACAAGCTTCCAATCAAATTTATAAACTCTTTGGTATCAACCTTTTTTCCTTACCCATCTTTTGAAAACTTCATTCCCACTAAAATATGTGTAGAAATAGGATTTTAATCTTCAATTACATACTTATTTAGGAGTTATCTAGAATACTTATAATGAGATAGGAAAATTTATTTCTTCTTTTGAAATATTTGTAAACCAAGAATGTATTTTATTTCTCCTAGAATGGACATATCAATTAACTTCTTCATCCCCTCAACAAACTTTTCACATATTTCCTCATCATTCTCTATGAATATAATTCCATCAGTATAAACAATCACTATAAGAAAAACCTATTGATTTTATTATATATATATATTGATATAAACTATTCTTTTCTGGAAATTTAACTTATTTAAGAAAGTATATAGTTTATAATACCAATATCTCAGAGTTTTCTTCAATCCATTCAAATCCTTCTTCAACTTTAACACATAAATTTTATCTTGACCAATCATGAATCCACACAGTCGTTCAATATAAAATTATTCATTGAGCTATATATTAAGAAAAGTTGACTTAACATTCATCTATAATATTTTATATCACCATTTTATAGAGATATCAAGAAAGATTATGATAGTTTCAAGATTTTCTACTAGATCAAAGGTCTCATCAAAATCAATGCCTCCAATCTATGAGTAATATTTACAAACCTATTGTGCCTTGTTTATTATCACTTCACATTTTTCATTAAACTTACTTCTAAAAACCCATTTTGTACCAATAAAATTTTTATTTTTTGGGCTGGGTACAAGTTCCCATGTATCATTCTTTTCATTATAATCCAAATCTTCATTCATGATATAAATAAACTCTTTATGATCTAAATATTCTTCAATATCTCTTAGATCAACCTGTGAATATAATTAAGTATGTGAAACTAACCTCAATGTTCTTCAGGTTTAAACCTATTGGATTTTACCTCTAATGATGTTTTGGAATTTTACTTACTTTCTCATCCTAGGATGAGATGGATGTAATTTTTCCTTATCACTTGAGATAGTTGAGTTAGAATACTCATCTATTACAACTTCAACATCATTACACTTTTTAAAAAAAAATCATATAGTTTAACTACAACCACTTTATTTTATATTTCTTTCATACCTTCAATTTCATATGAAACTTTATTATCATACTATTGAATAATTTTTACATCTATAGATTCAATAATATTTACCTTTTTTTAATTATAACACTCATATCCTCTACCATTAGGAGGGTATCCAAGAAAGATTCCATCAATACCTCTATAATAAAACTTACCAAGATTCTCACCCTTGACTTTGATAATGCATGGAATGACAAACAAACTTAGGTATTTCAAACTTGGGTTTTTTGTAATAAATTTTATAAGGATTCATATCAGAGTTTATCCAATAGAAATATAAATTATGTATATGAACTATTACTCCAATATCTTACCTCTAAAATAATCAATAAGTATCATGTTCAATCAATATCATTAATTTCATCTCATCCAAACTTCCTTTTATTCTTTCGACATCACCGTTGTGGTGTGTATAGTGAACTAAATTCATAAAAAATTCCATGTTTTTAAAGATAGTCTTTAAACTTCTTATTTGTACATTTTCCACCATTATCAATTCTAATCTTTTTAATGGAGTAACCACATTCCTTTTTGGACCTTCTCCTGAAACACTTAAAAATTTCGAGAGACTCTAATTTGTGATTAAAAAAAATACATGTAATTCATGTTAAATCATAAATAAAGGAAATAAAGTACTTATCTTTATTTATTGATTTCTTTCTCATGTTCCTTTATTATAATGTATAATCTCCAAGGGTTCAACTGAGCGTGTCTTAGCTTTCTTATGTGCTGAGTTAGTAATATACCCTTTCTAACATATTGAACAAAACCAATATATTATTCATATCATGTTAGGAATATCTTGAATAATTTTCCCCTTTATCATATTTCTCATATTCCTATAATGCATATACTCCAACCTCTTATGTCATATCTGATTTTCTTCCATCATTCTCAAATAGCATGAACTTTTTTCATCACCAAATTGAAACAAGTTTCCATTGGTTCATTGTAATTGTGTAAAAACTTTACCATCTTCAATATGTTTAACAATAAAAACATATCTTCTAAACAAAACTTCTCTTCCTTCATCATATAGTTTTTAAACACTTAACAAGTTGTGTTTCTATCCTACAATAAATAAGGTTCTTTAGGATTTTAAATTTTCTTCCTCAATGATAGAAAATACAACACCTTTGATTTTGGGCGACTAATCGTTTCCAAATGTCACTATCCCTTCTTTTTAGTCTTTAAAATTATTAAATGACTTCAAATATTTGATAATATATAAATAACACCTATTTTCGAGTATCTAAGGTAATTTTCCTTTAGTATATTTGAGAGTAGTTTCAATAACTAAAGTCTTCACCTTAAAATTTTATTCCTTCTCATATGGATTTTGATATTTTTATATAATTTTTTTATGTTGGTAACATAACTATAAATCCTCTAATAATATTATCTAATCACATATTTTTTAAAATATTTCTAGATGTTGAAATCTATTTTTGATCTTCAGACTAGATTTTTCAGGTTTCCTTCTTTGAGTGGGTTAGATCCCCCTCGAATTCTAACTAAAGTTTCTTATGGATTCATTGTAGTTTTTATTATTGAACTATAACATATTTTTCATTTGTAAAAATACTCCATAGTTCTAATAATATCTATATATATAATATTTTTCTCTGTAACTTACAAGCATGTCAGAGTTATGTATCTTCTTTTCATCACCTCTCTTACCATCAAGCTTGGTACTTTGTTGTGTACCAATTTTTTGATAATATCTTGACATATTATTCATATACTTAGATTTATTATCAACCTTAACAAGATCTCCAGAAGTATAATCTTTTGGTTCAGGCTTTGAAACCTTATAATTATCAGATTTTTTAATTTGGGTTATTTTGGCTACATACACAATATTATTTACTTTTTTCTTTTTATAAGAATCTCAAACATTGTTGTTAACCTATGAGATTTATTTTTATTGATCCTTATGAGGTTTAAATTTCTTATAAATTTCACCAACTTTTGAAACTGAGTTTTGAAAGTTTTTTATTCCCCACTCAGCTTTAATTTTTTTTGTCAAATAAGATCATGCTATTTTTTACTTTAACTTCATCTTTTCTTCGATATTGATTTTTAGGTTATTATATTTATCATGAAAACACTTTATATCATCAATATTTTTTAGAAACTTTTTTTCTTTAATAACATATTCTTGATTATTTTCTGAAATATGTTCTTTCTTTAACTTTTTGTTCTCCTTATCAAGTATAACAATCTTTGTAATACATTATATAAACTCCATTTTAATCATAAACTCCATAAAAGTATCTTATTATTCTTCTTTTGAATTATTGATTTCATCATTGGTGAAATTTTCATCATTCACTTTGGAAATAAGTAGTTTTTCAATAGCATCATCATTTGAGTTTTCAACTTTCAATTTGTTATCATTATCCTCCTCATATTTAGACAAAATGTTTCTCTTTTGATGATTAGAGAACTTATTATCATTTCAATTTGAATACGATTTAGATCTATCTATCTTCTTATTCTGGGATCTCCTTTACCTTCCATCTTCTTCATTAAATTCTTCATCTTTCTTTCACCAAGTACAATTTTGTTTGTGAAATTTACATTGGATCCACAACCAAATCACTTCAGAGGTAACTTTCCCTTGTACTCTCTTATGAATATTTTCACCTTTTTAGAAATCAAGGACATTAATTTGTCATCTTTTTTTAAAACTACATCTTCAGTGTTGGAGTCACTAATATCATCCTTGATAAGTTTCTTAGATTTTCCTTCAAAACTTTTAATGAAATTTTCTAATCAGACTTTTCTTTTATTTGACAACCTTTTATCTTCTCATTTTTTATGTGATGAAATGATATATAGATCATCCAGAGAAAGATTTTTAGGATCTCTATATTCCAAAGATTATAATTTAGCATAATATTTGTTAGGAATAATTCTTATAAAATTTTCAACAATAGTTTAATATTCTAACTTTATACCATGAAATATTATAGTGCTTACAATATCATTAAATCTTGTAAATTAGTCCCAAATAGATTCATCATCACCCATATTAAGATATTCATACTTCAATCTCTAGATCCATAAATTTTCCTTCTCAAATTTTTTATCTCCTTCATAAAGGTTCCTTAATTTTTCCATGATGTGTTTAGCTATTCTAATACCTTTAACCCTTATAAATTCACTTTAATAGAGTGAGGAAAGTATAGAATTTCTGGGTTTCCCATCATTCTCCAAATTCTTCTTATCAACATATTTTAAAGTATTTCCTTAAGTGAGAGGAGGGAAACCATCTGTAGAATATTTAATAACTTTATATCCAATGAAAATAAGGTAAGGAAAAATTATATCCTTCTAAATATGATAGTTCATATAATCAAATAAAATAATCTTATTAATTTTCACCAAGTTTTGAAAATCCATGGAATCCTTATTTTTCTTCAAACTTTATGAAAGAGTCAATGAAAGAAACATTACACTTAAATACCAATTTAAAATAACAATCAAGATATTTGTGATCAATGAGAGGGAGAGGGGGTAAATCAATGATCTTTTATTTTTATTTTTTCTCAAGAAATAACCTTTTACTTTAGTTAGTTATAATATACATTTCTAGAAAACAATCAAGTAAAACCACATGAACATAGGTATTTACAAGAATACATGCTCAATAAGAGTATCTTATCATTGAAATGGTTTAAAAGTAATCTAAGACCACACAAACACTATAAAAAAATATTTTTGGTGGATATAATATGTAATTAATATTCTTTCACTTTCATAGAACTATAGTAAATAAATAGTACATGTGATACTCACACAAATAAATGTTATAAAAATGTTTTGTAATGACTATAAGAATATTCACCAACATTCTTTGATATGTCATCACCGTGTTTCTTTAAATTTCTTCACACTTGCCTCTATTTAAATTTATTCTTATTTATCTTCAATTTATTGCATAATAGGGATCAATAAATCACTTCAATCTAGTAACCATTCATCTAGTAATCCCATCTAATAAGTCTATATAGTATACTCTATCTAGTGAATTTTTAGATATATACCAATATGACACTCTATCCATTTGATCTCCTTGAAACACTATTAATCTGATACTTCTTCAACCAGTTTGAATGATCACCTATTCACACCATTTTACTGATACCAACTAACCTCTTATTTAACTGATCAAATTTTCACACTTCTTGTCTGATAACAACTGATAATAAAATCTATTTGGTATCCTTCATACTGATGCCTCTTCAATTTGTTCTTCTGATCATCTCTCCACTTCTATATAACCATTCTTAGCTACAAAAATTCTACACAAACTTGATACATATTCATCCCTTTATATAGGAATATTTCGTCTAATAATTAAGGGTGGTGTATGAATTTCAAATTCAAATATCCCACTCAAACATTGAATATCTCGTTTAATCTCTTTCAACTATTGATAGCCTTCAATATTTCTTAAATATATAAAATTATCTTAAGACTTTGTGTCAATGGACTCCTTCAAACCTTCCTTAGATCTCAATGAAAATGTTGATATTTTCTTAATGGATATTAGGGAATTGAACTCCTATCTCAACATTGTCTGATTAAAGTCTTTATGAAAACCTCATAAAGATCTTTAAACCTTCCACATAATATAAATTCTTAGAACCTCTTCTGACCAATGAAACTTTATTCAATTATCCTTAAAAACATTTTAGGAACATATCAAATTTTTTTGGAAGACTCTTCCTTTGACTGATGACTTGATTTAGAAAGCTTCTTCCATTTCCTTCTCTTGGAAACCTCTATTTGATGAAATCCATATGAAATTGTTTGATTGATGACTTGGAGACTTCTATACAATAATATTGTAACTTCTTCACTTCGTAACCAAATCTTGTACAAGTCCATATGATGAAAATTTAAAGGCTTTTTGGTGTAATATTACCATTTTCTTTGACTGATGAACTTCATATACTTTGGTCCATTTGGTGGACTATGTACAATACTATTGTGAAGGTCCATCTGATGACATTTACTAGTTTACATTGTTTGATTCTTCTTTAAACTTAAAATGATCAGTAGAATTCATAAATTTATGATCGATAACACTTTGTATAAATAAAAATTTATTTTTTCATAACTTGAACTTTTCACAACTACATGTTTTTCTAAAAACATCAGACCAATGTACTTCAAAAATATTTGTAGCACAAACTTTGTATAATCATACACCAAAATCCACCTTTTTACATAATCTTGGATCATGATATCTTTTATAAATTATGATGTTTGGTACTTTAATTATAAAAAATAATCTTCTAATTTTATTCATTGAATATTCTTTCTGATGGTACTTAGAAGAATACATGGATAAAAAATCATCACTATACCCTAGATGATCATATCAGACCTATAAAATCTATCCACCAGACCTGATCTATTATCCTCAAGACATTATAATCTAACCATTAAACTTTGAATAAAATATAAATAACTTAAGCTAATCTATCTTAGAAAATAAAATAAAAACTCTGAGAAAACCTTACTCAGGTAAAAACAACTTCTTATTAATAAAGAAACACCTCAAAACATCTTGTTCCCAATATAATCTAATAAAATCTAAGTTGGATCAGACTCTAATAGGCACTTCCCCTACATTCATAACCTAAAATATGCCTATATATGACATAAAAGATGGTTTTTTAAATTTTTCCCATGTAATTGAGGCTTAATATAAAGGGTTTACTTCTTGAAATTTAAGTTTTACTTTGAAACTAACTTTTTTATACATTCTATGAAATTGTGAGATTCTGGTGAGGCTCTTTAAGTTGGTTTTTAGGGAAAATGTAAGGATTATTCCTTGGATTGATTTTCAAGAGGAAAAAAACCATGTTTTAAAGAATTAATTTCAGTTAAAAAGGGGTGAATATTTCAAAATGATTTATAAAGTATGTTTGAACATGCAATTTTAAATAAGTAGAATGAGACTTAGAATTCCAAGTTGGATTTTTTAAAATCCCATTTGGAACTTTATAAAATTAATTGTTTAATGATTGTGAATTTTTTAATGATTGAATTTGTTCTTGTTTATACCTTTATGGGATTTGTATGATTATATGATACTCATATTATGTGGAAAGGGGTTGGCTTGTGTGAGGGTATTGAAGGTGAGGGGGATTTATTTCTTATGCATTTATTGTTGCTCTTGAACCAATTGTTTACTCAAATCAAGGTTGGTTTGGTTATAGAAACCTAGGTAGATAAGTAGAAGATCTTGATTCATACTACATTAGATATTCCACACACTAGCTAGCATCCCCTAGTTTTTTTTTGTTTTCTCATGCTAGGTGAGTGCCCTTAGTGAGGCCTATGTGGACATCATGAGTGACTTGTGTATTTTTTTATGATTCAACATCATCTAGTAGTTAAACCCATGTTATAATGTTTTTAAGATCATATAATTTTAGTTTATAGGGTGTGGACTATGATATGTACTCCTTTATTGGTGGTTCCATGTATTGGAGTCCCACTATGAGCTTGTTTTTATCACATAGTGCATGATTTACTTATGTCACCCTTTTTATTATTTTCTCATGTTTTGTTTCTTGTTATACATATATATATTGGTTTCCATTTGGATTATGTTTATTTTCTTCATGGTTAGGTTTTTCTTTCCTAAATTAATTTTAAAGATGATTTTAGAAAGTGTTTTTTCAAATAGCATGAGAGATAATTGGTTTTTATTCCCTAGGTTTTAAAAAGAAAAAGGGTTTGAAATAAGGAAAAATGGTTTTCTTTGATCTTCATAGAGTTAAAGGCTCTTGTTTATCCTTGGTATTTTAAACCAATTTTATATAAAGGGAATTTTTCTTTACTTGTGATTAAATTCATTTGTTTTGATTTTACTCCAATAATTATAAAATGGAAAACTCTTATTTTCTATTATATTTCAAACCAGCATTTATGAAATTTTTGATGAATGTAATAACATAAAATCTTTAGTGAGATGCTACTGGGATTTTTATATCACACTATACATACACAATTTATGTTTGTATACTTATTTTATGTTGTATACATGTTCTACATTTTTTTTTGATTGGATGTAAATAAATTAACCTGGATACCCCCATAAACCGTTGCCTAACCCAAACCATCACATACCTTAAGGGCGTTCCTGATCCCCATGTGCTGACGAATATCATCCAAGCATCAACAAAAACTATTTCACCCAACCAAAAGTAGAAAACATGACATATATATATATATATATATATATATGAGAGGAAGAAATAGGGGAAGAGTAAAATAAGATATATATTTTATAGAAAAAAGGAAACAAAAAAAGTGATACAATTCAAATGTAGCTAAACAATCCACAAGCTATAAGTCCAATAGTAAAGGAAAACTAAAACTAAAACAACCAATCTATATGAAAGCGTGGGAAAACTTCCACTATCTCACCACCAACTACCTAGACATAGCTGACGTAAACCTCACCACCTCACTGCAACTACTTTCCTTTCCCTGCATCGAAATACATAACAAGTTCTACACACCAACGAAGGGGTGTGCAGGGTGTGAGATAAACATGATCAGTAGGATCCCACCTAGGTGTTATATATTAATTCTCTATAAAATAATCTGAACATGCTCAAATTTATAGAAAACAATGCATTATAATTAGTTAAATAGTTTTTATATCAAAATCATGGTAAAGTATTTCGCCCTTTTTCCACAGTTCCAAATAATCTAGGTAAAATAGTTTCAAATCATAACACATATATAAAGAAGGAATTCACATCCAATTAGTATAACTCAAAAGCATAGGTAACATCATGTTAAAGATCACTACATGTTAGGATTTCTACAACACTCGTACCCATACATAGAAAATCATACACATAAACTCTCTAGATATATGCATCGAATCAAGAAAGTATAGGAATGACCCAACAAGTGAACCTACCAAAAGGTCTAACAAGTTCCTATAAAAATGGGCCCATGGAGAAAAGGAACACCCCATGAGAGAACCCCCAAATAGTATTAACTGACAAGGCCTATTACTACTCCTTCCACTTATGTACCCAATGATTCCCATGCGATACATTTCCAAACCAATTAATCAAAACCATGATTTGAAAATCATTTCATGAATCCATTTCACAATGCTTTAAAAATACCATTTTGTTTTACCATTACTAGGGGAAAACCACATTTTCTCAAAACCTGTTTCCATACACACAATTAAATCATGCCAATTCATTTATAAAAAAATTTATAAACCCAGAGTAATATAGTTCATCCAAAATAGGCTAAAGACAGAACTACCTACCTCAAACTAGGGTCACACACACCTGCAATAGGATCCGCCATCACAGAAGAACAAAAAGACAAAAATAGAGGCCTTAGAATAAATCCTTAAATCTCAGGAATAATTTAAAAAGAAAAATAGTATATGGGAAAGATAAAACAACACAAAAATCAATAAACTCGCATGCCTCACCACAACCAACACAAAGGTCATCCTCTAGAAGAATATCACACAACATATCTAGAAAGGATCAAGAATAATCAACAACATAAGGCCAATAGATCTGAAAACTTAGAGAAATGGCTTAGCTATGACCAATGAAAACAAATAAGTAGAAATATCACATACTAAGAGAGATTTAGAACAAATAAAAAGAATATATATCACCAAATGAAATGATCTTAAAGAAGATAAGATCCCCAAAATCACATGGGAGAGATCCTAGGTTTTGATATAGGAGTCCACAGTCGAATGAAAAATATCTGACATTCAGTGTATAAAAATCTAAAGGCTGTGAACTTTTCATGACATAAAATAGTTTCATATCATGTAATAATTTCACACTTTGATCCAATTCACAACATTAGCCTAGTGAAGGTTTCACATCATGTAACCAATTCACGATTTGAAAATTTCCAGCAAGAAGATTCCACAGAAACATTTATAAAATGCCCCTAGGTCAACCCAGACCCCAAATTACATTCTCTTAATCCATTTTCACATTTATACATGGAATCCATTAATTACAACAAACATACATCCTTTAACTTTTGGTCATTTTCCTTAAAAAACACTCTCCATCCTCAGAAGGCCCAAAACACACCCAAACAAAGATGTAAATGAAAAAAGATATGTGAAAAATATTAAAGAAAGTAACGAGATGTTACCAACTCCCCACCATAATACATTACATCCCCAAGAATTCATGTGGAATAATAGTGTCTTGAAATAGGTTAGGCCAATACTCTCTCATCGATGACTCACACTCCAAAGTCTCATGAGAATATGATTTGTTTAACCATAATACTCTAAACAACAAAACCGAATTCCCATGAAATAATTACACCTGAGATTAAAATATATCCACTTGTTTCTCTATAATAGAAATGTATGGATCCAACTTGATTTATTCCCAACTCCGAATGTGAGAGGGATCAGGATGGTACTTCCTGATCTGAGATAAGTTGAAAACATCATGAATACCCATCAAATAAATTGGAAATTACAACCAATAAGCAACCTAACCAAGACACTCAGTGACCTCAAATGTCCCAACATATCTCAGAGCTAACTTTCCCTATTTTCCAAGATTATTATGACCCAACCAAGGAGAAAATTTTAAGAAATCCCATTCACCAACCAAAAACTAAAAAGGATGACGCTGATGATCTTCATAGAATTTATTCAGACTCTAAGATATAACCAGATTCTGACATACAACATGAATCATTGCTGATGTATCCTGAATGATACTTGTTCCTAAAGAGAGGCATCGCCCACCTATGAGCAAAAAAGAGGTTTCCTGCATGGGTGACCATACAAAGGCTCAAAGGGAACAATTATGATCTATGAATAATAACTATTGTTATAAGAAAACTCAACTAGTACCATATGGTTATCCTATGATCCACCAAAATCCAAGATGTAGGCATTGAGAATATCCTCTAGGATCTAAATAAAATTCTCAGTCTGGCTATCTTTATATGGATGGTAAGCTATAATCAACCAAACTTGAGTCCCCATCACCTCCTGGATACTCTTCCAGAACCATGAGGTAAACTAAGGATACCTATAAAAAATAATGGAAGAGGTAACCCCATATAAATACAAAACATCCTATACATATAGCTTTCCCAATATTTTAGCCTTAGTAGTGTTCTTGATCAGAATGTTGTGATCCAACTTTTTCAATTGATCAATCAACACCCAGATATCATTCCTCCCTTGAGGAGTCTATGGTAATCCAATAAAAAAGTCCATGGACACCTCATCTGATTTCAAAACTAGTAATTCAAGAGGTTGGACCAACCTAAAAGGTTTCATATTCTCTTCCATTACCTGTTGGAAGGTGTAACTGTGGGACACATAATCTACAATGTCACACTTTATACCCAACCACCAGAATTTCCATCTCATGTTATGATACATTTTTATAGTGTTTAGATGAACATCCCACAAATAACTATTAAATTTAAACAAAACTATGCTCTTCAAATATGCTAGGATGAAAACCCAATCCCTAAAATAGAGAATACCATATGAAGGAAGATACCAACCAATATTGGTCTCCCCATAATATAGGGTTTTTTTAATTCCCCTAAATTCATAATCCAGCTGCTAATCCTATAGAATATATTCAAGTAGATATGATGATAGCCAAACAATGGTTAGAACCATACCTGAAATGTCCTCTTTATCATCAAGGTGAAACTGAGTGAAGATCCCCATAAGTGTTTTAAGTGGGTTCCCTAGACCCAACTTATTCATGTACTTTGATTACCATTACATTTATATAGTTTGAAAAATACACGCATTTATCTTAATAAAATAGTTTTTATGCTTCTATGTACATTATATTTATGGTAATTTCCATAGATTAAATGTCGTATAAAAAGGTCACAGTAGTTCTTAGACCATAATGAGAACCTAGAGATATTATAATAGTAATATTAAAGTTATTTTGTATGGTCCATATATATTATACTGACATGAAATAGATGATGTGTGACCATTAAGTGATAAGGGATTATAATCATTGAGTCTTATTCTCATAAATTTCACACTTGGTGATCTCGAGTAGATGAGATTATGAGAAAATATTTTCCAATAATAACACCATTTGTTTTGGGTGTCATTGGTTTTTCATATATAAAGACATGTGTGTTGGTATCCTAACATGAGATCATTATCAATGTGTTCCATTTGATTTTGTAATTTGATGCTAAAAAAACCCATGTCATTTAAGTCATGGTGAGGTAGATTATGTTGGGTGCATCATTGGTGGTATGAAATTGGTTTAATGATAAAGAGAGAATTTGTCACTTTCAAGCTGAGAAAAAGATATATTGGTCCTAGTCAATTAAGATGGTAGTATCTTAAAAAATCCATGGATATAGTAGTCAAAGATAAGTCTGTCCAGTTAGATCAACAAATAATAAGGCAATAAAGGATGATGAAACAAGTTTTTATCCTATTTCATGAGATATCCTATGAAAAAGAGATAATATTACACAGTGCATGTTTGTAGGATGGTTTTCTATGACTATTCCTTATCTCATTAGGGGCCTTGATGGGTTTCTAGACTCCACTCTTGGTCTATGAATACTATTTACTGCTATTAAGATAATGGAATATAGGGTTACACATAATAGCACATTCAAGATTCTTCCTTATTATGGTGAATAGGTATACATGACATGGTGGGCCCCACTATGGGGTTCAAGAGTTGTTCGATTTTTATCGATCATCGATGGATAAATAAATTCATTATTATTCTAGTATAGAATAATTGGGTTGAATTTATTTATTAAAAGTATTTAAAAATGTTTAAATAAATACATGGAATAATAATATATGAATGAATATTATTTCAATATTCAAGGTTCTTTTAATATTAGCGGGAATTACAGGTCGAGTTAATGACTCAGGTTTATAAAATAATATATTTAATATATATTATTAGTATATGATAAAATATAAATAATATTTATGACATATTTAGTTCTTTATATTTATTTATTTATTTATTATTAAGTGGAAGTTAAATATATGGGGGTTGGGGAACCCTAATGGGGTATTTTTGACATCCACTATATAAGAAGAGGAGAAGCTCATTCCATATACTATTCATCATTCAGAATTGAGAGCTTCTATCGCCTTCCAAATACTAGAGAGAGAAACTCTCTAACCATGCATTCGATCCAAGAATGCCTTCATAGATTAAAGACACAAGATCAAGGTGATTGTCGTGATGTCGAATAAATCATCGGACCTCTGCGATTGCACTCAAAATTTAGTGAAAGATATATGTGTGGCTTCTTGAAGAATGTGTGGAAAATCTACATGGGTTCATCCTTATATCCTTAGAGCAATGGTCACTAGTGATGTGTAACAAATGAGCATGCTTTGGTTCGAACAAGGTAATTGTTCAGTTTAATTTTTATTCTTTGAATAATTCATGCGAGATCACCAGATTATACCAGGGCTCAGATTGCTGGAGAAAACAAAGTTTTGTCAGTTTGGTGATGTTTTTTTTAAATTCACATCCCATCAACTTTTGATGTGCGACCTAGTACCAACAATTGCTATCATAGAGATCATGTGGATTTTATGAGATATTTTGTTTTAAAATTTTAAGTAGATGGTTTTAAATCGGTCCCAACGAATTCAAATATGCTTCAATTTGATATTGTATGGCCAAGTTATGACAATTTAAAAAAATATGGATCTAAAGCAGTGTTTTTTTCAGATATTAAAATTTGAATGACACACACATGTGTGTGTGTATTATGTTTTACATGATAATCTTAAAAGACCCAATTTATGACCATTTTTGGCTGGATTCCGGTGGCAAGAACTGTTCTGGCAATGGAGAAATTTTTCCACATGATAGTGGAAGTCTTAAATAAATAAATAAATAAATATATATATTAATAGATTAAAGGACAATGAGTACATAAAAAAAATTTCTTGACAAAATATGGGATGGGTTTTTTCACATAAAAATCATTTGGTGGATTTGTTTTAAAAATAATTTTTAATTCAAAGAAGAAAAAAATAAGGCCTCCAAATTTTTCTCTACCCTATAGTTGATCTCACCAGCTCTGCATGATCCCTATCGGTGTCTCCTTCCCACTGAGCCATATCACCACCCAAAACCCAAGAGGCTGCTGCCTTCCTTCATCATGCTATCCCCCTTCTCCAGATTGGGACAATTCCACCATCGCTAGTCCTTGGCTGCTGCCTGCTCGAGGACACTGCACTATTCCATTCAGCAAAACCTGATGGATGCCTCCATCTCTAACTTGATCCATGGCTGTTGCCTCCTCCTTGGTGTCACCACCTCCATTCATACTGATCCCACATCACAGCCTTTCCCCACCATCGTCTGAGATGGAGGCCATCACTGCCATTTTCCACAGTCTATAACTTCATGTCAGCCTCCATCATGTTGATAACCCCCTGATTGAGTAGGCTTCCTCCCTTTCCATGATGGACCATCGTAGCCTCCCTGATCCACTGTCCTCAGACTAACCTAACTCCCTAATGATGAGTGGTGCACGTGGACCCCCCCTACGTGATGCATCCTTGTTATTTCCGCGGGTTATCATAGGTTCCACGAGTCTTAATGGACCTAAACTGCACCAAAACAGGTCTGGGTGGGTCCATACAACCTGGAATGGGTCATGGAAAACCCACCAAACCCAATAAAGTTCTACATGGGGTTTGGCTATCTCAAAATGGGCCCGTGTGGTTACGACCTCACTTTCAATGGGTCTGGATGGGGTTTTGGGGCCCGAGAGAAATCTATATAATAAAAATTTAATTTAATATATTTTTAGTTTAAATAATAAAAATATTTTAATATTATAAATATAAATTAATTTATTTTTTATATTAAATTAATTAATTAATTAATTTAATTTTTGTAATTTAAAATTTAATTAATTATGAGACTGAATTAAAGTAAATTATTTGAATTTAATTACTTCATTTTTTTAAATTGTCCTCATACTTTAAATTTATAGCAATTTAATTTTATCTCACTTTTTTTATTTTATCCATTGACTGGTCTTGAGTAATTGAATGAACCTATGTATATCTTGATAATTTTATTTAATTATTAATTGTGTGTGATTTTTTCAATAATTAGTTATTTTTATGATGGTTTGTAAATTGTCTTCTTATTGTTCAATATATATAAGTTCCTATGAAACCAATTTATCTGTGTGTATTTTTCACTTCCATAAACCCCCTTGCTTGTATGTGAGTATACTTGTATGTTTGACAATGAACCTTTAAGGTAAGGACCCCTCCATGACGTGGTGGAACTCTAGATGATAAGTAAAAACACTAGATTAAGGGCGAGATGTAATACGTGTCAGGAATTGACTTGGGTATGACACCCCTAGGGAATAATTGATCCATTAAGTTTAAAATGGATCAATCAAAATTATATGATCATTTCCAATGGGTTGAAATTATTCCCTTTATGAATTGTCAATTATTTTATGTATGTGCATGTTTACTATGAGAATGCATAAAATAATAAAAAAGTAAAATGCATAAAGATGTGATGAATGTTTTTCTATTAATGCATATTCAATTGTGAGTGCAAAAACATAGTTTGAACATATTTAATAGAAATGAATTACATTCCTAAAAAAATAAAAACCCCTAAAAAATATATTAAGTTGTAATGCCTTCCGTTGCTCAAATTTAAACAAAATTAAGTGTTCGAGATGCTCGTTAACCAATGTTGAGGGTGCCTCCTACTACCGGGGAGTTCATATGAGTGTAATGGGTTGAATTAACTAAATTTGATAGTAAAGAAGTATACAAAGCTAAATTGTTATCAATTTAGTGGAAAATCATTGAGGGAATCAAGGTTACAATTCTGATATGCTGGGACTTTACTCAACAGTTTATGAAATCATGAGTTAATGTGTTTGGACAACCTAGATCCTACCTAGAAACTCTCCAAGTAGTGGCGTACCCAATTCTTGTATACTATGAGGTGAGGTTTCAAGGATCCTTACCACAAGAATACTCAAGTGATAGTATATTCTTAATATAGTAGTGATGGATAATGATGTTTGATTAAATAGTGGGAGACATTTAATTATTTAATTAATCAATAATGTCTAAAAGGTAATCAAGGTAAAGTAATAACTGCTAAAATTTATTTTCTATAGATCAAAATGGAAATCACCTACACCACCGGAACATTATCATCGTGATCCATACTAGAAAAGGAAAATATCATTTTTAGCCATAACTTCCAAGAGTGGTACAAGTATTTGCACATAGTACTATTCCAAGAGAGGAATTTTATGTGTTGGAGTCCACACTTCCTACTAAGTCTAATCAGGGAGAAATCAAGGAGGATAAGGACAATTAAAAAAAAATATATGATGCAGTATATGTATAATGTATCATGTTTTCATCTATGTCTAGTCAATTGTAGAAAATTCATGAGGATGAAGATGCCTATAAGATAACGACTCATCTACAGTAGTTATATTAGGAGAGATTTATGTAAGGAAGGTATGAGATATCAAGTGAACTGTATAGGTGAAATCTAGAATAAGGGAATCAAGTAGGAAATCATGTACTCAATATTATAAAGTACATTAAGATACTTGAAGCCCTTAGTTTCAAGATGAACCAAGAACTGGAAACTAATCTCATTCTTGACTCTTTACCATCAAGATTTACGACTTTCATTATTAATTAGAACATGAATCACATGAAAAATTCACTCATATATCTTTTGGATTTAGTTTTACAAGGTGATAAGAATATGAAGAATACCAAAAATTCAGACCTTATGGTGAACTAGAGGAGTAAGGGAATGTCTAAGGGGTCTAAGGCTAAGTCCAAGATGAAGACACCAATGCACCATCCTTACAAGAAGCCAAAGATAGAGGGATGGAAATGAGTTGGAGGCTTCCTATATTATATGTTGTAAGAAAGGAAACTAGAAAAATAATTGTAGAGTTAGGAATAAGAATTAAGGTGGCACTTCTACTTAAGGTATTTTTTTCATTGAATGCAATATATCAATATCTACAAGTTGGGTATTGGATACGATTTGTGTCTCACACATTTGTATTCATATATAGGAACCAAGTAGATTCAAGAAGATTGAAAAAGGCGAAGTGGATGTCCAAGCTACAAATGGTGTGAGTCTATCAGCCTTGGCAATGAGAAATTATCACCTATATTTTTCTAGTGGTTTGGTTTTGTATTGAATAATTGTTATTATTTACATTTAGTAACCAAAAACATAATATTAGTGTCAATTCTGAATACAATGGGATTTTATTTCAAGTTTTGAAATAGATGTTGTTTGTTTTATAAGGATAACATGTGTTATGGTATGAAACATCTAAAAACTGGTTTATATATACTTTAACTTGAAAACCCAGTAATGAAAATCAATGACAAAACCAGTTAAAATGACTCATAAAACACCCGCCTGCGGAACTTTATACCCTATAATGTAAATGAGAAGCGATTATAAAATTTAAATCAAGAAGGTTATTTATACTCAACTGATTTAAAACCCACGTATGTATTTCATGCTTGTTTATAAGGTAAAATGAACAAATCACCCTTTTCTAGGAAGGGAGTAAGAGATATTGAATTACTGAAATTAATTCATACTGAAGCATGTTGTGCATTTTCAATATAGGAAATGGGTGAGTTTTCCTATTTGCTTACTTTTAATGATGACTATAGTTGTCATGATTATATATACTTAATGAGGTATAAGTGATATTCCTTTTAGATGTTTAAGGAATACCAACATGAAGTAGAAAACCAGCTTGGTAATAAGATTAAGTCACTTTTATCAGACTAAGGTGGAGAGTATATTAACCAATATTTCATTTATCATTTAAACAAGTGAGGTATTGTATCCCAAATGACTCCTCCTTATACACCACAATGTAATGATGTTATTGAAAGGAGGAATCATACCCTGCTAGACATGGTCAGATCAATGATGAGTCAGGAAAATTTTCCATTATCATTTTGGGGATACTCCATGCAGATAGAGGCATATATCCTTAATAGAGTACCAACTTAAGAAACATATGGGGTTTTATATGAGTTTTATTTTGGAAAGAAACCCAACCTATCACACTTATGTGTATGAGGATGTGAGGATTTTTTCAAGACTATACCTAGTAAAAAATTGGCATCCTAAAGCATGAAGTTCATCTTTATAGTTTATCCTTAAGAAACCAAAGGATATTACCTATATTAATATTCATATAAAATAATTATTATGGTAATAAAATCCATATTACTAGAAAGGGAACACATTTTTAATGAAAATAATGGGTTAAAAATTTAATTTGATGAAGTTAATTATCTGGATGCACAAGATTTGGTACATGAAAAATCTCTACAAGAGATAGTGGAAGATGAAAAAGTTCCTGGGACACAAGTTCAACATAGGTAAACTTTATAGGTTAGATAACCAAAGCTTTTTTATTTTATTTTCACCAAGTCATGTTACAAATTACTCCTTGAGAATGATGAACCTATAAGCTACAAGGAAGAATTATAAGGCAAGGATGATACTAAATGGAAATATGCCATGCATTCTGAGATGGGGTCTATGTATCAAAATCAAGTTTGGATTTTGGTAGACCCTCTAGCTGATGTAAAACTCTTTAGGTGCAAATGGGTATTCATGAAAAAATTGTACATGTATGGTAAAGTCAAAACCTATATGTAAAGATTGGTTACAAAGGGTTTTAGGAAACTTCAAGGCATAGATTATAAAGAAACATTCTCACCATTTATGATGCTTAAATACATAATAATATTAATTTCAATAGTATCCTTCCATGATTATGAGATTTGGAAAATGGATGTCAAAAATTCTTTTCTAAATAAGAAGTTATTTTAAGATATCTACATGACTCAAATTCAAGGGTTTATTAATTCAAATAACGACAACAAAGTGTGCAATATATAGAGATCCATTTACGGGTTGAAGAAGTCATAAAGATCATGGAATATTTGTTTTTTATGAGTCCATAAGAGAATTTTATTTCATCAATAATGAAAGTGATGCATGTTTCTATAAGAAGGTTAATAGGAATACCATTGCTTTCCTAGTATTATATGTTGATAACATATTAATTATGGTAAATGAAGTGAAAGTCTTACAGTTAGATAAGAACTGGTTAAATAAATGATTTTATATGAAAGAAATGGGTGAAGCAACCTACATTCTAGAGAAGAAGATCTACCAAGATATATCCCAGAGGATTCTTGGGATAATTCAAAGTATATATATTGATAAGGTACTTAAAAGGTACAGTATGGAACAATCCAAGAGTGGGTTGTTACCAATGTCACATTGAGTCAATATATCTAAGAAAATGTTTCCAAAAACATATGATGTGATTCAAATAATGATTATAATAACTTATTCTTTACCGGTTGGATCTATCATGTAAGTCATTCTATGTATTGGGTTTGATGTTTCCTTTTCTTTGATCATGGTGGGAAGATATCAAGAAATTCTAGTATAGATGCATTGGGAAGTTTTGGAAACTATACTAAAGTAGTTGAGACATATAAATGATACATTCTTGATGTATGGAAGATATGAGGAACTAGTAGTGGGAGGATACACTGATGCTAGTTTGCAGACAGATCACAATGATCTAAAATCACAGTTAGGCAATGTATTTTTCTTGATTATTGGTGCAATGAGCTAGAGAATCACAAAGAAACCTATGATCACTAATTCTACATAATAATCTAAGTATATATAGTGGATTCCAATGTAGCTATGGAGGTAGTTTGGATACTCATATTTTTCTGAAACATTGTTGTTGTTCCTAGTAGTGTAAACCCTATTATAGTTTATTGTTATAATACTGCAGCAGTGGTGCTTACCAAGGATCCCAGGTCACACTATAGGATAAAGAATATACTTAATAATTTTCATATCTTGAGGGATTTTACTCAGATTGGTGAAGCCATAGTTAATAGAGTATCTAAATAGGATAATGTGGTATACCCCTTGACTATATCCATTTCTCAGCAGAAGCATGATTCTCATGTGAGAGAAAGAAAATTGATACTTATTAGCAGTTGAATCTAGTGAAAGTGGGAGTGTTATAAGCGGGGTACCTAAACCCAACTTATGTATGTACTTTGATTACCATTACATATGTACAATTTTATATATACATGTTTTTATCTTACTATAATAGTGTTCATACTTCTTCATCCACTATATTTATGATAATTTTATTATATTACATGTTATATTAAAGGGTTATAGTAGTTCCTAAGCTATAATGAGAACCTATAGGTATTATGACAGTAATCTTAAAGTTATTCCCAATCATCTAGATAAATCATATTGATAGGACATAGATAATGTGTGACCATAAGGTGTTGGGGGCTCATAAGTATTGATACTTCTTCTCACGAAGTTCTAACTTGGTGATATCATGTAGATGAGATTATGGAGATAGAATTTCCAATAGGAACACCACATGTTTTGGGTATCATTGGTTGTTCCTATCTACATACATGTGCATTAGTCTCCTAACATGAGATATCATTATCAATGTGTGTCATTTGATCATGTACTTTAATGTAATGAAAAAACCATGACCATAAATTTGTGGAGAGGTAGCTTGTTTTGGGTGCATCATTGGTGGTATGAAATTGGTTGAATGATCAAGATATAAATTTTTACTTCCTAGTTGAGGAAGTGATATCTGAGGCCTAGTTGATCAAGATGGTATCACCTTCATAAATCTATGATCATGGTAATTGAAGGTAAGTCCATCCAGTTAGATCAACAAATAATAAAGCAAGAAAGGAAAATGACACAAGTGTGTGTCTAAATTTATGAGATATCATATGAAAAATAGATAATATTACACAGTGTGTGTTCATAGGATGGTTGTAATTTCTATGACTATTCTTTTTCTCTTTAGGGGCCTTGATGAGTTTCTAGAATCCAATATTGGCCTATGAATACTATTCACTACTTTCAAGATAAGGTCCTAGAGGGTCACACACAATATCATATTCAATATTCTTCCATATTCTGGTGAATAGGTATATAGGACATGGTGGGTCCCACCATGAGGTCTGAGAGTTGTCCAAGTTTCATCGATCACCAAAGAATAAATAAATTTATTATTATTCAATTATAGTATAATTAGGTTGAATCTATTTATTAAAAGTATTTACAAGTGTTTATGTAAATACTTTGAATAATATTATACAAATAAATATTATTTTAATATTCAAGGTTCATTTAATATTACCATGAATTATGAGTTGAGTTAATCACTCAGAATTATGACTTAATATATTTAATATATATTAAAATTATGTTATAAAATATAAATAATATTTATGAAAAAAGTTAGTTCATTATAATTATTTATTTATTACTTATTTAGTAGATGTTAAATATATGGGGGATGGGTAACCCTAACCGATTGTTTTTGACATCCACTATATAAGAGGAGGAGAAGCTCATTACATTTACTATTCATCAATCAGAATTAAGATATTATCTATCCTCAAGAATCTAAGAGAGATAAATTCTATAACCAAGCATTCGATCTAAGAACACATTTACAGATTGAAGGCATGAGATCGTGGTGATCATCGCATCATCAAAGAAATATTCATAGATCCACGTTATCACTCAGAATTCAATGAATGGTATACAAAAAACTCTTGAAGTGTGAGAGGATGTTATAGAGGGATTAAAACTCATATCATTTGAGAAATTTTTAGTGATTATGTGTGATATATGAGCATACATTGGTTTGAATAAGGTATTTTTTATGTTTAATTTTTATGCTTTGAATAATTCATGTGAGATCTCCATACCATACAGGGGCTTAGATCATCGAAGATGGAAAAGTTTCATTGCTTTGGTGATGATTTTTTTTAAATCCCTTACCCAATAACTTTCTCTACATGCCCTACTACCAACAAAAAGGTTATACCCATCCTTCGATTTTAGAAGAGCCTATGATGGTACTTTCCTACTAAGATAATCTACAACAACATTCCCATTTCCTGGGGTGTAGGTAATATCAAATTCAAATGTATGAAGGTATTCCACCCACCACCTATATATGAGATTCAAGTATTTTTGAGATATGATATAGCTCATAATATTATGGTTAGAAAATATTTTGAACCACTCCCCAAAAATATTATGATGCAAATATTTAAGCATATGCATAACAATGTCAAGATCTAAATATCGAGTGCTGTAATTCTTATCATGTAGTTGAAGATAGAGAGATCCATAATCCACCATATTATTATCCTTCCTAATAATGAAAACCAGGATATTATTAGAATAATCACATAAAAACACATACCCCTTACTAGGATTAGGTAAGACCAGAATAGGAGATGATGTCAGAAGTTGTTTCAGCTCATCAAAAGAATACTGACACTTTGCATCCCATAAAAATTTCATGAATTTCATGGTAAGAGTAGTCAAAGGTGATTCCAAATTCTATAAATCCTTAATAAACCAGTGTAGTACTTAGTAAGACAAAGGAATATCCAAATCTCAAAGATGTTTCGTGGAACTTCCCATGACAAGATAACATTAACCTTCCCATGATCAATTGATCATCCATGCTAAGAAATCATGTACACTAATAACTTCAATTCTTGAATCCAAAAATTGAATTTAAAAATATTTCCATACAAATTGAGACTTATCCGGTTTTCCAAAACTATAATCAAATAGTGCTCGTGATCGTACTCAGATATAAAATAAACCAAGATATTAACCATGAACACTACCAAAAAAGTGTCTAGGTACTCATGGAATATATGATTCATCAAATCCATAAAAACTGAAGGATTTTTAGTTAGAAAAAGTTTCAACACAAGATATTAATTAAGGACATAATTGATTATAAAAGCCGTATTTAGTATATCAGAGTCCCAAACATTGAGCTGATGATAACCTAACCGAAGATCGAACTTCAAAAATCACTTTTCCACCTTTAATTGGTCAAAAAATTCATCCACATAGTGAAAATGATACTTATTATTAACCATTATCTGGTTCAACTTATGATATTCCACAAAATATAGGAGTGAAACATATTCCTTCTTAGAAAAGAGAATATGGGATACCCAAGTTGAAACACTAGGGTGAATGAAACCTTTATCCATTAGATCATCCAACTAAATCTTGAGCTCTTTAAACTCTATTGATTCTATATGATAAGATGGTATTGAGAGAAATTGCGTATCTATAACCAGATCAATAATAAAATCTACCCCAATATCTAGAGGAATATCAGAGAAATCATATGGGAAAACATTGGGAAAATCCATGAAAACCAAGGGAAGGTTACCCACAAAATAAATGTCATCGAGATCGATCATACCTTGGATCCCACTCTCCCTGAAACAACTAAGAGATCCCATCAGCTGTAAGAAAAGAAACTTTCCAATGATAAAAATAAACCTTGGTATGTTGAGTGATAAGAAAATATATCCTGATGATGAAATCAAGTAGCCTCAGATCTAGAATTAGGAAATACCATAGTAACACTACATAGACTATTTACAATGAACAATAAGGACACAAAAAATCCTACTCTTTCCTATTTCCAAGAGGTGTATCTAACTCCATAACAAAGTACATATGTTCTGTTTGAAGTTTATGCATATCTACAAAATGGGAAGATAAAAATGAGTGTGAGGAACCTGTATAAAATAAACCAGTCACTACTGAAGATGCAATAAATATGGTACCTCTTACTATTATTGGACCCGTATCCACCTCTTTTGAAAAATAATATACTGTATGAAGGTTCTTCATTCCTGAGGCCCATGGATAGTGCCCTTTAGACTTTGAATCATTTTAATTCACCAAAATATCTTTTGTAGCCAATGATCCTCGACTATAATGAGGTCTAAAAATAGACTGATAGAAATACTATAGATATCCATAGTTCCCATAAGTGTTACACATCTCTACAGGTGAAGAATAAGAACATTGGGTGTTCCCAACCTTGTCACACTAATAGTAAGTTATAGGAACACTAATGTCTATAATTGAAGGTATAAAGGAGGACCATAGATGAGAACCACCCCCACCACTATAGAGATGATCATGACACTTCCTATTCCTCCTTTACACAACACTGAAGTTTCCACTGGGTGGAAGATAATGGAAAAAATTAACCAATATTTCCTAAAATATCCATATTACTTATAATTTACTCATATAATATCTATTTATAGGTATAAAGATTCAGAATAAATACTTATGATCTAATATCTGGTCATAAACCTTGCAGGTACTTCTGAGACTTCATCTAGTCATTCTTTACTACCTTCAGAGCAAAAAAAACTAGCTCTGTGAACCAATTGGCATAATCCGACAATGAACACTCTCCCTACTATAAGGATAGGAAATCCATAGACTTCTCTATCATCAGTGACTCTAGAAAAAATTATTGAAAGAAGTGGGTCTTGAAACCCTTCCAATCCAAGCTCACATGTCTATTTTTCTATACCATGGAATCACACCATCACTTTCTAGGACCCTTGTGTGTAAATTTCGTTCACTTTACCTTAATATTCTTAGGTGTATCCAGTAATTTTAAGATATGATTGATCTTATCCATAAATTACTCCACCTCTTTATGTTCATTAGTACCCCTAAAGAATGGTAGCGTCTCTTTTAAGAACTCCCATGATTGATCCCTTTCTCCTCTCTCTCCTGGCTATACCTCAAAAACCAAATTCTAGACCTACAGTACATTTTGGTCTACAACATGAACTTACCATATAATAGCCTTTATAAGATTATGATCTAGAGGAGGATTACCTTGAGGATTATCCACTACACCCCACTGAGGAACCCATGGAAGATGTCTTGGAGGCATATTGCTGAACACTAAAATAGAAGAAATGATTAGCCAATAGGATAATATCAGTTTAAACTAGAAAACCATAAGAAAAAACTAAGATTAAGATCAAGAATTCAAAATGGAAGAAACACATCCCATTATCCCATGGTAACTTGAGTCTCTTCATGGAAAGAGCTATCTAGAAACTCTCTACAACCTACCTATAAAGTGTCAACAATCCTATATCTACTCTACAAACTTCCTAAAAATGGGCCCAACCTCCTCTGATACCAAACTAGGAAGAACCCAACCAAAATACACTAAAAAATCGATACTTAACCCAAACAATCACATACCCTAAGGGTATTCCCAATCCCCATGGGATGACGACTAGCACATGAGAATCAATAATAATCAGAGGGAACAATTTCTCCCAACCTGAAGTAGGAAACATGACACACACACACATATATATATATACATGATATAAAGAAAATTTGAAAGTGTAAAATAAGAAACATATTACATAGAAAAAAGGAAATAACAGAAGTGATAAAACTCAAAAGTATCAAAAAAATCTCAAAGGTGGAATCCCAACAATAAAATAAAAATAAAATCAAAATAGTTAATCCATGCGATTGCATGTGAAATCTTTCACCATCTCACCACCAGCTACCCTAACACAATATAAATAAGCCTTGAAACTTCAATGTGATGCCTTTACTTTCCCTACATAAAAAGAAATAACAAGGTCTACACACCGCTAAATGGGTGCATAGGGTGTGAACTATATAGGCTTAGTAGTTTTCTACCCAAGTGTTTGATATCAAGTATCTGTAAAAAAATCCAAACATGATCAACTTTAAATAAAACAAGGCATGATAACCAGTTAAATAGTTTTTATATCAAAATCATAGTAAAATATTTCCCCATTTTTTACATAGTTCCAAATAATCTAGGTCAAACAGTTTCAAAGAATACCAGATATATAAAGTAGGTAATCAAACCCAAGAAGTATAACACAAAAGCATAGGTAACATCACACCAAGGACCAATACAGGTCAGGATATCTAGAACACTCATATATAAACATAGATAATTATGTACATCAAGTCTCTAGATATTTGCATTGAATCTAGAGAGTAGAGGAAAACCCCAAAAACTAAAATTCCTAATAGGTTTAAAAAGTCACAAGAATAAGAGGCCTAGAGAGAAGAGGAACACCCCATGAGTGAACCCCTAACTGTATCAATAAATGAGGCCTATTACGACACCTTCCACCTAAGTACCCAAGGATTCCCATGCTATATATTTTCCAAAACAATTCATCAAAATCATGATTTGAAATCCAATTAATAAATCTATTTCACAATGCTATGAAAATACCATTTTCTTTTACCAAAACAAGGAGAAAACCAACTTTTCTAAAAAACATTTTTCCACACACAAAATTCAATCATGTCAATTAATTTATAAAAAAATTTATAAAACCAGGGCAATATAGTTCATCCAATATAGGCTAGTGATCAAACCACATACCTCAAACTCGGGTGGCACATGCATGCAATGAGATCCACCAACATGAAAGAATGTAAAGACAACAACAAAGGCCCTAGAATCAATACTTACATCTCAGAATCAATTCAACATAATAAATAGTTAGTGGAGAAGATAAAAAACATATAACTCAAGAAAATCGCATGTCAAACCACAACGAACACAAAGGTCAGCCTCCATAGGAAGATCACATAGTCGATCTGGAAAGGATCAAGAAGAATCAACACTATAAGAACAACAGATTTGAAAACTTAGTGCAACAGTGTTGCTGCAACCAACAATAATGAAGAAGTAGAAAGACCACTTACTCGGAGAGACTCAATGTAACCACAATGAAGATCAATTACCAAATTAAATGATCCAGAAGGAGCAGAGATCCCCAAAATGACCAAGGAGATATCCTAGGTCTCGAGAGAGGATTTTGTGGTCGAATGAAAAATAATCATACATACAATGCATAAAAACCTACAGGCTATAAACTTCTCATGATGTGAACTAGTTTCACAGGGTTTAAAATTTTCACACTTTGAACCAGTTCAAAATGTCATCCCAGTAAAGGTTTTATGTTGTGTTACCAGTTCACGACGTGAAAATTCCTAGTAAATGGATTCCATAGAAACATTTAGAAAAATCCCCCAGGTCAACCCATATCTCAAACGACATCTTCTTAACCCTTTTCACATTTATACCCAAACTATATTAATTTTAACAAACATACATCCTCGAAATTTAGCTCATTTTCCCTAGAAAATGCTCTCTATATATATGAGAAATACCTAAAAGAAGGTAACAAGATGATATATTGGATTTATTTTCTTAAGACACCGATGGGTAAGTGTGGATGAAATTCATGACCTTGGGTTGTTGGAGGTTCTATTTCAGTTTGGTTCATGCTTATTTTATTTATAGTATATTGATGTATCATCCAAGTCAACAATCTTTCAATTTGTATTCAATTTTCTTTCATTATATCTTTCTCTATATTTTTTTGGATATCATGGAATATTGATATAAATAGATTAGATCATTATTTTATTGGTTATGAATCATTTAATGTACCAGTTTATTTATATCTATTTATTTTATTTTTCTTTTAAGTCTAATTTATTGAAACTCTATGCTAGATTCCTAATAACGATCTAATTTTCTATTTACTTTGATTTAAGGGTAATGTTTTTCCCATGTAGTTTAGCTTTGATGATTCGATTCTTTTTGCCAACCCATAGGAATCGAGAACATCCTTTAGGCCTAGTAGTAGACCACATTATAGGGAAATAGTATTTAGTGGTGTTTTTTAAAAAACACTATGAAAAGTAGTGTCATGAAACATTTTTGCGACAGTTTTCAAAAAGCATCATGAAATGATTTAGCGACAGTTTTCAAAACTTCCGCAGAACGTTTAACGAATGTGTTTTAATTTTATTTAACTATTTTCTTATTATTTATCATTTATCTTACCATACATGCCATGCATAAATTCAACACATATATGCGTTGGGTGAGATTTGAACCCTTTACCTATTGGTTATTCTACAAAGGTTTTACCACTCTGAGAAACTCTTTAAGTGGCGAGTAAATAGAATTTAATATACTTATATATACAGATAAATATATATAAATATGTATATATAAATAATAATATTAAGTAATATTAATAATAAATAATAATATATAAAAGGAAAATAATACGTAACAAATACATATGAAATAATTAATTAATAAATAATAAAAAAATAAACAAAAAAATGATTAATAAATAATAAATAAAAAATAAAAAATAATAAATAACAAATAACAAATAACAAATAATAAATAACAAATAATAAATAAATAATAATTACATAATAAATAAATAATACAGTAATAAATAAATAGCAGAGAAATGGTAAATAAATGAATAATAAATAAATAATAAATAAACACGAATAAATAATAAGTAAATAATAAATAATTAATGAATAAAAAAATAATAAATAATAAACAATAAACAATAAATAATAAACAATAAATAATAAATAATAAATAATAAATAATAAATAATAAATAATAAATAATAAATAATAAATAATAAATAATAAATAATAAATAATAAATAATAAATAATAAATAATAAATAATAAATAATAAATAATAAATAATAAATAATAAATAATAAATAATAAATTAATAATAAATAAATAAATAAATAATAAATAACTAATAGATCAATAATAAATTAATAATAAATAATATATAATATTTAATAATATATAATAAATATGAAATAAGTAATAAATAAAAAATAAAAAATAAATAATAACAAAGTAATAATAAATAATAAATCGATATATAAAAAATAAGTAATAAATAAACAAATATTAATTAATTAATTAAATAATAATAAATAATAAATTAATAAATTAATAAATAATAAATAATAAATAATATATATATATATATATATATAATTACACATAAATCTATTTAAATACAATTATATATATCTTATAAACATATATAAATATAAATAAATTTACACAAATTTATATGAATATAAGAATAGAGAGAGAGAGAGAGAGACCAACTAAGAGAATACATATAAAATATATACCAACATCATATATATAAACATACATGAATGTATGGATATAAATATCTAAAAATGTATATACATATAACAAAATTTAAATAAATGTGTATAAACACATATTTATATTACATAAATATATATAAACACACATATATATAATAGTATATTAATATAAATATATATATCAACATAAGTAAATATAAATATCTATATATATACCCACATAATATAAAAATATATAAACAAAAATACGGATAAATATTTATAAATATATATAAATATAGATAAATATTCATAAATACATATCAATATCTATACATAGATGCAATTATATATAATTTTAAATAAATATTGATAAATATATAAAAACTATAAATAAATATATATAAATGTATAGAAATACATACATACATACATATATAATAGATAATAAATCCCCAAAATAGGGAAACCACAACAATTACAACACCATAAAATCAATAGTAATGTAAATTTATGGATAAAATCATAAATGACCCAATAAGAATATCAAGACACTCTTAAACAAAACTAAAATCACATCAAATGTTCAAATATGATGGCATCCGAACAAAAAACACATTTTTGGAGGCCTTATTGGAAATTTTTGACATCTAAAAAATAATGAATAGGGTATTTATATGTTAATTTAGTGTAGATATCTTCATAAGCATCAATTTGAAATCTTCTAGAGCTCAAACGGACACTTGGATCAAAAGTTATGACCGTTTAAAGTTGAAGTTCAAATTTTAACATCTACTACGATAGTAATAAATTTTATTTCATCAACTATTACCAAATTATTATCTAATTTAATTGTATTTTATTCTATAAGCTTCGTTTTTACTATTTGTGAAACTAAAATAGACATACAAACAAAAAGTTATAGTCATTTTATGTTGAAGTTTGATTTTTAACTAATCCTATAATTAATTTAGGTTTCAAATAATTACTAAAAAATAATTATAAATAATTATAAATGATTAATCATTATAAATAACTAATAATTAAAATATAATAAATCATTAAAATTCAAAAAAATAAAAAAATAAAAGATTATAAATTATAAATAATATTTATATATATTATATTTTTTCCATTAATTTAGTGGTGATTTTTAAGAAACCACTGATAATTCATGGTGGTTTTAAAAAAACACCACTAAAAATAAAATTAAAAATTAAAGAAAATAGGATTTATCTAGGGTTATTGAAACCAATTCTAAAAAAAAATAAATTTAGCGGCGTTTTTAAAAAATTTCCATTAATATTTTTTCATAAATTATTTAGAGGTGGTTTTGAAAGCTTCACTAAAATTCAATTTTTTCTATAGTTCTAGGTCTGGTGACATATTGAGTTAGATCAGGACAGTTCATTATAAACATTATAAAATGGATAAGGAGATCTATGATTATTTAGAGAAAAAAATAAATCTTTGAGGATATAATGAGAAAGAAGATCCTATTAATAAAATTTATTTCATATAGGATAGAAAATAATAGATCTATCATAAATAAATTTTATGATTTTAATTGTATTTTGTAATTTTTAAAGAAAAAAATAAATATGTCTCACTACCTATCCTTGTTAAAACTCATCTTGGGCGAGTAGTGAATGAAATTGTGCAAATACCCTGAACTATATAGGATATTAATTCTTTTTAATTTCAGAGTTTATGTCTATTTTTTGATATATTTGGAAGGTTTTGGTTGCTTGAAGAAGTTATAGAGGGGCCAAGAACCATTTTTAAAAGACCAGGCAAGGTGATTTTTTCCTAGTAGTAGAATATCCACTAGAAGTTTTGAGTAATTTCATCAAAATTCTAGTAGGTCTAGCAGAGGCTACTACCTATACCACTAGCACTCTGGTGGGGTTCCATAATAATTTCAATGTAAGCCTATTGTATTTTTTATTAAGTTAAAAATTTTGTACTTTTATTAATTTATAATAAAAAATTTATCCTAAAACGATGGGGGATTAGAAAATCAACCCCTTTAACTCTTGTTTCACTCCATCCCAAGATCCCCCACACCTATGATTCTATCTCAAGACATCCAACTTCAAGCCTTAATTTGTGTGTGTGTGTTTAGTGGGGGGTCTCAATCAATCTTGGGAGCTCTCTTGTGATGAACTAAGGGTCTTTCTTCCTCTAATCATATATTCTTTATTTTTATTTGATAGTACTAGGCATGATATTCACCTCTCGCTCTCTAGGGTCTTTAAGATCTTCCATATTTTTTTGATTACTTCTAAGCTAGAAACTATAGAGGCTTTCCCAAGGAATATTTAAGTAATTTTATTTGTTTTTATTTTCAATTATTCTCTTCTTGAATAATTTTTTTTAATCTCATTTATATAACTTTCTAGGTTCTCTCATTGATATTTTGGTGGAATAAATAATCTTCTTAATACCCTAAAGAGATAATATGTAAATAAATTTCCAATAATATCCCTTCTTTCCTTTTTAATCTTGTTTTTATTTAGTTTATCACTATTCAATGTAATGATTTTTGTGATTTATTTATTTTATATTCCTTTCTTAGTATACATATATCTTGTTTATGGTTCATGAAAAATTTATAAAAGTGAACCCTTTATTTTAGCTATTATCCCTTATTGAATAAAGTGAACTCATAATAGCATTATTTGTAAAACATTATGAACTTGTTAAGGCTAGTTTTTATTGAAATTATTGTCCATGTTGAACTGTTGGAGTATCTATATATGGTTTCATATGATATTTTCCAAGTACCCCTTGATGGTATATAGGTTTTTTCACTTTGTATGGTTTCTAAGACTAGACTTCTTATACTAATTAGTGGTTTAGAACAGGATACCAACAAATTGAATCATTATACCCATTCTCATATCCCTTGATATAGGATGAAATTTTCCCTAATTGGATAGTCCTAATATAAATATTTTTGTATGGGTTCTAGGTACTTGAATTCTTTTCACACATATACTCATTTTTTTGGGAGAATATTATAGGTACCAAAAATGCCTCATTTATGGGATGTATCTATTTTATAATCTTAGATCCTTATCCAAGGATTAAAGAAGGTATACAAGTATGGGTCCTCACTTGGTAGTGAGTTAACTTTTCAATGTAAATGAACATGCCTCAATTACTTGTTTTTATTAATTCTTGTGCTCTACCATTCCTTATATTTTCATCAATATTATTATATACTCTAGTTTTTGATATATTGTTAGGGGTAGAGTAACAACCACATGATGAGTTTTCATGCTCATTACCTACATGTCCCCCTATCAAAATTTGTGTATACTCATTCATTAAAGATTCAAGTAAGGTAAAGGCACCCAAACATGGGGATTTGTTGCATAAAAAGCATTGAGGTTGGGGAGATCCCTTTTTGGTTCTTAAGGGGTGATCTAACGGATGGTATGTGGGTTGTAATTGATTATTTTTTAGAGGATTCACACTAGGTAATTTTTTTGGGGGACTTAGGCCTTATTTTTCATACAAACGTATATATATATAGTTTTTTCTATTTATCACACTTCATTTGTACATAGTTTGTTGCTTTAGACCCCATTATGATATATAATGCATGTTTATGTTATATTTTCTATCTATGCCTTATTATAAATTCATAACTGATTATATTATTGTTTGGTTATATGATTTGGATTACCAAATCCAAGTTAGGTCATTCCAAGTATATAAACACACATCATTCAATGGTTACCTCATATAAAATGAGAAAACCACCTCCCACATGTGGAATTATTAACCTAGTGTTTAAACCATCCTTTAAAGATAATGAGGAATGACTAAGGTGTTTTAATGATGTAGTGTGGATTTTGTTTAGGTTCTTAGGTAAAAATCACTACAAAATATCATTAGAGTGCACATTAAGGGTTCCTAAGTATGATACTTGAGAGTATATAGGAGAATAAGATTATTGATACTTAGGAAGTAACCCATAGTATGTTTGACCAACATCATTATGGTGGAATCATGAGTTTCTAGGGGTAGTTTTGGATTCATTTTTAAATTTACTTATGTTATTATCTATTATTTGAGTATCATGCATCATATTATGCATTTATAGGTAAACACTAGTAAGATTTCATATCATCTTGCATGCCTGTCTGTAACACCCTAAAATTATAAAGTAAGAACATTGTATTTGATAGCATGTATCACACACATCACCAATAATATGAGAGAATATAATATCCCAAGAATTTATATTGTATTTATAATTTTAAATAGATTCAATATATTCTACATATTTCAATTAACTCAACACCAAGTTAGCTTGTGTTACACGCAAGTGTGACTTTCTTCGAAAGATTACATTACACGCAAGACTGAGTTTTAACAAACAAAAATATATTATGATTTATTATAATAATAGTTAAACTAGAAATTAAATTAGTGGTTATAAATAGTATTAATTAACTTATGAAAATCTATGGTTTACATATATATATAATGAATCCATTGGTTACATGTTAATTAGAAATGAATATAGAAACTGATTGAATATAATGGAAAATATTATTAATTAATTAAATTAATTAAAATTAGTGATTGATATTAATATTAAATATATATATTATGTATTTAATCAAATATTTTTTATATTAATCCAATATATTTTATATGATAAATATAAAAAACCCAATTTTATGCATAAAATACTATATTTTATTAAGGTATTTTACCTCCTTTTAATGGTGTACCTATTTTAAATTGAAATTTTGGAAGTTTTATAGATTATATATTTCAAAATAAACTTAATATTTAAAATTGAAACATAAAAATTAGGTTAGGTAAAATTTTTAGTATTTTTCTGTGAAGTTTCATTTTATAATAAATAGTGAAAAATACTAAAATTTAATTCAAAAATAATTTTTAATATAATTTATTTATAAGGATAAATTATGTTTTATATTGGTTTTAAATTTTAATTATATCATATTTTTATCAATTAATCCAATTTACATCATTGGAATCAATTTTTATTTGAAATTGACTACAAAAACTTATCAAACTGTTGGACGTTTTTTACTTTAAAAACCCGCATTGTCGTCCTGCTCGTGAGATGATTTTTAAATTAATTTATACCACTTATATGATTTTAAATTAGAAAAATGGATCCCATATTTAGAATAAGAATAATTTATAATGTATAATAAGGTCAAATTTGTTTTTTTACCAAAAATATTAGTGAAAGTGATTAAAATTAATTACAAAGATTAAGAGAAAATTAAGCTTCATAAAGGATTAAATATTAAACTTAAGGCCTAAAATGACCTATAAACTTGTCCAAAATCCATTTATAGAAAAATTTAGACCCTATAATCTCTTGGATATAATTTTTTCTATTATTTTATCCACTTTAAACATGAAAAACATGGGAATAATTCCTTTTTCAAAATATTACAAGAGTGCCACTCCTCCTCCACTATAAAAGGCCACCACTTATCCCAATTATTCACACCTCTAAAACCACTTATTTTTGGAAAATATATAACCAAATAGTTCTAAAACATCCCTAAATTATACTATAATCCAAAATCATTCATAAATAAATCCAAGAAATCCCTTTGGTGTAAATGAAAAGGAGTTACCCGATTAAGAGGTAACAAACTTCCTTGAGTTTTTTAGTTTTATTTCCATTATCCTATCCCTAAAATATTATTGTTTTATGATTTTATAATAAAAATAGTATCCTAAATAAACTATTATGTTTTTATTATAAGGGTTCTACCTAAACTTACACACACTTCTTTTTAATGGGTAACAAACATACTATTTCTATGTATGGTGAACTATTACCTCACGAAACAATGATTGCTCATTTTTCCTTTACCACCTCTCATAGTGGCCATTATGATGAAAAATATATTTATATATGGAATATATGATATTTATAATATCCTTATCCTTCTGTAATTGTTTTACAATACATAACTCTATACATTTCATTTTGTGTAAATACGATAACATCGCTTGTGGAAGTGTGGACTATCGCCCCCTCAATACGATGTGATTCATTCAAGTTATACATGGAACATATAAAGGATGGTTTTAATAATACTATGTTACATATATGAAATATATATGATATTTTAATTAAAATATACATATGTATCAATTAATCATCATTCTTTTAATATGAAAAAGAAATGAAAGTAGCATTCATGCGTACGTACGACATACCATCTCCATAAACAATACATTTCATTTATTATCTAAAAACTTTATAGATTATTATAAATAAATATATAATGAATATATATGACGATTAAGTCATGTTTTAAATTATTTATATGATTAAATCATGATATAATTAATAGGAACAACAATTTACAGGTCAAAAACATACTTGAGAAAACTAGGTAATTAAGACCTGAAATAATAAAAATAATGAAAGATTGTTAACAAACTGGTAATAAGATATTATAAGAAGATAGTATATGATATTGTAAACATGATTATGGTTATGGTATTAATTAGTAACATATTCTAAACTACTATATAAAAGGATAAATACCACACACAACAAAAAGGAAGGTTAAGGTAAGGGAATTTCATCTCAATTTACATTCCATTGAGACTTATTTGTTATTATGCACTAATTTACATTTATTAGGTGTATATAATTCCCTTTTAATGTTATTCCATGAATCCAATTATTATTATGATATTATAAGTTTCATTTAATCTAATACCTTTCTATAGATTGTGATTCAAATGTTTCAAAGTGGTATGAGATGCTTTAGAATGTTTAAATATTATTCTCCTAAAGAATGTTCTTAATTATTATCTTTTAAATCTCACTTTTGTGTTTTTTAAATTTATCTTAAAAAAATAAATTTATTTTAATCATTTTTCATTAGAATTTTAATTTAATATCTATATTCACATACAATGGATATTAGTATTTCCTAAACCATATATCATTTTACATACGGTGTTTACTTTCACAGTTATTTGATTATTTGGGGAAATATTTATAATTTTTTATTATTTATTCAATATGGATATTTTATAAGACATATTATTTATTTTTATTATTAAATTTGAAAAATTATTTAGAATGGTAATGACAGGTGGAGCCTAAACTTTATATAGATCTTCTATGCAACGATAAGTTCTAATGCGACAAATAAGTTAACCAAATTAAACAGGTTTCTATCCATAGTTTTAAACCATCTTGTAAAAGGTCTTGATGGTATAGGTTTTTATGTGCCTCAAACATGACGACCATTAAGAAATCATTTCCCTCATTTAGTTTTAGTTATTATTCATCCATGATATTTTTCATCGACATATCTATGGATACATTTCATTTTCAGTTCATTGATTAAATGGCATGTGTTTGAGTGTCTTACCTTTACATATTAACTTTTACTTATCTATTTATTTGAATGGAATGTGTTATTAGTTATTTACCTTTCAATGTAAATTTATTCTCATTGATTCATTATTCATTTCACTTTACTTACCCTTACCGAGCATTTGATCTCACCCTTATTATGTTTTCATTTACCTATGTTATTTAAATAAAATTTCAATGATGTATTATATTTAATTTTATCATGTATCGTGTTTGTAATTTCTATTTTCTAATGTATTATGGGTATAATTTATGTAATCTATCTTTCCAAGACTGCTAAACTGATCAGAATTTTAGGATTTGATTCCTTGTAATCATGAAAATGTAATAAAATAATGCACTGGCTCCAGGATTCTGAGGTCGGGGTGTTATAGTTGATATCATAGGAAGTTTAACAACAACCTTGGAAACTAGATTTAGAAAACATATATTAGGGAGAAAAACCCTAATATAGATATTTAGGATAAGTATTTAATAACTTCTTATAATTTTTGTAAGGTAGTGAGTATATGGGTGTTCCTAGAAATACATCCTTGTCTAGATACTTCAAGTAGATGTGGTTATGAAACAGATGTAACTAGGAGTAATAACTCTGACAAGGTGTTCCAGACCTGACTCGGTGTAACCTGGTACACAACAATGGGCCTTAGTGCATACCTGGTTTGCAACTCTTGGGGGATATTATTAGGATAATTCACATTTTATTTACCAACCATTATGATGGGTTTCAAAGTAAATATACCGCCAATGTAACCAAAGTTTATTACTCTAGGATTCATGATGCATACATTTATATTATGTGAAATACCATATTTAGAGTTATAAAAATTTAATAACTTTATGAGCTAATCTAGTATATTACATTGTTTAGAAATGGTGACTCAAAGTATGAATGTTATCAATACTCATAGAAAATGTAGAGATTTACCTACTAAGGAAACAAATATAGCTGGTATTAGAACTAATAAAGTTATGGATATATTAGGGAAGCTTAATTAGGTTATGAAAAATAACCTTGGCCAAATGAAGAAACATATTTCATGGATATAATATCCTATGTTGGATCACTTTATATGGAATAAACCCCCATAATTTGGTAGGAATACTAATCCAATTATATCTGAGCAATGGATTAAGCCTTTGGAGAAGATATTTGCTAAATTGGAATTTAGTGAAAAGGAAAATGTTACAATTTCAGTATATTATCTCCAAGGAGATTCTAGTGAGTGGTGGTATCTAATGTAGAATAAAAGGTAGGAAGAAGAAATTTAACTAATTGAATGGAGAAATTTTAAGGAGTCATTATTTGATAAATAATTTCATTGTGATCAAAAAATTGAGATAAGAGGAAGTTACTTAGTTGAAAAAACAGAGTAAGAATGTGTTTCAGAGTATGAAGAAACCTTTACTAGGTTAGAAAGGTATGATACAGATTTAATACACAACATATAATGTAATATTGATCATGTATTTTAATAACTTAATCCAAATATCCAAAGGTAACTGATTTATAATAATTTTTCTTTATATGATGAAATAGTTTTATGTTCTATCAAGATAGAGAAACAATTCTCTAATTCCTATGGATTCAAGGAAAACCAAGAAAATAAGTATTCTAAACACCATTAAAAGGGGAATGTCTCAAAAAAAGATGAAGGGAAATAAGGATTTTCCAATAAGTGATAAATGTGGAAAGAATCACCCGAGTAGATGATTTAAAGGATTGGGAGTTTGTTATAAGTTTGGAGAAAAGGGTCATCGGGAAAAATAATGCAAAGGAAATAAGTAAAACAATTATATTCAATGTTACAACTACAAGGAGATGGGGAACTATGAAAATGAATGCCCCAAGAATCAAGAGAATATACCTCCAGAGAAGATAAGGGATCAAGGTCAAGCATATATTATTGACACAACCGAAGTGGAATGATTAATGTGATTCTATATTTGGGATCAAATAAATATATTGTAAAAGTATTTTATTTACGATCATATGATTTATGAAATATATGAGGATTTTACAATAGTACATTTTCATTAAGTATTTGAGATCATATGCTAAATGGTACCAAGAAAATTTATTCAATATAAAGTTAAAATTTTCAAAAAACACATGATTGGGGGAAAGAAAACCCCTAATATTTTATTGATGTTGAGATTATGATGAATAAATGATTAATTTGGAAAAGTGATAAATACCTTGGAACTAATTAATGACTTTTTGATAAGTGGTATATACTATAATTGATGGAGTTTAAAAAACTTTTGGATTTAAGGAATATATCCAATAACATGTTTCTTGCATAAGGAATAAGGAATAATTCATGTTTACAATAATGTTTTATGGTAATTTGAGTTATTACCATATTTCATGAGGATATATGTTTATGTTATTCTAATTTTTTTAATTTTAATATTTAGAGTCACTTTATGTTGATTAAAGGATAATTATAAGTTCATTTTGGAAATCCAGTGACCATATTTATAAATTGTTAGATCATAATATTTTGGAAAAGTTAACCATTTATGAAATGGTTTAAGTTGAACTTTTGATGTGGTTTTATAGATTGATATATTATGTCACTATATGATGAATATTGTTCTAATATATGAAGTAGAAATAATTCAAGTAATGACCAAAGGATAAGATTGTTCTTATAGAATCTTACTAAGTATATTTACTTATATTCTTAGAGAGTACGAATTACTCAACTCTAGGAAAAATGATATTGAAACCCAAAATGTTGTACTCGTACCTTCATTTTTGATGAATAAAATATACCTTAGATCATCATGGATTTAGGGATTTATGATTGTTAACTTTCTCCTAAACATGTTCTCTAGCACTCTCCATTAGAACTTGATTATTATATTTTTTTCTCTATATCCATGTTTCTATTTACCGCATATGTTCTCATACTACATAACTTAGTTACATAATCATTTTACTTTCCTTTATCTTTTATTAAGAATATGTGATATTAACCCTTTTACGATGTGTGTATTTCAACGATAGTTTATTTTAAATCCCTCTATTACTGAGATGAATTTTAAATTGTAAGGATGCAATTTAATTAATGTGGGGAGAATGTAACACCCCGAAATTATAAAGTAAGAACATTGTATTTGATAGCGCGCATCACATGAATCACCAAGCACATGAGAGAATATAATATCCCAAGAATTTATAGTTTATTTAGTATTTTAAAAAGAATCAATATATTCTACATATTTCAATTCACTCAACACTGAGTTATCTTGAATTACACGCAAGAGTGACTTTCTTCGAAAGCTTACATTACATGTAAGACTGAGTTTTAATGAACAAAAAATATTATTAATATATTATAATTTAATATAATAAGACATAACATGACCATAAAATTAGTGTTTATAAATATTATTAACTAAATTATGAAAATATATGGTTTATACATATATAAAATGAGTCCATTGGTTACAAGTTAATTTGAAATGAATATGGAACCCGGTTGAATATAAAGGAAAATATTATTAATAAATTAAATTAATTAAAATTAGTGAGTGATATTAATATTAAATATATATTATATATTAAATAAAATATTTTTTATATTCATACAATAGATTTGATAGGCTTAAGATAAAAACTAACCCAATTTTATGCATAAAATACTATATTTTTATTAAGGTATTTTTACCATCTTTTAACAGAGAACCCATTTTAAATCACAATTTTCGAACTTTTATGGGTTATATATGTAAAATTAAACTCCGTTTTTAAAATTGAACCATAAAAATTATTTTAGGGTAAATTTTTGGTATTTTTATAAGAAGTTTCATTTTTAATGAATAGTGAAAAATACTGATATTTAATTCAAAACTGTTTTTCCATATAATTTATTTATTAGGATAAATTATATTTTAGGCATTTTTTAAAGATTAATTATATAATATTTTTATAAATTAATCCAATTTAGGTCATTGTAATAAATTTGAAATCCAAATTGACTACAAAAACTTATCAAATGTTTGGATGTTTTTACTTTAAAAACCAGTATTGTTGTCCCGCTCATTGGATAATTTTTTAAATTAATTTATACAACATATATGATTGGAATTTGGAAAAATGGAATTCATATTTGTAATAATCATAATTTATAATTTCTAATAAGGATAAAATAGTTTTTTTACCAAAAAATATTAGCAAAAGTGATTAAAATTAATTATAATGATTAAGAAAAAATTAATCTTAATAAAGGACTAAACCTTAAAATTAAGGCCTAAAATGACCTATAAACTTTTCAAAAATAAATTTTATGGAAATATTTATAAACTATACTATCTTGGATCTAATTTAGTCTATTATTGGATCCAATTGAAAAATTAAAAATGTGGGAATAATTCCTTTTTCAAAATATTACAAGATACCACCCCTTCTCCACTATACAAGGCCACCACTTCTCCCCATTCCCCATACCTCTCAAAGCACTTATTTTCGGAAAATATATTACTAAATAGTTCCCCAAAATCCCTAACCTCATCATATAATACTAACCTTGGTCAGAAAGAAATCCAAGGAATCCCTTTGGTGAAAACCAAAAGGAGTTACCTGATTAAGAGGTAACAAACTTCCTTAACCTTTTTAGTTTTATTTACACTCTCAAATCACTAAAATATTATTATTTAATGTTTTTATAAAAAAAGTATCCTAAATATAATATTATGTTTTTATTATAATTTTCTGATCTACACTTAAACACACTTCCATCTAATGGGTAACAAACATACTGTTTCTTTGTACAACGAACTACTGCCTCAAGAAACGATGATTGTTAATTTTCCTTCACCACCTCTCATGGTGGCCATTATGATGGAAAATATGTTTATATATGATATATATGATATTTATAATATCCTTATTCTACTTTAACTCTTTTATAACACATATCTATATACATTTCATTTTGTGTAAATACGATAACATTGCTTGTGGAAGTGTGGACTACCACCCCCTCAATGTGATGTGATTCATTCATGGTATACATGGAATGTATAAAGGATGGTTTTAATAAACCCATGTAACATATATGAAATATATATGATAATTTAATTACAATATACCTATGTATCAATTACTCTTCATTATTTTAATATGAAAAATAAATGAAAGTATCGTTCATGCGTACGTACGACCTACGGTCTCCATGAATGGTACATTTCATTTCTTATATCCAAACATTATAGATTATTATAAATACATATATTTAAATATATATGATAATTAATTCATGTTTTACATTCTTGATATAATTAAATCATTATCTAATTAATAGGAACAATAATTGACAAGTCAAAAACATACTTGGGAAAACTAGGCAATTAACACCCTAAACAGTGAAAATAATGAACGATTTTCAAATAAACAGGTAATAAAATATTATAAAAATATGGTATATGATATTATAAACATTATTATGGTTTTTTTATTAGTTATTAACATATTTTAAAATAATATATAGGCAGATAAATACCATACACAACAAAAATAAAGGTTAAGGTAAGATAATTTCGTCTCAATTTACATTTCATTGATACTTATTTATTATTATGCACCAATTCACTTTTATTGGGTGTATATACTACATTTTTTATGTTATATAATGAATACCATTATTATCATTATATTTTATGTTTAATTTAATTTCATACCTTTCTTGATATTACAATTCAAATGTTTCAAAGTGACATGGGATGCTTTGGAATGTTTAAAAATTATTCTTTTAAAGAATGTTATTAGTTATTATCTTTGCAATATCACTTCCTTTTGTGATAGTTAAATTTATATTAAAATAATAACTTTTTTTTATTCATTTTTTTGGAATTTTTCTTGAATATAAATATTCTCATACAATGGATATTATTATTTCCTAATCCATATATTATTTTATATATGGTGTCTACTTTGACAATTATTTGATTATTTGGGGAAATATTGATAATTCTATATTCTTTATTAAATATGGATATTCGATAAGGAATATTTTTTTTATTCTATATGAGGAATAATTTGGATTGGTAATGATAGGTGGATCTTAAACTTTATATAGCTCCTCGATGTATCGATAGGTTCTCATGAGTCAAATAAGTTGGCCAAATTAAATGGGGTTCTATCCATAGTTTTAAACCATATTATGAAAGGTCTTGATAGTATAGGTTTTCACATGCCTCAGACATAACATCCATTAATAACGACTTTCCCTTATTTAGTTTTAGTTATTATTCATCCATGAGATTTTGTGTCAATATATCTATGGATACATTTCATTTTCTATTCATTGATTAAATGGAACGTGTTTCAGTTTCTTACCTTGAAAAATTGGTTTTGCCTTATATTTTTATTTGAATGGAATGTGTTATTAGTTATTTACCTTTACATGTTAATTTACTCTCATTTATTCATTATTTCTTCTACTTTACTTCCTTTACCGAGCATTTGATCTCACCCTTGTTATGTTTTATTTCCCCAGGTTATGAAGATGAAATATTTGAATAATATTTCAAGGATGAAATTTATTCCATTTTATTATGTATCATGTTTGTAATTTATATTTCCCAATGTATTATGGGTATCATGTATGCAATTTTCTTTTCCAAGACTACTAAATTTATCAGTTTTTTGGGATTTTATTCCTTATAATCATGTCAATGTAATAAAATAATGCACCAACTCCAGGCTTTTAGGGTCGGGGAATTACACAGTCCGTGCTTGGTCATGATATTTTTGGGATCAATTAGTGGTTCATATTGATGGAAAATTTCATAATAAGTTAATAATTTTTTATTATAAATTTATTTTTAATGGTAGTCCAATATGAAATGATAGTTGACTTTCTGATCGGAAAAGTTTAATTCTATACATGGATAACCTGATTTATTATTCTTTTATGATTATATACAAAGATAGTTTTGTATACCTATTTATTTATATTAAATATTGTTTAAATCATGTTATATATTTTTTTAAATCCATGTTGGAAGAATTATTGATCAAACTAAAAACTGTAAATGAATTCATTTTAAGGATAACGATGTTTTGATAAATAAAGAATAAAAGGGGGGGGAGAGGAATTGGGGGGGGGGGGGGGTTAATCTCAACTCTAGAAAAGTTGTCGTGAATGTTTGAGATTTTATATTCTTAGAAGAATATTTTGATACTATTTTCAACTCTATTTTACAGATTTTTTCCTAGATGACCAAATCCTTCTACACAAGAAGAAGCATGTGAGCAAGCACTACCTGTAAGACACTCTATTAAATTTCAAGTTTTGAGGAATCTTGCCCAAATTATTTATACTTTGTGGTGAGGCTTACTACAACGGGAAACTATTTTCATCAGGGTTCCACTAACCTTCTAATTTGGGATCACCCTGAAAGAGGTTGATGAGTGAAGTTAATAGATTCACTTCCTTTATGAACCATTGAACTACCTGATTTAAGCTGAGAATGAGAAGCTGCATTTATGTGTGAGATGGATGATCAATTTTGGTGGGATCTAATGGTGGAGAAATAGAAGGACCAAGTAGTATAAGACCAATAACCTTTTAGGGGTAGGAAATGATGTTAGATTGAATCATAGAAAGAGGTATTATTTTAAGGAATTCAGGTTGGGTAAGAATCAATCTCCTCATTCCCAAGGAGGCCAAACATGAAATGATTTTAGTGTGGTTCACCTGGACACTTCTATCATCACTATCTTTTTTACCTAAATAAATGTTATGAATAGGGTCATTTTTTTCACATCCAGAGGTCTTTTTAGTTTTCACTTCCTAAACATGGGTTTCAATATGAAGGGGTAGGGTAGTAAATCATAGTATAGAAATCCTCAACCAATGATTACATGAGATCCTCTACTATATTAGGTATTATCCTAGAATATTTTCCTTTAAACCATTTAATATTTCATATAGAATTTTTTAATCCATTTATCATTAATAAAAATATTATTCTCATGAATTCTGAAATAAAAGTGTCATTTTTCTTTAGAACCATAAATCCCTATAGAGGAAAGGATAGGATGGTGAGAGAAAATTTGTCACATGTTCTAGTATTGCTTCTCTTTTGTGGTTTTTTGGTAATGATTATCCTTAGAATGTATTTATTTGACATAATTATAGGAATTATTTGGTTAATTAAACCCTAGGACTATATTTATTATGTTTATGAAGTGTAATTCTCATCCCATGTTGGTGCTCAATATACACATCGTGGGGAGTGGGGACTTTAAGTTGGTTGAATGGGTACTCACCAATGGATGGTTGAGGATATTACCACAAAAATAGAATATCTCATTTTTAAATTATTTGATGCTAAGGAACGATAAACCTTACCTCTTGGGGTGGACTTATCTTCTTATGCATTCCTTAAATACTTTAAAAAAAGTCCTCTTAAGTGAGAAATGGAGTTTACTGTTGATTTAGTGCATGGAACAGAACCAATTTCTATTATTTAATATCATATGGATCTTAATAAATTAATATAATTTAATATTTAGTATGAGGATCTTAATGCTAAAGGGTTTATCCATCTAAGAACATTTCTATAGGGTGATCTATTTTTTTACCAAGGAAGCTGAAAAAAATATACTCTTATACATGGACTATCTGGAACTGAATTAGGTCATGATTTAGAACCATTAACCTTTACCTAGAATTGATGATAACTTTGTACAATTAAAGGGGGGAAATGTGGTTTTATAATATTGACCTATTATTGGGTTATAATAGACTTTGTGTCAGGTCTAAGAATATTCCAAATACGACTTTCCAAAGTTGGTATGAGCATTTTGAATATCTGATAATACCTTTTGGCCTAAAAAATACCCCCTCTATGTTTATGACCTTAATGAACAAGATATTTTATCAAATTCTAGACATTTTAGTGGTATTTGAGGATAATATCCTTATCCATTCAAGGTATCATTACAAGTATTGTCAACATATTCTTTTCATTATGGATACATTAAGGGAATAACCATTATACACTATGTTATCCCAAAGTTCATTTTGGATTAAATAGTTCAAGTTCCTTGAGAATTTCCTACCTGAAGCTAGTATTTTATACAGATCCTAAGAAGGTGGAGTCAATGATGACCTGGAAGGTCCCAATTCAATAATCAAAGTTTTATGGGCCTTTCAAGGTATTACCACTACTTAGGAAATTTTCAATATTTCCACTTATATTATAGATTTAACTAAGACATGAGTTATATTAATTTGGTTAGAACATAATGAGTTTGATTTTTAAGAGTTATATAATTGACTAATCACATCCCCTATTCTTATTTTAATTCAACCAAGTGTGATATTTGGGTAGTATGATGACATGTTCTTGGTTGGTGTTATATGTTTTCCTATGAAAAATTATCATATACTATTATTTAGTTCTATCAAACTACTTTATAATGAATTTAAATACCCAAACAATGACTTGGAGTGGTCACTATTGTTAATGATTTTAAGTGTTGGAGGTACTACCTATATAGAAAACACTTTTTGGTGTATACAGACAACATGAGATTGAAATACACCTTTTTTTCTACAAGCCTTGAATATCAAAAAAAGTCTTTGGGTGGAATACACCTAGTAATTAAAATTTTATATCCAATATTCTCTTGGTAAATATAATTTTATTATACGATCTCTTAGATAAAGAGTTAACTATAAAAAGGCATTGAGAGAAAAGTATTAGTGGATATTGATGTCTCTTATAGTTGAAATTATCTTGGATATGGTCGATGACCACCTTGTAATGCACCTATGTCATATAAACCTCACATATTCTATTATGGAGTAGGTTAAGGACCCCCATATATCAAAACAAGATCATATCATTATTTGAGTAAGAATCGATGGTGGGAAGATCCTTGAGGATTGGATCTAAGACCTATTATCTTTCCTCTATGTCCAGAGAAGGTTAGTTGTCCCAAAAAGTATGATAGAAAGTGTAATGTAGGAGAATTATACTTCCTTGTGATGGATATAAACAAGAAAATCATCAATGATAAAGACTAGAACCATCCTAGATATGATTTAAAATATAAAGATGATTCTAAAGTGGCTTATAACTTCATGAAGTCACTAATAGTTTATGAAAATCCTCATAGGTTCCCTTTGGAATTTTAGGTTGATGGTCATGTCTTCCTTTTGGTTTCACCAAGGTTAGGTCACTAGTGATAGGTAAAGTATGGGAAGAAAACTCCTTGTTATGACAGACCTTTCTACATACTATCTCATGTTAGAGAGGTGAATTATATTTTTTCCCAACCACCAAAATTTAGCTCCATGTATGATAATTTTTCATGTATCCTAATTAAATAAGTACATCCCTAAACCTTCACATGTAATTTTGTATGATGAAATTTAGGTTGGTATCCATGCGTACAATATGTATCATCCAATATACATTTTCCATCAATGTTAGAAAGAGTTATAGAGAAAGTTCATCTTTATAGTTCAAGTTAAGTGGTAACATGGGTAGCTCCATGATGAAATATGGGCATAAGAGGATGAGATAAATATTCCATGGACCATGTTACTCCCTCAAGAATCTAGTTAAAACTTTATAGGGATGATAAGCCTAATGGTGATTAGGTTGTAAAGATATTTATTTCTATGGGATAACCTCTTTAATTTTACAATTTTTATTTCTATTATGATATATTTTAGAAGATTTTGGATTCTATATGGAGTTATAAAGGGTTAAAGAATCATTCTACAGAGATCAAGCCAGAGGAGGTACTTCTACCAGATAATAGATCATCCATAAGAAATCTAGTGGAATTATATCAAAAGTAGAGTCTACTACCTCTAACACTAGAACTCTAATGTATTTCCAACAAAATTCTTGTGGAAACCTGCTGGATTTTTTTAAGTGGGAAAATTTTAATTTTATAAAATTTTTACAAAAAAAAAGTCTAAAATGAGGGGTTAATGAGAAATCACCCTTCTTCACTCATTTTTCACTCCCTCTAATCTTCTTCCCTCTCATGCTACCTAATTAAAGCATTTATCTGGGGGTCGAGATCAATCTTGGGGACTCTTTTCTAGTGAGGTAAGGGTCTAGGTTCCTTTAATCACACATTATTACTCTTTCTTAAAAGTTACTAAGTTTGATATTCCCCTCTCACTCTCTAAGGATCATGAGATCTTTTTAATACTTATGACTCCTTCTAAGCTAGAAATTGTGAAGTTTATTCAAGAAGATTAAAGGTATTTCCTTGCTTTCTCTTTCCAATTATGCTCTTCCAGAATCATATAAATGGTGACCAAATTTAAATCTCTTTCAGGGTGATCTCTTTGAGATTTTGGTGGATCACTACTCTTCCTAGGGTCCTAAAGGGATAATATATAAAGGAATTGGTAGTAATAAAACATCCTTACTTTCCTATTCATAGAGATTTATATGAGAAAAAATTTGGGATAGATGAAACCTAATTAAAACATAAGGTTATAAATAATAAAAGTTTTCAAAAAATTTATATATATAAAGGAATGATTATGCTATTATTGTGTGCGTTTAGTTTTTAATTATTTTGTACAATTATTTGGTTGATTTATTTCCATTATATGCCTTTCTTATTATGCCTATATTATTATTATGGTTCATGAAAAATTTATTTAACTGAAACATTTTCTTTGGCTACCATCCCTTGTTGAATATGGTTCATTTATAGTAGTATTACTTTCCATACATGATGAAATTGTTAAGGATAGTTAGTATTGACATTTTTGTCCATGTTTAACTTGTGAAGAATATATATGGTTGTATATGGGATTTCAAATATGTACATGTATAAGATATTATAGGTACTAACAATGCTTTATATGGGAGAAGGATTTGGTTTATTATCTCAAATCTGAGTCGAGGTATGAAGCAGGTATATAAGAATAAAACCTCACTATCAATATTCTTAAAGACAATTTTATTCATGATTTGGGTAAGTTAAATGCACCCAAATATGGGGGATAATTTCATGAGAATAAAGGAGGTTGGGGAGATCCCTTTTTAGTTCTTTATGTGTGATCTGATAGACAGAACATGGGATTTCCTTGTAACTTTTTGGATAGGATTCACACTAGGGGAACTATTTTGGGCCATTAAGCCTTTTTTCCTACAGACTTATGTAAATGTGGGTTTTTATATTTTTCACACTTATTTTGTTTAAAGTTTGTTTCTTTTTACCCCTTTGTGATATATAATGAATGATCATATTATTTTTTATATATTTACCTTGTTATAAAATCACATTTTCTTAAATTTTTGGTTGGTTGTATACTTTGGATAACTAAAACCTAGTCAGGAAATTCCACATATTGTTACAAATCTCATTCAATTCTTACCACATATAAGAGGGGAAATCACCACCCATATGTCAAATACTTGACACCCATCAATTATGATAGCCTACATAGATTGGGAGGTGTTCCTGAAGTGTTGTTATAATGCAGTGTTGGTGCTATTTGGGTATTGGAGTAATGGTTTCTATAGAGTAAGACCCCTAAATACTGCCTCCAATAGGTCACAGGCTAGAGACTAGCATTGAGGGGATAAAACAAACATATGGGAAGCATTACCCTCATACATACTAGGAATTACTGACGAATCCACCACTCAACTACATATAAAATAAAACTAATCCCAAAATGAATGTGATGTTATAAATAAAATAAGATCTTCAAATAAATACTCAAAATAAGAAACTCCTACAGTAATAAGACTATGAACACCAATAAACTCCATACCATGATCTAGTAATGTCTAGACCAATCACCAACTTCGTCGTGAAATTTTTAAAAAATAAGATATAGAATATGGGGGTGATAATATAAATATATTTATTAGGATCCTTCCCTAAACCAATTAATAATATTTAGAAGGATCATACTAAAGTCTCATCAAATAAATATCAAAATACACTCATTTCCTATACCTGGTTAACTAACACCAACCCTCACAAAGGATCACTCACTAAATCCATACAAAAGTAGAGTAATATAATTATTAAATGAATATAATAACCAATGTCCTCTTCACTCACATTCCTACTAAACTAGTCACCCATACACCCCAATGAAATATGAACTAATGCTCCCACATATTGCCTATCCACATAAATCATATTATACATCACAACCACAATAGTATAACCATAGACACATACCACATACCATATACCATAACCACATAACCATATCACTATTGCATAATCACTAAATTTCCACATATCAAAACCTCAAGTCATCATAGCCTATACTTTTTTTAGAATATAGAGTAGAGAAGGAAGAGTATTTAGCCCTCCATGTCACCTCCATCCAAAATGTTAGATAAGGCACTTGAAACCCAAAACCTCTAATAGGTGATGGTTACACCACTTGACTCAGGTGGTGGTGTATAAGAAATAAAAATAACTATAATGAATATAATATAATGCATAAGTCTAACCTATGGAGAAACTTCTTAATATAACACCTCTACAACCATAACTCACATCACCATCATCACTGAAAATCAACCAAAGATACCACCAATCAAAATACATATCATCCTTACTATCACCTCATAATAATCTCACAAAAAAAAACAAATTTACATTAATTATTTCATTACCAAATCCACATTTATTAATCACTATTCATATTAAATTCATTGACAATATTTTAATTCCAACCATTATATTTTTTTATAACTACTTCCACTTACACAATTACATTTTCATTCACCACATATCAATTATCCACTACTTTATTTATTATCATTTCCCTTTAATTATGTCATCAAAACCCATTCCCATATTTCATTTTAAATATTTTAGAATCATTATATATTTACAAGAATCAATGAAACCAATCACATCATCATCTTCATACAGCCACATCAATATCTAAATGAACAACTATAAAATCACTTATACTATTCCTAAAACAATAGACCATGTTAATAAAACACACAAACACCTCCTCCTAGTTTAACAACAAGAAACCATACAAATAACACCCCAACTACTATAGAAATAACTATAATTGTAATTAAAAATGACTTTTCATAGAAACTAATAATAATTATTAGCATCAATAACAATTCCATTTTACCATGATTCAGTATATATATTTAAATTAATGTTTAAAACTATTTTAGAATTATATTATATCTTCTACTTAGAATATTTTAGCCATTTAACCAATTTAAACATAATTAAACACATCAATAACAACATAAATTATAATAACATTATATTCATAAAATAACCAACAATATCAAAAAACATTAACAAGGCATCAATGTAGAAAATAAGTAAATCATGCCTGTTTATACTATTTCCACTAATTTTTTATGCACAATTCATTATATTTATTAGGTAAATCTCAATTATTTATACAAGGAAAACAAAAATATTGATTGTTAAACATTTAAAATGATATAAGGGGGAGAGAGAAGGATTCTGAATCTCATACTTTTATTGAATCATCAATAATCATAACTCAAATTTGGGAAGTGGATGATGATTAAACACCACCAAAATCATAATGATTAACCACAATACCTATAAAAAATTACCCAATAAGAAAAAAACTCATCTAAACACAACTAAAACCAACCCCCCCACTAAATATACTTTGAGAAGAGAAGAGAATGGTAAGAATGGGGGAAATGATAGACTAGGCACCATAGATCACTAGGGATTGACCTCATGAATCAATGGACCAAGGATTAATACTAAGGTTATAATATCATCAAAAAAATCACTCATGACCACCTAGGATCAAAGATATCCAAAATAAATTTAATAAAAGGGAGGGAAAATGTAAATTTATAATTAAAAGTTGAGGTTCATCACCAAAACATGGTGAGGTCTTCACTATAATATAATTATCCTCAGTCAACCAAGATCTAAGATCATTGGATTTTAAATTTGAATATCCTCCTTTTATAAATTTCCAATTCACTGTTTAAAAATTTGGTTAACCAAAATCATGATATAGTAGATTTGTAGATAACTATTTTAGTAACATACTCTGACTTGATCCCTAGACCACCATGATAAAATTTCTATCATACTCATTGTTTCCATATTTTCTCCAAGACTTAACCATGAATATATGTTCCCTTGAACATCTCATAGTGCACCAAAATGTTTGAAACACCCATTTTATCCTTCCTTATGTCTAATGGGGATTTTACTAGGGGACTATGCCTACTAAAATAGGGTCCTCTATAGAATAAAACTTACTATGACATAAACATTCATCACAATGGAAATAGACCACTTAAAATCACCAAAAATTAGTAAAATGATCAAACTATCCCATATATAACAAAACCACAACATCTCCCACATCATTGTGGAAAACTACCATGCAAATTATAACCTTAAAACTCTACTTTTTTAACTTTTCTCCCTCTTTAAACCACTAGGATTACTCCTAATACCTCTGAAACTTGAAAAAAATAGAGTATATAGGACAAGGGAAAATTTGATCCTCTATATTAGATACCTCTCAAATGATTCTCATCCTCAATAATAAAAAAAATAAGGAAGAAAATAAAACAACCTCAACAAAACACCCTATAAGATACCTCTAAAACAAGAATCTTTCCATAAAAAAACACAAACATAACATAAAAGAGAGAAAAAATCTAATCATATCTACATAAAATAAGTCATAATATCATAGAAGAAAGTGGTTCAAAAAAAATTGAGACATTGAGTACACATCCAAAAATCATGTTCCCATATACACTAATCAAATCCACTATGTCTCTATAAGAAGTGAACTAAAGGAATGAAGTTCCCATGCAATACCTTCTTCTGACAATACTAAATCATAAAAAATTTATCTATAAATGTTTCATCCCCCTTACCATCAAACTCATACCAATAAATGAGTGTAATAATGAAGATATAATCGAAATTGAAATACATGGAGCACTTCTTAAATATTATCTATTTATAGCGGAAGATCTAACCAATATACCACCTCACTGATACACTCAAACACCTCAAAAGATTTAATTAACCAAAGGGAAATGTTACACAAATTACCAAACCCCCACTACCCATAATGTGGAAAAACCTTCAAGAACACAAAATATCCAACCTTGAACTTCATAGGAATCCTTTTCAAATTAATAGAATAAATTTAATGATCTTGAGCTTCCTTCTATTCTCCCAAATAAACAAATGATATCGCACTACAAGAGGGGGTGAGTTGTAGTAAAAAAATACTCATATTCTTTCTACCACTAGAGTATTCAATTGATTAGGAGTTATATATTTTTATCAAACTATAGTAACATAGTAAAAGTACATAAGCAGTTTAAACATAATATAAATTAATGCTACCATAAGTTAAACACATAACCGATAAAACTATGTAATATATAAAAAATATAACATAGAAAATATAATATAAAAATAATGAATAGAGTTTTAGATAATAATGTTAAAACTCTTAAAGAATATTATTACCACAAAAATTCAAATCAAAGGAATTATTCACTTTAAAAAAAAAGTGGTAGGTATTTTGGTAACATGAACAAAGGTATCCAAGCCCCAACTAAACTTCATTTATTATAAGCCTATCATAAAGCACTGATTTCTAAACCTATAACATCTTTGAATCAACATTAGAAACAAGATACTCTAACTTTGAGCTTCTCTTAAATCTCCTTAATCAGTAGTAAGTTTATTCCCATATAGTTTTTCAAAAAAAGTTTATAAGTTACAACTTACTATCCTTGAAATATATTTAATCTTATTTATTATAAGAAAAATATTCCTCCTTGAAATATAATCAATCAAAGATATTGAAAAAATAAAAAATTATAAGAAAAATTCTAAGAGATTTATAAAGATTCCTCACTCAATGGTAGATCTTAGAAAAAAGTCACTGAAAGAAAAATTACAATCAGAAGCCCTCAAAGATTCAAGAAGATAAAAAATTCAACATGACTACAAAAGGATAAGTATATCTTTTTATATTTTATTCCTCAAAGACATTAGTTAACTTTATAAATACCAGTGTAATAAATTTCACTCGTCATATTTTGAGATATTTGGGTTTGGTTTCAACTGCAATAGAAGCATCACTATATCTTCCAATAAATATAGATTTTAACACAATATTTTAATGAAAAATAAGCATTCCATCATAAGACTCCATAAGTGTGATTCCCCAATATGGAACATTCATCCAAGTTAGTGTTCTAAATGGCCTCAAGAATGACTTCCCATATGCCAAAGGATAATGACTAGCGACAAGGGACTAATCCATATAATGGGGAGGCTATTCCCTTGGATCAGAGTCATACAACATCATAAATAACTAAAAAATCCATCACATAATCAGAGTTTGAATAATCAATAAACACAACGATATATCAAATGTACCATATATAAGTCATGCAGTCATACATCATCTGATCACCCACTAGGATGATCATATATAAAAAATAAACTGAAAAAAATAAAAAACAAGCCCTACTACCATCCTCGATCCTCTCATATCCAATATCCAAATAAACTTGATCTACACCATCCTAATCCACTGCACATCCTATGATTTGACCTAAAAAATAGGCAAACGACCTACTCATGCACCAGGTTGCCTATGTAGGGTGTGAAAAATAAATCTTAGTAAGGTTTCACCAAGTTCCTTTAGTATATGACATCATATATGTGTATACACGAGGAAATGTAAACATGTAATGCAAGTGTGTGGACATCATGTGCTAACCTGACCACCATGACTCCTTGCGCGTCAGATCACCATGTGCTAACCAGGCCGCTAGGGCACCCGACTACACCTACTTTTGTTCAATGCCAAAAACCCATTGCCATCTTATTCCATCTTCCATATAAACCATCCCATACCCGAGGACTCAGGGTAGGTCATCATCCAAGTATTGCGCGCTACTCGAAGGGGCAGGGTAGGGTCCTATGTCCAAGCTCTAGACTCACCTTCTCACTCAAGGCAGTCCTATGTCCAATACTTGACCTCTACCATCTCAATCAAGGAAGGGTCTATCCATCTAATCCCACATCACATCCATACCTTATCTTAGTCATGGAAGTCCCAGCGTCTAGTCTCACTTCACCACACATCTTGAATCCCATCTCACTCATGGCAACCCCTTTGTCCAGTCTCACATCACAATACATCACATATCCCATCTCACTCATAGTAGTATAGTAGTTAAATATCATCATGTCACATCTAGGACTCCATCTCACTCATGGTATTCTGACCACTACCATATCACTCATAGTAGGGCTTGACCATCTTGTATCACAACGTCGAAATTCGAGTTTAGTAGCGGTTTAAACTGCCGCTAAATTGTTCTACGAAGGTTTTGAAAAACCGCTGCTAAATCATGTATCAACAAACAATTAGCGGCGTTTTTTAATTGTTTTAATTGTTTTTTAATTTTTTAATTTTTTTTAATTTTTAAGTTTTGTTAATTTATTTTTATTATTTTATTATTTTATTATTTTATATTCATAATTTTATTATTTAGTATTTATTCTTTATTTTGTTATTTTATTATTTCACTATTTATCTATTTTATTATTTTATTATTTATTTATTATTTATTATTATCTATTATAATTTATTACCAAGCACATGCGCACGCATGTGCATGTCCCATATATAGAAATTCTATGTTGTATGAGATTTGAACCCATTACCTCTTGCATATTCTCCAAAGACTTGACCACTCCGGCATACTCTTCATTTGGTGAATAAAAAGAATTGAATATACTTATATATATTAATTGAAAAAACAAACAATACATAACAAATAGATATAAACTCAATAATTATTAATCAATAACGATTAATCAATAATGATTAATAAATAATAAATAATAAGTAATAAATAATTATTAATTAATTAATTATTATTAATATTTCATAATTACTAATTACTAATTACTAATTAAAAAATAAAAAATAAAAATTACAAATTAATAAATAAAAAATAAATTAATAATAAATAAATAAATAAATAAATGATATGTAAATAAATGGTAAATAAAAAATAGTAAATAATAAATAATAATAATAAACAATAAATAGTAAATAAGAAATTAAAAATTTTATATAATAATAAATAATAAATAAATAAACAACTCAATAAATGAATAATAAATAAATAATAGATAAATAATAAATAAATGATAAATAATACATAATACATAATAAAAAATAAAAAATAAAAAATAAAAAATAAAAAATAAATAAAAAATAAAAAATAAAAAATAAAAAATAAAAAATAAAAAATAAAAAATAATAAATAAATAATAAATAATAAATAATAAATAATAAATAAAGAATAATAATGAATAAAGAATAAAGAATAAATAATAAGGAATAAAAATTAAAGAATAAGGAATAAATAAATAATAATAAATGAATAATAAAAAATAAATAATAAGAAATAAATAATAAGAAATAAATAATAATAAATAACTAATAAATAAATAATAAATCAATAATAAATCAATCATAAATTAATGATAAATAATAATAATAAACAAATAAAAAAATAAATAATAAATTTAAAAAAAATAAAATAACAAATTTACAAAAATAAAATAATAAAATTATAAAATTAAGAAAATAAAATAATAAAATTTTAAAATTAAAAAATTATGAAAACAAAATAACAAAATAACAAAATAACAAAATAATAAAATAATAAAATAATAAAATAATAAAATAATAAAATAATAATAAAAAAAAAAAATAAAAAAAAAATAAAAAATAAAAAAATAAAAATAAAAATAAAAAATAATAATAAAAAATAAAAAATAATAAAAAATAATAAAAAATAATAATAAAAAATAATAATAAATAATAAATAACAAATAATAAATAATAAATAATAAACAATAAGTAATAAATAATAAATAATAAATAATAATAAATAATAAATAATAATAAATAAATAATAATAAATAAATAATAAATAATAAATAATAAATAATAAATAATAAATAAATAATAAATAATAATAATAATTACTAAATAATAAATAAATAAATAAATAATAAAATTAAGATAATAAAATAATTAAATATTAATATTACGAAAATAAAATAATAAAATAATAAAATAATAAAATAATAAAATAATAAATAATAAATAATAAATAATAAATAATAAATAAGAAATATGCAATAAGAAATAAGAAATAAGAAATAAGAAATAAGAAATAAGAAATAGGAAATAAGAAATAAGAAATAAGAAATAAATAATAATAAGTAAATAATAATAAATAATAAATAAATAATAATAAATACAAAACAATACATAAATAGTAATAAATAAATAATAAATAAATAATAAATAAATAATAAATAAATAGTAAACAAATAATAAATAAATAAGAATAAATCAATAAATAATAAATCAATAATAAATAAATAATAAATAATAAATAATAAATAGTAAATAATAAATAATAATTGAAAAAATAATTAATGATAAATAATAAATAATAAATAATAAATAATAAATAATAAATAATAAATAATAAATAATAAATAATAAATAATAAATAATAAATAATAAATAATAAATAATAAATAATAAATAATAAATAATAAATAATAAATAATAAATAATAAATAATAAATAATAAATAATAAATAATAAAATAATAAAATAATAAAATGATCAATAAAAAAATATCTATAAATATCTATACTTATAATATATTTACATAAATATATATAAACACATATTTATATTACATAAATTTATATAAACACTCATATTTATAATTGAATATTAATATAAATATATATATAAACACAAGTAAATATAAATATCTCTATATATATATCTACACATATATGATATAAAAATATATAAACAAAAATATGTATAAATATTTACAAATGTATATAAAATCGATAATTATTTATTTTAAATGAAATGAATAAAAAATATTTATTTCCATTTGGTTTATACACTTAAAAATACATTTCTATGTAAATATGTATTTATACAAGTGATTTTATAAGTAAATATAAGGAAATATGCATATATTTAATTATAAATAAAACTACATTATGAAAAATGATAGAGTTTCGAAACCATAATATCAATATGAATGTAATCCCTGAGAATAAATTGATTCCACATCGAAAAAGAAAATAAGTCCCCCTTAAACAAGGCTGAAAATCCATAGAGTGTTAAAAAATTGGGATACCCATAAAACACATAAAAACGTTAAAAAACTCTGAAAATCCTAAAACCCCTAAAAACTATGAAACGACCATAAATTATGATCTAGAAATCAATTTCATCTCCACAAGTAGTCAAATAAAAGATCATGAACAATCTTTGATATGATAAATGGTACAGGCCTAACGGAGACATAGATTAGAGGTTATAACCATTTAAATTTTAAGAAACTGGGGTCGGTGATGAAAAACTCAGTTTTAAAGGCCTTTTGAGCCTTTCTGGTGAATAAAAACTATCCAGATCTCTTTGAACTTAGTATGAGACCAACTTAGGTATAGATATTATTACATGCTTCAATTTGATATGTGGTAGAGGCTAAACAGACACCCAGATCAAAAGTTATGGTTGTTTGAAGTTAGAGTTCAATTTTTAACTTTTTTGAATTTTTAATATATTTTTCCTTTATTTATCACATGATGTAAATCTCATGTGGTTTTATCTTGTTTCATAATCTTTGATTTGACTAGTTGTGGAGCTAAAAATGACCCTCAGATCAAAATTTATGGTTATTTGATGCCAAAGTCTGATTTTCATCTTATCGAAGATTTGTTTTCACTTTAAAATTATTATTAACTAATAATTATAAATATTTATTAATTAAAACATTATAATTAATTAAAATTATAAATAATAAACTTTATATGATAGTAAATAATAAATAATAATTAAATATGTTTTTATTATTTTTTTCTTCTATAACTTGTTGTTTTTTTAAAAACCGCAGTAAAAATAAATGATTTTTTTGAAAAAAATTATAAAAAAAATTAATTTTTTTTAAAAACTTTTAGCGGTGGTTTTTAAAAACACTACTAAAAAGAAACCTATAAATTTTATCCAAAAAAATATTTAGTTGCAATTTTGAAAATTGCTATGAAAAAACCACTGCTAAATTGCTGTTTTCCTGTAGTGTATCACTCACAGAGATGCCAAAAGATCTCAAGATGCACCATCTCACTCATGATTGCCCTAGTATTCAAGTACAATGAGGATTCCATCTCACTCATAGTATTCCAACTAATTTTATCTCACTCATAATGGACTAATGCGTTGGGATCCATCACCCACACAAGGTATGTCATCAATCATAAGAATATAATAAATCAAAATTTATCAAAAATAGGTTTGAAACCTATCACACAGCTCACCAACTCATCACCACATCAATCGGTAAATAGTTACAGTAGAACTACCCATTATCCCAGTTACATCTCAACTTTCCCATCGAAGTATCCACCAGGGTCATCATAGTCCTTATAGTTTCTGCTCATCGATACCAACTCATCTCCATCACCCCACTATGACTCAATGACCCATAGACTCATATTGACCCTAGCCTCAGAAGGTGAGGTCTAATCCTTATCTAGAGTAGTATCCAAACCCTATCTCGATACCCTATGAACCATCCCAAATAATTTAGCTATAATGCCCCTAGAATCCTTGTGCTAAGTCCCTATCCAAAACCCATGACCCACACTTGGTTCTCATCTCACATATCATAGGGGAGACTGCTCAACCCATCATTTGGAGGAAACCCCTCTCAATCACACCTTATCTATTTCTAAATTAATCTACCTTCTCCTCCAATGGCCTGAGGGCCTTATATTTTTATTATTATAAAAATAGAACCCCCTTTCAAGGGAAGAAGGGAAAACCCTAACAGACTTCATGGACTTAAGAGATTACACAACCCGAAGGTCAAAGAGAATCAAAACCAGACTGACCACACAGAGTTTCCCCTACCTAGCATAAAAATCTTGATAAATCTCTTCACCAATGAATTACTATTTGGAAAGCAGTGTCCTGTGTCAAAGCATATGCCCAATCTGATGGCTTCCACCATACCCTCTCAAACATCTAAATCCAAAAATCACTACACAGGTGAGCTACCTGCTTTGAAACTTCTATTGGGATGGACCTTGTGATTGAGTTCGGATACATCTTCAAATCAATTTGTCCAAATACCTAACCAAAAACAATTGAGACCATGTATCATATACCATGGATCACTCGAAACAACCATCACACAACCGCACAAAAAAAAAATCACCACAATCGCACAATAAAAACAAATAAACAAGAAGACCTGCAAGTAGACCGAAGGACCACCAAAAGCACACACCAAAAACCCTCCCCATCTGGGCCACACCTAGACCAACGAAAAGCCACACTGGAGCAGAACCGGTCCTTCACCCTCAGACGTCGAGCTAGGAAACAGAGCATGACTCCTCAGATCATCATATCTGCTGTGTTTTCTAGCTGAGGTCGCTCACAGAGACGTGACAAGAATAAAGACATGTCTTGGCTGATGAAGCCAGAAGCGACCATGGAATATCCAAGACATATGCTGGCTGAGGCCTTCATAGGCAGAAACGTGATGAAAATGGCACCTCTTTTGAGACGATGAAGCTGGAGTGTCTATAACAAACTATGCCACGTCGAGATGGAGGACACCAAAGCCGAGATAAAGCTAACATCGAGAAGGAGGAATCCGTCTCTGAGCCATTCGAGAATACATAGGAGGAAAAGAAGAGATTCTATGGATGAAACCCTATCCACACTCTATAGATAGAGCACTGCCACTCAGAGGCCCATTCATTCAATTATTTTCTAATCTACCTTCTCAACACGCTCAACGAACCTCAAACCAGCCTCATTAGGTTTTCACTCACTTGGCATGAGATGTACAATTGTCTCACCCATCATCACCAGGAATAATTCTCTAAATCCTTCATAAATATCCATAAGGAACCCATATTAGACTACTTATATCACCACTCATACCCTGATACCTACCAATGGCCTTATGTCAGCTCAACCAACATCCCCTCTATTGGAACCATGGTAATATATGGTGAAAAATGGTGTTGTGTATATTATACAATTTTTTATAGTATAATATTGTGGGTTGATGCTTAATGAAGTTGATTTTTTTTAAGAATAAGTATTGATTCATATTTGAATAACGTTAGAGAAAATGGAGTTGTTTCCTAGTGTTTTCCAAATTTTTGGGCTTAAAATATAGAGGAAATAAAGTCAAACTGCATAAGTAATAAAGGTTCATGAAATCTCATAAACTAATACTGATCATGTGATTATGTATTCTCACAAGTATCATGTGATCACATAAACCATTAAAAGTTACATTACCATGTGAATAAGGATAAGTTACAAAATCAAATAAGGCTTGAAGAAATCACATGGTGAAGACTTTCCAGCGCATAAGTTCAAAGAAATCTCATGATGTGGTCATGCAAAGTGCATAAAAAGACTCATGATGGTAATGATGGATGGATCTTGTATATTCTTAAATTCTAATGAAGCTCATGAGTGAAAAGGAGATCATACAACCTTGAGAATGGGTGATGGTTGGGTGTCAATTTTAAACAGATCACACAATGAAAATTAAGTGATGGGAGTCACACAAATCACATAAGTAAAGATACAAAGTGATTAGGAAATTGTTGTCTTTTGATGGAGGCCTCACATAGATAGACATGTGATCATGTGTTTTAGATTAATTTATGCGATAATGTTTCGGTGAGATAACAAGATTGAGTTAGTCAATGATGCAAATATTTTTTATGGATTTGTTATGTGTGTTAAGAAAGTTTTTTTAGAGGATTAATCCTATATAAAGGCCTCTGATTGACTCCTTAAAAATAGAAAAATTATCTTAAGGGGAAATATGGAGTCGAGAAAGTTTGGAAGGTTTTTTGGTGACTTATTAACATGACCAGTGTTTGTGTAGGAGTATTAGTGGATCATATATTTGATAACATAAACATTGAAAATATTTATTACCAAAGTCACACATCTCATTTCACTTAGATAAATTATTATAAAAGAGTTACACACACACACACATGATGTCTTTCACTCTTAATTTATTGACTAGGGTTAAGTTCCAATAAGTCTTGCAACCACATAAACAAAAAATGGATACACAATGAGGTATTTCTCATAGGATCTTGCAACTAGGGTTACATTCCACCTTGTCTTGTGAAGGAGATATGCACTCAAGGCTTTTCACATGAGGTTATGCAATAAAGTTAGGCATTGGGAGTATTCTATGAATAGTTTTTTTGGGAAAATTTATTTAAACTTATAAATAGGTGGATTCTAAAGATATTCTGAAGAATAAGGAACATATTGAAGAATTATATTGACACTCATCCAATATATTTCAAAATAACCCAAAGATGAAAAATGCAAACTTTTCAAAACCTATTGTTCATAATGGAAATTCCCCTAAAGAACCAGTTTCACATGTGGTAGATGTGATAATTCCTAGAGAGTTGAATAGAAAGGGGTTGCCGATCAAGTCTCTGATGAAGCATAAATCTTGGTCTATGCTTCACAATCTAAAGGTAATAGAAATGACTTGAATGAAAAAGTTAACAAATACAACAAAAAAAAATGTGGTTGATCAAAAAATTTCATTGGGGAAGATAGATGCTTCAACTATTCAAAAGAGTAAGAAAATATTATAAGTTGATTGTCCAGTCTCTTCTAAAAATTTAACCACCTCTTCAAAATATGTTGTAGACAGTGATGGTTTTCAGCTTGTTGAATATAAGAAGACAAGGTCTCTTGTGGATCCCCATGTGGTGGTTGAGATACCAATTTTGGCTCCCTCTGAACAAAAAATTGATTGTATGACTAAGATACATGGTACAAGGGTCACCCCTCCTGAAAAAACCCAAGAGATGTAGGCATACAACTCTTAATCTAAAATCATTGATGCTGAGACCCTATATTAAAGGATTAAATATATTCCTTTATGTTCTAAAATATTGAGAGGTCAGGGGTGAATATGTGGAATATTTTATTGGCACACTATTAAAGTGGATATTGATGAAACATTTAGGTCTCTAGTATTTATGCTCTGGGAAGTTTTCTTTGTTTCCCCATTCCCCTTCCTGGACCCTTTGTTTGATTTGATTATTTCCAATAAAAGAGGCACTGCCTCCACCTTTAAAAAAAGAATCATGTTATGAAATTGATGATGTGACACATTTAACATACAATTAATAGGGAGAAGATTCCCTTTGAGTCATTAAACTGAGGAATACTTCATCTAGAGAAGTGCATAAAAAAGATTAAATAGATGTGATATGAGAGAGGAAGTGTACTATCCCTGAATAAATTAAAAAGGTAGTGTTTCTAGAATGGATTTTCTATGGACAAAATATGTTATCTATAAAAAAATCACAACATAATGGATCTTTTCACATAAAATCATCGTAGGTGTGTTCTACTTATATATATCCCTTTATGGTGAACCATGTAAGATCTATTTTGTTCTACTTAAATTCACTGAACTTCTTGTTTTGGTGTTTTTATGATACTATCTGATATCTTTAATAAGTTACTACCATCATGAGAACAAGATCCTAAAAAATGGGCACCATGATTCACCCCTCCCCTCTTAGGGTGTCCCGAGGTCTAACATCCACCCCTTGGTGATATAGTCATCAGAAAATTACAAACACCATAAGTGCTAACAATCACTTATCCCAAGCATATTATTCCCAACACCACTATATCTCTTCTTCCCAATGTATTCCCGATCATTGTCTCTCTATCTGATCCCATAAAACATACAAGAAATAGGAAATCAGGTATAACAAGCATATAGATTTGTATTAAATGAACAACCAACCTATATTAAGGAGTTACCAAATGATCTATGCTCCACCGAGCCTTATCCAAGCTTGTCCATACCTCATCCAAGATCATACCACCATCTAATATCTTATAGCAAGCCATAAAACATAAATATTTAATTATCAAATTTAATCAAAAGAGGCATATTCAACCAAAAACTCATCAGGAATTTCATTCACACTGAAACCTAAACTGACCATCTATAGAAGGTCCATGGAACACCCCAACCTAATCCAAAAAAAAACACCTCTCATTTGACACCTAGTCAATTAGTAATTTCATAAAGTTTGAAAAAAAAACATAAATAAATTCACTGGGTTACATAACTTCAATGAAAAAATGATCAACAATGTGTATACAACATCTAGGGTCATCCTCTATCAACCACACACAAAATACCCATCCTCTTGTCTGATTCCACCCTGATATAGTGGAATAAACACCAAAATCTAGCTTAGTTTTTACCAAATTAGTAAGAAAACAAAGGGAAAAAACGAAAGGGAGGAAGAGTAGAGACTCACCTAGAATAGCCAATATAATGCACAAAGAACATCCCTAAATCAAGTGTAATGAAAATATAGGAAGGGGAGGGGGATCCAATCAAGTGAATATCCCCATGTGGATAATTAAACATAAATCAAATAGGGGTATAACCTCAAAATAAGAGTCTTATCCTCTTAAAAAAACCTCCCATGACACTATTCACGATGTGAAAAATGGGTTTACTCTATGATTCCACACCACATGAGAAATTCACATCTTTTAACCTAGTTTATGTCCTAAATTGTTTGATGTAAAGAGATCCACTTCTTAGAAAAACCTCATTCATGTCATGAATGTCTACATAAAGGTCACTAACCACTTGTGTAAGGGTCTTGGACCTGTATAAACATAATTCATTTTGTGAATGATTGCATCACACTGTGAATGGCCCTCAAATGAAAAATCTCAGAATCCCGATCACTCAAACCTTCTCCAACTATCAACCAAGCACCTATACCACCAACCAAGCCTAAAATCACATCCAAAATCACCATTCAAGGATGTATAAACACTCAAAATCCTGATCCAATTTCAAGTTCTCAAAACAAACCACTAACCACACCAAAATTAAAATTTCCTTGGAAATTTACATCTCATAATGATGTAGATAATTTAAAACCCCCCATCATAGGTATTATCATCCTTAAAAAGTTTCCTCTACTCCTCTATCACTAACTCATACCTACCTCAATCATCAATTATTAAAGAACTCACCATGTTCTTTCTTCAAAAAATATGTGATTCATTTTTTGGTGAATTATCAATATTAAACATTATGTGATTAGTCTAAGTGATTATTATCACTTATGGTATTTGTAAGATACATACCATTATAAATATTGAACTGAGTATCTTATTTAGGGAGAGACAAGCAAAATTTTTTATGAAGAATCTATCAAAAATATCCATATCACAAAAATTTATAACTTTAGAAGTTTTTTAAATGACATTTCATTTAAAAGGTATGTTTTCTTAAATCTCACATCCTTGGTAACAAATAAAAAAAAAATTCCAACATTATGTGGAGAAAATTATTTTTTAATCAATGACATGAATAAGAAATGTTGAATATGTGTCAAGTTTATTGTAAATACTTATATGTTTGAATTTTTTAATATGTGTATTCAAGTGAGTGTAGAAAATTCTAGTTGACTTATTTCATGATAAATTATTTTATCAATTGGTATTATCACTTTAAATAGCCTTAAATTAGTTTGAACTATCCTTGAATATATTTTGTGAGTAGTTTTGTTTCAGTTGGTATCATATTCAATAGATATTGGAAATATTTGTTGTCTAAATAAAATCCTATTATTTTCTTCAATAAGAATGGATCATGTAGACATAGTGTGAGATGATTTATGGAACATTTATTGAGAATAAATTAACACATCTTTCCCAAGTACCCTGTATCATTATCTATAAGAGTGAGAGTAAAATGAAATGAAATATTGATGAAGGGGGAGGAGATGAAAAAGAATAAATATAGAACATATTGAAATATCTTTTTATGGATATTGAAATAAAATATAGAGGGGGAGTTTATTGAGTCCAATTTGTGTGTTTTGTATTTATTTTTAATGATCACAGAGTAACCATGAAGCTTGATGTCAATATGTTAGTGAAGAAGAATTTATGTGAATAAAAAGATCTTAGATATTGTGAATAAGTTACCAAGTATGGAGTCACATTATATTAAGTGATGATTTTTCAAACATATTATAACTTAATGTTTTAATTTTTTGTCACTATTTATGAAAAAATAGTTTTTTCCTTATAATATTTTGATACATCTATTTATTATTGAAGGTAAAAGTACTTGAATATTTGAGGTTCCATCCATGTTGGTTATGTGAATTAAAAAATATGGATGAAGTTGAAATAAATTAAAAGGAAGTCTAAAATTGGATTATGTATTTATCATTAGTGTTATTATATAATGAATTTCAATTGGATGAGTTTAAAAAAAATACCAACACATGGAAATCTCAACACTAGAGCAACCAAGCCTTTATAGGAAAATCCTAGCTGAGCTCAAAGGTAGAGCCAACCTAGAGAAATTGTGAAGAGAGTAAAAGCCTCTATATAGTACATTGTAAGATAATGGTGTAAGTTTTGAGTATATTTATTTTTATCTTACACCATACAGGTTGGCAAGATATGCTCCTAGGGAGAACCAACTCCATAGGGATTTCACTAAGCCACTGATGATCTGAATTTTATTATTTAGTAGTGGCATACGAAGTTGAATTATGATATGGGATCTATAATGCGGTATAATATTCATTCATTAAAACTATTAGTGTATGAATAATTTAAATAAAAAAATAATTAATATCATATTATTATACATGAATTTTTCCTTTATTGAAAGTGTTTTAGTTTGTGCTGAGAACCACTACCATCAAATCCTTAAAGATCAAGTGTAGTGGAATTGTATTTCTAAAAATTCATAGATGCATGAATATGTAATTTCTATCTAAAGGAAAATCATGAATATGGAGTAATTAAATTATCAAATCTAATTTATAAAATACTGGCATGAAATTTTCACCCTAATATATGAATAAAAAGAAGAAGAAACAGTTTGAGTGATTCAATCTGAGAAGAATAGGAATCTTGTATATATATGTGTTTGAAGAATGAAATGATTCAATGAAGAAGGAAAACTATGATTTACACATCATAATGAAAAAATTGTGGATGTTTTGAGAATATATATTCAATGGGTTGTTTATCAAAGATTAAAACTTGGATCACACACCATAATGCTTGTCATAGTGTGATGAATATTTTCTTGCCTGAAATACCATATGATTTTATATTAACTCTATGACTAGTAATAACCATATTATAAATTTAAATTAAAGGTTATTGATATATAATCTACACATTTCATTATAATCATTCCTCATTAGCTTTTTTATCATGAGTTGAACCAATGGGGCTCGAGCCGCAACTACCCCAAGCCTGCCACTATTGGCCAAGGGCTAGAGACAAGATCCAAAAGGCATATCTAACATGGGGAGGCCTTTACCTAATGTACCTTTATGCACACAACCTAAAATATCAATGAATAAGTGTATAGCAATAATAATAAAAAGATGAAACATCTAGACTATATACTAAGCATGGAAAATCTATATGGTATACAAGAGTATAATATTGTAAACTGAAAAGAAAAGGGGAAAATACATACCCAACTAGGAAGATGTACCAACCTGATAAAACTAGAAACTAAAAGTAAAAAAAGACCCCAAATCCAGATATCCAAGCTTTGACCATCATATATGGTCCAGTGCACAAAGTATCCATAAGCTCCTCTGTAGTCACCATTAGCCTGTCCGTTTTCTACATAAGACACGACATGTACAGTCAAAGCCCATATGGGGATGAGTATATACATACATAGTAGGATGCCCTAAAATTTAAGGGGGAGAAATAAGAGACACAATAATAATAGATATATATACATATCAACCTAAAGAAATAGATTTCAAAATCCAATGACATGGATATAGATATATATATATATATATGATCAAATCAAAGAAACCCAAATGATAGAGAAGAGGATATTCATATCACAAAATAACCTAGAAAAGAGTGTCAACAGTTTCATAAGTCCATCAATGATTCCCAACATCTCACATGTTTTCCCAACATAAAAAATCTAAGTCAATCTAGACCTTTCCATTATTCTATATAGTCTAGGGGCACAAAATCTTGTTAGAGGATCCACGCCCTAGTGCAATAGGAGGGTTCCACTAAGTAGATAACTAGAGGACCCATTCTTTATCCAACATGAGGGTTCCACTCTAATGTTCAGTATAGGACCCATGCCTAGCCCAGCCAGAGGGTTACACTCTAGTAGTCCATAGAGGAACCATGCCCAGTCCAACTAGAGGGTACAACTCTAGTAGTCAAGAACCCACGCCCTACCTAGTATGCAGATGCCACTCGGATAACAAATAGATGACTCATTCCCTACCTAGTAGGTGGGTGCCACTCTAATATTCAATCGAGGACCCATTCCCTTCATGGAAGGAGGTATCCACTTGATTAATAGATAGAGGACCCATACCCAACTGACATAGAGGGTTCCACTCTATAGATAGATAGATAAACTATTTCCTACCCCAGTAGAAGGGTGCCACTCTAGAATCCTTTGGAGATCCTACATGATCAACTTCATCATCGAGTGTCACCTAAATAAGTGTCACACCCAGAACATATCACATCATATCTAAATTCCACTATGGATTACATAATAATATTATACTTGAAAAAACACTCAGTATAGGATACTCATAGTCCAAAATCAATTTCCAAAAGAAGGAGATATTGGAGTTTGAAGTTTCCTCAAATGGAAACTAGGGGTACACGATGTGTAAGCGACCCACACGGTTGGTGGTACCACTATTTTTCCTAGTAATTTCCTCGCAATCACATGGATCCCAGCCCATGTAGAAGTACATAGTGTGAAGGTGGAATACATGGTGTGTCCAGGATACTTGGGGTCAAGCAATGTTTTCCAAGATGTTTCTGTGTACTTTGGTACACGAAGTGCGCCTAGATGTGCCCATGTACTTAGGTACATGGCATATGCCTGGCCATATCATCCCACATGGTGTCTTTCCCATGTTCTCCACCACATTTCATTTCCAATCAAGGAGGGATACATAGAGTGTAGGTGGACTAAACACCATTGCATATTTATCTTTTTCCCAAAACCCTAGCCACTACAACATAGGGGTCGTAGGCTGTGTGATCTTCCAAACTACACGGCGTGTGGTCAAGATTTTTATAGAAGTTTAGATCTTACCTCTTCATTCTATATCCAGCATCTCCACCTTCATATCTAGCCTCCTCACCTCCCAAAATTGAAGGAAATGACCTCAATTCATCATTTATAGTCGTATGTTGGTCGTAAAGTGGATTTCAATTTGTCTAGCATGAACTTGTGCATATCATGCCTCATCAAACCCATCACCACTATCTCCATTTGGATTCTAATAAAAAAACCATTCACCCACTACCTATAAATATTCTGAATATATCCCTAGTTTTTCGTTCCATTCTCTATATGTGAACCCATCATGAATCTGAGGGTTTGATCAGGCTCGGTCCCACCCAACAATGTCGAATCACAACCTCGTGGTCCAATGATGACTAACATAAAGAAAGAAGGGAGAAAGGCATAAAAAACCAAGGTTTATTTATTTTTACTAAGAGTTATTATCCAGTGAACATTAATGAGGATATCCAGGGTGAGAAATGAAAGAATAATAAATTAAATTTCAATATATGGGCACATAAAATGTCTTATAGTTATAGAAAATCAAGAAACAATATGATCATGCTTAATTAATTTAATAAAACTAGGTAGAATACACAAATTAAAATAAATACCTAGAGATTGGATAATTTATCATTGAAGAACACAATCTATAATGATTTATAGGATTCATTACATTCAATGCTCTTTAATGTGCATCAATTTAGAGTCTCTTCATTTTCAGAATTTGATTCACCAATAGAAAGAGGAAGAATGCCTCTCGATTGTCCCATGGTTTATGTGGCTAACCCTATGAAAATTAACATAACATGAAATTTATAGGAAATTATTTTATGTTATTTTAAATTAAACAATTAAATTAATTAATAAATTTAATTTAAAATACAACCTCCAATGGTTGTTTTATAAAAACACACCACACCGACCTATTTTAGATTTCACCTAGGGTAAACATCGTGTTCCAGACTCAACTATGGTCTCGTATTTATGATCCAATATTATATTTAAGAGTTATAAAATTTTATTTAAGAAACTATACATGCATAATATAGAATATATTTAATATTTTTATTAAATTAATTATGGGCACACCGTGCCTTGGAATCACACACTGTCTTAGCTCCTAACTCCAAAAATATATGCAAAAATATTTCAAAGTCTTAGAAGGAAAAAAAGGTATCTACATCATTCCCTCCTTCAATATTTTCATCCTATGAAATAAAAACTTAACAAATATTTTGGAATACTAAGCCCCCATATGGATCTCCCACTCTTAGGATCTCTCCTGCACGTTCTTTTTCTACCACAACACACGAACCAAGGGGATAACCCATCCACGTAGGGTCCTCTCTGGTCAATCCTTGATCACCACCAGGTGATCCAGAAAGGTGGATCCATCCTCGATGTATATACCACCCCATTCAATAGCATGTGTAGGTTCATGCACCTATCTCCTCAGTTGCGAAACATGGAATATTACATGCATATAATCCAACTGTGGGGGTTGGGAGAGGTGGTAAGAAACCTCACCAACCCTCTAAAAGATCTTGAACAACCTGATGAACCTTAGGGATAACTTGAATCCCCAACTAAATATCCACAATACTTGTCATGGGGAGACTTATTAGTAAAATGTGGTCTCTATGATCAAACTCCAAGTGATTATGACATCAATCAGTATAATATTTATTCCTATGATGGGCTATAATAATCCACTCATGGATGACCTGGAACTTCTAAATCACTGCCTTCACTAACTCTAGACCCACAAGAGACTCCTTTCCAATCTCTGTCTAACACAAGGGTAACTTGAAAGGTCTCTCGTACAAGGAGTTGAAAGGTTCCATAGAAATAGTAAAGTGGTAGCTGTTATTATACGCAAACTCTACTAAGAGAAAGTGATCCTCCCATCTTTGGCCAAAGTCTAATACACAATCCCTTAACATATCCTCCAACACTTGGATAGTGCACTTGGTCTGATCATTTGTTTGGGGGTGAATGACTATACCCATCCTCTTCAAGGTCCCGAATTCCTCCTACTGGACTCTCCGAAACCATTACGTAAACCAAATGTCACAGTTGTAGAAAATAGTCATGGTAACCCCATGAAGGTGAATGATATCTCTAATATACATATTATTTAAACTCTCCACCAAACTCCACTCCTAAATAGTAAGTAAGTGTTTCGATTTTGTGCGTCGGTCAACTATCACCCATATGACATCATGTCCCTGCACTGTCTATGGAATACCTATAAAAAAGTACATGGATATTCCATCCCATTTTCACTCTAGGATCTCAAGGGGTTGCAACAAACCTATCAAAACCTATTACTTAGCCTTCACCCACTGATAGGTGATGCATCAAGAGATGAACTCAGCCACAATCCATCTCATTACAGACTACCAAAACTACCAATAAAGGTATTTTTACATATTACCCACACTAGTATGTATAGATAAATGAGATGTTTAGAAATCTTGCATTACCTCCTCCCGCATCGTGACTGGGACCACCATCCATTCTTGTAAAAGGATGACGTGATTCCCCCCTTTAGAATATCCATCTGGTGAATCTATTATGGATATCTTTTCATGAAATACCTCATAGTAAATGTAAATCAATTGGGACTCTCACATGCTGAAGGACCAGAGGTGTCAACACTACTGAATGAAGAAAAGTTTCACCCTCCTGCTCCACCAGGGTCACCTATAAGGAATCCAACTACTTAGAATCCTCCTATACCAAGCGATGCTAGGGATTCCTACTAAGGTAATATGCTAACACATTTCGCTTCCCTTAATTATCAACTATATCAAATTCATAGTCCTACAAGAACTCTAAACAACACCACTATCTCAGGTTCAAGTCTATCTATGTGAAGACATACCTAATACTCTGATGGTCTGAGTAAACCACAAAGTGCTCTCCTAGAACATTGTTCCTCCACATAATTATGGTTAAGACTACCAATAACATCTCTAAGTCATGATTCACATAGTTATTCTCATGGAATATTAACTGCATCGACCCATATATGATAAATTTTCATCACTGCATCAACACGTAGCCAAGCCTAGATCCCGAGGAATCACAATACACTACATACTCCATTCCCTCCTCCGATAGTCTCAAAATGGATAACTAATTAGCCTCAGCCTCAAATCCTCTAAGGATATCTAACACTACTCAGTCTAGGTAAAAGGATGCCCTTTTCACATTAGGTTGGTCAAATGGGCTGGAATCTTGGAGAATTCTTCTACAAAACTCCTATAGTACCGCATAAATCCAAGAAAACTCAGTACCTATGACATGATATCAGGTGGTTACCAAGAAATACCTACATAGATATTCATTGGGTCGATGAAGAAACCATGATTATAAATGATATTACTTAGAAACTAAACCTCATGAATCCAAAAATGGCACTTCGAGAGATTTACATAATGTTGGTGCTCTCGATAAAAATCCTAGAACACCCTCAAGTACTCTGCATTATCATCCTATGACATAGAGTATATGAGTATGTATTCAATGAAGAAAACCAAAAACTAGTCCAATTATGGTTGGAAGACTTGGTTCATCAAATTCAGAATCCTAGTGGGGGTATTCATCACATCAAAGGGAATCACCAGAAACCACTACTGAAAAAAATACCCTATACCAACGGTTTGGAACCATTGGTATAGGCCTCCAAATCATTGGTATATTCTATAACAACAGTTTTGAGAACCGTTTCCAAGTAAGCCATGAGGATAGGTCTATACCAACGATTTTGGGAAAACTGTTGGTATAGACATATACCAATGGTTTTGAAAACCGTTGGTATATGTAATATGAAAATCTATACCAACAGTTCCATAAACCGTTGGTATATGTAATTCAAAAAATAATCATCTGGTCAGTTTTGATCCCAGCACCTCCCGTTTGTGATTGAAATACCTAACCACTAACCTAACTTACTTTTGTGAACATAATTTCATAAATATATATATGTATTATCATAATTATTTTAAATTTTAATTTATTTAATGTCTACTGTAAGAAGATTCCATTAAAAATACATGTACCTATACCAATGGTTTTGAGAACCCTTGGTATAGGTTCTTTGATTTTGGGACCTATACCAACAGTTTTGGACAAACCGTTGGTATAGGGGTGACCTACACTAACGGTTTGGCCAAACTGTTGGTATAGGGTCTTTATAATGGACCAATACCAACGGTTTTCACTAAACCGTTGGTATAGGTCCAAATTAGTGAACCTATACCAACAGTTTGGCGAAACCATTGGTATAGGTCCATATAAGTGACCTATACCAACAGTTTTGGTGAAACCGTTGGTATAAGTCCAAATTAGTGAACTATACCAACGCTTTTCCCAAAACCGTTGGTATAGATCATATTTTTAGTAGTGAACTCATAGTTTCTATAGTGACATTAGAAGCCAGATTCAGAATTTCATCATTGGAAACACCCAATAGTTGGTATCCGGACATGATATCATTCTTCTATAACCATCTTACACATCACAATTTGAAAAAGAGGTCATCAATCCTCGGTAAGGGGTAATTTTTCTTTTTTGTGTTCTGGTTCAAGTGATGATAACCAACTTAAATCTTTAATATTCCATCATCCTTTTTCACAAACCACACTAGAGCTACCTAAGAGGAAACACTAGGCCTGATGAAACCATTCTATAAAATATCCTCTAACTAAAAGGTTTCTCCTATATCTTGGTAGGGGCCATCAAATATTTCTTAGAAGATATCGGTACGGTACCAGGATGCAAGTTGATGCAAAACCCCCTCTCCTTCCTTAGAGGTAGTCCCTAAACATCTTCAGGATATACATACATATAATCCTCCATGACTAAAGGAATCCAAATTTCTAAATATTCTACTATAGAAAGGGATACACTCTCTAATTTATGGGTTATGGGATGTATCCTCTTGCTCAAAACACCCATTGTCACTTCCATGAGATCTCTCTCACCTGTAAAGGAGAATCTTGTTCCATTAATGAAAAGGAATATGAATATTTGGTGGTGATATTCAATCTAGGATAGAACCATAGACAAATAATCCATACTCAATATAAAGTCATAGGTTTCCATTGTTATGAACAAAAGGTCCCACATGAACCTCTCTCCTCTAAGCGATATCTCTCAGTTTCGGTGGAAAAAAGACACTGAAGAAGTGTTCCCTATAGAAAACTCAAGGCAAATATGTTAGGATAACACCTCAATTGGGAGATCCATATCCCACACCAGAAGTATAGAGATAAAATAATGACTCACACCTATTTATACTAATACTGAGTAAAGAGTATAATAAACACAAATCATACCTCTAATCATCTCATGTGCTGCTAGGTCACACGCCTCCATAGTCTGTAGCTGTCTGCAGCCCCAACCACTAGTTCCCTAAGCCTGAAATGGGATACCTAGTGGTAGTGGTGGAAGGATATCATAGCCTCTTCCACCAACAATAGATCCTCCTCTAGGAGATCCACTTTCTCATCTTCCAGCTTCACCTCACTGGGTGCCTCCCTTCCCTCTTCTGTGAGATCCCTAATCATGATGATGCCTATGCTATGACGGTCCATCTGTTTTCTGCCTACGTTTCTTAGCACATATCATCAGGAACTCACATGATATGTGACCTCACCCATCATAAGAATATCATATCCCATATCTAGGATTCTATGACCCCCTATGCTACCCATGACCACATGTTTGAGCCTCATCCTAGGAAGTTCTCCTCTGCTGAGATCCTATCAGATGACATATTCTAGCTGTTGTAGATGACTTAGATTTGTGACACCCAATCCCAGCTCTAGCTACATGGATTCCCTATGACAAGGAAATATACATCACCAGTTCCTAATCTAATACCATATCATAGGTGGTAATGCATAAGGGTACCACATTGGCATAGATATCTCTACGAATTCCCTTCTCAAACTTTTGTACTCGGAAGTAGCTATCCTGGATCATGTCAAGGGTGTATCATGTAAGGGTTGTGAACCATGAATCATACTAATCCACTATAATCTCCCATATTTCACCTCCATAATCTCTTGAATCTAAACTGGGTGAAATAAGGATGGGTAGTACTTCTCATGGAATAATTGATGGAAGTTTGTCTATGAGAGTGTTAACTTATCATGCATATGGGAAATAAGACTACACTATCACCCAAATGCTCTATGAAAAAGTCTAGATAATAGAAAAAACCCCTGATCCATTAGTGACCAAATTATCTTGAAAACATGGACCACTAACTCTAACCAATCCTCCAATGCCTGGGGATCTGGCTCTCCATGGAACCATAACAGCCTCTGGTGCTGGAACTCATGGAGTGCACTAAGCCTGCGCACATCCTCATCGAGCTCTTCTGGTATGATCAAATACTTGATAGGATGAGGTGATTATACCTATCCACTAAGAGGAATGATGTCATGGGATTAACTCTTAACTGAGGCCTCATCACTCATCATATTTTCATCATGATCTGGAACGGGTAACCTGGATGGTTGTTGTCATGAAAGCATCTAGAAAATTTAATCAAGATATACCATGGTTAGATAAACATATATATAAATATACAATGAGAATATTACTTAAGAAGGACATTTAAATAATAAATCCTATATAATTCATGTACCATTTGATCCTTGCAACCAATGTATAGGTATTCCATGTCGACAAGCAGGAAGTCAAGGTCCAAGTGAATGGATATGTCGACTGCCGCAACAAAACTAGATTCCCTGGTCTGAAATCTAAACTTAAATACCCTTGAAACTATTTCCTTAATCCCAAAAATATACTCATAAGTGGAATACTCTAAAAACTATTCCAAGGATTTAACTACTTCTAATACCAATCTATCATGACCCGAACCAATCGGGCATGAGCCGCAACTACCCCAAAACCGCCTCCATAGGCCAGGGGTTTGTGATAAATGCTGAAAAGAATATCTAACTTGGAGAGGCATTTACTTAATGTAATGATATTACCACACCCAACTATCTCAATGCATAATTACATAGTAATAATAATAAAAATATGTTATAGCTGAAATATACACTAAGAATGAAAATATTATAGGGTGTATAAGAGTAAGATAATGCAAACTGAAAAGAAATGGGGAAAAATACATGACCAACCAAAAATATTTCCGAACCTAAAAAAACTAGAAAGTAAAAGTGCTGAGAGGGCCCAAATCATAATATCCAAGCTCAGACCACCATACACAATCCAATACACTATGTATCCTTAAGATCCTCTATAGTCACCACCGACCTATCCATCATCTTTATTAGGCACAACATGTGCATGAAAAGCCCATGTAGGGGTGAGTATATACATACAAATTAGGATGACCTGAAAGTTAAAAGGGGAGTATTATTAGAAAAAATAGGAATAGATAGATAGATAGATCATCCCAAAGAAAGTGAGTATAAAATCCAACACATGGATATAGATATATATAAGATCAAACCAAATAAACCAAATAAACCAAAATGATAGAAAAGGGGAACTCTATATCATAGCCCAACCCAGGAATGAGTGCCAACCATTCTAGAAGTCCATCCCTGTTTCCCAAAATCTAATGAATCTTCCCAATAGAAAAAATCTAAATTAGGACACAACTCACCACTATGCCACAAAGTTTAGGGGAAAAATATCTTGATAGAGGACCCATGCCCCTATATGTTAGGAGGGTTTTACTCAGTAGATATCTAGAGGACCCATGTCTTTTCCAACAGAAGGGGTCCACTCTAATAGCCAACAGAGGACCCATTCATAGCCCAATTGGAGTGTGTAACTGTAGTAGTTTGTAGAGAACTCATTCCTAACCCAATTGGATGGTTCTAATCTAGTAGTTAAGGACCCATACCATGACTAGCCATAGGGTTCCACTCAGATAGAAGATAGAGGACCCATACCTAGCCCAGTAGGGGGTTCCACTCTAATAGTCAGTCAAGGACCCATGCTTTTCCCAGTAGGAGAGTGTCACTTGATTAGTAGATAGAGGACCCATACCCACCCCAGCTAGATAGTTCCACTCTATAGATGGGTAGAGGATGCATACCCTATCATAGTAGAAGGGTTCCACTCTAGAGTCCTTTGGTGATCCTGCATGATCGCTGCCATCATTGAGCATTTCCTAAATAATAGTCAAGACTAGAAAATATCGAATCATATATCAAAAGAAACTATGGAGAACACCATCATGTTCTATATGGTAAAACACTTATGATAGGCTATTTTCGGGCCAAAATCTATGTTTAAACGAAGGCGATATTATAGGTTGAAGTTTACTCAAAAGGAAACTAGGTGAGCATGATGTGTAGTGGAACCACACAACATGTGGTCCCACTATTTCTTCTATCCATGTCCTCTCCATCACATGGTTCCTAGCCCATGTAGAAGTTCATGACATGCAGGTGGGCTACACGACATGTCCAAGCTACCCAGGGTTGAGCCATGTTTTTCTAGCCATGTCAATGTACTTAGACAAACAGCGTGTGCCTATAAATTTCCTCCAATACGGGGTCTTTCCAATGTGATTCACCACATGACATGTCCACTCGGGGAGGGATACATGAAATGTAGGTGGCCTACACATCGTTCCGTCATTATCTTTTCCCAAAACCCTATCCACCACAACATAGGGGTCACACACTGTACTTACTTTTAAACTACACAACGTATTGTCAGGATTTTTCTAGAAGTTTATATATAGTCTCCACACTCTAGATTTGATATCTCCTCCTTCAAATCTAGCCTCCTCACCACCTAAAATCAAAAGAAACAACATCGATTCATAATTTCTGTCCATTTGTTGACTGGAAAGTTGATTCTGATTCATCATGTATGAACCCATGTGTCTCATTCCACATCAAACACATTACCACCATATTTTCTTAGATTTAGGTCAATAAACCATTCACCTATAACTGGAAAATATTTTTAATCCATCCCTGTTTTGTTGTTCCATTCTCTTTACGTGAATCCATCATGAATCTGGGGGTTTGATCGGGCTCCGTCCCACCTGATAATATCGAATTATAACCCCGTGGTCTAATGATGACTAATGAGAAGAATGAAGGGATAAAGACATTAAAAACCCCAGTTTATCAATCATTTACAAATGTTCTTGGTCAATAAATGTTAATAGGGATATCTAGTTTAACACCTCAAGATTTTGTAAATTATTATTATTTTGAATTAATTTATCCTTTTTGATATTTTTCATTTCATGGAACACTAAAGATAACATATTTTATATTAAAGAACTATGTTTTTATTTTATTATAAACAAAACCAAGTTCATTATGCGTAAAATGAAACATAATGTTTGGCTTGATCTATATAGAACACTGATGTTAGATTGTGTTATACGCAATAATGAATTTCTTCGATGACTTATGTAACACGCAAGACCGATGTTTACCAAACAATAATATATTATTAAAATATTATTATTTAATATAATAATATAAACCCTTGACATTAAATTATATTTTATGGATAACTAATTTATGAAAATATATGGTTTACATAATATAATATGAATTCATAGGTTACCAATTAATTATAAATGAATATGAAAACTGATTGAATATAAAAGGAAACATTATTATGGTTACAAAGATATTTTACCCTAATAAATTAAATTTTCATTTATTTCTTACAATTCACTATGTCAAACAATCCTTTCACACGAAACATCTACTTGGCAAACGTTACACCCAATACCGAGTTTCTATGAAACATCATTTTATTGTTATTTAAACGAGTTAGTTATAAACTAACCATTAAAAATTAGTAATATGAATTGTAATAAATAACTTTAAAATATTTTCATAATTATTTTATATAAATAACACATATTTATAATGAAAGATATTATTTTTGGAAAAGTCATTTTATGTTTAAAAATACTGTTTTCTCGAATGAACTTCTTTTATGTCCATATGTAAAAAATAATAAAATTAATTTTATAATAATTTAGAAATTTATTTTTATAAAATAAAATTAATTTTTGAATTCATAACATTGAAATTATCCTAGGGTGAGTTTTTGGATTTTTTTGAGAAACTGCATTTTTGAGGAATAGTGAAAACTACCGCATTTTAGTTAAAAACTACTTTTTTTATAAATAATTATTAATTTTAATATATATTTTAATTTTTTTAAATTAAAATTAGATCAATTATACATATATTAACACAATTTAGTTCATTAGAATCAATTTCACTTTGAAATTGAATATAAAACCTTAACACATATTTGAAAAATTTTCAACTTTAAAAACTCGTTATTTCGTCCCGTTTGTGGGATTAACATTGATCCTAATTTTCACGTTTCTATGAATTTAATTTCAAATATATTAATTACAAAATTTTATTCATTATAATATTTATATTATAATAATTCTATGTTAATTTTTGACCAAAATGATTTGTAAAAGTGATTAAAATTAATTACAACGATTTGGGCCAAATTAAGGTTAATTTGGGACTAAACCTTAAAATTTTGGGCCCAAATGACCTATAAACTTGTTAAAAACTAATTTTATGTCCATATATCTTCCATAAAACTTCTATAATTTATTTTTTTTGGTTTTTATGAATTTTTTAGGTAATAAAATATGCACAACTAACTTGTTTCTAAAAATTCCAAGTGAGTCTTTTTTTCCTTCCCTATAAAAGGCCACCACCAGTACCACTTCTTCACACTTATAAAACCTATTAATTCAGGAAAATAACTTAAAAATAAACTTCCAAAAATCCATATATTCGTTCTATAATCATTTTTAGGACATAATGCAATCCAAGGATGCCTTTTGGAACAAACCAAAAGGAGTTACCCGATTAAGAGGTAACGTCTTCTCTCAAGTCCTTTATATTATTTTATTTACCCACCCCATAAAAACATCTTTATTAAATTATTATATAAAAAAATTATAATAAATATAATAGGATATTTTTATGTAAATGTTTTGACATAAACTTACACACACCTCCATCTAATGGTTAATGAACATACTATTTCTATGTACGACGAACTACTGCCTCACAAAATGATGATTATTCATTTTTCCATTACCACCTATAATGGTGGAAATTATGATAAAAAATATGTTTATATATGATATATATTATATTTATAATTTATTTATGCTTTTTTTATTTTTATTTATAACACACCTTTATGCTTTACATCTCATGTAAATATGATAATTTCGTTTGAGGAAGTGTGGACTACCGTCCCCTCAAAGCGATATGATTCGTTCATACAATACATGGATTTTATTAAGGATAATTTTAGATAATATATATGATATTTATGATATAATAAATATAATTTAAAAATGATATATATGTACACATATTTTTCTTTTAATTTCTTTCTCTCAACACAACGATTAAACTGAAATAACGTTCATGCGTACGTGTGACCTACTGTCTCCATGAACGGTGTATTACATTTCATACTTATATATTCTATAAATTATTATAATATGAATATAATGTATATAAATTATATTTATATCATGTTTTAAATTCTATAATAATGATATAAGTATAAGGATCAATAATATAACACATTAAGACACATACAAAAAACAAAGCGAATATTACCCGAAGTGAAACCTTAACATAAGGTGGTTAATAAGTGGGGAATATAAGGACATAATCAAAAAACATATGGTATTATATATAATAATATGGTTCTATAAAATATTTATAACAAATTTATATTTATTATAAAGGTGGTTTGTATGAGTAGAACTTGATTCAAGACACATGGTAAAGGGATTTCATCTCACTTTTTATTCCCGTGAGATACATGCTATGTTAACCTCTATTTCCTTTTGTGCGGTGTAAGTACTGAACATGATTTTATTATATCTATAATATAACTAAATTTATGGGTATTAACATAACATTTTTATTAATTTTCATTCGTGAGGTTTAAGTTTCAAAAGTTACCAAATCAGTAAAAATGCTTTGTCTCAATTTCCCTTCTTTGAGACTTATGTTTTGTTATGCACCTTAACTCTTTTTCGAGGTGTATATACTTCCATTTTACATGTTATATTGTGAATCTAATTATTTTAATGATATTTTAATATTAATGTAATTTAATTTTCTTACTTGTAGAGTATGACCCAAATTTACCAAGTTATAAGAGTTTATTGAGACAATCTCATCGCTTTTCAAGATTGTTTACGTTTATGCTTACTTTGTTGAATTATTATGTTACATATCTCAAGAAATTAATAATTTTTCTTTATATTTGGTTATTCATGATATATTAATTTAGTAGTACCATTTTATACTCTTTGGTACATAATATAGTTAAGAAGGTGTTTTTATGAAAGCCAGACTTTACCCTCCGCCCGAAAATCAATGTTCCTTTAAAACCATGTTTTATAAAAATGGTTTCCAAGAATATTATACTAATATAATATGAAAATTAAAATAAATTTTTACCCTTTTTTACTTTTACCAATGTTTTCAAATGAATCTTATTATCACTTTCCAAATGTGGAAATTTTCAATCTTTTTTACCGTGAAAAATGAATATTCTTTCTACCTCATATGACATGTACAAATTTATCTACTATCAATCCTTTGAAGATTTATTTTCATGTTTAAAGGTTATTTTTTTAAGAAAATGTTTTTAAAATATTTTTTCAAAGAAAATGGTTTTCAAAATCTTTTCATGCTTCTTTTATAAGTTTTCAAGTAAAATGGATTTAAAAACATTTTTAAGATTTATTTATAAGTTTTCAAAGTATTTTCAAGGAAAATAGTTTAAAAAACATTTTCAAGCACTATTTATAAGTATTCATAATATTTTAAAATAAATTATTTTAAAAAAATTTCAATATTTATTTATAAATTGTTAATATTTTTTCAAAGAAAAAGGTTTTTTAAAATGTTTTGAAGATTATTTTATATGCATTCATGGAAAAATGTTTTCAATTTTTTTCAATACTTATTTATATGATTTAAAGGTATTTTATATGAAAATGATTACCAAATGGTTTTATGTATTAAAAATACATTTTCAAAGAATAAAGGATATTTTACTTAAGAAATGTTTTTGAAAGATATTTAAAAATTATTTCCCTTCTAAGATGACATCTGTTGATGTTACTCATTCCCTTTTAGGAAATGATCCAAAGGTTCCCTTCAGATTATTTCCTCAATGTTTATGTTTTTCTAGAATGATGCTTAAGACAACTGCTTAACTTCCATGGGTTTTATACTTTTGAAACCCGCTTATTTCCACGTGTTATGCTTTCCTAAAGTGATTATGAAACCTATCTCTTTTTATAGGTTAATATGTGATGAAATGTTAATGATACCTATTTCATTTCATGGGTTATGATTTGATGTTTATAAAAAATTTCTATTTTTATGGGGCATGATATGATGAAAGTTTTATTATCTTGTGGAACATGTATGAATGATTTTATTATGAGATGAGTGGGACATATATCTCCATACAATGCATTGGGTAATGATAAGTTTTATATGAGATAAAAGGGTACATAGGTTTTAGCCTAATCCCAAAAACAAGAAGGTACATGGGTTGTATCCCAAGCCTAAAAACAAGAAGGTACATGGGTTATAGCCCAAGCCTAAAAGAAAGAGGGTACATGGGTTGTAGCCCAAGCCCAAAAACAATAAGGTACATGGGTTGTATCCCAATACTAAAAGTAATGGGGTGCATTATTTGTTAGCCCAATCCCATAGTAGGTACGCAGGTCGTAGCCTAAGCCTAACATATTATAAATGTCTTAGTAGTCTGCCTTGACATAGAGTTATTATATTCTTATGTGGTTGCCACAATCACTTGTTTTAGTCTTATGTTATGCTTTCATAGATTATGTTATCTATTCCATTATGATTCATGTATTATGAACTTCTAATCTTTATTATGATATCTAATATACAGGTAATGATCTTCAAATGTTATTCTCAAGTTCCATACCCTTTTGTTTATACTATACTTACACATTTCTTTTATTTACCCTTATTGAGCATCTGAGCTCACCCCTTTATTATGTTTCCTTTTTATAGGTTATGAAGGAAGGTTTTAGGGAGATGTACTAATGGTGGAGATATTTATGGGAGATTTAGATCTTTCACTAGGATAGAAGATTTTGTTTCCATGTTTCCAAAGACACTAAACTATTATGGTCCACAGGCATGTATTTTTGCAATATATTGAATATTCATCTAAAATGATTTAATATCCATGTATGTCAAGACTGGGTCATTATAGTTGGTATCAAAGGAAAGGTTTAGTCAACCTTTGGAAACTAGGATGAGAAAACTTTAGAGATATACCTAGGGTATATTTCTAAGGATATGTGTAGGGATGTCTCTAAGGATAAGTATAAGGATGATTGAACATTTAGAAAAATGTACTAGAATTTTGGTAATGGATAGAGTGAGTGGTTTCATAGAAATACATCCACACATGAATAATATAAGTGTATGTGGATCTGGAATAGATGTACCTAGGAGTAACAACTCTAACAAGATGTTCTGGGCTTGACTTAGGGTAATCTGGTACATGACAACAAGCCTTACTGTACATCTAGTTTGACACTCTTAGGGGATATGCTTGGGAATTAAAAAACTATTTATAAACCATAATGATGGATTCAAATAGAGGATTACTATGAATAAAATTGGATAAACCCAAGGTTTCATATATTAAATAAGTAGGATCCATAATCTAGGCATCATATAAGTACCATTTCATGATTATATAGTATCCCATTATGATAAATGTTTCTCACACTATGCTTTCTTGTTTTATTCAATGGTGATAATTAGAATGAAAATGGTTAAAATTTAATGTTTAAGATGTGGAAATTATGGGCATTATAAGAATTTATTTTCCAAGTGGAAATCTCATCAATTGAATTAGGAAGGTGGTATGAGTTTTTGTTATATCTCTAAAGATAAAGAGATTAAAAACAACATGTGGAAGGTATGTGATGCTCTTCCATTATTGTTTACATTAATCATAAGAACCATGATTTGATTGAGGTTGAGGATCCTTAATACATGATTCATATTTCATATTCTTAGAAAGAGGTATTAAGGAATAATTTGATGAATACTAAGTAATGGTTTAGGAATAAGGTTGGATGAATAAAGTATTTACATTTTTGAATTAAAATATTATGAATTATATGATTATTTTCAGTATAATTTTTCATTAAGGATTGAAAAGGACATGTTGAATGGTGATGAAGTCATGGAAAAGTGATTTCATGGAAAGGTGATATTTTTATTAAGGTAAGGTAACCATTAATTAATGCGTGGCGTCAAGTTAATGATGTTTGGATAAAGATATACTGGATATGAATAAGTAAATTGTATGGTACAAATTACCCTAGAACTGATTATTGAAAAAGTGTTCTATGTCATCAAGGATGAATTTTACAACTTCTTTGATTTAAATAATACATCCAAAAATCATTGGAATAAGGATGTATTAATGTTTTCCAAAAGTATTTATAGTAATTAAGGTTATTACCATGTTTCAAGGGAATATAAAATGAGGGTATTAACATGTTTAGAATGTGAAAAATAATTGGTAATTTATGATATATGGGGGATCAATGTTAATCCGATTTCATGACTTTCTTTATAAATCTTTAATTTTTCATCTTTCAGAAGGGTTATAAGGTTAACTATTTATGGAAAGTTTAAGTCAAAATTCAATTAATGTTTTTGAAATAAATGTATTATCTTTCCACATGAGGAATTATTCATATTGGATAACATATTTGTGTTGATGGTAAATAAATATAGATGGGTTGACTTATCATGGATCTCATGATCTGTTAATACTTTAGAAAAAAAGAATTCTCATTCATTTATTATGGTAAGAGAAGATGTTTGAATCTAGAAAGGCATAACCAAAGGTTGGTACTGTTCATAACATAAAGTAAGTATATTTATATATATTCTAGGTCAATAAAAATAATTACTCAATGATTGGATAATAATAAAAAATGTGTTGTCCTAATACCTTAATTTTTTTGAGTTGATGGAATTTTAAATCATCACAGATTTATGACTTTGAGGCCCTCAAAATTTCATTGATCATTCACTTAATTGTGATTTATGACCTCAATAAATCTCTATAAATATTTATGCTTTTCCTCCATGTAAAATATTCACTCCCAACCTATGTTCTCATATGAGGAAACCTAGTTATATATTACTTTGGGTAACTGTTATGGTTCCAACTTTTCCTTTTTAAGGGAATTTTTAGTATTCATTTTTATGATATGAATTTCTATGAATGAAAATTTCAAGTATTAAACCTTTGATAACCCAAATTAATTTCAAGGGTGAAATTCATTTTAAGGGGGGTATAATGTAACACCCTGAGATTCTGTGAATTATCTTTTTTCAAATTAATTTATCCTTTTTGATATTTTTCATTTCATGCAAAACTAAAGATATCATATTTTATATTAAAGCACTATGTTTGGCTTGGGTTATAGGAAACACCAAGTTAATCATGCACTACATGCAATATAAACTTTGGCTTACTCTACAAAGAACACCGAGGTTATCTTTCTTTATAAGCAATAATGAATTTCCTCAATGAATTGCGTAACACGCAAGACCGAGGTTTACCGAACAATAATATATTATTAAAATATGATTATTTAATATAATAAGATAAAATCTTGATGTTAAATTATATTTTATGAATATTATTAACTAATTTATGAAAATATATGGTTTACACAATATAATATGAATTTATAGGTTACTAACTAATTATAAATGAATATGAAAATCGATTGAATATAAAAGTAAATATTATTATGGTCAAAAATATATTTTACCCTAATAAATTAAATTTTTATTTATGTCTTGCAATGAACTAATTCAAACATTCCTTTCACACTGAACATCTATTTGGCATATGTTACACACAATATTAAGTTACTATGAAATATCATTTTATTATTATTTAAACGATTTTGTTATAACCTAGTTGTTAAAACTTAGTATTATGAATAGTAATAACTAATTTTAAAATATTTTCATAATGGTTTTATATAAATAAAACATATTGATAATGAAAGATACTATTTTTGGTAAAGTCCTTCTATATTTAAAAATACAATTTTCTCGAATGAACCGCTTTTAATGTACTTCTATGAAAAATACTAAAATTAATTATAGAATAATTTAGAAATTGAATTTGATAAAATAAAATTTATTTTTTAATTCAAAATTTCTAAATTATCCTAGGTGATTTTTTGTGATTTTTCTGAGAAACTTCATTTTTTGATGCATAGTGTAAACTACATCATTTTAGTTTAAAACATCTTTTTTGTTTAAATAATTATTAATGTTAAATTGTATTTTAAATTTTCTTAGAGAAAAATTAGATCAATAATACATATATTAAAACAATTTAGTTTATTATTATAAATTTCACTTTTAATTTTAATATAAAAACTTAACACACATTTGAACAATTTTCTACTTTAAAAACATGTTGTTTTGTCCCATCTGTTATATTTGCATTGATCTTAATTTTCCTTATTCTATGAATTAAATTTTTAAAATCTGACATAAACTATTATATTTAGTATAATATTTAGATACTAATAAGACCAAGTTAATTTTTGACCAAAATGATTTCTAAAAGTGATTAAAATTAATCACAGCGATTAAGGCCAAATTAAGGTTAATTAGAGACTAAACCTTAAAATCAAGGGCCCAAATGACCTATAATATTTTACAACACCAATTGGATGTCCATAGTTCGGAAATAAACCTTAAAGTATTGAGTTTTGTTGGTTTGGTATGAATTTTTAAGGTAATAACATGTGTACACCTAACTTTTTTCGAAAAATTCCAAGTAAGTCCTTTTCCTTCCATATAAAAGGCCACCAACACTCCCACTTCCTCACACATATAAAAACTATTAAGTTAGGAAAATACCTGGCTAATAATATTTCAAAAATACATATATTCCTACCATAACTATTTACATTGGCATATGGAAATCCAATGAAGCCTTTTGGATCAAACCAAAATGAGTTACCCAATTAAGAGGTAACGTCTTCTCTCAGGTCCTTTCTTTTATTTTAATTAACCACCCCAAAAAAATATTTTTATTATATAATTATATAAAAAATATAGTATCCTAAATATACTAGTATGTTTTTATGTAAATTGTTCTACCCAAACTTACACACACCTCCATCTAATGGGTAACACACATACTGTTTCTGTGTACAACGAACTATTGCATCACAAAACGATTATTGTTCATTTTTTACATTACCACCTATCATTGTGGACATTATTATAGAAGATATATTTATATATGATATATATTATGTTGATAATTTCTTTATGCTTCTGTAATTTTTATTTTGAACATATATTTATTCTTTCCATCTTATGTAAATACAATAATTTTGTTTGAGGAAGTGTGGACTACCACCCCCTCAAAGTGATACGATTCATTCATACACTACATGAATTGTATTAAGGATGGTTTTATGGAATATATATTATATATATAATATCATAAAGATAATTTAATAATGATATATATACACATATTTTTCTTTTACTTTCTTTCTCTTAACACAACAATTAAACGAAAATAGCGCTCATGCGTACGTACGACCCACCGTCTCCATGAATGATGTATTCCGTTTCATACTTATATATTATATAGATTATTATAATAAAAAAATTATGTACATAAATTATATTTATATCATGTTTTACATTATTTAATCATTATATATGTATAACGATTAACAATATTACAAATTAAGACACATACAAAAAACTAAGCAAATATTACCTGAAGTGAAACCTTAACATAAGATGGTTAACAAGAGGGTAATATTAGGACATAATCAAAGAATATATGATATTATATTTAAGAAAATGGTTATTTAAAATATTTATAATAAATTTATATTTATTATACAGGAGGTTTGAATGAGTACAATGAGAGTCAATACACAAGGTAAGGGGATTTCATCTCACTTTTTATTCCCGTGAGATACATGATATGTTCTCCAATATTTCCTTTTGTGTGGTATAAATAATAACCATGGTTTTATTATATTTATATTATAAATAAATTTCTGGGTATTAACATATCTATTTTATTAACTTTCATTCATGGGTTTTAAGTTTCAAAAGTTTCCAAATCGATAAAAATGTTTTGTCTCAATTTTCCTTCTTTGAGACTCATGTTTTTTATGCACCTAAACTATTTTTCAAGGTGAATTTAATTCCATTTTACATTTTATATCATGAATATATTTCTTTTAATGATAATTTAATCTTCATTTAACTTGATTTTTTTACACGGAGAGTATAATCCCAAGTTACCAAGTTATAAGAGTTTATTGAGACAATCTCATTACTTTTTGAGATTGTTTATGTTTATGATTCCTTTGATAAATTATTATGTTCCATCTCTAAATTCAATCATAAATTTTATTCTCATATAGTTATTAATTCTATATTCATGTAGTAGTACAATTTTCTACTCTTTGGTACATAATATAGTTAATAAATCCAAACTTTACCCTTTCTTCGGTCGAAAATCTGTGTTCCTTCAAAACTATGTTTTCTAAAAAGGGTTTCCAAGAATATTATTCTAATATACTATGATCATTAAAAGAAAAGTTTCCCTTTTTCTATTTTACCAATTTTTTCAAAGGAATATTATTGTACCTTTCCAAATGAGGATATTTTCAATCTTTTTTACCATGTAAAAGGAATGTTATTTTTACCTCGTATGACATGTACACATTTATTCTCTATCAAACATTTGAAGCTTTATTTTCATGTTTAAAATTTATTTTTTAAGAAAATGTTTTTAAAATATATTTCCAAAATAAAATGGTTTTCAAAATTTATTCAATATTATTTTGTAAGTTTTCAAGGAAAATGGATTTCAAAACATTTTCAATATTTATTTATAAGTTTTCAAATTATTTTCAAGGAAAATAGTTTTCAAAATATTGTCAGGAACTATTTATAAGTTTTAAAAGTATTTTAATAGAAATTATTTTCAAAAAATTTCAATATTTATTTATAAGTTTTCAAAGTGTTTTCTAAGAATTTTTTAAAAATGTTTTGAATTTATTTTATAATATTTCAAGGAAAAAGGTTTTCAAATGTTTTTAAGTATTATTTATAAATTTTAAATTTATTTTCTATGAAATGATTATCAAATGGTTTTATGTATTAAAAATACTTTTTCAAAAAAGAAATGATATTTTCCTCAAGAAATGTTTTTTGAAAGATATTTCAAAATTATTTTCCTTCTAAGATGATATCTGTTGATGTTACTCATACCCTTTTAGGAAGTAATCCGAAGGTTCAATTCATATTCTTTCCTAAATGGTTTATGTTTTTATAAAATGATTATTATGACACCCACATCACTTCTATGAGTTTTATGATTTTGAAACCTGATTCTTTCCATGGGTTATGTTTTCCTAAAGTGATTATTAAATCTATCTCTTTTCATAGGTTAAGATGTGATGAAATCTTAATGATACCCATTTAATTTCATGGGCTATGATTTGATGTTTACAAAACCTATATATTTTTATTGATCATGATATAGTGAATGTTTTATTTTCTCATATCACATGTATGAATGATTTTATTATGAGATAGGTGAGACCTATATCTTCCTCTAATTCATTGGATAATGATAAGTTGTATATGAGTTTAAAGGGTACATGGGTCATAGCCTAATCCCAAAAACAAAAATGTACATGGGTTGTATCCCAATCCCAAAAACAATAAGGTACATGGGTTGTATCCCAAGACTAAAAGAAAGAGGGTACACAGATTGTATCCCAAGCTCAAAAATAAGGTTCATAGGTTTTAGCCCAAGACTAAAAGTAAGAGGGTACATGGGTTGTTAGCCCAAGCCTACAATAGGTACATGGGTGGTATCCCAAGCCTAACATATTATAAAAGTCTTGGTAGGATGACTTGAAATAGGTTTATTATATGAATTTGTGGTTGTAACAATTCCATGTTTTGATCCTATGTTATGTTTTCATGGATTATGTTCTATATTTCCTTACGATTCATGTCTAATGAACTGAAAATATTTATTATGATCTATAATATACATGGAATGATCTTAAAATGTTATTCTCAAGTTCTATACCCTATTTTTAATGTTATACTTACACATTTACTTTATTTACACTTACTGAGCATATGATATCACCCCTTTATTATGATTTATTTCCCCAAGTTATGAAGAAAGGTTTTAGGTAGATGTACTAAAGATGGATATCTTTATGGGAGATGTTGAAGATCTTTCACTAGGATATAAGATTTTTTACAAGTTTCAAAATACACTAAACTATTATGGTCGTCAGGCATATATTTTTGTAATATACTGTATATTCATATAAAATGATGTAATATCCATGTATGTCAAGCCCGGGTCATAATATCCAGGGTGAGAAATGAAAGAATAATCAATTAATTTTCAATACATGGGAACATGTAATGTCTTTAAATTGGTGTAGATTAAGAAGATATACGATACTACCAAATAAATTTAATAAAATAAGGCATAATCCACAAATAAAAATTCCTACCTAGATACTGGATCATTCTTTTTCATATAATGCGATCACCAATTATTTATTGAAGTCATTGTGTTTGCCATGCTTCGATCTGATTGGATTTGGAATCTCATCATCGTGAGAATTTTATTCTCCAATGAAAGGAGGAAGAATGTCTCTTGATTCACCCAAGGTTTATTTTGATAACCCAAGGAAAATTTATAGAATAGGGAATTTAAAAAAAAATCTATTTTGGTCATTTTAAATTAAATAATTAAATTAAATAATTAATTTAATTTAAAAGGAAAGTGACGACAATCATTTTATTTGAACACCATGAACCGACCTATTTTAGGTTGATCCTAGGGTAACAATTAAATTACATACTCAAACTTGGTCTTGGATTTCTGATTCTAGATTCCGTTTAAGAGTTATATCATTTTCTTTATGAAATTTTGCACATGTTATATAAAATATATTTAATATTTTATTAAAATTAATTCCAGACACACTGGGCCTTAGAATAAAACACCGTCTTAGTTCCTAACTCATAAAATATATGTACAAATATTTCAAATTATTACAAGTCAAAAACTGGGTCTCTATATTTTATAAAAAACCTTTTTTTAAAGCTAATTTTTTTACTAAAATCCAATATAAAGTTGATTAAAATGTAGTTAAGTAGATTAAATGTAGACAAAAAATAATTTGTTACTTTAATTTATATTGAAAACAAAATTTTACTTTAAAATTACTTAAATTATTGAAAATAAATTAAATTTTTACAAAAGATTGTATTTTTAACTATTCACTAAAAAATCAATATTTTCGAGAAAATCGCAAAATTTCATCCTAAGTTAATTTTGATATGCCGATTTCAAAAATTAAGTTATTTTTAATAATTTTTTTTATAAAATTTACATGAATTAATTATAATTTTTTTTCACAGAAAGAAATAAAAAACATTTTTTAAGAAAACATGTTTTTAAATAATTAAATTACTTTATAAAAAAATTGATTTATTATTTACTAAGAGTTTATAAATAATTTATATTGAGAAGGATATATATATATATATATATAATAAATTAGTTAATAATATTCATACTCATTAGTTTTATGGCTAGTTTATAGTGGTTATATATTCCACAAGTCATTTAAGATCGATGTTGTGTGTCGAATACGCTACCAAACATAGTTTTCTTTTATAAAATATCAAGGGGTTACACAACCTCTTACATATGGTTATAATAAAAGATTTAATATATACATATATATGATATTTATTATATAATAATAATTTATAAAATACAACACATCATATTTCTTCTTACCTTTCCATCCATTGAAAAATTATAACACTGTTCGTCCATACATGTGGATTACCACCTCTACGAAGTGATGTGATTTATTTTTCACCACTGAATTGCATGTATGATATATATATGTATGTTAAAAGAATTAATATGGTATTTATTATATAATTATCATTATTTAAATATAAAATAATACTTACCTTATTTCCATCACGATCGTTGAAAAATGGAAATGTCACTCAACCGTACGTACGACCTACCGTCTCCATGATTGTAACATAGTTAATTTTTCATAACCATCATTCAAGGTTGGTTTTAAAAATATAATTTATGTGAAGAATGATAATTATATCATTATTATTATTCTATATGTTATTGAATAGTGATCCCTTTGACCACTAAATTCAATTTTTGTGATTATAAACCGAACATCCTCAAAACACATGATGTGGATTTAACTGATTAAGTGATTAAATATTTCATTTAAAATAATTAAAATAAATAGTTTAAGGATAATGTATTAATAATATAAAATGTTCTTAATAAATTAAACAATGTATATAATCCTATTATACATGATTTTAAGGGAATACTTGACAAGTATAGACTCTAGGTAAGGGATTTCATCTCAATTTACTTTTATTGAGTCATATTTTAATGTTATACACCTAATTTATTTTATATATTTTTACATAATACCATTTTTATATTTTATATCATTAATCCTTCATAATTTATGGTAATTTATGTTTATATTCAGTTTATTTCATCCAATGGGATTTGAATGGAAAGTTACCAAGTGTTAAAGAGTTTCATAACTTAATTTCCATTCAATTGGTTAGAACTCTTCTTCAATTACTTTTTTATTACACAATTATGCATGAATTGATATATAATTTTGTTAATTATATATTTTAACTTATTTTATATGTATTTATATATGTTCACATAATCACATCATGTAGTAATTATCCCTTCAAAAGTTATGATCATTATAAAGTTTCTCTTTATCTTAATCTCATTTTCCCAAGACATGATTCATGTTGTGCACCATGATTTCCTTGTGTAGTGGATTTAATAACTCATGAGTGAATTTTAGCATATTAATTCCTGAAATTAATTATATTTATATATCCATATGATACTCTTTCTTTTAATTAACTTTTATTAAAAATTTACCCAAGTAGTAAAAGCTTTATGTTTCAATCTCCTTTTTTTTGAGATTGTTTATGTTCAAGGTTTCTTTAGAGGAAATAAGATAATATTATTTTCATGGACCAAATATCTTTTATTCTCCTCTATTTATTAATTTGTTTTACAAGTTTAATTTTCATCTCCTCCGTTATTTATTAAGGAATTATAAATAAAGTTGTTTTTATGTGATATCGATCTTGTAAATTATTTTAGATCAAGAATACTTCTCTTCCGTATCCATGTTTTCTATTTTTTTTCAAGAATTTTCCTTTATAAACATAAATTATTTAATAATTTTATTTTTCATTATCTTTAACCTTATTTTAAATTTTTTAAAAGGAAATTTGATATCATTTTCTGTATGGGTCACTTTTAACTCTCTTTACAAAACGTTTGAAAATAATATTCATTTTTTAAATTTACAACATGAATGAAATTTACATACATCATGAACATTATTTTATTTGAATATTAATTTATAATTATCTAAGTTTAGTTTTATAGAAAATTATTTTCACAATATTTTGTGATATTTTTAAAATTTTTAAAAGTGATTTTCCAAGTGGAAAGTATATTTTTCTCAAGAATGTTTTTCATTATATTTTAATGGTATTTATATTCATAAATTGTAGAAAATATTGATGTTACATATGATACATTGGGGATTTTCAATAATAATACCATCCTTATTCTTTCTTTGGATGGATTATGATTGTATCATAGATATTTTTATGGAACCCATTTATTTTACATGGTTTAATCAAGTTGTTAAAGGATTAATATTTTTTTCTATGAGTTTTATGATGAAATGAAAGATATATGTACTTTATTAATGTTATAGTTCTTGGATATTATTTATGATGATGGTTGGTTATATTATAAACTAAGTACAAGTGATTCTATTATAAACTAGGGATGGGTGAGTCTATTATATCTCTATAATGCATTGGGTAATGATTATGTTCTCCAAAAAATTATGTTGGAAGTCGACCATAATGGATATTTCAATTACAATGGTTATTTTAAGTCTTATATGAAGATAATTTACTAATATTCATATAAATTTCCTTTATGATTTATATGTGTTTTTAATGGTTCTTTTGATTAATATTGACATCACATGGATCATGATTTTTGATTCTCCTGAATCTCTCATTTGAAAAATCTTATTAAATTTCATATGTTTTATGATCTATGTTTTGATGGGTATGAATTCTAATATTTTATATGAATTCACCTTGATTATTTCATGATACACTTATGCCCATATTATGATTATTGATAGAATTTAATTTTTAATGCTTATATTTAACCTTATTGAGTGTTTGATCTCACCCTTATTATGTTCCATTTTCTCCCAAGTTGTTAATAATTTTTTTAAGTATGTTAGCCTAAGAATGTTACCAGATTTGAAGAACATAACAAGAGATGATACATATTTTTTTGAACTATTTTTTTATAAATCCAAGTTGTTATGTAAGAGTTTTTCCTAATTCTCTAAAACTCTAAACCTAAAAGGTCCTTGGGTATATAAGTGATACCATACTTTCTTTTTTATTTCATAAATTTTTTATTGTAAAAATTGGGTCACATTTATTGATATGAAACACATAATTGTAAAGATGGTTCTTTTATCATCGAATCTGAGAGTGTGGATCTGAGGCTATCTTAGTTAGTTTCAGAGGAGGGTTTAGATAAATTTTTATATTAGGATATTTTCATTTGAGGTTAACTTAATAATTATGGATACTATCATGGGGTTACAAGTTTGAGGTTAATAATATGTTAAATGTCTTAGAAACCCCTTTTTAGGTTTTAAGTGTTGAGATTTTGAGGTAATTAATGATGTTTTAGGATATATTTTATTAGGCTGAGGTATATGTAAAAATTAGGTATACTATAATGGATTTCTTCTAAAGAATACTGTTATATTTATGTGGATTTATACAGAAAGTTATGATATAACCTTTGAGGTTAAAACATTATTTTATATTGATACTCTTTTTAGATATAGGGTTATTTATTTATGGAATGATCTATATTGAACCTTTAGTGATGTTGTTGAATTTTGGAGATAAATGTATCATTTCTTCATATTAAGGTTTAATAATTTTAGAAAACATCTCAACTTATACTAACCATTTTGGTTTTGGTTAATGTATAAATACATAGGGAATAAATTTTTATCTATTTTTTGAATTATGTGATCTATTAGAAGTTGATTTTAGTGCTTCATGTATCAAACATTCATCTTGAATACTCGTCGTTTAAAGTAAAATATTATATTGTAGTTGAAATTGATTAAAGGGTGAAATTATACTTATCAAGTAATTATATTTTCCTTATGTTCTTAATATATATGAAAATAGAATTTATCAAATTGAGGAAAAATATCTTGAGAGTAAATGTTATCCTCTTACCTTCATTTATGATGAAACTATGGTCTTTTTCATGCCTCTTTAGTTTCTGGTTTTGCGGTTGTTAAATTTCTCATGATCATTCACTTTCTTAGGATCAAATATCTTTGGAACTCTATATAATTATTTGGAAATTTCATTTTTTCTATATTTATATATTTTTAATTCCAAGTAATGTTCTCTTATTTGTAAACCTAGTATGTGTTATTCCAGATGACCTATGTACTTCCCTTTCTCTCTTTTCAATGGGAAGTAATATTAACCCTTTTTATGATGTGAGATTTAAACCAATGTATTCTAAAATGTCAAACATTTTATTACCAAGAACAAGTTAAATTTTTTAATACAATATATATTGGGGGGGAGGAGAATATAATATACCTATATTTTAATTTATATACTATATTCAATAGCATTCAAGATACACATCACCAAGCTTAAAAGAACCATAAAATATTATTATTTAAATATGAATGTTATAAACTAGCCATTGAATTGGTGAGTATAAATCGGATTAACCATATTATTAAATGTATATAAATTTCATAATAAATAAAAATTTATTAATTAATTCTTAGGAAACAATCACTCAATTTTTAGTAAAGTGATTTTATTCTTCAAAAATAGGTTTTTCTTTAAAAATGGGGCTGCTTGATTTTTATGAGGGAATATTATAATTAATTTCTAGAATTTTTAGAAATTTTGTTTGATAAAAAGGATATAATTTTTTAAATTATCATTTAAAAATTATCTTAAAGAAAATATTTTGTATTTTTATGAAAATATTGATTTTCCAGTGAATAGTGAAAAATACTAATTTTGATTGAAAACTATATTTTTGAATCAAGAATTTATGAAGATAATTTTTTTAAATGGTTAGAAAATAAAATAATTATTTTTTATATTATGAATAATATGACTGATTTCATTGAAATTAATTTTATCATTGAATTTGGTATAAAAACATTTTTATACTTAAAAAAGCATTTTTCACAAAAAACTCTTTTTCATTGTGTTTTTTTAGTCTTAAATTAATTTCAATAAATTATAGACTTTGAATATTAAAAAATTGATTTCATATTTTTAATAAGGTGGTCCAAATTTGGTAAATAGTTCCCTTTTATTTTTGGTCATTATGAACAGTAACTTTAGTAAAAAATTGGCATCACGGTAAGGGTTAATCAAGTAATTGAGGTTAAAAATAATATGAAAAGGTCTAAAAAATAACTTTAAAACTTATATTTTTCCTATTTTATGAGTTTTTTGGACATTTACACCATATTTTCTAAAATATTTTGAATTGGTTCCATATTTATTTTATTTTTACCTTTATAATATTCTAGTAAAAGATAAATAAAAAAATGTGACTTTATTTCATTTTAATATATATAATATTTTTTGACAGTAAATAAAAAAACTTATTTAAAATTATAAATTTTGATTTTAAATATAATTTTTTATTTTTTTAGTGGAATTTTTTTTATAATTTTTAGTGATGAATAAATTACCTTAAATACTTACGTAACATCGACACAATATTTATTCAATTAATAGAAAAATAAAATAAATGATTATAAAAATATGAAAAGTAATATAATTTTACTGGATTATTATGTTACATTAATATTTTAGGTATTTATAACATGTTAGACATATTTTAAAGGATTATATTTGAATTTATTTCCTTTCATTTTTTTTCAAAGTAAAATTAAAAAAATAGTTCCAAAAATTACATTAATAGTATTTTATAATAAATAATATTTAATTAAATGATATAAAATTATTAAAAATAATATATTCCTAAATTTTTTTGGGAAATGGTTTAAAATATCAAAAATAGTCTTTTTATGGGCCATTTTTTCTTTTATACTAACTATCTTAACCGCTAAAAAGTAAAAACATGTTTTTATCATGGTAATCGTCAAACAGGTTAACGGAGGGTTAAAACAAAAATATAAGGGTGAAAACATCACCTAAAATAATAAAATATTTATTATATAAGATTATTTAGACTTATCCCCATATTATATTCTAATTATATCAATCTCGAGTCATTTTAATATGAAAATTAATTTATATTAATTTAATACTTTAAGAAATTACAAGAATGCCCCCTAATTATAAAAGGACAGCCCTCTCCTCTTCTCTACACACATGAAAAACCATTTGGTTTAGAAAAGAAATTCCCAAATAACTTTTTAACATACCCTTCCACATTATAACTATCTTATGTTGGGAATAATACCAACCTTATAGGGATTAAGGTGTAAAGAAAAAAAGATTGTCTGAAGAAGAGGTATAACTTTTATCAAATGCTTTAGTTTCATTTCTTCTTCAGCCTAATTTAAATATTATTAAAACATTATTAAATAATAAAATTTTTATCTTAAATATAATATTTTTTTTAATGTAATAACTCGTATCCATATCTTATTCCATCAAATGGGGAATGAAATCGTCGTTCATATGTATGGCAGATTACCACCTCGCGAACCGATGTAATTTGTTTTCCATTACCACCTCTCAAATCTAGTTATAACGATGGAATTAATATATATATATATATATATGATATTTATCAAATAATAATCATTCTTGAAATATAATATATCATCTCTTTTCTTACCTTTCCATCCATTGAAAAATGACAACATTGTTCGTGCATATGTGTGGATTACCACCTCCACGAAATGATGTAATTAATTTTTAATCACTGTATCACATGCATGGTATATATAATTATATTTAAAGAATTAATATTATATTTATGATATAATTATAATTATGAAAATATAAAATATTACTTACCTTATTTCCATCATGATCATTGTAAAATAGAAATGTTACTCATGCGTACGTATGACCTACCATCTCTATGATTGTAACATGGTTCATTTTTCATAACCATATTTCAAGATTGATTTTAAAAGTATAATTTATATATAAATAATTATAATTATATTATGATTTTTATTCTGGAGTTAATGTAATGATGAACCATTTACTGTCTTCAACACTCCGAATCCGTTTTAGGATTATGAACCGAGATTCTTCAAAACACTTGACACAGATTTAACTGATTAAGACATTAAATATTTAATTTAAAATAAATGAAATAAATGGGTTAATGATAAGGTATTAAACCAAAAAAAATGTTCTTAATAAATCAAATAATTGATATAAGTCTATTATAAAAGTGTTAAAGGACATACCTGGAAAGTTTGGTCTAAAAGTAAGGGATATCATCTTAATTTCCATTCATTGGGGAATATTTTAATATTATGCACTTAATTTATTTTATATTGTGTATATAATACCATTTTTATATATTATATAATGAATCCATCATAATTCATGGTATTTTAAGATTAAATTCAAATTATTACATCCAAGGGGATTTAACTTGAAAGTTACCAAGTGGTAAGGCGTTTCTTAACTCAATTTCCATTCATTGGGTATAACTCTTATTTATTGACTTTGATATTCCATAATTATGTGTGAATTGATTTATAAATTTTTTTTTTCATTTAAAATTATTTTATGTGTATTTACATATATTCATATCATCACTTTATTGATTAATTATCACTTCAAAAGTTATGATCATTTCAAGGGCTCTCTTTATCTCAACCTCATTTTCCCAAGACATGATTCATGTCATACACCATGATTTCCATGTATGGTGTAATTTCTTACGCATGAATTAATTTTTGAATATTAATTCATGAAATTCATGGGATTTATAGATCCATATCATAATATTTATTTCAATTAATTTTTATTTAAAAATTACCAAAGCGATAAAGGCTTTATGTTTCAATCTCCTTTATTTTTTAGATTTTTTATGTTCAAGCATCCTTTAGAGGAAATAATATGATCTTATTTTATTGAATAAATTATATTTTATTAAAATATTTTATGAACGTGTTTAACAACTTTAATTTATATTTACTCACTTATTTACTAAATAATCATTAAGAAAGTTGTTTGTAGGTGATACTGATCATGTATCTTATTTTAGACGAGGAATATTTCTATTCCATATAAATGTTTTTTAAAAATGTTTTCAAGTATGTTATTTTATAAATATAAGTGATTTCATAAATTTATTATACATGATATTTAACCCTATCTTAATTGGTTTTAAAATGAAATTTCTTATCATTTTTCACATAGGTCAGTTTTAACTCTATTTGAAAAATGTTTGAAAATAATGTTTATTTTAAAAATTTAAAACATGAATGGATTTTAATTCCATAATTACGAATATTTTATTCAAATATTCCTTTATAATCATACAAGTTTATTTTCAAAGAAAATTATTTTCACAATATTTTTTGAATTTTTAATTTTTTAAAAATGATTTTCCATTTTGAAAGGATATTTTTCTCAAGATTTTTTCATGATATTTTATTGTTATCTATATCAATCAATGAAAAAACACCTTTATGTTACATATTATCACCTATAGATATGATTCAATGATTCCATAATTATTCTTTCTTTGGATGGATTATGATTTTTCAAGGATATTTTCAAGGAACACATTTATTTTCCATGGGAAATCAAGTTATGAAAGGATTAGTGGTTTTTTGTTTGAGTTTATTGACAAAATAAAAGCTATATGTACTTTATTAATGTTATTTTTTTTGGAAATTATTTATGATGATGGGTGGATCCATTATAAACTAAGGTTTAGTGGTTCCATTATAAACCAAGGATGGGTGGTTATGTTATAAACCAATAAAGGGTGGGTCCGTTATATCCCTCCAATGAAATTGGTAATGATTATGTTCTTCGTATAATTATATTGGTAGTCAAATATAATGGTTATTACAATTATTAGGGTTATTTTAAGGATTATATGAAGATAATTTTCTAAGATACTAATACATTTTCGTTATTCTTTCTATGAGTTTTTACTAGTTTCTTTGATTAAGATGATATCACATGGTCCATGGTTGCTTATTATCATGACTCTTGACTTTTAACAAGCTTATTCTATGTCACTTGTTTTATAATACAATTTTTTATGTCCATGAATTATCTTATGTTAAACATATTCACTTTGATTATGTTATTATACTCTTATTCTTATCTTATAATCAATAATGTCATTAAATTGTTAATGATTATATTTACCCTTAATAAGAATTTGAGCCAACCCTTATTATTATTATTTTCCTCCAAAGTTGTACAAAATGGTTTTAAGTATGTTATTCTATATAGGGTTACTAGATATGAAGAACATAGTTAGATATCATGTAGATTTTTAGGAAGTAGATGCTTATGAATATAAGTTATTATGTAAGGTTTTTCCCTAATTCTCTATAACTCTAAACCTAAAAGGTTATTGGGTATATAAGTGATTAAATATTTCAATTTAATTCTATAATTTTTTATGGTTAAAATTATGTCACATTTATCAGTATCAAATCCAAAATTGTAAAGATGATGTTTTTTGCACTGGATCTAGGAGTGTGGGTATGGGGTGATCACATGTTCCCCTTTATTGTTTTCCTTTAAGAAAATAGATGAATTCTAATGTAATAAAATTAAAATTACCTATACATTAATAGAAGAGAATTTATTTTAAAAGAGTATATTTTAATGTTTATAATATAAAAAAATTATAAATATTATGTTACCTAAAACTATTGAACTAAAAATACATGTACCAAAAAATGACGAATACAAAGAATTAACTATTAAAAAATGATGATTACAAGCTTCTTCAACCAATTTGTTTTCTAAAAATATGATTACATAAATTAATATAAACATGTAATAATTAAAGAACATATATAGATATAAATATTTAGTATAAATAAAATAAAATTTTCATTATATTTATATATGTCACACCATGAACTAAACCATCCTTATTATTTTATTTATTTATTGATATTTGGTATTTTAATCACATTTTGGGTAAAACTAGAGTAAAAATTTCAAAAATTTAAAGTTACAACACAGTCACATGGTTGGTGCATGTTTAGTACTAATTGTTTGGAAAATAATGTGGAGGTATATAATTTTTATAAGAAGTATTTCACATGATTGGCATACGATTTCAAAAACCCTATTCCCAAACTGTGTGGGTGACCAAGTGAATCCATTGAGGGGTGTATAGTTGGACCACAATTTGGTAATCCATACTTCTAAATCATGTGGATTAAATTATTTCATTAAAAAGATAATCTCTTAATCTACCCTCTTATATTTTTATCCCCTAAACACCTCCCCTCCTCCTCAATCAATCGGGGAGCATTGAGGGTTGATATGGAATCACACCCATTCAATACCACCTCCATTTTGGAGTATATTCTTCAATTTTACCTGGTCCTCTCTCAAGATAAGTCTCTTTCTTCATTTGATTTTATTTTTTTTCCTTCCTCACTTACTTTTGTTCTCTCATGGATGAAACCTAAAAAGGTATTTTAACCTAGTGGGATTTGGTTCTTAAATTTAGGGTATTTGGATTGTATCTTGGGTTATATTCTTTTTATTTCAAAAGGTTTCATTGCAACAATACACTATTTGAGTTAGCTGGTTACATTAGTCTTCATTTTCATCAAAAACCACGCCCAACCCCCCCAAATGGCCCGAAGTCCTTCATTTTTATTGATTTTTGATAACCCCCCTTTCAAGGGATGAGGGGTGACCCTTAAAAGGCCTGTAGGCTTATTGATTATATGGCCTGTAGGCTTAGGAGATTACATGACCCGGAGGACTTAGAGAATTCAACCAGACTATCTACAAGGAACTACCCCTCCCCAGTATCTACATCATGATAATAACTATCCACCTTCACATGATCGTCTGGATAGGCTTCCCATGCAAGCATAAGATGGTCCTAATGGCATAGCCATACCCTCTCATTCTGACAAATCTAGTTGGATCTTCTCTGGTGAGTGAACCTACTCTGAATCCTCTTATGAGGATGCTCCTTTTTTGTAGTGTGTCTGGGGAAACTGCATGTGGCCTGAAGGCCTTAAGGTGGCCTAAAATCCCTACAGACACGAAGGTCTGGGTGGCCCAAAATCCTTAAGGACTCCAAGACCAAACCAGTGGCCTAAGGTGAATAGTTCCAGCTGCTACATTATCGAGCAGTACCTGCTACAATAATTACTATAGTGCATTCAACAATACCCTCACATTGTACAGTTCTTCATAGTACATGTATAGTGTACAGTTCTGTTACAGTACCCACACAATGTACAATTCTGCTACATTACCTGCTACAGTACCTGCTACAGTACCCCCAGAAATATGCCTCTACCTAGTTTTGAACTTGGGTCTTGTGGATGCACTTAAGGATACCTCACCAACTGGGCTGTGGCTCATGTGCATCAAACATCACGCAATATTAAGTTTTCTAAAATATGTTTATCCTAAATTTTTTAGTTTTTAGTGTTTTTGAATGAATTTATATATAATGTGATGAAATATAATATTTTATTGATATGTTCCATAGGATATTGGAATATTCCTTATGTTCGATAAAATTACTAAATAAATTTTCCAAAAAAATTTTATTTTTTAGTAAAATCATTGGGGATTTATGTGTTTTCAAATGATTATTTCTTGTTTATAGTTTATTGAATCTCAAGTGATTTCATTTGGAGGCTCATTTTTTTGGAGAGTGGCATGAAATTTGTTTCTTTGGGTTCCCTTGGAACCCCATATAAATGTTGGTAAATATATATGCATGTGGATATAAACCTATATATATACACATGTATAAATATATAAGTTTATGGATATATATATATATATATATATATATATTATTTCATAGGTTTCCTCTATTTACTTTCCGGTTTATAAATTGTCTCTTTGTTTTTAAAGCAGTCTTTAAAATGTATTTATAAAAGAGACTTACATAAAAAAGGAATCTTGGGAACTTTTGGAGATTTTAAAGGAATTTTATAAATACATTTAATTATAAATAGGTTTTCAAAGATAATTTTTAAAACATTTAATTAGTTTTAAATATTAAAGCATCGTAAGAAGCTTTAATTTTTTTTTGTAGAAAGTAAGAACCTATATGGGAATCCCCTCCCTTCCAGTTATGTCAATATGTGATGGTATGAATTTATAGATGGGTTTTACATGTATATTTGTAGGGAAGTGGAATGAACATTTTATTTGGTTTATATTGATTCTTGATGGATATGTTTGATACGAAGGATAATTCATCTAATACTTTTATTATTGATAAGGGATCTTAGGTGCATTAGTGAGGGATGAGTGATAGTTACTGCCTTGTATAGATTAGACAGACTAGACCTCCTATTGGGATAGATGTGACTAGGACATGGGGTACTTCCACCTATGAGGCTAGTTGAAAGAAGTTAATTTGTTATAGACATAGGAATGAATTTATAGTCCTATTTATAGTTTTAAATCAAGTATGTATAGGGTCTCCTCATGATATGTTTAGGAATTTCTCATAATTATCTATCCTTTTTTGTTTTCTTCTTACTATATTTGGATATATTACCACAACACTATTTTATGGTTTATTTATAACATATTCCACTAGATAAATTTTTATTTTATGATTATAATTTCATTGAATTAGTTTATTTTTTGTTTATTTTTCCCTTATAGATATTTTTTGGGTTTCCTAGGTATTTTTTTAATGGTATTTTAAAAGAGGTTTAGAGAGTGCGTTTTAAAAAGGGGATGTTTGATAAAGGATTATGAATAATTTATTTAAAACATATTTTTATTTTTAAATATGGGTTTTTTCAAAAAATATCATGTTTGCTTTTTCTTAAATGAATAAAATGTATCTTTTATTTGTATTTTAAATTATCATTTTTTCCTATTTTTTTTAAAAAAATGCATGGACTTTCTTATATTTGACAACTGAGCTCTATTATGCTTAAAACCTACTTGTACCAGTCGACTTCATTAGACTAGATTATATTTTTTATGGTCAGGTATCATTTTTGATCACTCATAGAGCGAGTGGTTTTATATATGGATAGTTACCAAGAGGTCACATGGTGATTATGTTAATTGGTTTTGGTTTTCCTTTTATTTAGTGTTGTATAAACCATGACGACCTTCTATATTATGGATTGTGTATCCATTATGATGTATTTATTTATATATGTTTAGTTGGGTGTTTATTTAAGTGATTATCCCTTTAGTTTTGTTTACCTTTTTTTATATTTGTTTATACATTATGTGCATAGACTCTAACATACAAAATGGACATGCTGGACTTTTATGTGGAAGCTCCATGTCCTTTTTTAGTTTATTTGGGTGAAATCAACACCAATTATTACTTTTGATGATCTCAATGATTTTCACTAGACTGAGGGGATTAGGGACACCCCTTGGGTATATTGGGGGCCAGCTTGAGTGCCTAGTTCAGAGGTTAACCTAGGTTGTTTTGTGAAAAAATGGTATCATAGCCCTATATTTTTTTTGAGACCTAAGTTCTTTTAACACACTATTTTATTTTTAGTTTATAGTATATTAGATAATAGAACCATCATAACTCAAGTGGTAGGATTGGTAAGAGTATAATGAGATCTTACTCATCCCTAACCTCATGTTTCCATGGGTTTTTGGGTGGAAAGTCTTGAATTATGGGATTTTTTCATTTACTTCTGGTGTATTTTGATTTATATTTGTGGTAGTTGATATTTTATCAAAATTTTAAGGGTGATTTAGAGTTTTAACATGTTTTTTAGGTGAATGGGAAGGTAAAATAATGTTTCATGGTTACCCCACTTGTTTTATAAAAACATGCGGGTCCATGCCGTTGGTTTTATTGGATTTCTAGTGAAAGTTTAACGATTGGTTCATGATTCTCCATACCATGTGACCAACACATGCATAAACTCTAGCCTCCATCTGAAATATTGTGTTTAGATAATTTTATATTGTTTCTTATGATTTATTTATAGTTTTAATTTAGGGTGATTTAATAGGCATTTTCATAGAATTTTAGTGAAATTGTTTGGTTTTAAATTTATTTTTAAATTAAAACTTGAGTTTAAAAAGTAGAGGTTGATTTTGGAAATTTTAAGGGTGTTTCTTGAAATTAAAATGAAAGATTTTAAGTTTAAGGTCTTATAAATTGTTTAAATAGGGATTTAAGTAGTTTAAAAAAAATCAAGTCAAAAATTAAAGTTTTAAATTTCAATGTGGAATTTAAAGTGGTTATCAAGTAAATTATTAGAATATTGAAATGTGATTTTTTTAATGGTTTATAAAGGTAATTATTTTTAAAACTATTTTTATTGTTTTTGATAAATTCCTTGATTTTATTATCAAAATTTGGGATTTGTTTCTATATGAGCATGATTTGAGTTTGAATTAATATTGATTGAGATTTGAACTATACTTTTTTATTTAAAGTATTTCTACCAGAAGAGTTCTGAAGCTTCATAGAGGTTCAAGTGTGGCTTAGAGAGTTATTGAGGCCACCAAGACTTATGATATAGTGGTGGATATAGTTTCTTCATGATTTTTTCTTATCCTTTGAGGTTATTGAGGTTCTCTAGAAGATATGAAGTGGATTTAGATAATCAAGAAAATATTTAAATATTTTGGAACTCCTAATGCCATGAGAGTGAGAGATATTCTAGGATTGTTTGAAGGTTATAGTTTGGATAAATTGAAGGTGTTCATCCTAGTTTAGTTTCAAGATGGGATGATGTGGGGGTTCTTTAAGACTATATTTGATCAGTGGTTTCTTGCATAAGAGATTAAAGTGAAGAAGGTAGTAGAGATCATAAGTATTTGGAAAATTCAATGAATATTGAGGGAGTATGTTGACAACATCAATGTGTTAGTTCCATTTTCAATTGATATTGTATCAATTGATTTCTTAAAGTCTCACTTATTCATGAAGGTTCTTTCGTCAAATTTTATTTTGGATTTATTTCATTTGGGATGACTTTTTTATATATTTGGTGGATGAGTTCTTCTTATCAGATCAAGATAGAAGTACTATCTCCATTGGTGTTGATGATGGTTCCCCATCTGGTGAGTAACATATTGTCTTGAGAGTATGAAAATAGGGTAGTGAATTTACCATTAAAAAAATTAATTAAAATTAAAAAGATAAAATTAAAATATTGATGCATGAAAATGATAAATTAATAAATTTAATAATTCACTGAATTGATTAATTCTACATGTATTGTAAATATAATTTCATTATTAATTTATCAATTATGTACAGTGAAAATGCTCATATCAAGTTTACATAATTACATGTATCAATATTGAATAATACAATGTGAAAAATAAAATATAGAGAAAGTACAGTTTTATAAAGGAGTTTGATAATAGATCAATTTGATCCCCTATTTCACCCCTCATGTTGAGAGGTTTATTTTATTACTCCCTTATTCTTGGTGGTGATCAAGAAACTTGTCCCTTATGATTATGGTTGTGAGAACTCTCTTGAGCTTCACCTATATCCAAGGAACCCATCCCTCAATTTTTCAGTATTGAGAACCTATTAAATAAGGTGATGAGAAAAAGAAATTTTTCTTAGTGAAAACCCATTATAATTCCACTCCATAATATATTTAGAGAATATGTACAATTTGTGATGAGATATTAAGAGTATATGTATGAATGGATCCTTAGAGATTGGTGGATAATTTTGATTGTATATTTGAGTTTGGAGACAAAATGCTTAAGATTCACATATAGGGAGAAAAACTTGATATTAGAGAGGAATTTTAATTAAATAATAGATCATTCAAGACACAAAGGACCTCATTTTATATCGTCAAAATACTTGAGAAGGTTCTGAAATTCGTTTAAGTAATTGAAGCTAAAGAAGACCAAAATAATTTTATTTTAAACAATAATAAATGATCCCTTATACCTACTATCTCAAAACCACAAACTACATGGAGCACTACATAGACCAAATGGTGGGTCCCTTAGAGATATCTAGGTCTATAAATTCTCCACTGGTTAGCTGAATTGGCTAACTATTGACTGATGGTATTCTAGAAAAAGCTGATGGTCTGGTATTGTTACCTACTAGATTATTCTATTCCACCAGCTAGTAGGTGGTCTTCTACTACTTTAGGAACCACTGTGCACATATACTATTGGGATGGTGCCCTACACTAGTGATCTGGTGTAACCTAAAACTATCTACCCCAACTTTGGTTTTTCAAGATTACATCCAAGCCTTCATTTTATCTTCTAACTTATTTCCATGTATTCAAATAATAATAAAAGACTGGTCCAATACTTTGACAAGATAATCAAGATGAATTTTAATAGGCTTGTATATAATCATTTATTCTATTAGTGTCATGACTAATAGACCAAGAAATGAGACAAAAATTTAAACAAATGAAATTTTTAGAAACAAAAATGAGTGTTTCTGATCATGAAAACACTATGAGAGTGAGATTTTATGATCTGAAATTTCTCTTAAGGTATGTTTTTTTATGTTTCAGTTTAAGTCATTTATTTTGGTCAAATAAGTATTTATCCAAGTTAATGAGAAGTCTTGGGGGAGATCTGGGGGTTTGGGGCATGAAAAAGAAGGGAAAATGGGTTTTCTGGGAACGTTGCATGGTTTGCGCACAGTTAGTGTGAATCGTGTAGAACATCCTAGGTAACTATGTATCCTTAGAAAAGGGATTTCAAATGGTTACCCCATGGTTAATCTAACCATTCATAATTCCCAGGAAACCGTGTAAAGGGGTGATTTTGGGATATTGGCTCACACACTGTTTTCACACTGTTTAGAAAACTGTGCGAGTAAACTGTATAGTGCAGTAAAGTTGAGAAATTTAAAAAAATTACATTATGGGATTTTAAAACACAACTATTTATTTCCTCCTTTATTCCCCATTATAATCCTGGTGACAAGGAATAAATCCCAAGAGCTTCTAAGGGAAATTCACCCTCATCTATAGGTCGTTTGGAGTGCCGTCAATTGCGAATCAAAGATTCAGGTAAGTCTAGTCTTCTCTTTACTTAATCTTTCAAATTAGGGTTTTCATATTTCTACCATATTCTTTTGAATCTATAAATCCCACTTTTTGTGGTGAGATCTAGGTTGATTCTTCAAGGGTTGGTTGAATTGGGATCTAAGGATTCGGTCGAGGGATATTTCTTCAACGAATTCAAGGTAGGTGGTCTACAAGTTATATCCCATAGTTTCGATTGATATTTGTTCATGCTTGGGTTTATTTATTGGTTACCCCTTGTTTTTATTTTTATTTTTTGATGATATTTAGTATAATTAATGTCTAAATTATTAATGAAAACCATCATGATCCCCATGAGACACATAGAGGATGGCTTGACCTTTGTAGGGCCACCCATGTGGCGTGCTGATACTTTCAAGAATTAGAAGTTAGTTAAGTATGAGAAAGGTTGTTTTGTGACAATTTAGAACCCTTGATAAGCATGTTTACATGTTTAATGGTAGTGAAAATGAATTATTGGCATGTGATTATTCTTATTAATGTCTTACGAGATTGTTTTTCATGGTAATAAAAATGGGTTAAATTAGTTAAATGGGGATTGTGCCTTGTGGCCAATGAATTATGTTGAAAACCCTAAGATGGTTGGTGTATATAAAATTTTTAACATATGGGATTAGAAATGGCTTGTGAAGTGAAAAATATGGTTAATGGGATGAGACATTGGAAATAGAATTGGGATAATGGGTTATGTATTGTAAAATGGCATTGTGAATGGGCTATGACATAACATTGATTCTCATGTTGTTTTTTGTGAATCATGAATGTTATATGTATTGGTTGTATTGGTTTTGATATGGATAAATGTGGGGAATAGATAAATAATCGTGTGAACATTTCTTGGTGGTGGGATAAAGTAATGATTCTCCTCTCATGGGTAGGGTTGGATGGATGCTCTAAGCTACCCAGGAATTCACAGGTTGGGGAGTCAGACAGATTCTATATGCCCCCAATGGGTGTATTCAATGAAAACACCTAGACTGAGGCTCCAAGTTAAGTGTGGAGATCACTTGATATTCTCATCCCTAGTGATAGAAGGGCTTAAATTTTTCTATTTAGAAGAATGATAAATGCCATGGATATTGTGTGAATAAGGTAAATGTCTAACCCATGGATTATGTGTTGATGATGAACTAAACAATGAGATGATGTACACAATGAACTTTGTACATTAATCCTAATATTAATAGAAAAGTATATATTCTTAACTAATGGAACTTGTATTTTCAACCACTCACTTTCTGTCTATTTCTGCTTGCATTAACTATCTATCTATAATAGATATTTTGTAGACACTATTGGTGGTGGCCTACTAAGCAGTACTCACACCCAGCTTGGGCCTCTATTTGGAACCTAAGAATATTTCTTTCTTGTAGTTTAGGAAAAGGGTAAGGGCCCTATGCTAGGGAGTTTATTTGGAAATGAAACAAGCATGAATGAGGTTCCTGACTTGAAGTTAGGATCGTTTTGGGGATTCCTTTGTGTTTATTTTGGGTTTTTGTTCAATTGGAATTATATCATGACATAAAATATTCACTATTGGTTGTGGTTTGTACCTAGTTGGGAAATGGTTATTTATGATTGTTCATTGATTAGATCATGTTATATCCACTGTTTATATGTATTTTACTATGGATTACTCTGGTAAGAGGGTATAGTCTCCCTATGTGACTAATCTAGACCCTTGCTACTAGTTGGAAACCTTTGGTATATGAGGATGTGTACTTGAGGTCATGCGATGACCCAGATCGGGGCACCAATTTATTGTCACTCAGGTCAGGGACATTACAAAGTTGTATTAGAGGATTTATTTTCTCTTTCTTACTATTTTGGGATGGTAGAAAAGATATTAGGACAATGTCAGGACTTGGTAATGAGATTGTTCCTGGGAGTAGATAACCCAAGTACGAGGGGAAAAACCAAGTCACCCAGGGTAGAAATTGTTGTTCTTATTGTGTGTTGTTACATTTTATGATATTTTACCATTGGGTGATGCACATGTGGTGTGATGTGACAATTTTATGATATTTTTACCATGGATGGAATGGAATGAGGTTGTGAATTTAGGAATCCTTCTAGAAACCTATGTATATAATTGATGTGAATCATAGCAGGCACACACACATGGGATGGGTGTGTGGGACATAAGGGGTAGAATGAATTTGAATTTATTAAAAGTGGTGAAAGGTGTGTCTAACAAAACAATACTAATGGGATTAAAGGGGAGAAAAATGTTAAATAATAATTAAGTAATTATACTTGATAAAGGATGGTATGTGAAATTAAATATTATTAGAGTAAGTTGTGATGTGAGAATAGTTTAGAAATAGTGTGGAAGGTAAGGCTTGTAGTCATGTGAGTTAGTTACCCCGTGTTAGCCATGGCCTTAAGAAGGATGGTTAAGGGTAGTGTTCTAGGTATAATAAATCCCGATGGGTAGTGTTTGCAAAATGTTTTATTTATGTCCAGTGATGTGTCTTCCCTTATATTTTGTGAAAGTTTCATGGTTATGTTCTAAAAATTTTGTGTTTGGAATTGTAGAGAAATAACATCATGAAGGCGTGTGCCAATTGGGTGACAACAGTATGTTGCCAATAATTCTCCCCCAATGGTGGATAAAAAATATCTAATGGTTTAAGATGATAGGTACGATCAGTTCTGGGAGAACTTTTCTCATTTTATATATATGATAGAACAATACCTAGGGTGGGTCGTATTGAGTATATTAGAGTTGAATTGGGAGTTTTAGCTGCAGAACCCCCCAACCTTTACCAGATAGGGTGGGATAGAGGTATCTGAGTTCTATATATAGTATATCTATACAATTATTGATCATTTGGAGACTCCTTCTGAGAAGTTATTTAAGTTAGAGGCCTATATGTTATGGGGCATGCATAGAGTTGGTGGGATATCTTAGTTTAGACTGAACAAGTAGAGGGAATAGTGTGGAAAAGTTTTCAGGAAACGTTTTTGGATCATTACTACCTAGAAACCTTAAGGTAGTAAAAGGATTCATATTTTATGAGTTTGACTCAGGGGAAAATGTCAGTAATGGATTATGCAGATCAGTTCACAGAATTACAAAGTCTTGTTACTTCTTTAGTGGGGGATGAGGTAGTGATGGTAAGACTTATGGCATGAGATAATTTCTAGGTAAATATATTTCAGATGAAGAGGTTTTCTGGAATGATGGATCAGGCCCTCATCTTAGAAGGAAATCTCATAGAGGCCCCGAAAAGCAGACATGCGGTTCTGGTGGGACGAATCGATGGTGAAACTTCTGATAATAGGAATCATCGCTTCAAGAACTTCCACCAAGAAAGTGGTAGACAATAAAAATAGAAAAAGGAAACAATATCTTAGGTTATTGATATAGTTTGATTCTATTAGTGTGGCATGAAAGGGCATAAGCAAAGTAAGTGTTCCCGACCACCTGTTGAGTGTAGAGAATTTAAAAAAATTGGCCATGTTCAGGGGTTCTACAGGAACCCATGGTAATTGAAAAATCTTAGAGGATAGAGACTAGTGTAGAGTGTAAACAGAGGTTCAGTTTCCCCATATTAAGCAGGTAGATGGTGCTCCACTGGATATACCAGTAGGGGTGGTGGATGTGGAACTCTAGGATGAGACCATCCGCACTAGCAGTGAAGTTCAATACAGGGTACTCAGGCTGGATCCTAAGGTATATGGATAGGAAATCTTCACACTGTTCAGTCTACACCTATAGGTGGTAAGGCTCGATCATCTACCATTTGAGGTATTATTCATGTAGCTTCCACACTTTCTACTAATTTATTTGACATAGGTTCCACACACTCTTTTATATCTGCAAAGTTCATGTTTTTTGGGCCTATCCATAGAAATATTTTGTGGGGTAATGTAAATTGATACTTCTTTGGGGGTGAGAGTTGAGGATATCATACAATTTAGAGGTTATTCCTTAGAGGTTGGTGGTTTTCATTTTTATGGAACCTATTTGATCTTGAGATGTCAGGTTTTGACTTGATTGTGGGAATGAATTAGCTAGTGTTGTGTTAGACCCACATCAATTTTAATCATTTTAGGGTAACATTCACATCTCCTGATGAAGAAACTTATGCCTTTCGTGGTGAGTGGAATGTGCGAGCAGGCCGTACATGGCCAATTTGTCAGCAGTTGGGAGAACTCATTGCCCAAGTGGCATTAATTATTCTTGATTATGGATAATTGGAGAAACATGTGTTTCCTCATGTGTTGGATCAGTTTTAGGATGTGTTTCATGATGATTTATTAGGTTTTCCACCCAAAATGGATATGGAGTTCACAATAAAGTTGCTGCTAGGGGTAGAACCAGTTTCTATTCCACCATATCAAATGGCACTGATAGAACTCTAGGAACTGATGTTTTAGTTAGAAGAGTTAGAGAAAAAGGGATTCATTCTACCTAGTACGTCATAATGGGGATCACCCATGCTATTTACCAAGTAATGTAATGGTTCATTGAGGTTATATGTTGATTACATAAAGTTTAATCAGATGACAGTTAAGAACTGATACCCGTTTCACAGAATCGATGAACTATTTGGCCAACTGAGGGGTGCCTAAGTGTTATCCAAGATAAATTTGAGATTGGGATACCATTCATTGAGGAAGATACCTTCTGACATACTTCAGATAGATTTTTGGATTATTTACGTGTTGTATTAATTTTTGGTGATGCAGTTTGTGTTGACCAATGCATCAGCTGTGTTTATGGTGAAAATGAATCAGATATTTAACCCTTATCTAGACCAGTTTGTGGTTGCCTTTGTTTATGACATCTTGGTGTACTCATGGACTCTTGAAGATCATGGAAAAAATCTTAACATCATCTTGAGTACCCCAAGAGAGCATATTATTTATTCCAATATATCTAAATTTCAGTTCTATATTAATAAAGTGCACTTCTTGGGATATATAATTTCCATGTCAGGTGTGTTGGTGGATCCAGAGAACGTGCAGACTATGGTGTCTTTGGAGTAGCATAAGAATGTTTCTAATATCCGAACTTTTCTGGGTTTTTACTGCTACTACCAAAGGTTCGTTATATATTTATCTCATTTGGAAGTGCCACTCTTAATATTAACCAAAAAGGGTGTTAAGTTTGAGTGGTCAGAGGCATGCGAAACTGCTTTCCAAGAATTGAAGAAGCTATTGACTACCATACCAATTCTGATCTAACTTAAACCTGGTAAAAAGTACACTTTGTTTTATGATGCGTCCTGTGTTGGACTTGGGGAAGTGTTGATGCAAGATGAACGAGTTGTGTCTTATGAGTTAAGGAAGTTAAGACCACAAGAAATAAATTAACCTACTCATGATCTTGATTTAGATTCTGCGGTTTATTCTTTAAAATTTAGGAGGCAGTAATTGTTAGGAGATAAGTTCATGGTGTTTACTAATCATAAAAGTCTTATGTACATATTATCTTAGTGGAATTCGAATCTTAGGCAGTGAAGGTGGGATGAGTACCTAAATCCTTTGATTTTGAGTTGGTTTACACACTAGGGAAAGGGAATAGTTTTGCGGATGCTTTGAGCTGGAAGAATCATAATCAAATGGTTTAGGAATCCAACTATGAATAGAAAATGATGGATTTGTTTGCTAAGATACACCTAGAGGATTAGTATGGTCATGAAAATATGACCCCTGCGTCTATAGCAATTGATTCTATGCTTTTAATCCAGGTCAAGGAAGGTCAGCTGAAGGATCCAGAGTGTTTAGCTATGAAGAAAAGTCTTAAAGGTGGGGATTCACCATCTAGTTGGGTTTTTGGTATTGATGGAGTTGTCTATGTTTAGGGCCATGTTGTGGTACCAGTAGGAATGCGCAAAGAGTCTATGCACGAGTTCCATACATTGAAGTAGGAAGTACATCCTGGATTGACTAAAATGTATTGGGATCTTCATAAAAAATATTGGTGGTTGGGAATGAAGAAATAGGTTCTGGGTTTTTTGGAATGATTCCTTTCCTGTCAATAGGTGAAGTCTCAACATCAGTGTCCAGGTGGGTTGTTATAGTTATTCCTCAATCTATAATGGAAGTGGAATTATGTAATTATGGAATTTATAATGGGTCTTCTGAGGATGCATCAAAAGAATGATGTAATCTGGGTTGTTTTGGATCAGTTTACTAAAGTGGCTCATTTCTTGTAAATCCATGAAACTTATACAATTGAACAGTTGGGTGATTTGTATGTTTGAGAAATAGTACGATTGCATGGTGTGCCAAGAACTATAGTTTCAGATTGTGATTCGCGTTTCACATAGCGCTTTTGGTAGGGGATATAGAAGGTGCTTGGTACCCAAGTGTTTTTTAGTATGTCTTATCACCTGTAGACGAATAGGCAGTTTGAGCATACAATTCATGTATTGGAGGACATGTTGAGAGCCCGTGTTCAGGATTTCGATGGTTTATGGGAAAATCACTTGTCGCTTATTGAGTTTTTTACAACAATAGTTTTCAGGATATAATTCAAATGGAACCTTTTGAGTAAATCTATAGGATTCCATGTAGTTCTCCATTGTATTGGTTAAAAGCTGGGGAGTTTGAGCTATTGGGACTGAGTCTCATGTAGGAGATATATGATTGTAACACCCCAGGTAAATAAAGAATATGAAATTTTCACATTTATCCATATTTGTGAATAAAATATTAATATAACTTTAAAGGGGACGCTATGCTCGATGGCGTACCCAATACGCAACAACGAGTTTCTTGGGAATCTTACATTGTACTCTAATAATAAAATAATATTATTTTAAATTGTAGTTAACCCCTAGCCGTTGTAATGGAGGGAATGAACAGAACTAACTACAAAATGATTATATATGTTTGTCAAATATTTTTACTTTTTACAATAAATGTTAGAGGATTAAAAATGCGAATGAATCCAATTTTAAGCGTAAACATTCTTATATTCTTTAAAAGGTCGATTAACCGCCTTTTGATGAAGAAACTCTTTTAAATCCACTTTTTGACAATTTTATGTGTTATATTTGACAAAATAAAATTCTTCTTTATAATCGGGACATCAAAATTTACTTTGTTTAATTTTTTGGTATTTTTCTGATAAAGTTCATTTTTTAATGAATAGTGAAAAATGTTGTATTTTAATTCAAAACCACTTTTTAATCTAATTTATTTATATGATTAGATTATATTTTTAATTTGTTTTAATGTTAAATTAGAATATATTTTTACCATTTAATACAATAGTGGTCGTTGGAATTAATTTTCATCTTGAAATTGGGCTTAAACTAGTGTCAATCTGTTGATACTTATTGTTTTATAAAAACACGCTATTTGCTTTGACAGCGGGAATTAATTATTAAATTAATTAATGTAACTTATATGTTTTGAATTTTGTAAAATAGACATAATTTTTTAATTCGGAATATCAAATATAGCTTAGGGTGAATATTTGGTATTTTTCTGGAAAACTTCAATTTTTGATGAATAGTGAAACCACTAAGTGGTACTTAAAAAACTGATTTTTCGTTTAAATAAAATTTTACCACCTCTATGTTTTGAATTTCCAAAATCCGACATACATGGTTGTCATTAATAAGTAAAATGTGGTTCAATGGGATTAAAATATTTTTTTTGGTGAATAGTAACTTTTAAGTTTTAATCGCGATTAGAGGTAATTAGTGTAGTTTAAGGTAAAAATAATGTTTTAATAATTTGAAATGACCTAGAAACATGTCCTACCCTCATTGGATGAGTCATGGCCGACCAAGATAATCCATGGGTCAACTTGGGGACCCCATGGAGCCACTTTGGTTGGAAAATGACATTAATACCTTTTTATTTAAGTGGCGCCGTTAGGCTGTCGAATTTTCGTAAGAGATCTAACCTCTCTCTTTCTTTTTAAGTACTCTCCTTTATGTCACTTCTTTTAAGATCCTCTTTTTTATTATGGGGATGTTATTTAATATTCCTATTTATGTAAATTTTATTGTAATATTATGAGAGACCCTATTTGATCTCATCAATCCATTTTTGGAAGTTTTATGTGGCGCTGTTAGGCTGTCGAGTTTTCATAAGGGATTTTTCATCTCACTTTTAGTCCCGTGAGATTTATGCTACATTTGACACCATTTACTTTTAGTGGTGTATTTACTTCCCATTATTATACTCTTTGTGTAATATAAATTCATTTATGGGTATTTACATATTCATTCTATGACCCTTCTTCAATGGGGTGTACGTTTCGAAAGTTACCCAAGTCGGTAAGAGAACCTTTCACCCTCCTCTTTTTAAAAGACTTCTTTTGTTATGTCTTTTAATTCAAATACTATTATGTTGGGATATGTTCTTATATATACTTATTGATGTAAATTTTATGTCCAAGTGATGAGATACCCTTTTTATCTCTCATCAACGCATTTTCTAAATTTTGAAGTGACGCCGTTAGGCTGTCGATTTTTTGCAAGGGAAATTCTTAACCCAATTTTGATTCTTTTGGATAAACTTATACTCCTTGAATATGTCATTCTATGAATATGTGTGAATAACCTCTGATTGTTTTACACTTAATATCCACTTATATTTGGTGTATTCATTTGTCACACATAATTATGTAATTGATTTATCCTTAATCCATGGATATCGTCTTTGTATGGGACATCATCTCAATCTCCTTTAATTGAGGCATATTTTGTTTTATACACAACCTTCTTTTATGCGGTGTATAAACCCCTTTGACTTTTACGTTTATCCAAAATGAATCTTTTTTATACGAAGTATTTTACTAAATGACAAAAGGGAATGATTTTTTTGTCGTACGTATGCGGCGACAACGACTTCTCCGCCGCCGTGACCATTATTTGAGTTTCGGCTTCCTCTACAAGCCATAATTTTTTTTAAATGAAAAATAAATACCATGTTTTACTTTTATTTTATTTTGGTATTGAAAATGGTTTTCATAATGTTTTTATATCAATGTGTTGTATTTATATCTTGTGATTGAAAAGTGGAAATGTTATGTTTCTTTTATGAATGTTTTATGTGATACGATTATGTTATGGTTCTTGGGAATTATTATGAAGATGGGTGGTTCCGTGATAAAATAATGGAGGGTGAGCCTGAGATAGCTCTCCAATGCATTGGGTACCACGAAGGAGTTAAACGTTAAGGTTTCTCTAAAGAGATTTAGGGAATATACTGTAATGGGTATTCCAAACGTAACCAAGAGGGTTACTCCCTACGTAAGAATGTTATGAATGCCTCAAGTTACCTTTATGACTTATTATTTCTATGATTTATTCATGATTTGATGAGGTATGTTAAAATACTTATGTTTTATGAGTAAAGTATGATTTCATACATGGTCTAATGTTTTCTTTTCATACTTTTATATCCCTTACTGAGCTTTTTATGCTTATCCCAAGTTTTTGAAATATTTTTCACAGGTCAAGGGAAAGGTGCATGATATGATGATAGTGTCAAGGAAGTGTCAAGAAAGAATCCATGTTTTATTTTAAATATGTTTCTGTTGATGGGAAAAACGAATTCTATCTTTTATGTAACCACTTTGCTTAAATGTGGAATGTAATTCATGATTTATGATCTAATTATCTAAAACTCTAAACCTGAAAAGATCCTTAATGTGAATTATTCATTTAATTCAATATTAAGTAAGGTTTAAGACCGGGGCCTTACAATGATAATGTTCAGTTGATTTATAAGAGGATAGTAATAGCATAGATTAGGAAGAATTCATATGCAGATAGACATTATAGAACTCTCGAGTTCATAGTAGGAGATAGTGTGTTTCTTTGGGTGTTTCCAAGGTTGGGTCACTATTTAATCTGGAAGCAGGGAAAGTTGGTGCCCAGGTATGTGGGTCCATTTGAGTTTATAGAGAGGATCAGATTTGTGTCTTACTGATTGGATCTTCCGCAATGGTAAAATGGGATGCATAGTTTTTTTCATGTTTTAAAACTCCGATAGTAGCAACCTAATCCGTATCATGTGATAAACATTGATGATGTCGAGCTTGATCCAGATGTGTCCTCTGAGGAGCAAACAGTTCGTATTGTGGATCATAGTGAGAAGGTTTTTCGAGGCAAGGTTGTACCTTTTTTTGTGTGATATGGTAGAATGGAAATGTTCGGGAAGAAACTTGGGAGAGAGAATCAGATATATGTGACCAGTGGCCTTATCTCTTTTCTTCAGAATCTCTCTAATGCGTAGGAAGAGCGGCTCAAGGATGATCCGTCATATGGTGGGGAGGTTGTAAGATACATGATTTCTCTTAAGGTATGTTTTATTTATGTTTTAGTTTAAGTCCTTTATTTTGGTCAAATATGTAGTTCCCCAAGTTTATGAGAAGGCTCAAGAGTGTTTCAAGAGTTCGCAGCATGAAAAAGGAGAAAAAATGGGTTTTCTGGGCATGTTTCATGGTTTGTGCATGGTTAGTGCGAACTGTGCCAATCATTCCAGGTAACCATGCATCCTTAGATAGAGGATTGAATACGGTTTCCACACAATTAAAGTAAGCATGAAGAATTCATAGGAAACCATCCTAAGGGGTGATTTTGGGACAGTGGCTCATGCACGGTTTGTGCACGGTTTGGAAAATCGTTCGGGTAAACCATGAAACCCAGTAAAGTTGAGAAATTTACAAAAATTACATTATGGGATTTTTAACACTAACTCATGATTTTATCCTTTATTCCTCCTTGAAACCCTAGTGACAAGGAAGATCTCCCAATATCTTCCAAGGGTGATTCTCCCTCATCTCTAGGTTGTTTAGAGTGCCGTCAGTTGTGAATCGAAGATCCGGGTAAGTCTAGTCTCCTCCTTGCTTCCTCTTCTCGATTAGGGTTTGCATCTCTCTCTCATATTCTTACTAAGATATAAAACCCTATTTTTCTAGTGACATATAGGTTTAGGATTCAAGGGTTGGTTGAATTGTGATCTAAGACTTCAATTGATGGAGCGTTCATCAACAGATTCAAGGTAGGTGGTCTACAAGTTATATCCTATAGTTTCGTTTGAGATTTGTGCATGCTTGGGTTTATTTCTTGGTTACCACTTGTTGTGTTTTTGATATTTTGATGATATTTGGTATAATGAATGTATAAATTATGAATGGAAACCATCATAGTACCCATGAGATACATAGATTATGGCTTAATATTTGTAGGGCCACCCATGGGGTGCGCTAGTACTTTATGGACTTAGAAGTTAGATAAGTATGAGAAAGGTTATCATGTGACAATGTATAAAACTTGATAAGAATGTTGAAATTTTTAATGGGAGTGGAAATGAATTTTTGGCATGTGCCTATACTTAGTAATGGATTAAGGGATTGTTTAGCATGGTATTAAAAATGGGTTAAATTAGTCAAATGGGGATTTTTCCTTATGGCTAATGAATTATGTTGAAAACCATTAGAGGGTTGGTGTATATGAAATTTTGAACATGTGGGATTGGTAATTAATTGTGAAGTGATGAATATGGTTAATGGGATGAGACATGGGAAATATAATTGGGATAATGGGTTATGTATTGTAAAATGGAATTGTGAATGAGATATGGCATAACATTGAATATCATGTTGATAGTTTTGAATCATGATATTTATATGTATTGGTTGTGATATGGATAAATGTGGGGAATTGATAAATAAGAATGTGAACATGTCTTTGTTTTGGGATAAAGGACTAATGCTCCTCCCACAGGTAGGGTTGGACTAATGCTCTAACCTACCCATGTACTCTCTTATAACTACTAAATAATTGATATTATGATAACACTATGCTTGTACCACTTGATGTAAGTATACCTAAGACTATTTGTTTGATTCAAGTATCATTTTACGTCACTCATAGACCATGTGGTTTTATATATTGATGGTGACCAAGAGGTCAAATAAAAATTTAGTTTTGTGGTTTTGGTTTTCCTTTTGTTTAGTGTTGTATTGTCCATAAAGGCCTTCTATATTCTAGATAGTGTATATTTTACACTATCGTAATTTATCTATATTTGTTTAAATGTTTATTTTAATTATTCTTTGTTTGGTTCTTTTTTTTTCTTTTATTGGTTTATAAAAGATGCAAATAGACTCTGACATATGGAATGTGCATGCTAGAATTTTGAGTGGAAGATATAAGTTATTTACTAGATTGTTTTGGTGATGATTTCATGTGATTTACTCAGTAATTTACATCAACCTAAGGGTACTTGGGATACCCCTTGGGTATGTCATGGGCAAGCTTGGGTGCCCAGTTCAATGGTTTTTGCAGGTTTGTTTCTGAAAAAAATGGTATCATGGCCTGATATTTTTCAAAAACCTAGGTACTTAGGGTGACCTATTTTATTTGGGGGTTTTAGTAGAATAGTTATTAAGACCATATATCCTCAATATATTGGAGTGGAAATAGTTTCATGGTCTTTTACTTAGCCTTTATACTAGATATTTTGTAGACACCATTGGTGGTGGCCTAATAAGTTATTCTCACACCCTGCTCAGGCCTCTGTTTGGAACCTGATAAGATTTCATGCTTGAAGATCAGGACAATGGGATATGAACTATGCTAGAGAGTTGAGTTGGATATGGAAAATGCATGGACGAGGTTCCCGACTTGAAGTCATGACTGTTTTGGGGATTCCACTATTTGTGTTTATTTTGGGTTTTTGTTCACTTAGCATTGTAGCATGACACACCATATTTACTATTAGTTTTGGTTTGCAACCAATTGGGAAATGGTTATTTATTCTTGTTCATCTATTATTTCATGTTATCTCTACTATTTATATGTTTTCTAGTGTGGTTTAATCTGGTAAGAGGGTATAGTCTCCCCATTTGATGACCCAGGTCGGGGCACCTGGGTTGGGGATGTTAGAGAGATCTTTAAAACAACATCTCCCTTTTTGGTGATAAAAAAATTAACATAAAAAGATATATCAATATTGAATCAATAGTGTAATACATAACAATATATTCAATATATCAATGATATATAAGATATCCAAACAAGATATTCAATATGTTCCAAAATTAAATATATCAAATATATCATATGAAAAATATATTTTAAAAAAATATTAATAAAATCAAAAAAAATTTCGATAACCCCCCCTTTGTGAAAACATTAATCAATAAAACAACAAATTTTAACAAATAAATAACACATTTTAAGTTTAAAACTCCTACCCATTAAAAAACATCATATAAACTAGTTTAGAAATATAAAATAAAAAAATATTTTATTAAAAAACTAATTGTTTTTAAGGTTTGAAAAATTTTTTAAATAAAAAGAAAGGTAAAATTGTAATAATATGTAAAAAATTTAGAAAATATAACTTCAAAGTTTAGAAAATAATATAAAACCTTTTTTTGAATTTAAAAATTAATTAGAAAACAAAATCCTCTCTTAAGGAAAATGTAATAATTTATAGAGATAGGGATCCCCCTCAAATGGAACCATAAGTGAGATATAGGGATCATATTCAAAAGGGAAAATAAAAAAAATAATAAAAAAATAAAGATTTTTAGAATAAAAATAAATATAAAATTATAAATATATTTTCAAATGAAAACTCAAGTTAGTCATAGGTCAAATGGAAAGAATCACAAGAATACCATCACTAACTCACCTTTAATGAAATCTAAATGCTCAATTGCTAAAGGTTTAGTGAAAATATTAACAAGCTGATAGTCTATCCTAATAAATCCCAATAATATATCAACCTTTTAAAAGTTATCTATTAAGAAATAGTGCCTAAGGTCATTGAGTTTTGTGTGAGAGTGCTAGATAATATTTTTATAGATATTTAAAGCACTATTATTATCACTTATAATATGGATTTAGTCATATGTAATCCTAAAGTCTATGAGAGTGTGTTTCATCCATATTATTTGGGCACAAAAACTCTTAGTGTATTTATATTTCTCTTTGGTTATAGAAAGAAGAATAAATTTATTCTTCCTTACACTCCATGAGATGTGTATTTTTCTAAGTAGGTGGAAAGACCCACTTGTGATTTTCCTATATAGTTGGTATCCTCTAAAATTATCATTAGAAAAAATAGTTAATTCAAAAGAAGTTTCTTTCGGATAAAAAACCATGTTTTTAAGTTCCATTTAAATAAAAAAAACTTTAAAAAAATTTGAGATGAGATTCAATTATATTTTATTAAAAATGTGAACAATGACAAACACTGAACATGATATTAGGTTAGGTTTTAGTAAGGTAAAGTATATTTCCAATTATACTTCTATAAATATTGTTTTAGATTATTTTACTTGCTTCATACAATGTTATCTTACAAGTTTCACTCATGGGTGTATTAATTTCATTATCTTTATCCATGCCAAATTATTTTAAATGTTTATTAGTGTATTTTACTTAGTTTATAAAAATACCATCATTCCTTTGAGAAATTTGAAAAAGGATAATTTTTTTCACCCATAAATGTCATCTCAAATTAATTTTTCATTAAATCGAAAAATAAAAAAAAATAGATTCCTTAGTTATACTAGAAATCAAATCATTAATATAATTTTAAATAAGAAAAAAATCATTAACACTTGTTCTAGAAAATTTTTTGATTCATCTTTTCCTATTTTAAAACTATTAGATAAAAAAAATAATATAAATGTTCCTACCAATCCTGAGGGTATTTTTAAACAACGAAAATATTTAGTTAATTTGAAAACATGATTTAGACAAATAGGATCCTTAAAACTAGGTGATAGTACAATAAAAACATCTTCATTAATAAAAAGATTTTAAAATGAACATTTAACATCTATTTTAAAGAGTTTGAAATTAAGGTGAGTGGAAAATTATAATAAGATTTTAATGTATTCTAACCAAGAGATGGGTAAAAATGTTTCACCATATTTGATTCCTTCTTCTTAGTTATAACCTTTAGTTACTAGATGGGCTTTATTTATAGTGGCGGTACCTTGTTCATATAAATTATTCTTAAAAATGAATCTAGAGCCTATGATAGGATAAGCATTAGGTTTTGCATGAGATTTAATGTAAGAACCCGGATCTTCCTTTAAGGTATGTTTTTCCTTTTCTGGTCATTTTTGAAGAAAAAAAGGAAATTCTAGAAATTTTCTAAGTACATGCTCTGTACTTTATGAGTACATTCCATGTACTTCCTTGCCGCAAGAGGCCATGTGTTGGTCGTGTAGTAGCCACACACATAGCCGTGTGGAATGACATGGATTCCACCTAATGCAGAGTTCAGAAACAGAAAATACATGCCGTGTACTCCAAAATTACATGACGTGTATTTTGTCTTTGTTGGTCGGAGTGGACACTCAAGAGGGGGGGTGAATTGAGTTCCAATTAAAATTTCTGTTAAAAACAATTTCTATTAAAATACCCCAATTTCAAAAACAAATTAAACTGTAGTGAATTTATATAGATTATAAAGGTTCAATTAATTTCTCAAAGATTGATTAGTTCTCAGTTAACTTAATCTTATGATTAAATTAACTTTTGAAACTAACTTACTGATTTATAATAAATATAAACACTTGCGAATTTAATTATCAAAGTAGATTTGAAGATAGATTATATTTCAAAGTAATAGCAGCAGAATATGAAATAAATATGTATAGTATGGATATAGAGTATAACTACAAACACAGAGAATTAACCAAGAGGTTCAGTCTCAAGCCGAGACTTAGTCCTCTCAAAAGTTTATATAAAAATGATCCACACCCTGGATCGGGGTTAACAACAGTGAACACACTGTCCAGGTCACAAGACCTCTACCACAGTTCTACGTGGGAAAACAAACAACAGCAGCCAGCTGTCCAGGTCACACGACCTCTACCACTATCCACAATGGGAAATGAAGTGTAAAAAGGTTTGCTGAGGATTTACAGATCCTCCAGTGAAAGTACAGGAGTCAGTGTGTGTGTTTAATACAGCAGATAACACACACTGCTCAAAATGTAGAATAAATAAATCACAGAGTAGAGATGTAGAGTTTAGAAATGGCTCTAGTGATTTCAGGGTAGCACTGGACTCGTTTTGGAATTGATCAGAAGTGATTCTGAGTCCTCTTCTCGATTTTGTTTAAGAAGCAGAGTGTCGTATGCTTCAGGTTCACAGGCAGTGAGATGTAGTCGATGAAGCTCTTCGATATTCTTTTGCATGCACAGAACTCTTCTTGAGTAGTCGTATGTCTTCCTTGTCTCTGTGTGTGTTGTCTCTCCTTGTTGTATTCTTTCTTCAGCAAAGTCTTCTTGTATTTATGTCACGTGCTCCGTAGGACAGAAAAGGTTTCCTTTCCGCAGGTACGAGGTACGGTTTCCTGACATCCGACAACCTTTATTAATAATATGACAGAGCATTAAAATATACCTAATATGACCGTTGGTTAGATTAAATAAAGATAAAGATAAAGAAATTCAAACAGTTGTTTATGACTGTTCAAGTGATCGGTAGGTCATCAGCATTAGAGTAATGATCGGTGACTCAGATAGATCAGCATCGGTCTGTCATCTGATCGGTGAGTCATTTTGATCAGCATCGGTCTGTCATCTGATCGGTGAGTCATTTTGATCAGCATCGGTCTGTCATCTGATCGGTGAGTCATTTTGATCAGCATCGGTCTGTCATCTGATCAGTGAGTCATTTTGATCAGCATCAGTCTGTCATCTGATCGGTGAGTCATTTTGATCAGCATCGGTCTGTCATCTGATCGGTGAGTCTGATGGATCGGTGCGTCTGATGAATCAGTGCGTCTGATGGATTGGTGAGTCTGATGGATCGGTGAGTCATGATGGATTGGTGAGTCTGATGGATCGGTGAGTCTGATGGATCGGTGAGTCAGATGGATCGGTGAGTCTGATGGATCGGTGAGTCTGATGGATCGGTGAGTCCGATGTCTGTTGAATCCAGAAGACTTCCAACATACTTTGTAAGTCAATAAGCATAGACAAAATCATGATAACAGATTCACTTACAGATTGTAATTAGGTTTATGAGAAAACAAACCAGATTAAGCATTAATGGTATGTGATGATTTGTGATTATTAAAACATCAAACATAGACATGAAATCAACAATCTTCCAGAGGGCTCAACAATCTCCCCCTTTTTGATAATCACAAAACTTCATATAAAAAAAAATCAATCAATAATAAAAACATAATGAGAATAAAAGTAAAGAGATATAAATCTCCCTCTTAATTTAACATTCCCATATATATAATATTCAGATTTCTCCCCCTGAGATATTGATCTCCCTCTGAGATATTCACATCTGTCATATATATAGATCGTTCTCCCCCTTAGATATATATTTCCCCCATTATATATATCTTTCTCCCATTATATATATCTTTCTCCCCCTTATATCTCCCATTATATATCTTTCTCCCCCTTATATCTCCCATTATATATCTTTCTCCCCCTTTGGGATAATCAAAAAGGAGGGAAAACAGATAAGAGAAAGTGAAAGTAAAAGCAGTCAGCAGAGAGTAGAGAGAAATTTTTTTGATAAAGTACAGATTATTACAAGTAGCACATTGTTCACCCAATCAAAAACAATACACAACTATTTGGTGGGATACAAAGGGGTTTTACCTTTGTCTTTGGGATCAATAGTAGGTAAGGTGGAAGGCTTGGAGGCAGGCTGTGGTTCACGGAGCTGAAGTGGCGGTAGGACAACTCTGGCAGGTGCAGTTGGAGGTGCCATAGAGAGTTGGTGAGAAGGAGCAGGAGCTGGTTGAGAAGCTTTCTTAGAGACTGGTCGCAACTGAGATAGAGCTTGGGCAACAGACAACTGATTTGGAGCTACATCAGAGGCACTGAGAGGTTCATAAGTAGGGAGTACAATTGCAGTGGCCTGTGCATCCAAGTAAGGCTTCAACAGATGAATGAAGTCCTGAATGACTTCTGCTCCATACTTCATAGCTTTTTCAAAATCATCCTTGTTCTCCATGAACTGTGCTAAGGTTGGGGTAAAATCTTGCAATTGGCGAACTTGAGTTTTGAAGGCCTGAGTGACTGGAGGTAATTTCAGATTCTCTGCCAACACCTTGAAGTTTGCAGCCATCTCATGCTTTGTATAAATCTTGGAAAAGTAAGTATCAACTTTTTCCTTGATCTCTTGCAGGGCTTTCTTAGCATCTGCTGAATATACCAAGGCCATCTTATGACTGTTATCACAGAGTTCTTTCATCTTCCTCAAAGATTCTAAATCAAGAATTTGTCTTACAGCAGCTAACTCTTCATGCACAACTTCTCTTAGAGATTCTATCTCATGAGTAGTGATCTTGGTTACCTTGCCTGTACTGGCTTGGCCGACTATGTGAGTTAACTCAGCTTTCAACTTCCTCAGGTCAGACTTGTTGAGATGTTCAATCAGATTTCTCAAAACTTCCATCATACCAGAGATGGTTGATCTGAACTCATTTGATAGAGAAACTAATCCAATTTGGAGATCCTTCAAAGTTTGATTCAAAAAGGCTATTTGTCTGCCAATAAGTTCACCAGTATTGGCCAGGTCTGGCTTCACAGCATTAGATACTCTTTGTGAGAAGGCTTCCAATGAATTTTTAGAAACTTGGAGAGACACTTGAGTAAGAGCATTAGAAACTTCTTCTCTAACTATGGTTCTCATAGCAGTTAGCAATTCAAACTTAAACTAATCAAGATCAGCTTGACTGATTCCAGAACCAGGGAAATTAACATTGGTAGGATTAACAGTAGGAGCAGACCTTGCTTCTCGTGGGAGGTTCCTTTTCACAACTGCAGCAGATTCTGGCATTGCTTCTTCATCTTCAGAATATTCTAAGCCCAATACAGCATAACCAGGGTAGTCATCCCAAACAGCAGCACACAGTGTGAAATTTTGGTTTTTCATAGCTTGCTGTTCCACTAATTTTTGGTTAATCATCCTTACCACTGATATGGATTTCTTGTACTGACTGAGGTTGTTCTACTTGATCTACAGCAAGACCATCCACCGGTCTGTTAACACCATCAACAGCAGCTTCAACATCATCAGCATCATCATCATCACCATCATGATTTTCATCAGCATCACCTTGCTCATTATTACTCGGCTCAGAGGCTTCACTGTGATATTCTTCAGTATCAGAATCTTCTTCATCACCAAGAATAGGTTCTGACTCTGGTAGGGTTAAGGGTGGACTAGAAGGTCCAAATTCTATTCTTTTCTTGGGGCTAGCAGTGTCAGGATCACTCCTATCATCAGGAGAAGACACACTTCCTTCTGCAGTCGCAGCTTCTTCTTGCTCATCATCATCAGAATAAACTGGTTCCTCATCTGGTTTTAATCCAGGGTCTCTCAAATCCTTTGGCCTCTTGCCATGATCTATGGGATTGTAGGCTTCATACAATTTATCTTCATCTGTAACCCAACACTTCTTCCATGGATTCCAATTTATTTTCATCCTCTTGCAGATCTCTTTGTTGAGACAGAAGGTACGCTCTGTTTCAACAACTTCATCATCTTCATCAACACATTCCAGATTCTTGAGCATAGTAGATATCATCTTTGAATAAAATAGGGCAGTGGCTTTCTTGGATGGTTTCAGCATACCAGCTATGTGGACCATCACATATCTACACAGGTTAATCTTTTCATGGGTTTTGAGCAGAAACAACAGGAAAACATCCTGGTACTTTACAGCAGCAAAATCTCCTCTCCTAGGGCAAAGTTGGTGCTGAATAAAGTTGAAAAGAAGTCTGCACTCACCATCTAATTCTGAAGCTATGATTCTTCGTGACTCTCGGTTTCCTGTCAGAAGCTCCAGAGCTAATTCATAAGAGAAGTAATCAGATGTTGGAGGAATATTCCCAGCATAATCCTCATATCGACCTTCATGAGGTACGTTCAAGCACTCATCCCACTGCTTAGATGAGAAGGATATTTTCTTTCCTTTTACAACAGACGACATCCTAGCAGCTTCCACACCATCAAGAGTAATTTTCAGGTTCATGTAGAACTCATGTACTAGCTTTGGATAATCTATTCGGGTGTTGTCTGAAAACCAGTCTATCCATCCTTGCGATTCAAGAACTTGTAGCAACAGTGACTTACTTGACAGAAGCCACGCAGAGTTGACTTCTTTTTCTACAGCAACAATCCGAGTTTCCAGGTTCGGATTTACTGATCTTTGAGAGGTACTGCTCGACTTGCCTCGAGCACGCTTTGAAGGTACATGGCTATCTAGTCCTTTGCTCGGTCTCTTTTTCTTAGTCATTTGAAGATTTTGGGAAGGCAGGAGTTCGAAGGTTCGAAGGTTCGAAGTAGAGGGGAAGAGATGTTGAGAGGTTCGGCGGGAAATGAAAGGTCAAAGGTTTAGGGAAGATAAATAGCCGCGTATCATTTATTTTATCATTTAGGGTTTCCATAAAAAGTAATTTACTAATTAATAAAAAGTAATTGAAAATAGATCGGTTTGAAAGAACAGTGTGACAGATCGGTTCCACAGATCGGTTTCACAGATCGGTTTCACAGATCGGTTTCACAGATCAGTTTCACAGATCAGTTTCACAGATCAGTTTCACAGATCAGTTTCACAGATCAGTTTCACAGATCAATCATACACAACTCTTGTTTAATAAATTTCATTATTTCAGAGCATAAGGGCTTTGTGAAGATTTCAGCTAATTGATTTTCAGAACTAACAAATTCTAGAGAAATATCACCTTTCTGATAATGATCTCTTAGAAAGTGATGTCTGACATCAATGTGCTTAGTTCTAGAGTGAGACACAAGGTTCTTGGATAAGTTGATTGCACTAGTGTTGTCACAGTTAATTGAAACATGTTTAAAAACAAATCCATAATCCAATAAAGTGTGTTTCATCCACAAAATTTGTGCACAGCAACTACCAGCAGCTATGTATTCTGCCTCGGCAGTAGACAATGCAACTGAATTCTGTTTCTTACTACACCATGATACTAGGGATTTTCCAAGCAAATGACATGTTCCAGATGTGCTCTTCCTATCTAACTTACATCCTGCAAAGTCAGCATCTGAATAGCTAGTTAGATTAAATGATTGTCCTTTTGGATAAAACAAACCTAAATTTACAGTATACTTAAGATACTTAAAAATCCGTTTAACAGCTAGTAAGTGTGATTTTTTAGGATTAGCTTGAAATCTAGCACACATACATACACTAAACATAATATCTGGTCGACTAGCAGTAAGATAAAGTAAGCTTCCAATCATACCTCTATAATTGGTTTGATCAACTGGTTTCCCAGTCTCATCAACATCCAATTTACAGGTAGTACTCATAGGTGTATCACTTTCCTTAATACTATCCAATCCAAAACATTTTAAAAGATCCTTTATATATTTACTTTGATTTAAAATAATGCCATCTTCATTTTGAAAGATTTGAAATCCAAGAAAATACTTAAGCTCTCCCATTAGGCTCATTTCAAATTCATTTTGCATAACCTTTGAAAAATCAGTACATAAGGAATTTTTAGAAGATCCAAAAATAATATCATCAACATAGATTTGCACTATTAATACATCTTTTGAAATCCTTTTTATAAAAAGAGTGGGATCAGCTACTCCTTTTGTAAATCCTTTGGAGATAAGAAAGTTTGAAAGCCTTTCATACCAAGCTCTTGGAGCTTGTTTTAAACCATATAAAGCTTTAGAAAGTTTAAAAACATGATTTGGAAAATGAGGATTTAAAAAACCAGGTGGTTGTTCTACAAAAACATCTTCAAAAATAACACCATTTAAAAAAGCACTTTTGACATCCATTTGATATAACTTGAAATTCAGATGTGATGCATATGCAAGTAAGATTCTAATAGCTTCTAATCTAGCTACAGGTGAAAAAGTTTCCTCATAGTCTATACCTTCTTCTTGACTATAACCTTGTGCAACTAGCCTAGCTTTATTTCTAACTATATTTCCAGATTCATCTACTTTATTTCTAAAAACCCATTTTGTGCCTATGGTCAAAGTGTCCTTAGGTCTTTCTACTAATTTCCAGACTTTGTTTCTTTCAAACTGATTTGGTTCTTCTTGCATAGCCATTACCCAAAATTCATCATTGATAGCATCATTGATATCTTTAGGTTCTAACTATGAAAGAAAAGCTTGATGTTCAACCTGATTTCTTAGAGAAGCTCTAGTCTGTGTTCCTCTATCAAGATTCCCTACAACAGCATCTAAAGGATGGTTCTTTAGAGTCCTAGATGGTCTTGAAAAGATAGGGCTAGAAATTTCAGATTCATCTACAGATTGAGGTTTAACAGAAGCAGGTTCTGGAGAATTTCCAGAGTTGGATGTTTTAAATATAGGTCCATTGTCTTTATCATTGAGATTCAAACTAGAGAGATCATCTTCAAGAGAGATTCTAGGTTCATGTGGATCAGTTTCATCAAATTTGATGTGTACAGATTCTTCCACACATTTGGTTCTTTTATTGAAAACTCTATAGGATTTACTAGAGATAGAGTAACCTAGGAAAATTCCTTCATCACTCTTGGATGCAAATTTTTCAATATTGTCTTTAGTATTGAGAATGAAGACTTTGCAGCCAAAAACTTTGAAGTAGTTAACCTTGGGTTTCCTATTGTTCCACAACTCATAAGGAGTCCTCTTAAGAACTGGTCTGATCAAGACTCTATTAATGACATAACAAGCTGTATTAACAGCTTCAGCCCAAAAGTAAATAGGCATTTCATATTCATTGAGCATGGTTCTAGCTATTTCTTGCAGGGTTCTATTCCTTCTTTCTACTACACCATTTTGTTGGGGTGTCCTAGGGGCAGAGAAATTGTGACTATAGCCATTGTGTGAGCAGTAAGAATCAAACTCATGATTTTCAAACTCACGACCATGATCACTTCTCAGGGTCTTAATCTTAAGTCCACTAAGATTCTCTACAGACTTGGAATATTTAATAAAGTAAGAACAAGCTTCACTTTTGTGAGCTAGAAAGTATACCCAAGTATATCTAGAAAATTCATCTACAAGAACATAGACATAATGTTTCCCATTTAGACTAGAAACTCTTGATGGTCCAAACAAATCCATGTGAACCAATTCAAGTGTTTGAGAAGTCGAAACTTCTTTCTTTGATTTAATAGAAACTTTATGTTGCTTTCCCTTTTGACAGGGATTACAAACTTTGTCTGCTGGAAATTCAAGATTGGGTAAGTCTCTAACTAAGTTCTTCCTAGAAAGTTTTCTAAGTGAGTGCACATTGCAGTGTCCTCATCTTCTGTGCCAAAGCCAAGGCTCTTTATGAAAAGCATTTAAACAAGGAATGTTCTGTTTAGCTAAAGAATCTAAATCAACAGCATAAACATTTTCATTTCTTAAAGCAGAAAATTCTAAAACATTTTTAGAGTTAAAAACATTGCAAGAATCATTTTTAAATTTCACATAAAAACCATCATCACACAACTGAGAAATGCTTAACAGGTTATATTTAAGTCCATTGACAAATAAAACTTTAGAAATTAATACTGAGTCAGTGTTACCAATCTGGCCTAAGCCGATGATTTTTCCTTTTGAATTATCACCAAAAGTGACAAAGCCTCCATCAACTTTTACTAAGCTCTTGAAACATGAAAAGTCTCCTGACATATGTCTTGAACATCCACTATCTAAGTACCATATCTTCTTGTGACAGCTCTTCAAGCAGGTCTCCTACAAAACAGATTTAGATGGAAGATGATTTTGGTACCCAGATTTTCTTGGGTCCAGACAGGTTAGCCAATAATACTTTAGGTACCCATATTTGTCTAGTGGGTCTCATATAACTTGTAGAAATAACATTCTTTGAAAGATAAACCTTATTAGATTCATAACTATGAATATAACTGGTTGAGGCATAAGAAGTTCCAGAATTAACTATCTTCTGTCCAGATTTAGGAATGAATCTAGTTTTGGCAACTTTTCTCTATCCAGGTTGGTATCCTATACCAGTAGTGTATCTAGGTGCAACTTGCTTTCCTAGCATTTGTGTTAGTGTATTTTTACCATTGGTGAACTTCTCTAAGTCTTTCTTGAGTTGCTCATTAGACAATTTTAGTTCAGTATTCTCTTTAAGGAACTGAGCATTCTTTTCTACTTCTATATCCAGATCAGATTTATGCTTAACACTTAAAACATACTGTTTCTTTAGACCTTTATATTTATCTTTAAGCTCATTACAAGTTTCTTCTAACATGTCACAGTATTCAAACAATTCAGATTTTGACATGTTTTCTGAGTCAGAATCATCTCCAGAATAGTATGAATTAAAAACAGGAGTCTCTGATGTTACCTCAGAAGTGTTTGTCATGAAACACATGTTGGCCCGATTCTTTTCAGAGTCTGAAGATTCAGCTTCACTTGTGCTGTCTTCTGAAGCACTCCAAGTAGCCTTCATGGATTTCTTGTACTTGTTATCCTTGTATTCATATTTCTTTTTATACTTCAGCTTTGGACAGTCGGCTTTAATGTGTCCTTTTCTCTTGCATTCATAACAGAAAACATCATCTGATTTGTCATTCTTCTTCCAATCCTTTTTCCATTTGCCTTGTTGGTCATACTTTCCCTTGTAATTTGGTTTCCTAAAGAATTTCTTTTTCCTATAAAACTTTTTGAATCTCCTGGATATTTGAGCCATCTCAGCATCACTGTCAGAATCATTCTCACTTTCCTCACTGCTTGAACTTTCATTGATAGCTTGAGGCTTTTCCTTATCCTTATTCTTTGAGGTTGTAGTCTTGAAGGCAATAGACTTCCTTTTAGGTTCATCATCTTCTTCTTTATTTACTTTAAGCTCTTCTTCATACATCATCATCTTACCAATTAATTCCTTGACAGGCAGTGTTCCAATGTCACAGGATTCTCTAATAGAGACAGAGGTTCCTCTCCATCTATCAGGTAGACATCTCAAAATTCTCATAATTTGTTCCTTTGCTGGAACATCCTTTCCCAGAGAAGTCATTGTGTTGACAATTTCATTGAACCTGAGATACATATCAGAAATGGGTTCATCAGGCTTCATCTTAAAATTATCATACTTAATAGTATAGGTATTCAATCTCATCTCCTTAACATTAGTTGTTCCTTCATGAGAAACAGCTAAGGTATCCCAAATTTCATATGCAGTTTTACATGCAGAAATTCTATTAAATTATTCATCTCCTAGAGCACAGTACAGAGCATTCATAGCTTTACAATTGTTATTGTAAGCAGTCTTTGTAGGTTCATCCCAAGTAGATCTAGCAGTAGTGGGAATTTTGTATTATGATTCAATAGCAGTCCAAATATCAAAACCTATGCTTTCTAGATGAATTTTCATTTTCAGTTTCCACTAAGCATAATTAGTTCCATTGAAGAAAGGTGGCCGGTTAGTAGCAGCACCCTCAAGTCTATTGTCCATGATGAGAAAATTTTAAAGAGATAAAAATTTAGATATAACAGAAATTTTAAGACCTTTAAAATACAACTAAAATCACAGTTCAAAAAGCAGAGTACTTTTAGAAAGTATTTTCAGATCCTCTGATACCAAATGTTGGTCGGAGTGGACACTCAAGATGGGGGGGGGGGGTGAATTGAGTTCCAATTAAAATTTCTGTTAAAAAAAATTTCTATTAAAATCCCCCAATTTCAAAAACAAATTAAACTGTAGTGAATTTATATAGATTATAAAGGTTCAATTAGTTTCTCAAAGATTGATTAGTTCTCAGTTAACTTAATCTTATGATTAAATTAACTTTTGAAACTAACTTACTGATTTATAATAAATATAAACACTTTCGGATTTAATTATCAAAGTAGCTTTGAAGATAGATTATATTTCAAAGTAATAACAGCGGAATATGAAATAAATATGTATAGTATGGATATAGAGTATAACTACAAACACAGAGAATTAACCAAGAGGTTCAGTCTCAAGCCGAGACTTAGTCCTCTCAAAAGTTTATATAAAAATGATCCACACCCTGGATCGGGGTTAACAACAGTGAACACACTGTCCAGGTCACAAGACCTCTACCACAGTTCTACGTGGGAAAACAAACAACAGCAGCCAGCTGTCCAGGTCACACGACCTCTACCACTATCCACAGTGGGAAATGAAGTGTAAAAAGGTTTGCTGAGGATTTACAGATCCTCCAGTGAAAGTACAGGAGTCAGTGTGTGTGTTTAATACAGCAAATAACACACACTACTCAAAATGTAGAATAAATAAATCACAGAGCAGAGATGTAGAGTTTAGAAATGGCTCTAGTGATTTCAGTGTAGCACTGTACTCGTTTTGGAATTGATCAGAAGTGATTCTGAGTCCTCTTCTCGATTTTGTTTGAGAAGCAGAGTGTCGTATGCTTCAGGTTCACAGGCAGTGAGATGTAGTCGATGAAGCTCTTCGATATTCTTTTGCATGCACAGAACTCTTCTTGAGTAGTCGTATGTCTTCCTTGTCTCTGTGTGTGTTGTCTCTCCTTGTTGTATTCTTTCTTCAGCAAAGTCTTCTTGTATTTATGTCACGTGCTCCGTAGGACAGAAAAGGTTTCCTTTCTGCAGGTACGAGGTACGGTTTCCTGACATCCGACAACCTTTATTAATAATCTGACAGAGCATTAAAATATACCTAATATGACCGTTGGTTAGATTAAATAAAGATAAAGATAAAGAAATTCAAACAGTTGTTTATGACTGTTCAAGTGATCGGTAGGTCATCAACATTAGAGTAATGATCGGTGACTCAGATAGATCAGCATCGGTCTGTCATCTGATCGGTGAGTCATTTTGATCAGCATCGGTCTATCATCTGATCGGTGAGTCTGATGGATCGGTGCGTCTGATGGATCAGTGCGTCTGATGGATCGGTGAGTCTGATGGATCGGTGAGTCATGATGGATCGGTGAGTCTGATGGATCGGTGAGTCTGATGGATCGGTGAGTCAGATGGATCGGTGAGTCAGATGGATCAGTGAGTCAGATGGATCGGTGAGTCAGATGGATCGGTGAGTCAGATGGATCGGTGAGTCTGATGGATCGGTGAGTCTGATGGATCGGTGAGTCTGATGGATCAGTGAGTCTGATGGATCGGTGAGTCCGATGTCTGTTGAATCCAGAAGACTTCCAACATACTTTGTAAGTCAATAAGCATAGACAAAATCATGATAACAAATTCACTTATAGATTGTAATTAGGTTTATGAGAAAACAAACCAGATTAAGCATTAATGGTATGTGATGATTTGTGATTATTAAAACATCAAACATAGACATGAAATCAACAATCTTCCAGAGGGCTCAACAGTCTTTTTCATTAAACACACCGAGGTCACGTCTGATGACCAGAGCACCCTCCCTTTAGGTCTCTTTCATCTGAGAGAGCCTGTACGACCGCAAATCTCCAACAAGCCCATGAGCCTCCATATGTTCTTTGAATCGAACACCGTCACTTGCATTGAAATTGCATCGATGAGTTCTCTTTTCTGCTGGAGCCTCATTTAATGATTTAACTTCTTTTCCAAGTTATCATGGGTCTAAAATTTTAGACTATTTCATAGATCTATGGAGTTATAAGGAGATTCAAGAATCGAGGTTCACGTATAGCGATCTCCTAACGTCAAGGTAGGTGGTTTGTGCCTTTCCGTTCAAAGTCTTTGAGTATTATGTGAAAATTCCACTAATACCCTTGAACGGGGTATTGCGTGTTTATCGTTTTACCCCTGTTGTTTTCCTGTCATGATTTTATGCTTGTATAGAGGTAATTTGGATATGAAATGGGTTGATTGCTATGATTTGGATGTGTTTTCCCATGCATGTTTTGTTTACCACCGTTTGGTCCCATCTAGCCTTTGGCCGCTTTACCTGTTTTCCATAACAGTTGCTGTAGGATGGAGAGTTTTTCTTTTGACATGCTTGATATGCTGTAGACTATTTAGATAATTAGTTCTGTTGGTTTACTTTATCCATATTACACTGTTATGCTCATTGACCTATACAGGGCCGTGAGAACCTGATGTAATAGACTATAAGGGGAATTGACCGAGTGAGCTTCCTCAGAGAGTCTTTGATCACTTAGGCTATAAGGGGGATTGACCAAGTGAGCTTCCTCAGAGAGTCCTTGATTGCTTTATACTCTAAGGGGATTGACCAAGTGAGCTTCCTCAGAGAGTCTTTGTTTGAATTGTATGACCTGGGCTATAAGGGGAATTGACTGAGTGAGCTTCCTTAGAGAGTCCTAGACCTTGGGGATATAAGGAGAATTGACCGGGTGAGCTTTCTCAGAGATTCCTTGACTACCCTATACTATAAGAGGAATGGACTGTGTGAGATTCCTCAGAGATTCTTGCTTTACCTTTGACTATAAGGGGATAGACTGTGAGCGCTTCCTCAGAGAGTCTTGTTATATTCATATACTGAACCATAGGGGTTAGGCTGACTGTACTTCCCAAAGGATTTCTTGTATTCTTTTTAGGTAGGACCAGAGGGGATGGATGTGAGTACTTCCTAGAGGGTTACCTATTCGAGGTTTAGCTGTTTTTTCACTGTAGCTTGATTTGAAAATGTGTATTGTTTACTTCTTAGTGACATCCTGTTTACTACTTTCTGTACTTTTACCTGCCATATACACACTGACTATTAGGCATAGATCTTCGAGTGGTTTCATACTGGGATTTAGTCTCACACCCTATTTGGGTCATGCTTTTGTGCCCAAACAGATTATATTGCTGCAGGTATAGATAAGGGTAAGTGCCATTCTACTTCAGGTACTTGACTTGCAGTGGAGCTGGAGAGCATGGGACCAAGCATTTTCTTGCGATGTAGGGGATCTATTTAACTTTTATTTTTTACTTTGGAATAGTACTATTGTATTCCAACATTGTGACTTGTTTGGCTGCTTTCCTAGACATATGTATCATGCATCATTTATGTATGTGCTCCAGTTGTTTTATTATTCCAGTGTTCTTCTATTTAATCTTGTATGGATGTTTACTGCTTCCACTTTTTCTTTTGTTTTTCTTCCACTATGTACTATTACAATGAAGGCATAGTTTCCCCACTATCACACCCAAGTCCCTCACTACTAGTTGGAATCCTATGGCATTTGAGGAAATGTGCTTGAGGCCATGTGACCAACCGGGTACGGGGTTCCTATGGGTGGCTTCTGGAACCGAAACAATACAAAGTGGTATCAAAGTAATTCTTTTATCTTGACTTACTGTTTGAAGACTTTAGCATGGGATAGGAATAAATAGGTACTTGGTAATAAGTTGTTCCTGGGAGTAGCTAACCCGTGTAGAGGGAAAATCCAATCTACCTCGTATATTGAAATTTTTAGGTTTTGCAATTATTACAATTGATTTGATTTCACCTTGAGTGATTCACATGATTTGTGTTGTTATTGTTGATGTTATTAAGGTTCTATTTCTGTTTCAATCAGATGATATGAGGGTGTTCCATCTCAAAAAAAATATAGGCACTTTCTAGAAATCACATGTCATGTATTCTTGCCTTGTCATCTAGGATGCATTAGTGATTTCATGTTGTTGTGATAGACGTTGTGTAGAATATGCATGCTGTTGTGATAGATGCCTTGATAAGAATACCTGCTATTTGATAGGGTATTGTTTTGTGTAAATTTTTTCTTGAATGGATGCCAAACTTTGGTTCTTGCAATGTTATGGGCCCTCATGGACTAGAATTTGGTGGATCATTGCTCTGTTTTCTTTATTATAACATGTATAAGATTCCAAACTTTGATTCTCAGGGAGTATGAGCCCTCACGGATCGGAATTTGGCACTTTATTTGTTCGTTTTAGTGTTTTATGGGTTCTGAAGTAGTTTCTGAGGCTTACTTTCTGGAAAAACCCAGAATACACATCGTGTAATGTTAAGTACACGCCATGTGTTCTTCTATTCAGGAAGAAACTGTTTTTCTCAAGTACACACCATGTACGTTATGTACACATTGTATAGTCTCTAACCGTATCATATACCATGTGGTAAGAGACATGGGATAGGGAATTTATTGTAGGAACACTCCGTGTACCAGTTGAACACGCTGTGTAGTCTGACCTAGGTACCCGGCCGTTTCACGAACAACACGGGTCTGTGTTATCCATTATCGTACACACTGTGTCCGCCTGGAACACACCATGTAGTGTCAGATGTGTAGTCGGCCGTGTGACCAACAACACGGGTCAGTGTTATCCTTTCACATACATGCCGTGTCCACCTTGAACACGCTGTGTAGTTTGAGCCGTGCATCAGGCTATGTCACCTAGAAAACGGGCAAGGTGATGCTTGTCTAGTACACGCCATGTCTATCTTGAACACCCCGTGTAGTATTTACTTAGGAGAGATGTGTGGCTTAACTGTGTAGAAGGACTCGGGAAGGGGAAGAGGATTCAAGTACACATCATGTGTTTGGACAACACGCTGTGTGTTTGGGGTGTTACACGACCAGTTTAAGAAGGAGTACACGCCCATGTGAATGGATTAAGGGAACACACCGTGTAGTAAATGTACACGTCGTGTAGTCATGTTTTGTACAACTTTAATGCTTTCCTTATCCTATTCCCTTCTTACACTCCTTGTTTTCAGTCCTTGATAACTTTGATCTAAGGTGTGTGCTTGACCTTATAGAGTCATGCCACCAAGACATCCTCCGGTTGTGCACCAGTTTCCAGAAGGCCATCAGACACCGGACATGGCTGATTAGGGACAACCTACAGATCCTCCAGTTGTGCCAACCTTGGCACCAACCATTTAACCTGACATAGGTGTGGATGCACATTTTAGGGAAGGATTTATGAGGATGATGCAGACCTTTCTAGGAGTGCCTCCTCCTGCCCCATCTATGGTTGATTTGACGCGGGTCTTCCAACTGCAACATCCTCCTACTTTCTTAGGGGATAGAGGACCTCAGGCTGCAAAGTCTTGGCTAGAAGCCACGCTAATGATTTTCGAGCATCTAGAGATACCCCCAGAGAAGAGGTTGAAGCTCGCAACCTACATGCTTCGAGACTCTACCAAGAGGTGGTGGAATGGGATCTCACAGGTGGGATGCCAGCAAAATTTGGCTTGGGATGGGTTTCAGTGTATCTTATATGATTACTTCTACCCAGATACCTTGAGGGCTGATCAATCCAGAGAGTTCATGAGTCTAGAGTAGGGTACTCTTTCTGTTATGGATTATTCCTCTCACTTCACAGAGCTACAGCGTTTCACGCCTATTCCAGGAGGTGATGATTTGTTACTTGCACGAAAGCTTGAGGATGGTCTGAGGAACAACATCTGATATCAGGTGAACATCTTCAGGTTGACTTCGATATCCTCTATCATCAACCATGGGCTGATCATAGAGTGCAATTTGAGGGATTCTGGAACTGTGATCCAGGGCGGTTTAGCATCCAAAGTTAGTGCTCCGCTGGCTGATAGCAGGAAGCGCCGCAGGGAGGCTGCATGAGGAGATCCGAGTAGGCGGGATGCATCTTTCGATAGCCAGGTAGTGTGCTACCAGTGTGGGAGAAGTGAGTATATGAGGCCATGATTATTGAGAGATCCAGTGGAGTGCCGATATTGTGGCAAGATGGGCCATCTTCAACGCTTTTATCAGTTCTTCTCACCAACAGCTAGTGAAAGAGGTTCTTCTATGACTCCACGTTCAGAAGTAGTGCCACCAGTTTCTCACCAGTCTGAGAATTGTAGTTCTTTTGGCCGTTCAGGCCGAGGTGGGGGTCGTGGCCATGGTATTTGGTCACCATTTATTCATCAACAACAGGGTGCATCAGCTCAGAGCGGTCAAGCAGGTCACAGGGCTGCAGTATAGGATAAACTTTTACAGTGGAGTAGACCCAGCTAGAGAAGGATCCCGAACCCTCCACAGTTCAAGGTACGATCTTATTAGCCTCAGTTTTAGCTTCTTCCCTTTTCTATATAGGGGTTTCCCATATATTTATATTCGTTGTTGTTGTGGAGAGCCTTAGTCTTTGCATCTTTTCCTCTGTATATATTTTGACACTAGACACTCTATTGGGGAATAGAACGGAGAGTGTACGTCAGTGTAAGGAGTTCCCTATAGAGGTTGGTGGGTTTTACTTCCTATGGGACCTCTATTACCTAGAGATGACAGGCTATGATGTCATTATCAGAATGGACTAGTTGGTTCCCTTCCAGGAAGTCGTTGACTGTTATCGCCGCATGGTGAGTTTCACATCACCAGAGGGCATATCGTTCCTTCATAAGGGATAATGGGATGTCTAGGCAAGAAGAGTGGGACTCTAGCATCATGGGCTGGGAGGAGTTACAGCCCAGATTGCTAGTCTATATCTGGACGACCAAGGGACTTCACAGTTATACTTTCCTCCAGTGGTGGATCATTTTAGAGATGTCTTTCCAGAGGAATTTTCAGGTTTTCCTCCAGAGCGAGAGGTAGAATTTTCAATTGAACTTGTGTGAGGAGTAGAACTGGTGTCCATTCCTCCTTATAGGATGGGTACACCAGAGTTTTAGGAGCTCAAGATGTAGTTAGAGGAGTTGCAAGCAAAGGGTTTTATCCAACCCAGTACTTCTCCTTGGGGTTCACTTGTTCTATTTTCAAATAAGGCAGACGAAACCCTCAGGATTTGTGTGGACTATCGAAAGTTGAACCAGTTGATGGTCAAGAACCGATATCCCTTGCCTAGGATTGATGATCTCTTTGATCAGCTTCAAGGATCCCGAGTGTTCTCGAAGATTGAATTGAGATCTGGTTATCATCAGTTGCACTTTAGACCATCTGATATGCCTATTACAACCTTTTTGAGTAGGTATGGTCTATATGAGTATATGGTTATATTGTTAGGTCTTAGGAAAGTTCCTGTATTTTTCATGGAACTGATGAACCGAGTGTTCCATCCATACTTGGATTCCTTTGTCGCGGTCTTCGTGGAAGATATCTTGGTGTACTATCACACTCAACATGACCATGAAACCCATCTTGAGATAGTTTTGAGTACATTGAGAGAGAATAATTTATATGCTGAGCTCTAAAAGTTCCACTTTTGGATGGATCAGATTCACTTATTGGGTCATGTCATCTCAGAGACAGGAGTATCAGTAGACCCGGAGAAAGTAAGAGAAGTAGTTTCCTTAGAGTAGCTAAAGAATGTCTTGGAGGTGCGGAGTTTCCTAGGTCTAGCTGGATACTAAAGACACTTCATACAAGAATTTTCACACTTAGGAGCACCACTGATAGGTCTGACTAAGAAGGGTGAAATGTTCTCATGGTCATATTTTTGTGAGTTAGCCTTTCAGGAGCTGAAAGGAAGGATGAATTCAGCACCAATACTAGTCTTGCCAGATCTGGGAAAGATCTATACTATTTACTATGACACATCAGGTATAGTCCTGAGAGTTGTGCTTATACAGGGAGATGGAGTCATTTCATACAGGTCTCATCAGTTGAAGACACATGAGAGGAATTACCCGACACACGATCTGAAGTTGGCAGCTGTTGTTCATACCTTACGCTGTTAGAGAAATTATCTTCTAGGAGAGCACTTTGCGGTTTTCACTAACCACAAGAGTCTTAAGTACATCTTCACTCAGCATGATCTGAATTTGAGACAGTGAAGGTGGGTTGAGTACCTACAGTCCTTTGGCTTTGATCTTGCCTATACGCCTAGGAAGGGAAATGCAGTGGCTGATGCATTGAGCAGGAGGACTCAGATACAGGTAGTTAAGGAGTCCAGCAGTGAGTGGTATCTTATGGATATCTTCTCTGAGATGCATTTGGAGGTGCACAACAAATAGGGACAAAATTTTCTTTCTTCGGTAGCTGTTGCATCTACTCTTCTTGATCGAGTTCGCATGAGGCAGATATCAAATTAGGAAGGCCTAGTCCTAATTGAAAGTGTGTTAGGAGAGGACCCTATTCCTGGGTGGAATGTAGGATAGGATGAGATATTTCATTTCTAGGAGAACTTATGTGTGCCATTAGATGTATGCGAGGAGTTGATGTGTGACTTTCACTCCTCAAATTGGACAGTTCATCCTGGCGTCGCCAATATGTATCGTGATCTACACCATCAGTATTGGTGGCTAGGTATAAAGATGGGAATTTCTGGTTTTTTCATGAGGTTTTCCACTTGTTAGAAGGTGAAGGTGGAGCATCAGCGACTAGAATGTCTTTTACAATAGTTACCCATTCCTGAGTAAAAGTGGAATGACATCGCGATGGACTTCGTGACCGGTTTTCCGTGGACACCTCACGGAAGTGACGCAGTTTGGGTTGTCATTGACAGACTCACGATGGTCACTCACTTCTTACCGATCAAGGAGATTGTTAGTGTTGATGAAATGGGATGGTTGTACATCTGTGAGATTGTACATCTTCATGGAGTTTTACACTCCATTGTTTCAAACAGGGATGCACGTTTTACTTCTTGGGTCTGGAAGGGGATTAAGAAGGCTTTGGGTACACAGATACCTTTGAGTACAAATTACCATCCCCAAATAGATAGCCAGTCCGAGCGTATGATTCAGGTGCTTGAGGACATACTCCAAGCATACATTCTGGATTTTGGAGGTTCTTGGGAGAAACATATACCTCTTTTGGAGTTTTCCTACAAAAATAGTTTTCAAGCAATTATTCAGATGACACCTTATGAGGTTTTGTATGGTAGGCCATGCCAATCACCCTTATGTTGGGTAGAGGTAGGAGAGGAAGCTTTGCTAGGACCTCATCTTGTTAAGGAGACCATAGAGCAGATAGAGTTGATTCGAAAGAGGATGACTACTACACAGTCTCGACATAAGTCTTATGATGATCAGCAAAGATGAACTATGGAGTCTGAGGTCGGGGATCAGGTTTTCCTACGTGTCACACCAAGGTTGGGACTCAAGAGGATTAGGAGATAGGGTAAGATATCACTAAGTTACGTCGGGCCATTTGAGGTGTTGGAGAGAGTTTTTCCGATTTCCTATCAATTGCAGTTACCTCAGAGGTACCAGGATATACATGATGTCTTCCACATTTCTCAGCTTCGACGTTACTTATCAGACCCATCTCACGTCTTCCAACCCGAGGAGGTTGAGTTGGAAGTGGATACATTCTTTGAGGAGAATCCTATTCGGATCATCGATCACAGTATGAAAGTTATCCATGGCCGGTATGTTCCTCTGGTATGAGTGCTTTGGCAGCATGGGCGAGTATAGAATGAGACTTGGGAGAGGGAGGCAGACGTGCAATCACAGTGGCCAGAGTTGTTATGGATTTCTTATTCTATGCTGCCTTGCTAGGGAAATTTGAGGGAAAATTTCTTTAATGGGGGAAGTTTTTAGGAACTTGGATCTTTATTTTAGGTATGTTTTTCCTTTTCTGGTCGTTTTTTAGGAAAAAAAGAAAATTCTGGAAATTTTCTAAGTACACGCCGTGTACTTTATGAGTACACACCATGTACTTCCTTGCCGCAGGAGGCTGTCTGCTAGCCGTGTAGTAGCCACTCACATGGCCATGTGGAATGACTTGGAGACCGCCTAATGTGAAGTACTAAAATGGAAAATAAACGCGGTGTACTCTAGAAGTATACTTCGCATATTTGTTTTTTCATTAATCACACTAGGGTCGCATATGACGGACATAACACCCTCCTTTTAGGTCTCGTTCATCCGAGAGAGCCCGTACGACCACAAATCTTCGACGAGCCCCCAAGCCTCCGTCCATCCTATGAATCGAACACCATCAGTTGCATTGGAATCTCATCAATGAGTTCTCTCTTTTGCTGGAGCCTCATTTCATGATTTCTCTTCTTTTCCAAGTTATTATGGGTTGAACGTTTTAGATGTTTTTGTAGATCTATGGCATTATAAAGAGATTCAAGCCTCGTGGTTCATTTATAGAGATATCCTAACTTCGAGTTAGGTGGTTGGTGCCTTTCCATTCAAATTGTTTGAGTATTATGTGCAAATTCCACTGATACCCTTGAACGGGGTATTGCGTGTTTACCATTTTACCCTTTTTGTTTTACTGCCATGCTTGTATTCCTGTTTAGAGGTAATTTTGATATGAAATGGTTTGATTTCTATGATTTGGATGTGTTTTTCCCATTCATGTTCTGTTTATGACCATTTGGTCCTGTTTATCCTTTGGATGCTTTACCTATTTTCCATGAATGTTACTGTAGGATAGAGAGTTTGTGTTTTGAAATGCTTGATATGCTGTAGACTATTTATCCAAGTAGTTATATAGGATTACTTTGGCCATATTACACTGCTATTCTCGTTGACCTACACAGGGCCATGAGAACCTGGTGTAGTAGACTACAAGAGGAATTGATCGGGTGAGCTTCCTCAGAGAGTCTTTGATCACTTAGGCTATAAGGGGGATTGACCGAGTGAGCTTCCTCAGAGAGTCCTTGATTACTTTAGACTATAAGGGGATTGACCACGTGAGATTATTTAGAGAGTCTTTGTTTGAATTGTATGACCTGTTCTATAAGGGGAATTGACCGAGTGAGCTTCCTGAGAGAGTCCTAGACCTTGGGGATATAAGGGGAATTGACCAAGTGAACTTCCTCACAGAGTCCTTGACTACACTAGACTATAAGGGGAACAGACTGTGTGAGCTTCCTCAGAGAGTCTTTCTTTACCTTTGACTATAAGGGGATAGACTGTGAGAGCTTCCTTAGAGAGTCTTGTTATATTCATATACTAAACCAGAGGGGTAGGTTGAGTGTACTAACCAGAGGGTTTCTTGTACTATTTTTAGGTAGGACCAGAGGGGATTGATATGAGTACTTTACAAAGGGTTACCTGTTCCAGGTTTAGTTGTTTGTTCGCTGTAGCTTGATTTGAAATTGTGGATTATTTACTGCTTAGTGCCTTCCTGTTTACTGCTTTCTATACTTTTAACTACCATATACTCACTAACTGTTAGGCACAGATCTTTGGGTGGTTGTCTACTTGGATTTAGTCTCACACCCTGTTTGGTTCATGCTTTTGGGCCCAAACAGATTATATTGCTACAGGTATAGATAAGGGAAAACACCCTTCTACTTCAGGTACTTGACTTGTAGTGGAGCTGGAGAGCATGGGACCAAGCATATTCTTGTAATGATGAAGAGCTGTTTATCTTTTATTTTGTACTTTGGAATAGTACTATTGTATTCCAGCATTGTGACTTGTTTGGTTTCTTTCCTAGACATATGTATCATGCATCATTTATGTATGTGCTCCAGTTGTTTTATTATTCCAGTCTTTCACTGTTTACTCTTGTATGGATGTTTACTGCTTCCTCTTTTGCTTTTGTTTTTCTTCCACTATGTACTCTACCAAAGAGGGCATAGTTTCCCCACTATCACACCCAAGGCCCTCGCGGCTAGTCATCAGCCTCTAGCATTTGGGGAAATGCGCTTGAGTCCATGTGACCAACCAGGTACGGGGCACCTCTTGGTGGCTTCCGGAACCGGGATATTACATTTAATATATAATTTTGAGTGAATCGATTTAGTTCCCCTTATAAGAAACAAAACCAATTTTAATTGTCAAGGTTTTGGTGTTCAAAGTGAGATAAAATGACAATATGTTTAACCTAATTTGGTATTGATCTTCTTGTATGATTTCCCACTTGAATATCTCTAATTAAATTTTCATGGGGACGGTATTTAGATTTTTTAAACACTTTAGGTAAATAATTTAAAGGATATTCTTGTTATTCTTTAACTTATTTAGATGTAAAAGGTTTATTTGAATTTAACACATCATTTACAAAATCATATTGAGGAATATATTTTGGAAATTTTTCATAAAAAACAACAAGGATTGATTCTTCAAATGTTTTAGTCCTTTTATTAGACTCAGTATGCCTTTATTGAGTTGGAGTACCCTATAAATATTCCTTCATCAGTTTTTGAATCAAATATCAAATATTTTATTTTGTTTTTAGAGTAAAACATTTACAACTAAAAACTTTTAAAATGCCCAATTTATGTTTTTTATGTTTCCAAAGTTCATAAGAGGTATTTTTGATAAAAGGTATTACAAGAATGTGATTAATCATAAAACATGTATCATTTATGACCTCAACCTAAATATATTTATATAAATTAAATTTATTTTGAAGAGTTTAAGTTATTTCCTGAAAATTTTGATTTCACCTCTCTACTACCTCGTTTTTTTGATGGGTTTGAGTAGTAGAAAAATAATGATTATTTACTTTAAAAGAACACAAATAACCAAATTCCATATCATTGAATAATCATCTATGACCACTTTGAATAAAAATATTTTTTAAAAGTTTTTTATTTTCAATTTTTTTAGAAAACTTGATGAAGGCTTTTCAAGCATCAATTTTATGAAATAAGAAGTAAAACAAAGTGTATCTTATAAATTAATTAACATTAAAAAGAATATATGATTTAAATTTGATAATTTTAATTTGAGAAGGTTTGAATAAATAAAAATGAATTAATTTGATAAACCTAAAAGAAGAAGTTATTTTTAAAATTTAAAATAATATTTTTGTTGATTGACATATTATAATTCTTCACAAACCATGTCATCTTTGAAATAAATTTTGGGTAAATATATTAATAGTTGATAATGAATGATTTTGAAAAGTGAGTGTATTCTACAGTGACCAAGAAATCTATGCAAGATATATGATCCACTATATTTTTTACTCATGCATTTGATGTTTTTTCAAGTGAGAGATTATAAATTGATTGCATTAACATTTTGAAATGAGAAGCGGGGAATAAAAGTTTCCATTATGAATTAAAAACTTTGAAAAAATAAATTTCAAAATAAATTTTAAAATAACTATCACACAATTGGAAAATTTATAGAAAATCGTGTTTATAAACTTTGAAAAAAAACATTTTTAATAAGATTTGAGTTATAAAAATCAATGGTACCTCCACTAATTATCTTACCCTTAGAGTTATCACTAAATGTGACATGAAATCCTTCTAATTTAATGATTTAGTTGAATTTGGAGAGGTATCCGCACATGTGTCTTTATAAACCATTATATAGGTTTCATAATGATTATTGGATTTATCTCTAAAGACATTTTTCTTATAAAATTAAATAACTGAAGGGTTTGGTACCCAAAAAAACTTGGATTTTATAATTTTAACCAATAAAAATTTAATTATATGGATTTATTTTTCATGATATTCTCCTTTGAAAATATTCTATGAAAGTTGAATTGATTTTGGCCTCCCATATCATAAATTCTTGTAATCACATTCATAAATTAATTTTCCAGTTATTTTAAAATTATTTAAAAACTTATATTATGATAAATAATTAATAAAAATGGGTTATAATGGTTTCATTGAGGTTTTTGAATTACTTGAGAAACCAAGGACAACCCATTAATTTACATGACTTTGAGAGCCTAGTATTTTATTCAAATTATTTTCCCCTTTAGTGAATTTAGAGAGAGATCACTTGAGATATTTAATGGTAGATTAATGTTTATTAACATATAATTTATTATTAAATTTCACTAATAATTACTCTTTTTTCCTTGAATATATGTTTCTTTTCTTTTTAAATTTATTCTTTTTATTTAATCACATGATTTTATTTATTATCATGTTATTTTTAAAATGAAAAAATTTCATAGAAACCATTTTCAAGTTTATTATGAGCATATTTTAGGTCTTTATAATTAAGGTGAATTAATTAAGTATGGAAAATAAAAATAAGGAGAACAATTATTAGAATAATAATGGGAGGAGGAAATAGGAATAGGGGTACTAACCTTGATGTCTTTTCCAACATGCGCCATAAGGTAATTAGGACTCAAGTTACTTGAAGAGGCTGAGTAAGTTGAGTCTATGGAGTCATCAATTACACTCTAGATTATAATTTTGAGATCCATATTTCCTTGTTTATTTTCCTTATCCTTCTTTTAATAGATGGGGAATTTCAGTTTGATATGACCCTTTTTATTTTATTTGTATCTTTTCACTTCCAGTTCCATTTTTTGATTCATATTTTTTGTTTTATTATGATATTTATTTTTCATGAATAGTTTTTCATGTTGTTGGAAAATTAATAAATTTATTGAAATTCACCTCTAGATGAGTCTTCATTGGTGGATTTGAAGGTCATTATTTTCTTTGCATCTTTGGCTTCATCGGTTTCCTTCTCACCTTGTGGTTCTATAGTAATTTCATATGTTATTAGGGATATAATAAGTTATTTGACTGTCATTTTATTCACATCATTCAATTCTTCTATAATTGTGACCTTTATCTCCCAATTTCTTGATTGGACCTAAAGTACCATTTTTACTATGGTTTTTGTAAAAAAATCATCACCAAGAGACTTTTGACCATTGGAAATATCAGTAAACCACATAAAAACACTAAAAATATATTCATTAATATTCTTAGAAAATCTTTCATAATATTTCCTATAAATGTTTAATATAGTATCTTTAACTTTTTTAGTTTCTTTATGAGTGACTTCTAGAAGCTTTCATATTTTATTGGTGTTTTTTTGATGTAGAAACATGATTAAATTCATTTTGGTAAATACCATAGTTTAAATAATTCATGCATTTTCCATTAAGAATAATGTTTTCAATATCACTGGGTGTAAAATTATCCTCCTATTATATAGTTAGAATATATTCATACATAACCATTTTACAAGTAGGGTAACTAATTCTATTATGAAAATTTAACATTTTATTTTTTTAATAGGAATAATAAATGACATAAAAAATAGGAGTCTGGGAGTAACAATTAGAGGACATACTATATCATACTTTGAAACATATTATGGAGTAGTTCAAATATTAATTTGATACCAAATTTTGGCTAGAGATTATGGAATTTGGGGGGGGGGTGAATTTACCTTAAAAAACTAAAGTGATTTAAAATAAAAATTTAAAATATTAATGTAAGAAAAATATAAATTAATAAATTTGATAATGTGTTGAATTGTTAATTTTGACACATATTATAAAGATAATTTCAATATTAATTTAGTGATTATTAAAAAAAGGTCATATTAAATTTATGAAATTATGAACACTGAGATTGAATAATTCAATGTGTAAAATAAGAGAGAGAGTGAACATATCTTGATAAAGGTGTTTGAAAATATCTTGGTGTGAGCCCCTACGTCTCCTCCCCTTAGGTTGATAAGTTTATGTTATTATTCCCTTGATCTTTACAGTGGTTAATAAACCCATACATTATGATTATAGTTAAGAAACCCTATTTATCTTCTCTGGTATCTAAGGAACCCATTCCTCACTTTTTCAGCAGTGATAACCCATTACACAAGTTGATGAGAAAAATACGTTTTTATTTTTTAAAACCATTACAATTACACTCCATAATCTATTGAGAGTATGTGTACAATTTTTAATGATATATTGATTTAAAATGTTGTAAGAGAGCCTTATATATTAAAGGATCATTGATATTGTAACTTTGAGTTTGGAGAGAAACCACTAGATATTTTATTTTTAGGATCCAAATTGGAATAAATGATCATATAGGCATTGTCATTAACTATTAAATATTCTAATCCACCAAGGAACTCCTTTTGTATCCTCTAAAAGGGATATTACGGTTATGTAATTTATCTATGTCATTAAAGTTGAAGAATACCAAAATAATTTATTTTTTACTAATAATAAATACTACCCTAGACTTGTTGTTTTGATGCCACTAGCTACTTGGTGAACCTCACCAGTTGGACAATGGGTCACCTAGAAATCATTGGGTTTTTAAATCCCCCACTGTCTAGCTTCTATTAGCTAGTGGATGTCTGGTGGTATTCTGGAAGAAAGGTGTTGGTCAAGTACTATCATTAACTAGCTGCTACTCCTCCAATGGCAGGATGGTGGTCTTTTTCTTCCTAAGGATCTATTTCCAACTTGCAGTAGCCAGCTGATGTAGTCTATAATCTTTATCCACCACTTAGTCCTTTAATATTTCTTCCTATCCTTTATTATATATTTTAAACTTATTCCATTAATTCAAGTCTAAGACCTTGATAGGATCGTCAAGAAGCCTTTGAATAGCCTTGTATATCCTTATTTAGTATAGAAATGACATGATAAAATAAAAATTAATGATACTTAAATTTACTCAAATGAGGATTATAGAAACTAAAATGGGTATTTTTGAGCATGAAAACACTATGAGAGTGAGAGAGGTAAAACATAATAGATATTGTAAGATCCTGTCTTGGGAAGGTATTCTTATTTTATTACTTCTTATTCAAGTTAGAATAATTATCTCAAGTAATTATAGTGTTATTGGTTTATTAATTAATATACCTATTATTTAGATGTTCCAAACACCTATCATCAATGTGTTTGGCTTTGAAACCTCCAAAAATTTTGTAAGCAGATGAATATTCTGAGGAAGAATCCCTATTATAATTGGAATCTAGATAGTGTCTTGGAGTGTTTTGAGGAAACTTCCTTTTAATTTTTCCCTTTTATTCATTTATTTTTCTCTTTCATTCTTATATTTTTTATCTTTTGGATTACTGGTGTTCTATTCTCACTTAGATTGTGAGAATTTTTCTTCAAGGAATTATGGATATACCTTAGAGCAGTGCCCCATAACGCCTCTTTTTGTTTTGTAGATCCACCATGTTAGCTAATTTATATATGGAGGGGAGACCCACTTTGGGTATTCATATCTTTATATGTTAGTTTCACTGTTTAGGTGTGAGTTTTTTAGATATATATCTATAATATGGTGGTTTTAGTTGGTTTAGTGGAACTTCGGAGAACCAGCTAGTAGTTCCCTCTCATTTGGGATTATTTTCCTTTCTTTTTCTAATGGATTTATAGAATAATACAACATTATAATTGAGGTTTTTTCACATACCAAACTCTCCCATTTGTATTAATTAATTTATTGTTTTTTAGTCTTATTCTCAAGTTTTACATCAAATAGAAGTGAATTTTTAAAAAATTTAAAGTTACAGCATAAGAACACAATTAGTAATAACTATGTGGAAAACTATGTGTAGGCCTAAATTTTTTAGCCGGGGTGTTTTTCATGGTTTGATTATGGTTTTCCAAACCATGTGAATAAATTATATGGTTGTGTAGGAGATTCTAGTGAGAGGTGAATAGTTACCATATAGTTTGCTAAACCTTGTGTCCAAACCGTTGGGCTTATCGAGTTTCATTAAAAAGATAATTGTCTCAAACTACCCTCCTATGTTTTTAAGCCATAAACATCATCCTCTCATCCTTGATCAATTGGGGTGAATAAGGGGTGCCTTAATACATGGTCCGCCTTGTATCCCTCCCTTATTTTTAGAGTCTCATCTTCGATTTTAAGTGGTCCTCTCTCAATGCAAGGCTATTTCTTCATTTCTTATTTTTCCCTTCCTTGTTTTTCTTTCCTCCATTGATTTGGTCATCTATTGGTTGAACCATAAAGAGGTATTTTGACCTAATATTCTTTGTCTCTTGATATTATGGTGTGTGGATCATATCTCAATTATTTTTCTTCTAATTTATGAAGGTTTTATCATATGTTCACTCCATTCAAGGCAGCTGGTTCTATACCTTTTCATTTTCAGAACACACCATGAATACTTGAGTTTTATAAATTAGTTTCTCCAAATATTGTGGTTATTTTAATTATTTTTAATGATTTTATAGAGTAATTGATGAAAGATAATATTTATTAACTGGTTTTAAATGATATAATCATATTTCATATTTTTTGATAAAATTAATAAAGTGATTTTCAAGTGGAATTTAATAGTTTAGTGAATGATTTTTGGAGATATTATTGTGACTTTTATGTCTATTGTGAGTCTCCATTGATTTTACTTGGAGGATCCTTTGTTTTGGTGATTGTCTTGAAATGCATTCCTTTGGTTTTCCTTAGCACCAATTATGAATGTTGGTATATATATGTGAACATGGATACACACCTATATATGCACGAGCATGAATAAATATATAAGAGTATGAATATATATATATATATATGATTTCATAGGATTAATATAATTAATTTTGGGTTTTTGAATTGTCTCTTGGTTTTTAAAGTCCTATTTAAAATGAATTTCCAAGTTATACTTCCTTAAAAGTAGGACTCTTAGGCTTTTTTGGAACATTAAAAGGATTTTTCAAATGAAAATGAATTATAAATGGCTTTTGAAATCTAAAATTCTTTCAATTTCTGAACCTAAAACTAATTTTAAAACAATATTTCTACATATTTGTAATCTTGGCTTTTCTTTCTTAGGGTCTTGTAACAACTACAATGTCGTTGAAACTCTTTGGATCTTCTTTCATTATTCCCTACAAAATGTGAATTTTTTTAGTATTACTGATCAATATTTAAGATGTGAATACTACTTTGATCACACACACATCTTCAACACTCTGGTTTATGGTAAAAACAAATATCAGGATAGAAGACCCCTTTGGAATGAACTCTCCCACATTAACAGCAAAATTCAGCACCCTTGGATTTTGGTTGGTGACTTTAATGATATTCCTGCTCCTACATAAAAAATTGGTCCTTCACACCCCAATATATCTTTAAAAGAATTTAAAGCCTCCATAGAGGATAATAACCTTACTGAAGTGAATCTCACAGGTTCCAAATTTACCTGGTATAGACATCATTACAATAGACTTGTGGTGAGCAAACTTGATAGAGCGTTCACTGATGAGTCAACCCTCAATAAATGGGATCATATTTTGAGAATTACACTTCCTAAACTAGCTTCAGACCACCATCCTATCCTGGTTAGTTTTTCTCAGAATTTTCAAAATAATTGTCTTCCTTTTAGGTTTAATATTTCTTGGTCCTCAGACCCTGAGTGTGTTACCTTAATTAATAAAAATGGAACAACATGTGTAGCCCTAATTATTCTTTTGCTTTCACCACTAAATTAAAAAATCTCAAAATTGTCCTTAAAAAGCGGTGTAAATCCAAATATGATCTTATTGACAAGGAAATCCATTTCATAGAAAAACAGCTTACTCAAATTCAAATTAATAACTCTACCTCAAGATTTGCTGATGAAACACAAAATGAAATTACATCTATTCTAAATTTCTTTCTATGCTGAACTTTAAATATAACATCAAAAAGAAAATCCTCAAAGCTAAATGGATAAATGATGGAGATAGAAATAAAAAATTTTATAACTCCCTTCAAAGGGTTAGAAAAGCCAGTAATCCCCTCTCTTGTTTATGGTATGGCGGTAACCTCATTGATTCAGATGAAGGGATAACTATTCATGTTGTTTCTTATTTATGTGGCATCTTTTATGGCCTTAATATCAACAAAGATCTCTTGCCTAATGTCATCCCAAATATGGTAACAACTAAATATAATAATTTTCTTAATTTCTTCCCCCTAGATAATGAAATCAATGACACTGTCTTTGGGCTTAACCATGATAGTTCCCCTGGGCCTGATGGTTTCAATAATGGTTTTTTTCAAAAACATTGGGATGTCATTTATAATGATGTCTGTATTATGGTTAGAACTTTCTTTGATAAAGGCATTCTTCCTCATTTCTTAAACTCTCAATTCCTTACTCTTATTACCAAAGTAGAAAATGCTTATGAAATCTATCTATTTAGACCCATTTACCTTTTAAACTCACTCTTTAAAATTATTACCAAGATCATTGATAATAAAATATCTACCATTAGTAATAGAATTGTATCTTGGAATCAATTTGTCTTCATAAAAGGTAGATTTATACAAGATCATATTTGTCTCGCCTCTGAATCCACCAATATTTTAAATAGAAACTCTAGTGGAGGGAATGTTGCCATAAAATTAGACATCACTAAAGATTTTGATACTATTGATTGGAGAATTATATTTAAAGTACTAGCTAATTCTGGGTTCAATGACATTTTTAGCAATAGAATCAAAACTATTTTCAACTCAGCCGATATCTCAATTCTTGTTAATGGCTCTCCTAGAGGCTACTTTAAATGTTCTAAGGGGGTCAGACAAGGTGATACTCTATCTGCCATTCTTTTCTCTATTGCAAAATATTACATGAGTAGATTACTCAGTCAAGATGTAGATTAAGGAAAGAGAAAACTGATTCTTTCCTCTAGAAACCTAAATTCACCATACCATCTTCTCTATGCTGATGATATCATTTTATTCCTCCAAGGAGACAAAAGAAATATTAATAACCTCAAACCACTATTTTTTACTATGAGGAAGTGTCTAGTCAACATGTCAACTGGCACAAATATTTTATCTACTTTGGTAAAAGATCCCCCCAATAGAAAAGGTCATGCTATTGATGCTCTGGGGGTTAAGAAGGGTTACCTCCCTTTTACCTATCTTGGTGTCCCCATTTTATGGGGCCAACCCAAATCCATTTATTTCCTTCACATTGTTGATCAAATTCATCGACAACTTTCCTCTTGGAAAGTTAAAACCCTTTCAATGGCGGGAAGAGTTTTCCTTGTCAAATCCACCATAGTATCTAAATTGGTTTACTCCTTGATGATCTATAAATGGATGGAGGGTCTTTTAAAACGTCTTAATATTTCTATAAAGAACTTTATTTAGAGTGAAAGTACTCTTGAGAGAAAACTGGTAACTGTCCCCTGGTCTACCTATTGTAAACCCATAGAGAAAGGAGGCATTGGCATAAAAAATCTTAAAACTTTAAACGATGCTCTCCAAGTCAGACTCACATGGTATCTTATAAATAAAAACTCTCACTCCATGAATTTTATTAGGGCTCAATTATTTGATAAGATTAAGATTGGTAATCTTCATTATATGACTTCTTCTATTTGGACCTCTATCAGAACTACTTTTTACTCCATCATGGAAAATTCCAGATGGATTTTCAGTAAGTAATATACTCTAATTTTTTGGTTTGACAACTAGACTGGATCCCCCCTCATTTCTAAGGTTACTATTTCTTTTACCCCCATCTCCACTAATAGAACCATTTGAGATATCTTTAATTCTCAAAGATTAAATTTTCCTGATAATGTTAAAGAGATTGTTGAGAATCACTCTTTCACAACTGATGATGATCTTTTGATTTGGGAGCCTACTTAAAATGGAATTCTTGACTCAAAAAACTTTTATTACCACTTGTTTTCCAACTTTGAAAATAATCTATACTGGGTTAAAAACGTCAGAAAGTCATGGTTAAAACCATCTTGTCTTACTCTTATTTGTAGGATTGTGCATCAAAAATTTCTTACTGATATTTGTTTACAATCTTATGGTATTAATATTTGTTCTAAATGTAGAATGTGCAATAAACATTGTGATGAAATCAATCATCTTTTCCTATCTTTTGACACTTCTTCTAATCTTTGGCATTAAATTTTTGATCTTTTTGACTGCAGATGGATTTTGGATAACTTTATTTTCTCTCAGTTAAAAATGATAGTTGTTTTCACGGGGTCCCCACAAATAAGAAACCTCTTTCTCACAGTTGTTGTAATGCTTCTTCACGTCCTCTGGTATAGAAGAAATGATTTTATCTTTAACAAAAAATCTTTCAGATTAAATGTAGGTAAAATGAGGATTCTTATTACTATTAGAGAGGCTGCCTCAATTCAAAAGGACCACTACAACAACTCCGTTAAGGATTTTGAGATCCTTCACCGCATCAGAGTTCATGGAAACTACCCGAAGCCCAAATACACTATTGAAGTTTTCTGGAAAGACCTTCCTACTGGATAGATCAAAGTCAATGTGGATAGAGCTTAAAAGGGAAACCCAGGACTGAATGTTTTCATGCTATGCTAGAGTGACACTTCAGACTTCATACTTGGGTCACCTTGGATGGACTCTTTGGAAATGGTTTTTTCCAATCCTCTTGAGTGATACTTGGTATTTCTCTTAGGATTCTCAAGGAATGGATAACGGTGACTCACCATAACCTATAATGATATTTAAAATTAATTTAAAGAATTAAATAAATATTTTAAAAAAATAATTGGTTCTTTGGATTAGGAGAACATTGGGGAGTGTCCTCAATAACCATGAAAAAGCTTGGGGAAAATCTATCTTCGTATAAATTATATATTAACTCACACATTTAGTTTCCCTTGGTTATGAATCACAGATTGAGGATGAAGTAGCTATATTAGATGAGTATCCAAGTGGGGCCCAATTCAATACTTTTATTTATTCATTTATGCCATGAATTTAATTACTATGGCACACTACTATATTTATAATGCAAATTATGGATTGATTGAGACATCATGGGTGTCGGAAAACTGAGTTCATATCTCATACCCTACTTAGGCTCCTTTCAAAACCAAGTAGACTTTATGGTTTCAGCTACACACAATGTGAAGAAACCATCATTTTATGTTTTTATTCCGGCTGTAGGATGGATTTTGGGGGTAGTAGACTGAGCATATGTTCAATATTTTATCCTTAAATGTTTTTTACCTTTATTTATTCTAATAGAATAATTTATATTCCTGTACACCTATCCCACCCGAGTCTTTTTTTATATATACATTACAATGAAATGATCATTATCATTTTTTATATAATCATTATTCTATATATTCTTATTTTTTTTATTCCCTGCATGATTTATCTCTATTGTTTCACTACTACCTATTTCTTATTTCTATTTCTTCTTCTATTTATTATTATTGTTATTATTTTTATTATTAATATCATATACTATTTTTCTCACTTCGATCAATGATTTCATAGTATCCCCACAGACTATCCCATGGCCCTCAATGCTAGTTGGTAGCCTCTGGAATTCATAGAGGCACAAATGAGGTCTTGTAGATCACTGCCTCTTGGTACAATTGAGTGGCCCTCAAGGTGGGACACTAAAAAGTGGCATTAGAGGTCATTTTAATTTTTTCTTATTTTTTGTATTTAGAGAGGAGACTATGACATGGTATTTTTCTTAAGATATTATTTTTGGGAGTAACTATGCACATTCATGGGAACCCAAAATTAATTAGGATATGAAATTCTATTATTCATTTCACTTGTGATAGATTCAGTAGATTTCACCATTGGGTCATGCACTTGATTAGTTTTGTTATTAAGGTGGATATTTTTTGATGGGGTTTCTTATACCTCGCTTGAAGATATGAGGGAATAAAAGGTTCATCCATCATTCTAGGAACAATATGACTTAGAATTACATACATTATACCATTCTATATTTACAATCATACATGCATTTCTTGTTTCTTGTGGTTTTTTATATACCTTTTCAGTTATTCCTTAATGTGTGTTCTGTTATCTTTGATGTCATAATTGGTTAAATTTATCAACAATTCCTTGTTCATTTTTTTGAGGGGTGAGTGTTAATGGAATATCATCTAATCAAAATATTCCTCATTGCCTGTTAGACCTGTTGTTTCATGTATGGGTCAGGATACAGTCACATGACATGCCTATTAGAGTTTATAATGTGTTTGGACCCTAATAAAATTGAATTGGTAATGAAATTAATATAACCATGATATTTAGAAAAATTAAATAAGAATAAACATTAATTAAATAATATGAATTTTATAGTTAAAAAACAAATGGTTACCCAATACAAGTCCTTATCTTGACCTGACCATAGTAGTGGGATGTAGGTCATGTCTCTCATAATCCTTGTGCGACTAGTTCCTATCACCGAGACTTGGATCCTGGAGCAGGATATGGGCTATGAAACACTAATAAATGGGCCTTATACACATTATTCTTTAAATATTTCATTATCTATTATTAATTTTATATGAGGAATGATATTTAAATTATAGAGTTATACCAAAATGCCAACCTTGTGATTTTTATCAGGAGAGTGCGATGAGAATACCCCAAAGGTGGCGGGACTTGATCCATTCGTGATACCTCCTATATTTCCACCTAAGTAACCTCTACAAGATCCATTACTATGTGTCGATACCCAGTTCCATGATATCTTCATCTTCATAATGCAATCAGTTTATGGTGTACCAATACCTGCCCCTTCTTGGGAAATGCTGGCCCATGACTTCCAGTAGTAGCATCCTCCCACCATCCTGGGTAGTGGCACTCAGGCTATTGAGTCTTGGTTGGAGTCTATAGTAACCATCATCAAGAACATCTAAACAACTCCAATGATGACAGTCTTTGTCATGAAATATCTATTAAAATATTACCCCAGGCCTTGGAGGGATATTTGGACTCATGCTTTTCAACAATATAGTATGGGCTAAGCAGACATCTAGAAAACTTTCTTTGATATATCTTCTCAAATATCATGATAATTGATCATTTTTGGGAATTCATGCACCTTGATCAAGGTGAAATTTCAAAGATGGTGTAATCATCACAGTTCAACAATCTATTACACATTTCACTGACATTGACAGGTGATGAGTTGACTACTACGTGGTGATTTGAGGATGGGATTTCTTATTCCATCCCCTCAAAAGTGAAAGTCATTCAGATAACCACCTTTTAAGATATCATCAACCATGACTTTATCACTGAGTGTAACCTAAGGGATTCTTTCAACTTAAAAATGAGCATCTTAGATTCTAGACAGGTCAATGGTTTTCAAACGACAGGAATCAAAACATTAAGGGTACAAGTGGGGGGGGGGGGGGTGGGTCTTATCATCTTGGTGGCATGCACTAACACCGATATAGTGTGTCACCATTATGGTATACCGTGTCTCAAGAATACCTAGTGTATTATAAACCTTATCAAAATTTGGGCTTGTAATAAGATGAGTCACCTCTAACAATTTTGATAGACTTCCACCCATTGCTATGTGAATGGAGTTATGAAACACCTTTAAAGGAGAGAAGTTAATCTTATACATGTTGTTTAGGTAGATTAGGTGGTCATGACCGAGGTATTCTGGCTTCAGTGTTCTATCCTCTGAAAAGTCGAACTTCTCATTCTACCTAAGAAGCATCTCTAGGTCATGGTTAAGGCCACAACTATATTGTGTAGCCTATTCTAGAGGAGTAGAGTCCAGGTCCATCTATAGTTATAATAACTATTCTGGTATCCTCTACATTAGTATCTTCCTTATTGGATATAGATGCATCCCACTATTTCCTATCTGTTTTATGGATTGGATGCCTTAGATTTGTAATAGAGTACTCATGTGGTGGTTTGAGCATTTATATTCTAATATGAGTTTGACAATATAATAAATGATAGTGCAAGGAGTGAAAATTTAAATAGGTGGGTACAATTTTCTATGGATTTTATTAATCCTTGAGATGACAACATTTGATGTCCTTCTCGGCATGGACTAGCTTGTGGCTTACCAAGACCAGGTGGATTACTATTGGTGTTGGGTATCTTTCACATAACCCAAGGGCAGTACGTATATCCATAAAGGTAAATGGGCTCTCCATTCATATCAAACTAGACACATGTGTACTGAGATGTTTTAGTGAAATTATATATGGACTATTTATTCATGAGATATTATGTTTTTTAGCTTATGGGATTCCCCTATCATGGATCACATCAGGGAAATTTCCCAACAAAATTCCAATGTATTACCTCCTGATTCACCGTTGAGATTGTTCCTGGTTTGGAACCAGTTTCCATTCATCTATATAGGATGGATCCTATAGAGCTCCAGTAACTCATTAAATATCTTCTTGACTTAGAGGATAAGGGTTTTATCCAACCCAACACAACTCCATGAGGTTATCCATTCATTTTCTCTAAGAAAAAAAATGTTACCCTAACATTTTCAATTAATTACCACCGACTGAATTATATAATGATGAAAAATAGGTATCCACTTTCTCGTATTGATGACCTCTTCTAATAGATCAGAGATGAAATTATTTTCTACAAGATTTTTTTGAGGATGGGATATCATCAGTTTTAAGAAAGGCCATCATACATATCAAATACAGTATTCCGTAGAAGGTATGGTATGTTTGAGTATCTGGTCATGTCGTTCAGTCTAACAAATGTGATGTTAGTCTTCATGGCACTTATGAATCGGGGTTCCAACCACTTATTGATAACGTTGTTGTAGATTTCATAAATGATATTATAGCGTATTCTTGTACTAGATAGAACCATGAATATCATCTTGAGATTTTTTGGAGTACACTAATAGAGCACCATCTACAGATGAATTCTAGTAAATTCTACTTTTGGATCAGTAGGGTTTACTTCTTGGGTTATTTAATATTTGATGAAGGAAGATTAGTTGTCACTGAGATGGTGAGGGACTTGGCCTCCTGGGAGTATCCCAATATTGTATTTGTTAAATATAGCTTCTTGAGGATATCTGGATATTTTAGATAATTCGTCTTAGATTTTTCACAACTAGAAGAACTACTTAAATTCTTTACCATGAAAGGAGTGATGTTAGACTGGAATGAATCTTGGGAAATAGATTTTTGAGAGTCAAAGGGATGAATCACTTTACATATTATTCTGATTCGTACTAAGCTAGATAGAAGTTATAAAGTCTATTGTGATGACTCTGTGATTAGGATAGGTGTAGTTATGATGAGAGGTGATTGGGTTTTAGTTTATGTGTCTCAATAGGCAAGGCCTCATGAGCGGAAATAACATATGTGTGACCAAAAACTATTATCTATGGTTCATGATCTACACTGTTTGAGGCATTATCTGTTAGGTGAGTGATTATTTATCTATACGGATAATAAATGTATCATATACATGTTTACTCGGTGGAAAATGATTCTGAGGTATCATAAGTGGGTAGAATATTAAAAAACATTCGACTTTGATATTTATTACATGTCTAAAAGGTAAGGATGTGGATGATTCTATGATCCATAAAAATAAGATTCAAGTAGTCATGGAGGCCATATGTGAGTGATAATTGATCTAATTGTTTTATAAATTTCATTTATATGTTCATTAATAATATGGAGTACATATTCTAAGAGCACTGGAAGTGACTAACTTCTTTATGAAATGGATTTGGGTGAGGCAATTATTTGATTTTGATGGCCTTGTTATGAGGGAGAGCATAAAATTAGAGATACCAAATCTTAGTTGGGTTGTGGATTCAAGTGAAACTTTACTATTCTATGGAATTGTATTAGAACCTTCAAATATATAGGAAGAATTGATGAGGGTATCACATTACTCTCTATGGGTACTTCATCTTGGGCTAACAATGATGTACACTGACATCTTAATTCAATATTGGTGGCATGGAATGAAGAGGTAGATATAAAGCTATATCACTCGATGATAAACCTATCAACACGTGAAGGAATATAACCAACATCATGTTGAACATCTAATGCCCTTATCTATTCTTGAGAGTAAATGGAGTAACTTCATTAATGACTTTGTGATAGGCTTTCTAAAATCACCCTGAGGTAGTGATATAGTATGGGTGATATTGAATAGGATGAATAGGGCCACAAACTTTTTAAAAATTTTCCTAACCTTAACTATTGACGATATATAAGGATATACTTCTGAGATATTGTGAGACTTCATGGTGTACTATATTCTATCATTTCATATAAAACTTCTTGAATTACTTCATGATTATTGAAAGGGTTGTAGAAGCCACTGGGTTCACATGTGGTCTTCAGTAATGCATATCACCCATATATTTAAGGGTAGAATAAGTACATGATTATATTGTTAAATAATATGCTACGGGCCTGTATCATAGATTTTTTAGGTTCCTAGAAAAATTATATTCCTCTACTTGTGATTTTCTACATAAACTATTTTCTAGAAAAGGCTCACATGGCGCTATATGAGTCAATATATGTTAGACCATTACAATCACCTCTATTATTGTTTGATTTAGTTTAGTTAGCTCTACGAGGTCCTCATCATGTTTAGGAGACTTCACATGAAGTCAAGATAATTGATAATTGTATTGTTATAGATAATTATTGGATGAATTCATCTACTGATCATCATTGCACAACCCTAGAGTTTGAGATGGGATATCGAGTCATTCTGCGTGTATCCCCTAGATTGAGTCATAGATGAATTAGGAGATATGAAAAGTTAACATCATGGTATGTAGATACTTTAGAGATAGTGGAGAGAGTTGGTATGGTAGCCTATCTATTATGGTTACCTAATAGGTATTGTTCGATGAACAATGTATTCTATGAATCTAATCTTGGGAAATACCATCTAGACCAATATAATTAATCCAATTTGAATTATATTGAGTTGTAAGTGGATGAGTCATTCATGTTGTGTCCAATTCATATTAGAAATATAAGAACAAAGGTTCTTTAAGGAAGGTCAGTTCCTCTGGTCTGGGTACTATGGTAGCACAGAAGCGTACATGATGAGACCAAGGAGAGGGAGGATGATATTCATGTTCAGTGAATATATCTCTTCAATGATGATATTATACCACCCTCATAAGGGGAACTCAAAGATAAGTTATCTTAAGAATGGTATTTTGTAGTTTTCCAACATTTGAAAAAGGTACGAACCATGAATCAAAGGTTCTAATTCCTTAAAATTGAAAAAATAATGATTCCTAATAAAATAATAGAAATTATATGTGCATAAAGGGATTTTTTGGATCCTAGAAACTGAAGAGGGAAGAAACTATTATGCCTCATCGTAATAGAAAACCATGTATCCCAGCCCGAACAGTTATATTGAAACCATGCGATTGTAGACAGTGGCAACCTATAGGACACATAGTATATTTGAAACCATGAATACCTAGGCACATGGCCTTATGGTGCTGTAGTGATTTGGGATAGAACCTTTGTAATAGTTTGCACACTATTAGGAAAAATATGCACCTAATCATATGAAATTCCCCTTCATTGTAGTGAATAGAGCATTGTTTTCATGCAGGTTTTCAACCATGTTGGAATACCAAGTGAAGAGTTATTTATTGGTTAAATTATGATTTCAACATCATTTAATGAATAAAACACATTTTGTTCTTTTCACTTTCATTCCTCTTACATTTCTTGTTGACCTCATCTCCTCTCATATGAATGAGCTCGTCTTCCCACTCAATCTAGGGATCTAGGTTTCCGCATAGTTTTTCCACTATTTCACTCATCATCAGAATTATTAGATCTAGAATGGTAAACTATTTGACCCTATATAATATATTTCAACATTCTTCCACCATTTGTTGTTCTATTTTGGTGCAATATCATTTTACCTATTTTTTGGTCATTTGATTGGTTTTCTAATTTTATCCACTGTAGCTCTAATAAAAGTTCATGGTTGGATGAGAGAATATCTCTTAGGATAATGAATGTGGAATATGATTTTCCTATAGATTCACATTGTTAAATAATTTTTCTATTGTACCATGAGACAGACCCCAAATTATTTGCCCCAAATTTTTCAATTAATTCATTTATATATCTTGACTTGCATTTGAAGACCTGAGTCACACACACATAATCCCTGTTGGTTGATCTCTATAACTTTTTATCTCAAATTGGGTGTTCCATACCTTTGAGGATTATTTAAAATTATGTCTTTACTTGATTAAATAAATTAGATGGGTTCTCCCTATAATTAATACCTTGATTTTATTAATTTATTTGAACATTTTTTATTTCAACATGGTTAGGTAGAATACCTTATGTGCCATTCCATAAATCATGCAACCAATGTCATTTTAGGCCCTTTATTCTTTATACCATACAAATTATTGAATTATAATTTAATGGTTTTTCAAAAAAGATTTTTATATAATTGAATTTATAATTCAACTATCCACCTTAGTGCTATAGTGATATAAGGGTTTCTGACATAAGAATAAAATGGATGAAATAATATGCCTTATTTAGGTTTATTTAAATATTTGTACACATGTCAGGGTGACATAAACTATGCCTAATATGGGATCGTCATATGTCATCTGTTATTACCTCCAGAAAATTGATACATTTTCCCTAGAGGATCCCCTTTTAAAAGATTAATGGAGTAATTGGTTGTACCATGCCATGAGAGATACATGGGTACCAATTTGTGATACTATGAAATGAAACAGAGGTATATTATGACATTGATAACTTTTTGAGATTGAAAATTCTGACATCACCTTTGGTTCATCGTGGACAAACTCTTAGTTATTGTTTCTTTTTGATCACCTTGAATGATACATGGACTGTCTATCAGTATTTTCATCGATGAGAGTAGGAAAAATCATCGTAACGTATATATAATTTTAAATTTGAATTAAATGGGGAATTATATGTTTTCAAAAGATAATTGTTTCTTTTGTACAAGAAAACATAGGGGTGTGTCCTCTATGACCTAGCACAAGATTAGGGACATCCCAAATTCTTATACAGTATCACTTACATAACACCTGTAGGTTCATTTGGTTTAGACTCATCTGATGAGGTCAAAGCAGGTAGATTGGATGTGTATCCTAGTGGATCCTGATCTAATGAATTTATTGATATATATCTATCATGTATTTAATTAATATGGGACACTACTATATTTATAATGAACAATAGGTATTGGACTTGACACTGTGGGTGTGGGCCAACTGTGATTGTATCTCACAAAATTCTCTATTTCCTTTGGTACTCGAGTATACCTGATTGTAGAAAGTGTAGAAAATGGGAAGAATACAGATTTCAATGATTTATTTCCTTCTTTAGGATGTATTTAGGGGGAAGTGGACTAAGTATATTCTTGAAATAATTATTGTATCTATTTTTGGACATTTTTTATTTTGATAAAATGTATTATGTGCATGTATCCTCTACCCAACATATTTATTTTTTATATTTACCTTACCATGAAATGATCACTATCAATTTATCTGTCTTAATTATTTTTCTTATTCTTATTGTTTATATATGAATTGAATGAATTATATTTATTGTTCCACTGTAATGATTTTTTTTTATTTTTTATCTATTGGTTATTATGATTATTCACTACTATTCTATCACTGATCGATGAGGCCATAGTCTCCCCCACAGACTCTCCCATGGCCCTCACTGCTAGGTGACAACCTCTAGAGTTTGAGGAGGCTCAATTATGGTCTTGTGTCTCACCACCATTGGGAAATGTTGAGTGTAAATAGTTACATGTCTCCATACACAAGCTCTATCTCTATGTAAAATCTATATTTGGGTGTAATTATTGAGATGTTTTCTAGTTATACTTCATGATAGAGATCCACAACTACATGAAAATATGAGGAGGAAACCATTGATCCTACTGAAGGATTCATGCCTGAATTTTTTTTGTAGTTATCTGAATATGGATCACATATATATCAACTCTTCCTGCTACAAAATCACATTAAATAGTCAAAAATTACATCTATCCCTTGAGAAATATAAAAGATACCTCTCTCAGATAGAAATCAATGTGATTTTAGAAACTGGTCAACATGTGCACAATATGAACATCATCAAAGTTCATCATCTTAAGAATCATGAATTCCCCTTGATGTCTATAACTTGAAATGAAAATATTAAATTTGGTGAATCACTAAATATGGTCTAATTTTATACCAAATGGTTTATTTTTGGAAAGTATATTAGAATATTACATGATCAGTAAGTGAAGTCTAGAAATAACATATTCAGATATAATGGATCGTGAATCTAAAGTATTAAAAAACATAATAAATATAAAATTTATTAGGACCATACATAAAATAGTAGAGTTTCACTCACTAAAATATGTTGGAGTCTGATCCATTACATAAAATAAAATTTCCTGGTATTTATGATCATATCCATGATATAAGTGACTGACCAAATTCATTGTGGACTAAGCTTTCCGGTGAGGACCTCAAATAAATCATTGGGTATTAGATCACTGATGTATTTCACCTCTATAGAACCGTAAATCTCTATATCAAAACTTCCTATGATTTCCAATCATCCCACACTATTGAACCATGTTCTGATTTACTGAGAAGATGTTGTGGTATTGTCCTACACATCATGAGATGAAATAATGTAGAAATAATTATTTGAAGACACGTTTTTCTAAGACACAAATCTAATATTTATTCCTATCAAATATATATAAAGTGAGTTATTCCTTCCATTTTTATCCTCTAAAATCATTATAAAATGTTCTTTAAAAAATAAGATAAAACCCACTAACATTAGGTGAAATTACATATAAGTCTCTATGATGCCAAATATTCCCTTGATTATTTAGATCTATTCATTAGAATCTTGAGGGGCTTCATTTACCTATAAATACAGAGGATAATAGGGTTAATCATCTCAGGAATATTCAAAAATGGTATTTGGATCTCCCCATAATTTAATTGGTAGTAAGAGAAAGTCCCCATACAAAAGTGGTCCTTCCCCCTAAACCATCAGAACAAGTGAGGGGTCATGCACAATTATATTATCCTTCATGGATGATAGTATAACTAGAATGTACTCTATTTAATTGAATTTTAGACCTCCTCTACCATGAGGTCTAGTATGGAACCTCTAAGGTGGTAGATTTTTAAAATCAAATGTAATATTTTTGAAGAACCCAAGTCATTAGAACAAATCCTAGTCGGTATATAAGATTTCACAAAGTATATTCAAGGGTTAAACACTTAACATTTGATATAACAAGTATAGTAATAATACTGGTCTCTATCCCTACAGTCAGTCACAATAAAAAATTTATAAAAAACAAAACAGCATGCTCGAGTGAAAATAATTAATTCTTACATAGATATACCACAACAACATGGGAAATAGATATATCACTTAGTAATTAATAAAATTAAATCATGAATTGGATGAAAAAGTAAAAAAAATAAATTAAATAACAATTATAAAACACTCAATAGGTATTTATATGGAATATGATCATATGTTCTTAGTTATGATGCATGAATTCACCAAAAATCCCATTAAAATGTAATTGTATCCCTACCATTGGTAAATTATAGGCCTAATACACATGACCTATCTACGAACAAGACAAAAACCATACCCATGTCCCACTTAGATTATATCATTTTTAGTTCTTCCAATGTTATACAAAATTAAAATTAGAAAACTATGCTATGATACCATTTTGTAACACCCCAACATGAACCAATTTGTGTGAGACATGGATCCACAAAACCAAATGCATTCCTACCCTTAATTTAGAGGATACCGACTACTAGTGAGGATTTTATTTCTATCTGTGTGGAGAATATATCCATAGTATCAATTCATTGCCATAATAAATTAACAAAATAGAATTTAATAATTCATATCAATATGAATTATCCGGAAAAAACTATGTAGATAGAACACCTTTATTATAATAACTAAAATGGGATCAAAAATTGAAAGAACAACCAAATTAAAATTTCATGTACTTTAATAAATAATTAAATTATATTGAATCACATGATGTCCATCTTGGTCTTCTACCAGTATCACGTTTCACTACTCAACTGTTATCTTAGGGCCCCTTTCTAATACCTTGATCCCAAAACATGATCTTTTAACACACATCTAAATTCTAGTCTAGGGTGTGTATAATTAACTAAATTGGGCACAAACAATGTTTTATTAACTTTATTTGATAATTTATAATAGGTGAATTCCATAATAGTAACCAATGTAAATTCTTGAATAAGAAATATACAGTCATGCTTAAAGTATTTGGGCACTAAAAAATTGGAAAAAAAATCCCATTCCCTATATTAATTACATTATATATAGAAGAATGATCATGAAGATGTTGAATGTGATCTAAAATTGATACTAGACTAGTGAATGAGTCTCTCTATTTTCTCAACACATCCTATTGGGTTGGTCATCCAGACCATCATATCTTATCTATATAACGGTACCAAACTACAAACTATTGTACTCCATATATACTATGTTTCTTGTCTATATACCATCATTCACATAATGTTGGTTTCATGGGTTAGGAATCCTAACTATCATTCCCTTAGCATGTTCTTAGGTTCATCATATCCATCATTTTATTTTGTAAAAACTTCCCCTAAATGGGTTAATCATATAATTTATGTCTACCATTTGAGACATCCAATAAACGTCTCCATGCATAAAAACACCCATAAAAGGGTATAAAATGCTTGAAAAAACATATTATCTCATCATGATACAAATTGTATCACCATACAATACATCTGATCAATATAAAAAATTAATAAACAAGCTACTTTAATAATCATGAAATTACTTGTTGAGAGGTCATGTTAATCGGTTAAATCCTATCTATAATTGTGAAGAATATCATAAATCATTTTTTCAAAATCTACATCAATGTTTTTATGAAATTTTTGGACGAATCAAATTTTCATATTAATATGTTCAATCCTATCTCTAATGATTCTTAAAACTGATGAAAATTATTTTATATTGAAAAAAATAAAAAACACTACATGGGTTAAATTATTCTACCACCTAGAGAACTTACAAATTTTAGATTAAATCCATATCATGTCAAAAAAATTATATTATTTAATAAAAATTATAACATAGGCATGGGATAGAGCTTTATCTCTCCCAAATAAGCTAAGATATATATGATAAACCATTATTAGTTTTTTTATGAATTTGGTTTATTATCATCTGAGTGTTATTCATTAAATTTATATAAATATTTCTAAAATATTATTTAACAAGGTGAGCAAGTAAAAGTACAATTAAAACTTTTTCCCTGAAAAATAATGATCTCATTAATAGAAGACCAAGACGGGGGGGGGGGGGGGGTTCAACAACATGAAATAAGAGTAAGAACCTGATTTTATTGTACACTAATTCACATATTTTAGGTTTATGAATTGTGGTTATACCATAGTAAATAGTAGATGAATATGGCAGCTTAAATAGTTTATATTTTCCATAGAAGGAAAACCATGTACTAGTTTGAAGAATTAAAATCCCAGTTAAATAATTACTATTTTATTTTTATTTTTTTGTGATTATTGAATATGAAGCATTCGAATTCATCAATAAATGGTTTATGAATTTTTAATATGTAAAAAAAATTATTCCTATTATTTTTTAACATTAAAATTCTAAAAACACTTTTTTGGTTTGATTTGGAAGGAAGATCATGGAAAAAAACATTTAACTCATATTTCTCTAAAAAGTGCATTGTGTAAGGGTAAATTTGTTTTATCCATACAATTTTCACAGTTAAAATGTGTGGTTAAATTTTTTTTCCTTTACACTATTCTAGGAATACACTTATATATTTTGGGTTTATCTTTACCTTGGAATGAACATACCCTTACTTAGAATCTAAGGTACCATAATTCATCCATTTAAAATGGGGTGTTACCTTTACATAGTGGCTAGAAATTCCACTTACCCATACAAAAGTACTTATTTACCCTTACAGATATCATATAAATATGTATACACACATATTACCCCTTATATATCACACTATGTACAAGTATATGGCTATTTACCTTTATATAGGACTTATTCCATACATAAGAATAAAAGTTAGATTAAAAACAATGAAATGATCACATAAATTATATCACGATTTTTTCTAAAATTAGGTTTTTCAAACATTAACTAACATATAATGTAATAATGGGGATTGGGAAATGTAAATGATACCTTAAATATCATATAATGTTATCCATAGATATGGAGAATGTTAAAGGGATGTTAAAATATAGTCATCGAGGATAAAATATTTTTTATGGACTAATTAAGAGGGATAGAAAACAAGTTCATGAGAGAGTTAGTGACCATATAACAATAAATTCATGAGGAGTAAAATGAAAATCAATTCATCATAAATGAAGGTAAAATATCAACTTTTTTATTTCCTGATCTCTTTCTTAAAGTTAAATAATTCTTTTACTATTGAGATAGATTACATTTTAAAGCATATGTAATTAACATCTTTTTGTTTCAAATAAATAATTATATTGTTGGTTATTCTTTGATCAATTTTTTCTTCACCTCTCTATAATTGAAATTAATATTTAAGATTATTTATTTTCCTTGAATTACTAAATTCAAATTTTAATGGATCATAAGATCTATAAAATTATGAAATTTAATTTCTCCTCTCACTTGATATTTACCAAAACCAAAATTGTTAATACTTTTTATGAAATATTGATAAAAAATATATGATAAAATAATACATTAATCACTAAATCATTAATATTTTCACCCAAGTATTATCTTAAAACCTTATTAAACTCCTCCCTTTAATGTTAATCCTCATTCACTGATAATGATGGCAGAGAAATAATTACCCACACTTCACATACTCAATAACCCCCAGGTTAGAAATTGGACCTAAATGTATAAGAAATTTAATTTAGGAGGAACAAACCACTATATTAATCATATGATCGTGGGAAAATATATCAATGATAAAAAAAATTAAATTATATAAAATAGAATAACCCAAAACCGTCCCATATCTCATGAATAATTTGAAAAAATACAAGAATATCCAAATTAAATACACAAAAGAATTGTGATGTATCAACAAAACAATAGCCTAATGGTCTTCTCTATATATTTCTATAATGGTACATGTTTTCATCCTAAAAACCTCAAAATAGATTTATATACATAGGGTAAACATACAAGTATTATTACAAGGAAAACAATGTTCACTCATGAACATGTAAAAATATCATGCTAATTCACTAGTGACAAAACAATAGAACCAAGATCACTTAAGCATATAAATTATTTAATCCCAATAACAACATGTCTTGACCACCAATTAAAACATCCATGTATAATAACATAATATGAATCATATCAATGATATGATATCCTACACTATATTCCCACTGATTTTCTATTCCAACACAGTAATATACTACTCCAGGCACTCTCACCTATTCCATATCACAACCAACCCATATAAAAAATGGCTATCACATAACTTCCCATCAAATCAAATCACATCCTACCCATAGAAACTAATACATCACATCATATTAGGTCTCTCATAAAGACACTGAGGCCATCACATCCGATCATATCTCATCTCAATACCATTGTAGTATAGTATCATGAATATGATGGGCATAAATTTTATGACCTCATACTAACATACATGAACCCCCAAAATACTCCCTATCATCTCATCTTATATCAACATATTTTTCTTGAAGACACATAGTCCATCACCCCACATCAGATCATATCTCGAAAGCTCACTTTTTTACATGGTCACATAACATCTTTTGCATGTTATCATAATATTGGAGAGAGATTGGGGAAGAGTTGGTATCCATATATCTATCTACAATACCTAGATATTAAGAAAACAACACCTAAACATTTGGTTATGGAAATATGAAGCTAGACATGAGCTGGGTACATATATAAGTTGAAAAAAATAAAATTTATATTATATAATAACACATAATACTAACCTATGGTTTCACCACAAGATTCTACCCAATAGAAAACAGTACAACTCATAGCATCCAGATTGACACCTTTTCATCCACCACTAAGTGCACAACTCTATAGAACATGGAAATAACTTGGAGCCTCATATCACACTATAAATATAAGTGAAGAAATTTTCCATATTTACAATTCCATCACATTTAATTTAGAATATAAAATAGATTCAATTATTTTAATCCCATTCATTTTCTTACTTGTTTAATTAATTCATCTTGTTACCCGATAATAAACATTAACTATTATATACAACAAGTCCCATATTAATTCAGTCACTAACTATTTATATACCATTTAAAAAACCAGTATAATCCATTTCAGTTTTAGCATTACAATTTACATCGAAAACAATATTATAATCATTTACATACTACCTGATAATCATGTACCACATAAAACCATAAAAATATACCAAAAAATCCAAGTCCCCAAGACATCATTCCAATGATCACAAAAATTTCATTGATATTTACAATTTCCACAACACAATCATTCTCTTGAATCCCTATCCAAATCTCATCACATAACCACCCCATATATCAATTCCACATCCCCACTAAATTGAATAAACCCTCCACAGCATAGCATCCTCACAAAAAACAACCACACAAACTCTACAAACCACAACCACATAAAAATACTCAAATCCCATATTGACATTAACATAATCACACACAATTTTCTAGATTTTTCATGGGACTATTAATTTGTTCCAATTATTTATTTTATGGGAATTCTCAAATAATCCATATATCTATGTGCATCGAATTAATTTTCGAATTATATTTGATTAACCATTTAATCAATGAGGTTTCTTGATAATCACACATTAAAGAATTCACAAAACATATCTGTCTAATAGATATATAGTCTCTCAATAACAATGTTTTTAGTGGTACAATAAGAACTAATAATATCCATGTCACAGTATCAAAAAATAATAAAAGATATGAATCATTATTTTTCTAGTAAATTTGATTAAAATCAAAATTTTTCATTAATTAAGCTAATAAAACTGTCATAAGAAATATGAAATGAGATAAAACAATCCTGCATGAAAAAATAAATGAAAAAAAGTCATACCCTCCCTCAAACGGAGCTTTACAATTCACTACACATGAATGAAGAAATAGGAAGGCCACCACTGAAACCCACAATAGGGGAGAGTTCCCCAACCTTCCAAAAAACAAATAAAACACATCATCCCATTAACAAAGTAACAAAAACAAACAATGAATTCATTTACCAAAGCTCTACACAAATGAATAAATAATGAAAAAATAGGAAAATACAAGAAGGATACTCACAGAAACAACAACATATCAACTCTCTAAGGTTGTGGTCAAAATCTACTGATAGAGGGCACATATGGACCCTTGGGACTCACTTGTGGTGGCTAATAAATGAGCTAAAATTTTGGAAAATGGCTATGTATGATATTCATATTGAATTTATACCCAGTTTTATAAATAGATGACTACAAAGGAACAACCAATATTACATGGAAACCAAGATAAAGACAAGAGTGATCGTGGAATATCAACCCTAAATATACCAAAAACCTATTTTTAAAATAATCCTATTAAATATGTGGATATATCTATATTATATATCCAATAAAATTGATTGGATAACATGGAATAAGAAAAGGTGATACATTTAAAACCCAAGATAACCAGAATGAGGTTGCGACATAAACCCCTCTTTATAGTGAAACTGTGAAAATATGGGAAGAATTGCTAAAAAAACTCACATTATACTATACCATTTCTCGAGTATCAATACCATAGTATCCACATATTTAGAGGGTCTACACTATAGCCAATGATAAATAGAATAACTACTACTAAATTGGAATTCAAATCTAAATGGCCCCACCTGAGCCTCCACACCACATCATTTCAATATATTCCGTAACTACTCTTTAATTGTTCAACGTCTATGATCTATGACTCAACTTTCCAAAATAGTATTTTAACCACTTTAATCCTTATAAACTCCTAAAAACACCTCATCATATCCCTATAAACCTCCTATCCCATAATTCCCACAATGGTATGGGTTACAAGGTCTTGTCCATTACATCAAAAAAATATCAAACCCTTATTTCCCTTGAAAATTAATACTGACATTGAAGGAATATGAAAGGATGTATGAACAATGATCCCATGATATTGCAGTGAAGGATATAATTAAAATAAAATAAAACCACACCACCAACCAAATATACCATACCCATCCCTGAGAATTCATGAAACGTCCATCGCAACAAAATTACCCCACATCTCTATATCAACCACAAACCCCCAACCCCTTTCATAGAGCCAACCAAACCACTATATCATCCCCCAAAAATATAAATCCAATTATCACCACATAATAGATACCTAGGAAAAAAAATCATGGAATTTAAAATACACAGTCTTTATATTATCCATATTTGGTGGCACTAATTAGGCCACAAGGTTTTAATCATGTCAAATTATAACACATCTCAGCTTTGGGTCAGGTTTTCTCTTTATTGCAGTCCTGATGTTTTAAAACATACATAAAATCATCAATGTATGAACTTCTCATATAAAATAAATATTCAAATGTGACATCTTCAAGAAAAAAAATAGTAAAAATAATATAATATCAAAATAAACTTGGTTAAGGGGAACTAATATGAATTTTATGCTCCTAGGAGCTCTCTTTTAGGCCTGTATTTATTCATAGTAAATGAACCAAAGGAACAATCCATCCTCACAACACCATCTCCCAAAGATCCCAGATCTCTATTGGATACTCAATGAACATCACATAACCTTAAATATCTAACACTCCCCATTCAACTATGTTAAATTCCTTATGAAGATATTAAAGGAGTTGATAAACGTGGAAGAAATCATGAATCTGGTCCAGTCATGGAAGAGTTTCCAATAGATAAGACATTTTGAAATGTGACGCAACACCTCAAAACGGTGGATAAACTATGGTGAGTGTTTACCCCACTTTACAAACATAATCTACCCATTTATAAGGGAAAACATAAAGAAAACATGGTTTCTAACCTAAAACTAAATGAGCCTCATTCTATAAACATCATATTCCTTCTTCAGGTGCTTCACTACTTTCATCATCTGACAAACATGATGAAACTTTTATATTGTTCTCTACACCACAACTAGAATTATAAATCATGACACAACACTCTTGCTTCACCAAAATAAATAATGGTATGAGCTTTTATAAAAATAAAAAATTGTTTTATTCTTATGGATGAGTGATATATATTATTATATAAAAACTAAACTGAAGTAAACTATTATTCTAAAGATCTGTTGATGTATTTGATGCATCCCACAACATATATCCCAATTTCTAGATAGTTCACACAATCTTCCCATCATTCCATAGGCTGAAATTTGTACAAAGGTATAATTGAGTTCCAAAATAATGATATAATCCCCTCTAGGATTATGATGTAAAACATGCATCATGATCTGAGATAATAGACCATGGAACTCCATTAAACCACACAAACTCATCCACATACAACCTCTCAAAAAATAGCCATTACTCGCAACACATTGATCATTTTCAAGTGTTTGTATTTCATCAACCAACCAATAAATACCGAGATAGAATCATAATATCCATATGGATGGAAAAATTTAATAAATAATCCATTGATATGTCATCCAATTTACACTAAGGATCATCCAATGGATACAAAAAATATTCTGGTGAACAATGCTCGGCCTATACCTGCTGGAAGCCAAATAGTGGGCCACAAACTCTACAACAATCCATTTCATCTAGGGCTATAAAAAAATTAATCATAATGAAAGATTTCATCTTGTACCCTTCTATGTGTACCTCCAATGGTGACACATGATTCTCATGATGGACTCCCTTCTACACCACCATTTTAAGAAAAAAACCCTCCCTTAAACAACATATTATTATATATATCCTCTGACCATCCCTCTAGATAATTAACATGTATAACATGATTGTAAAATACCACATCCCTTTAGTCCCTACTGATAATCCCCCACAAGCTATATAAGAGAATATTTCATTTCCATCTAAAATTAGAAACAACTTCCATTATCCACCCATGTATCCATGGTTAGGGATTCCAACTCCAGTATCACATTTTATGAATCTTCAGACTCAAAAACCATATCCTTTGGTGACATTGTTCGTAAATAATTATCCATAAAATTTCCTATACATGAGGGTTATAAGATATCAAAGTCATAGTATAGAATAAATTCTTTCCAAATCATCCATCAAAAATTCAGATCACATTGATAAAATATACACCTCAAATTCCTGTGATCATTAATGTCCACATAACACCTCCAATGAGGTAATGTCACTAAAAATACAGTGCAGACACAATCAATTATAGCTCAATATCATGGGTGTAAAAGTTAATCTCACGGGGATGTGAGTTTATAGTCCTATAATAGAACACCACTATTGGGGGTATCAAGATGCGTCCAAATCACAAATGGGAATCATCAAAATATTCCATAAATATAACACCCACTTTTGGTAACTAAAGAAATAGATCATAGAGAAATTTCACATTCACGTATTTCAATGCTTCATCGATCTGATAATTTTAGATAAAATCAGCATAAATCCTGGTCCATTTTAAGAAACATGGAAACATAACAGGATAGATATAAATAAAACATATGATAATATCCCATGATACTGAGAAATATATGAACCTATTTTGTATTCTTTGGTATATTTGAGAATGAACATCCATGAAATTTGATTGTTCGATTTTCACACCGTATTGATATACCACATGCACAAGGAAATTAACTGATCATGTCTAAAAAATACATATGAGAACCATTCGATAGATATAGTGATGTTGAAGATCCTGTGATACAAATTTTATCTGATCAATATTATCCTTCAGTGAATTTCAGTATATTAATATGTTGTTGATGAACATAACTACAAACCAGAGCAAGAAATCAAGGAATATATATTTTATGATCCCCATGAGCACAAATGGCGTGTTTATAACATTAAATGTAATTAACATGAACTTAATGTGAATTTAATATAATTTTATGATTGTATTTATTTTAATACCCTTCTTCTCCCTCAACTGGGGACACCTAGATCATAGATAAGTCTTAGAAAATATAAATTCTCTTTTAAAATGGTATGAAATATCATTAATTACTTGAATAGTGCATTGATTATTGATTTCCACATGATTCAACATACTATAATCTATATACTACCATAGACTACCATCTTCCTTCTTAGATAACATCATCAGATCACACTATGATGGCATAGTGCTCAGATAAAATATTTTTACCTCAGATCATCTCTCTGAATCCTCATATATTGCAACTAAAAAGATTACATATGGTAAGGTTTCATCTATATAAAATAATATTTGTGCTACCTTTTTATTTCAAATTCAACATAATAGTGAGTGGTCTTATGTCATAAAATCCTTAGAAAAAAAATCCAAAACCACCCTAAAACTATGGGATCCACGACCACCCCACCACCCTAAAATATTATATATAACTCATAAAATATATAATTAAAAGTATCTATATTCTTTCAAACTAAATGATAACTCCTCCCACAAAAAACCTATATTCTATGAATCTATATCTGAAATCAAAAGCCTCATCTAAAAGCATTCAATAAGATATTGCAAGGAATATAAATAGTGGATTCCAATAATTTTATCGTATGTCCAAATATTTAGTAAAGAAATATCCCAATTCAATATATTTGGCCTTATCTTTAGTATCCCCCCTCAGAAAACACAAATCAAACTATTCAGGACTTCGATTATATTGGTAAACACTAGGAGAATGGGAAGCCTCTCTATGTCTATTATGAAATCATGAACTATATTTGGGGAAGAAAAGATGGTAAAATATAATATGTCAAAAAATCCTAAAAAATATTAGCTGATAAATTTATTATACCTATAACGATCATTATCCACTCTGGTGATACCTCCTTCTATGTGTGAAACTAGCCACATCACACTCCTTTCCCTATATAATGACAACCACCTCTCTGTACATGGTTGGGTCGAGGTCCCAAAACATAAGGAAAACCATTTTGTTGGCCTCTATATGATCCTTGTCCTCTTAGTGGACCATAAACCTATTGTACCTAATACTGAAATGGGTTCACTTGTATCTATTATAGAAATTTGCATTGAACCTAAAAATATCTACCAAAATGAGTATAGAGAACCATTAAGAAATCATCTAGATGATGGACATGTCCTTTATCGACAAAATACATTGAAGAAAGGCCATAGGATGATGAAAAAACAATTGATCCTATAAGGAAAGAAGGAATGATTCTAAGGTAGACAACCTGCTGGTAAAAAAATTGAAGGACCCATTGACAGAAGTCTACAATGGAAAACCCTTATTCTCAAGGAATCCATACGGTTCCTCTCTTATGGTAAGCCTCCATACATTGGTCTCTCCTGAAAATGGGAACGAAGTATACAATCAAAACAGTGAGATGATAATAGAATCTACAACAACAGAACAAGTTAACTAACCAATCCCAACCTCACCAAGGCTTGTTCTACAAATAAACCAACCTTTTATAATAACACTATATGATTCATTCGGAAACCCAGACCTCTTTCCCACAAATATTCCTCTCTCACACCCCAACATCATTCATCTAGGTGCTCTATCCTGTTTCATATCACAACCTAATGTAATACACATGGGTTATCACATCGCATCCCGCAACATCATATAATATCCTACCCATAGACACTTAGGCAATAACATCACATCATGTCTTTCTCAAATACACATGGGAAATCTCAAAACATCACATAACTTCTCATTAAAGGGGTAGAAGGGTATTTTGGACATATATTAAATCTACCCCATTCCCACCTCATACCTTGCATGACCCAAACCATAATCCATCTAATCAAATTTTTTCTCAACACATCTCACCTGAAGACACTTATGCCATCACACCACCTCACATCATATCTAGAAAATTAATTCATGAGTTTTTACACTCACATCCTATGCATGTAATCATATCCTTGAATAGGGATTGGGAATAACAACTTTTTATCCATAAATCCTCACTACATGGATATAAGGAAAACACTCCAAGAATTGTTTGGGGAAGGACAAGGATTGTGGCATTAGGTGAGTGCATATTGGGATTTACAAAAAATTTAATATTATATATTTTCATACAACACAATTAAAACCTATCGGTTCACCACAAGCAACAAACCAATGAAAAACATTACCAATATTCCCCTAGTCACCACCACATTCATTGCCTACAATAAATGAAAAACTGTAGACTGTGATTCACATGCCAAATTTCACCTTCTCAATAAATCGTATGAAATTGTTTAATTTTATATTTCCAAAAAATTTCATTTAATACATATAACTCATTCTATTAATTCAAGACCATAAATTTTCATCTTTATTTCATTAATTTATCCCTTTACATCACATTAAAAATTATGAATAATCATCCACACAACCCCCCTTAATTCACTATTTTATTGTTTCTACCCAAATTTCCAAACCATCCCAATACATTTCTATTTAAAGAATACCATTTAATTATAAATCTTTATTACTAAATTTTATATACTACCCAGGCATCTATAATAACACAACACCATAAAAAACCAAATAGAATAACTCCCTAGAACAACCCAAACATTTATTAATGAAAATTACTCTTGATCTAATTAAATTTATTGTTATGTAAAATAGTTATATATATATATGTTCTTCCATGGTTTTATGTTTGTGGATTTTAAAATAATATTAAAAATAGTTACCATTGAAAATATAGCTGTTGGACAGTGATAACATGATTAGTATAAATACAGGGCTTTAACAAATCCAATTTAATTAGACAACGAAAGTGATGGCCTCATCCTGTAGAATTTCTCCATCAAAAGCCCATTTGTTGGAGCTCGAAAAGGAGTTAGAATCACTGGGATTCTCTCTTGACCAATCCCAAGCTGAGCTTCAACATGTTAATCTTGAATATAAATTTCTAAGGGAGAAGTGGAAGTTGATAGAGATTACCACTCGAGTGATGTTATCCGAGCCACCCCAAGTTATGTCACCATCACCCACCTTACCCTTAAGTCTTATGTCAGTGTGATAAGGGGTTTTGAAACAAGACACTATCAATATATTTATGTGCATTATTTTTAATAGATTAATTAATATACATTTGTTTTATTATTATTACTTTGTAAATATTTTTTTAAGAACATATTTCATTTGTAGTTAATATTCAATAAAGAAATCCATTTTGTTGAATTAATGGATTTTTGAATAAAATAATTTTTAAATAAAACATTATTACTAAATTACTTTTTATCAAATATAAATGATCATATTATTTTTATGAATAAAATAGAATTTTTTTGAGGTTTGAAAGCTGTTTTTGTCAAACCCCATGAATTTTTTTATAAATGTTGTTTTTTAAAGTAAAAATTAACATATTAATAAAATCATTTAGATAAAATTAATATTATTTTTTGAATCATGACATAAAAATTATCTAATGGTGAATTTTTCTTAATTTTGTGAGACAATCGAATTTTTTGGTGAAAAATAAATTCCATTAAAATATATAATGTTTTTAATGAGATGATAATGACCCAATACTGATGTGATAAAATACTATAAAATTTATTGTCTACAAATATATGTTTTAGATTTAAAATAATGTGATTTTATATTTGTTTTATTAATTTTATGGTGCTTTAGTGGACCCTCAAAATCATATAAAACATTTTAACTTTTAAAATTATTTCCTTGAGAGTGTGGCTCATCTCTACATAAGAAAGCCTAATATTTTAAGAAGATCTGACATATGACTTATAAAATAATTTTTTACACTCCAATTTATTAAAAACTATGGGAAAAAACAATGGTTGGATTATGGTTTTGATTAGTTTAAAGTGTGGTTTCCAAAACCTAAACAATAAATAATTCCCTCTCTCTTCCTATATAAACCCAATAAATATCCCCTTACTAATCACTAAAATCATTTGGAGATCTAACAACCTCGAACTTACCCATTATATAATCCCCTCAAGTCTCCCCATGCTCCCATGAAGCCTCTCTCAAGACTCTCCCATGCCTTTGTGATCACACTTCAATGTAAGGGATTTTTTCCTTTCTCATTTGGTCCAAGTATCATTATGTTTTTATACCCTTTTAATTTTAATTAAAAATGTTTGGGGAAGATTTTTCACCTCCTATATACTACTATACTTATTTTTTAATGATGAGTGTCTCATTTCAATCTTATTAATGCCTCCCATGTACACCTGTTACCATACTGAAATTCTTTATGGAATTTCTCTCTCCTAACTTACATTCAAGAAATTATTTAATATTATGAATATAATTTCTATTAAATAAGTTAGGGCATGTATATATATGACCCATTACTATAAATTTTATGTAAATTTGATTATATTCCTTGTTCTATCTATTAATCCATCTTTATGACTTATTATGTCACGCTGTTATGCTGTTGAAATTGCACCGCGATTTTCCAAGCCAAAGTAATTGTGTAGTGAACACCATGCCCATTTATTTATCATGGGTATTCACCTTTAGGAACGTTTAATTATTTATTATAGAGTTTCATGTATTTATTACACATTCTATTATCACGGAATAAATGATGATATTTAATGATTTTATGTTGTATGATCAATGTGGCACACTTATGCATTAAATGAAATGATTAATAAGGGAGCGCCCTGATAGCACTCCTATGAATTGAGTAAAGATTAGTATCAAGATAAGTCAAGTGAAATAAGATTTTGATCATTATAATTAAAGATATATTAGGGATTACTCATGATCCATGTTCAATGAGCCTTGGATCATCCTAATACCAGGTTAAATGTTATTTCCAAATTTCCTTGTTATGATAATCATGCTATATCATGATATTATTTTTGTGTTTGTCTTATGCTCTATTGATATGCCTATTTCTTAAAATGTACAATATTCTTCATGTTATAAATTTTCTACTCCCTTATGGGGATTTATATCTCACCATTTTATTATTAATGTCCTCAGGATATCCCACCCAATGTTAAGTACGAAAGAATGTGTGTGGTCATGTAAAATTAGTTTTCAATAAAAACAAGTATTTATTATTTTAAGATTTTATGTAATGTTCCTAAGTCGAAAAGTCACTATACATATTGATATTATATGTTTAATAAAGTTAATATGTAATGTAATAAATTATGATTCAATGTTAAATAAAGAGAAGGGTTGTTATAATTTGTATCATAGGATAGGTATAGTTATTTTTGGGATTAGGATTAGAAAACCATAGTAAAGGCCTTAGGGATAAGACTAAGTATTATAAAAACACATCTAAATTTTGGTAAGTATTTATTTATTTTATTATTAATAAAATATATCCCTATCTAGATATGAGTAGGTAGAGGTAGCTTTGGAATAGATGTATCTAGGGGTTAAACCTAAAAACACCGCATTGAGATAGACTCGAATGGGAACTAGAACACCACAATGAGCCTTACTACACTATTGGTTACAAAAATCATGGGAGATATGATTTCTTAAATTCATAATCATAGAACTGACAATTGTTAAGGTTATAAAAAAAAATCCACTCAAAATGTATGTTGGGAATTAGATCACAGATAACATAGATTGAAGCCTATAAAGTCATATGTTATGAAAATAAATGTAATTTATAAGTTATCTTTTTCTATCATTGGATTCCTGTTTATTTTTTACCCCTAAATTTCTGTTTATTCCAACCAATACAAGTAATAGGAGGACTCAGGTTAGCAACCGATGATGAGATCAATCTGATGACTTTTCTAATTAGATTCCCAATCCGAATGGAGTGTGAATCACCATATTTTTTCATGATACTCTCTTAGTTAACTCATGTTTTGAATTGAAAAATGGGACAAGATGAATTTTCAACCTCCACCCCCTAATAATGAATAGGATACAATCGATATGTTCATCATACAATGGCCTCTTACTTTTAATGGATCATCAGATCTCTCAATCGCAAAATAATGGATTAACTTCATTGAGAAGATATTCTCCATCCTTAAATGTTATGAACTAGTGAAGGTTCTGCTATATTCTTATAATATGTAGGGTGAGCTTGATCAATGGTGGACATTGATCAAAAATATGAATCCAGAGGAATAGTTTGAGGCATTGGACTGGAAGGATTTACAGATAATGTTTTTCAATAAATATTTTCTGCACACCCGCCGACATAATATGAAATTTGAATTACTTTCCCTTGGGAAAGAAGAGGAAGAATCCAATAATGCGTATGAGGAAAACATCACAAGGATTTCATGATATCCCTCTAGCGTTTTTTTTACCTTTGAATTCAAGGTTGAAAGCTTCTTTGGTGGGATAAAACCTAGCTTATGGAAATCCATGTTGATCTGCAACATTGATTGTTATGAAGAAATTGTCTGATGTTTACACAATGTAAAAATGGAGATATGTAAATATCAAGTGTATCATGGGGATAATAAGCTGAAAGTATACATTAATTCTGGAAGTCTAATGGATAAATCCAATGGTTCTAAGAAATTCTAGCACCCCACATTCAAAAGGTGTTGAAAATTACCCCAGAAATTGAATGATGCGGATGAGAAAATGATTTAGGTGTGGTAGTGAATGGAACCTGGCCATTAATTGCAAAAAGAAAAACTTTCTACTATGATAGAGGAGAGTAAAATTTCATTCGACCCTCAACGCACTATTCATTATTTCAATTGGAAAGAACCAGGGAACTTTGCAAACTAATTACCTAAGACAAGTGTTTTTAAGGGAAACCAACAACCTCCATGGTAGAAAGTGAGCTGTTTTTCCATCACTATCACCGAAGTGATCCATGAAAATCAGGTGGTGACAAGTACACTTGTTATTCATTCAAGAAAATAAAACATACTTTTTTTATTCTAGTTCTATGCATTCTTTTATATCCCAAAAAATTAGTAGGACAATTCCAACACCACCATAAATCATGGATGTAAATATGTCCCTGAGAACTGAAAATTGGGGAATTATTGCATCACATGAATATAAATCCTACCGTGTCACAATTTGTGGATGAAAATTCAAGGAAAACCATGTCATACTACCTATGGTGGAATTTGATGAAATTAATGACATGGATTGGCTTTCCCTATATAGATTCAATATAAATTTCTATTAGAGGTAATTCAATCTTAATATGGCGAATCGACCCCCAATCTTGTACAAGTGCAAGGATTAGGATGAATCTTCTTTAAAATAATCATCTCGAGCATGGATATTTCTGCCCTACGACCACCCGTATCTTGATTAAATGATTGATTATAAGGAAGCAACCATTATTGAAGACATGCCTACTATGATATAATTCTCTAAAGTGTTTCTCAAGGAATTTCTTATTCTTTCTCCAAGAAGATATGTTGAATTATCATTTAATCTTATATGAGGGGAATTTCCAATATCTAAGAATCCTTATAGAATGGTTTTTGTGGAGCTTGAGGAGCTTAAGAAATAACTACAGAGGAATTTGGATAAAGGGTTTATAGGCCCATGTGCTTTACCATGGGGTTCACCACTCCTTTTAATCAAGAAGAAGTATGGGTAAATTCTCCTTTGCATTGATTATCATGAGATCAAAAAAATAGCGATAAAGAAAATGTATCTTCTACCTCAAATTGATGACATGTTCAATTAACTACGTGGATCAGAATACTTCTCTAAGGGGGATTTGCGGTCTGGATATTTCCAAGGGTGAAGAAAGGGGATATCCCCAAGACATCATTTTGTACAATGTATGGGCACTATGAACTCATAGTAGTGCCTTTTGGACTCACTAATTCTCTAGAAATATACACAGAATTGATGAATAAAGTCTTTAGATATTTTCTAAACAAATTTGTGGTAGCCTTTATAGATGATATTATAATATACTCTAAAACCATGGAAGTGCATGAGAAGTATATAAGAAATGTAATAGAGACCCTACTAAAGGATAATCTCTATGAAAAGTACAGGAAATGTGAGTTCTGGTTGAAGTAAGTCTCATTATTGGGTCACATCATCCCATGAAATGAGATATATGTGGATGCCTCCAAGACAACTGATATAGAGGGATTACAAAGGCTAACATCTGTGAAGGATGTCCGTAGCTTCATGGGGTTAGCTAAATATTATCGCTGATTTTTGAGAAATTTCTCATGACTGCCCAACCCTCTTACCAAGATATCTTAGAAGGAAGTAATGATTTCATGGAGTGATAAATATGAAGATAGATTTATGAAGTTGAAAAGAAGGATTATCACTGCACCCGTGATCACACTACCCATAAGTGGAGAACTTTTTTGGGTATTCAGTGATGATTCTAAGAAGGTAATGGGTTGTGTATTGATGAAAAATGTAAAATTCATTTCCTATGCTTCATGGAAATTGAAATTTAATGAGAAAAAATATCCAATATATGATTTGGAGTTGGGTACAGTAATGTTTGCTTTAAAATGTTGGAAAAATTACTTCCTTGGGGAGATGTGTGAAATATATATGGATCACAAAATCCTCATGTATATATTCACACAGAAAGAGTTAAACATGCTCTAAATAATATGGTTATAACCGATGGAAGAGTATGACTGCTAAATCCATTACCACCCTGGGAAAGCAAACAATGTGGTAGATGCTCTAAGTTGAAAGGTCACAATGATTCTATTATTGATGAGGATAAAATAGGATCAAATCTTCTAAGATATGATGAATATGGAAATGTAAATCATAAAAAAGGGAGCATCATCAATCCTTTCAAAAATTATTTCTCATCCATCTCATTTGTAAAGGTTAGAGGATGCTCAAAAGGATGTTGTGGGAATTCCTAAGAAAGTGGAAACTATGAGAAAAGGTAATTCCTCGAAGATCAGTGTTAATGAAGAAGGAATTGTGAGATTTCGGACATGACTATGTGTTCTTTACAATCCAGAGTTAAAGAATAGTCTTTTAGATGATGCAAATAGTTCAAATTTCTCCATTCACCCAAGAAACACAAAGATCTATCGAGATCACTGAGATCATTTTGGGTGGGATAACACAATGATGGAGATCGCTGAGTATACATCTATGTGCCTGGTATGTCAGCAAGTCAAGGTTGAGAGGAAGAAGTCTAAGGAGATGATGAAACCATTACCCATGCCAATATAGGAATGTGAGAACATCACCATGGACTTTGTTACTGGACTACTGAAGACATCCAAAGGAAACAATGCTCTCTTGGTTGTTGTAAATCATCTTACAAAGACTGCATACTTTATTTCAATTGAAGAGATGATTTATCATTAGAAGTACTGGCATGAAAATATATCAGACATGTGTTAAGTGTGTATAGAGTACCACTATTGTAACACCCCAAGCTTCTACGGTACGCTTCTCTTTGAATAATGTGATAGCGTGTGTTGTACGCAACACCGAGTTCTAACACACCATAACCAATCAAACTAGCCGTTATGAATAGTAATACCTACTTTTTGAAATTATATATATTTTATATTTCAAAATGGACTTCATTTTTGGATTCGGAATATCGAATTTAGCCTAAGGTAAAATTTTGGTACATTTCGGATAACTTTCATATTTTGATGAATAGTGAAAATTACTAAATTTTAATTAAAAACAACTTTTTTAATCAAAATAAATAATAGTGATAAATTATGAATTTGAGTGGTTTTAAAGTATATTTAGAATATAGTTTTACCGTTTAATATAATTTTGGTCATTGGACATAATTTTACAATTAAACCGAACATAAACAAGTGTCAATCTTTTGATAGTTATTATCTCTTAAAAACACGCTTTTTGTTTTGACAGCGGGAATTAATTTTAAATTAATTTCTGCCACTTCTATATTTTGAATTTAGAAAAATGGATTCCATATTTGGAATCAGGATGTTCAAATTGTGTAAATAGGTAACTTTTATTTTTAGACATTTTGAATAATTACTGCGGTAAATATTTTATTTACCATGGTTAAGGGTAAATCCGGTAAATAAGGGTTAAAAAATAATATTATAATAATACTAAATTACCCTAAAACGTGTATTAACCCTATTGGTTGATACATGGTCGACCATGGTCATCTTTGGGTCGATTTTGGGACCCCATGGATCCACTTGTAAGTGATAATGACACTTTATTTTAATTAAGTTAAAATGAATACAAAAATGACACAAGCATATATCTTTTAGCAAAACAATTGTTACATAGGGTTATATATGTTGGATTTTAGATTATAAATATTCATTAGAAAGATAAAAATATTTCCTACATAATGATATTTTATTTATAATTTTTAGACATTAAATAATTTATTTTATTTATGACAAAATGATGATGCAGTAATTACTATAATAGTGAAAAATTAAAATAATTGATATTATAAATACCCAAATAAATATAATATGAAATTTTTAATGAATTAAACTAATTTTATAGGATAATATGATATATTAGTATTGATTTAATTGACTTTTTTCGAAGTAATCAATCTGTTATGAGTTTCACAAAAATCAACTATTGAATAGTGTCAAAATTGACATAAAAGAGTTCTTAAAACAAATATTATATTATTAATTGATATTAAATTCCTAAAAATCTAAGGTTCGTCCAAGAGACTTATATCATGATAGGTTCATCATTAATGGACCACTTGGGGGTCGCTTGGATGTATGTAGTAAGTTTATTAACCATATTATATAAAAATAAAAAGAGACATTGTAAAAGTGAAACTAATTAACTTAGAGTTAAAACTTAATGATAAGGTTAATATAAGTACCCAAACCTGTATAAATTCTATTGGTTGAGTTGTTTTAGACCCATACCCACCTTAACCTTTGAATAATCAACTTTGGATCCATTAGAAACCGAATATGAATTTATTATAAATTAATATTTCTAGCTTTTCCAAAGGTGCCCCTCACCCCTCTTATAAAAGGGCACTCCTCCTCATTTCTTCACACCTTCAAAGCCTTTTGGTTCGGCCAAACTCTGCCCAAATACTCTCCCAACTTCCCTCAATACAACCTAGAGGCCTTAGTTTGATCAGAAATCCATCCTAAGGAGCCCTTTTGATCAAATCAAAAGGAAGAACCCGAAGAAGAGGTAATCATTTCACCACCATTTTTCCAATTTCATTTCTTCTTCCACTTCTTCTTCCTTTGTTGTTACCATTCTAAAATAATAACTCCAGTATCATATATATACTGTGATGTTATTATAAATATGGTACAACCATATTCAGTATTTTATCCACCCTTTGAATAACATGTCACCATAGGTGCGTACGTACGGCTTACCGTCTCCACGTCGTGGTGTAATTGTTATTCAATATTATATTATTTGGATGGGTATAATAATGATGTGTAACTCATGTAAATAATAAATATAACATGTTAATGATTCAGTATATATGATATACCATCCATTTATATATTATTTTAATATCAAAAGAATGATATTGTCCCTCGTGCGTACGTACGGAGTACCGTCTCCACGAACGCGATGAGATCCATTCTCCATCGTATCCATTCAAGTATAATTATCATTTGATGATTTAAAAAATGATGTTTAAGGACTTGATATAATTATGGATATGAATAATATACAACCTATCTTTTACAGACATGTCTTACGTAAAAAAACATATAAAAAAAACAAGTAAGTTAACACCCGAAACAACGATAATACTAAGATATTATTATCAAATCAATATTAAAAGATCATATATGATATCATAATTATGTATATGATTCTTTTATAATTTAATAAAAATTATTTCACCATTATACAGGAGTTTAACCTACCCCAACCAAGGAAAAGTACAAGGTAAGGGGTTTTCATCTCACTCCTTATTTCCGTGAGATTCATGCCATATTGCCACCATCACCTTTTGTGTGGTGTATGTACTGCCCATAATTATATTCTTTGTGTAATACACTCTAATTTATGTGTATTTACATATTAATTGTATGATACCTCTTTCATGGGTTGTATGTTTCATAAGTTACCAAATTGGTAAGGGTTATTTCACAATCTCTTCATTATCCGAGGTTGTTTATATGTAATAATCTACTGGGATCTCTTTATCATCCACATCCATGTTTTCTTAAAAATGTATTTCAAAATTTTTTTATTATTTAAAAGAATATGGGTTAAAGTCATTTGTACCCTTGTTTGACTTTTTATAAGAGGAATCTTTCCGTCGTTTTCAAAATAAGGTCCTTTTTAACCTTTTCGACAGAATTAAGGTAAGAATGTTTTTTTAACTTATACGGCGGGTGCGGTTATTTTCGGCCGTTATAAAATCTTAAAAGCTTTCCTTACAAGCTTACAAGGATATTTTCAAAGTAAATGTTTTATTTTATAATTATGTGACTTTTAAATTATTTCAAAATGAATATTTTAAGAATTTCGGAAAGGTACTCTTTATCAAAATCAGAATTTTAAATGTTTTAAATATTTATCTTTCTAAATCTTTTTAATTAATGTCCATGTCATCAAAATGGTTTTTTTAAGGATTTATTTATATGGACATGAATGTTTTTAAAATGTTAATTCCTTTCAAAAGTTTCAAAGTGGTATGGGACACTTTGATTCAAAAATCTCTTTTTAATTACTTCCTTTATAAATGTGTGACTTTTAAATGATTTCAAAAAAAAGGAGATATTTCTCTCAAATAGTTTTGATTCCATCTATGTCAACATCCTTTGATGGATTTTATGCTTATTTGAAGTTGATTTATTATGATACAAAACTTCTATATTTTATTGAAGGTTTTGTGATATGTTTGACTATGGATGTGCTATTTTTATACCATTCATAGTTTATGGTGAAATTATTGACATTTCGTATGCTAGTTTTAATACAAATGTTTATGTTATGTTTAAACCTTTTCATATGGGAATTCATTGGACTTAATATGTGACGGGTGGAGCCCGCTATAGCTCCTCGATGCATCGGTAGGTCTCATGAGACAAACTAGTGTCTTGGCACAAGGCCTTGGCAAAATCTTATTTGTAGTCTTGGCACGAGGCCTTGGCTATGTGGTTATGATAGTCTGGCATTATGTATTCCAACATTATGAAAGTGGTTATTGATATTGCATGTGATTATTCGATTAGTAGAATATCTATGTGAAAAAGTAAATGGCATTATTTCATTTTACTTTTGCCATACTATGTTGAAGTTCAAGTTTAAAAGGCTTTTGTTTTAGTTATACATAGCCTTAAATGTTTATTCTTATTTATGAATGTTTCCGGAATATTGTTATCCTTACTGGGCATTTGAGCTCACCCCTTTTCTATGTTTTATTTTTCCCAGGAAGTGAAGAAGTAAATTATGAATGACCTGCAGGGATATTATGTGGGGATATGAGTGTGGTTTATGGAGAAAATATGTTGTTGTAGTAGTTTTTCATTTTATGATGTAATGTAAGACTTATGAATATATCTAGTGTTTCCAAGGCTACTAAACCAATCGGTCTTTCGAGATTTGATCTTTCTTGTGATCATGCCAATGTTATGTAATAATGCACCGACTCTGGGTAACTAGGGTCGGGGCGTTACAGTTGGTATCAGAGGAAGTTTAGTACAAACCTTGGAAACTAGATTTAGATAAACTCTGATTAGAGCACATAGACCTAAGATGAACTTTGAGGATTAGTATAGAAGAACTTCCTAGAATTTTGTTATTGTAGAGATTTTGTGAGTTTTCCAAGCAATACATCCCTGTCTGGATACGAGCAGGTAGAGGCGACTCTGGCACATATGTACCTAGGGGTAAAACCCAAAAACACCGCTTTGAGCTAGACTCGAACGGGAACTGGTGCACGACAACGGTCCTTGCTGCACTCTTGGTTACGACACTCCTGGGGGATATGCTTAGGATAACTCTCATTTTCTTTACAAATAATTTTGAAGGGATTATGAGTATATACTTCCTTAAAGAAAACATTCTTATGATAATGGATTATATCCATAAATAGTTCAATTTATGTTAAGTGTTTTATAAGTATGGGATTATGTATTTTGATTCATAAACTGATCTAGTTTATGCCATTGTTTAGAAATGGCGCCTAGTGGAAGAAATGGAAACCGTATCAATGCACGCACTCCATGTAGGGATTTCCCTCCTGCTCAAGATAATTATAGTGGGGCTGGTGATGCAACTGGTGCCGATCAGCTAATCACCATACTGGGACAACTTACTCAGGTTATGAATAATAACCTTACCCCTATGGAGCACCCTGATCCGCAGTGTGGAGGATCAATGTTAGATCGATTCATGAGGCAAAAACCACCAACGTTCAATGGGAATAAAAATCCCTTAGTAGTCGAGCAGTGGATAGATTCCCTAGAGAAAATATTTCAGGCTTTGGGGAGCAGTAGAAGGGAAAAAGTTATCATGGTAGTTTACCGCCTCACTGGAGATGCTGATCAATGGTGGTCATTGATTCAAAACATGAAGGAAGATGATGAAGTATCAAATATGGAATGGAGGGAGTTCAAAGATCTGTTTTTAGAAAAATACTTTCCTCGCGATCATCGAGCAGATATGGAAAGGCAATTTCTGAGTCTGAGACAAAAGGAGGATGAGAATGTCACAAAGTATGAGGCTAACTTTACAAGGTTAGCGAGGTATGCTGGAGATTATATTCGCAACCCAAGAAGTAAGATTGATCGTTTCTTTGATGGGTTAAAACCATTTCTCCGTTGAGCATTAGTCTCACAATCCTTTTCATCGTACGAAGACATTGTCTCATGTGCTATCAAGACCGAAAAGGAATTCTCTAAGTCTTATGACTTTAAAGAAAAGCAAGAGAAGAAGAGACCTGCTGATCAATCTGGGAATGGAAATAAGGGGAAGAAGGGAAAGGTTGAATATCCATCTTGTGGTAAATACAGGAAGAAACATCCTGGTACTTGCTTGAAGGGAATGGGAGTCTGTTACAAGTGTGGTGAAAAAGGCCACCAAGCTCATGATTGCAAGGGGAAGAAGGAAGCTACCAACGTTCAGTGCTACAATTGCAGGGAGATGGGGCATTATGCAAATGCATGTCCTAAGCGTCAAGAGAACTTACCTCAGAAAAGGCCAAGGGATCAAGGCCAGGCTTATGCTATCACTACTGCAGAGGTAGAAGCTCCAAAAGACGTGGTGGCAGGTAATTTAATGGTTTCCTCAAGTTTAGAAAATGCATTATTTGACTCTGGATCGTCGCATTGTTTCATATCTTCCCAGTTTGCTAAGAAAATTTGATATTTCCAATTTGATTTAATAAGGGTTTTTTCAGTTAAAACTCCTAAGGGAAGTATCATTGCAACAAAGTTTTGTGAATCAGTCCCCATTAGAGCACATAAATGTTCGTTATCTGCTGATCTCATCGTCATACCTATGTTTGAGTTTGACATAATCCTCGATATGGACTGGCTTTCGGACTATGATGTGAAGATTTATTTTAAGAAGAAAGTGGTTACGATTCTTGATGATAATGATAAGGAACACCTTATCTTTAGAGCAGAATCATCACCACCTAATTCTTATTTAGATCCACCCCCAGTAGCTCAACTTAATTCAATTATTGGGGAGGAAGAGAATGAAATAACTGTCGGTGAGGAAAGGAATGTTCAAATAGAGGATGTACCTGTTGTGAAAGAATTTGTAGATGTATTTCCGGAAGATTTACCTGGACATCCTCCAGAATGAGAAGTTGAGTTTTCCATTGATTTGATTCCTGGATCAAGGCCTATATCGAAGACCCCTTATAGAATGGCCACTGTAGAGTTAGTCGAACTAAAGAAACAACTAGAGGAATTGAGTAATAAGGGATTTATTTGCCCTAGTGTTTCTCCATGGGGAGCCCCTGTTCTTTTTGTTAAAAAGATAGATGGATCTATGAGGTTATGTATCGACTACAGGGAGATCAATGCTATAACGATAAAGAACAAGTATCCCCTACCTCATATTGATGATTTATTTGACCAACTGCATGGAGCTCAATACTTTTCAAAGATTGACCTTCGATCTGGATACCATCAGTTGTGTGTGAAGAAGGAAGACATTCCGAAGACAGCATTTCGAACCAGGTACGGGCATTACGAGTTTACTGTAATGCCTTTTGGATTGACTAATGCACCCTCTGTATTCATGGATCTGATGAATAGAGTTTTCAAGGAGTATCTCGATGAATTTGTGGTGGTATTTATTGATGATATCTTGGTATACTCCAAAACCTACGAAGATCATGAAAATCACTTGCGCATTATCTTGAAGACTTTGAGGAGGCATGAATTATATGGGAAGTTTAGCAAGTGTGAATTCTGGCTTCAGGAGATTTCTTTTCTTGGACATATTGTCTCTAAAGATGGAATCTCTGTTGATCCTTCTAAGACCAAGGCAATCCAAGAATGGCCAGCACCTACGAGTATAACTGAGGTACGTAGTTTTATTGGTTTGGCAGGTTATTATCGACGTTTCGTCCAGAATTTTGCCCGATTGGCTAACCCATTAACGAAGCTCACACGTAAAGGGGTTAAATTTGTTTGGAAAAAAGAGTGTGAAGAATGTTTTGAAGAACTGAAGAAAAGATTAGTCAATGCTCCTATATTGACTCTACCATCGGGGAATGATGGGTTCGTTATTTATAGTGATGCATCAAAGAATGGACTTGGCTGTGTCCTTATGCAGAATGATAGAGTTATTGCCTATGCATCACGACAGTTGAAAATTCATGAACAAAACTATCCTACTCATGATCTCGAGTTAGCAGCTGTGATCTTTGCTTTGAAGATATGGAGGCACTACCTCTATGGTGAAAAATGTGAGATTTATACTGATCACAAGAGTTTGAAGTATATTTTCTCAAAAAAAGAACTCAACATGAGGCAAAGGAGATGGCTTGAATTACTCAAGGATTATGATTGTACGATACTCTACCACCCGGGGAAGGCAAACAAGGTGGCAGATGCTTTGAGTAGAAAAGACCATGGAGTTTTGAACAATATGAGAATTGAAAGGGATCCAATTTTCATGGATCTAGTGATGATGGACATGGGAATAACCAGGGAAGGTGAAACATCAATGCTTTTTCAAATGGTTGACAAACCATCTTTACCAGAAAGGATTAAGAGTTCTCAGACCGATGATGAAGAATTCCAAAAGAAGATTAAAGCTGTGAATGATGGGAGATTGAGAGACTTTGTGTATGAAGATGGAATTTTGAAATTTGGGAAGAGACTTTGTGTTCCCGATATACCTGATCTAAAAAGGGAATTGCTGGATGATGCTCATAGTTCCAATTTCTCTATACACCCTGGGAGCACCAAAATGTATAGAGATTTGAAGGAACATTTTTGGTGGGACAACATGAAGAGGGAGATTGCTGATTTTGTGTCAAGATGTATGGTTTTTCAACAAGTGAAAGCTGGAAGGAAACAGCCTGGAGGAGTCATGCAACCTCTTCCCATACCGGAGTGGAAATGGGACAATATTACGATGGACTTTGTCATGGGGCTACCAAAGACTCCTAGAAGGAATGATGCAATATGGGTTATTGTTGATCATCTTACCAAGTCAGCACATTTTCTTGAGAGAAGATCTACCCCTGGAACGTCTAGCAAGACTATATATTAATGAAGTTGTGAGACTTCATGGAGTACCCTTATCAATTGTTTCTGATCGTGATCCCCGTTTTACTTCAAGATTTTGGAAAAGTCTTCAGAAATCCCTGGATACTGAACTTCATTTGAGCACTGCTTACCACCCTCAGACAGACGGACAATCAGAACGGACTATTCAAACCTTAGAAGACATGTTGAGATCTTGCTCGCTTGACTTTCAGGGTATGTGGGATCAATATTTACCACTGGTAGAATTTTCCTATAACAATAGCTTCCATTCGAGTATTCAGATGACACCATATGAAGCATTATACAGAAAGAGATGTCGTACACCAACCTGTTGGGATGACGTTGGTGAAAGAAAACTTGTAGGCCCAGAACTGGTGGAGGAAATGGTGGAAAGGGTGAAAGTAATCCAAAATCACATCAAAGCTACTCAAAGTAGGCAGAAGAGCTATGCCGATAATCGAAGGAAGGATTTGGAATTTTAAGTCAGTGATCATGTTTTCCTGAAGGTATCTCCGTGGAAGGGAGTCATACATTTTGGTAAGAAAGGTAAATTGAGTCCCAGGTACATCGGACCTTTCGAAATTCTAGAACGAATTGGGGTTGTAGCTTTACCGATTGGCAATGCCGACAAGTCTCTCCAAAGTTCACGATGTGTTCCACGTATCTCTGTTGAGGAAATACATACCTGATCCAACGCATGTACTCACCTATGAGGAATTAGAACTGGAACCCGATATTTCCTATTGTGAAGAGCCCGTCAGGATTCTTGATACGAGAGAACAAGTACTGAGAAACCGGACGACGCGTCTGGTAAAAGTTTTGTGGAGAAACCATAAGATGGAAGAGGCAACGTGGAAACCCGAGGAACTTATGATGAAGAACCACCCGAGTCTTTTCATGTGATAAGTATTCTAGAAATTTCGAGGACGAAATTATTTGAAGGAGGGGAGAATGTAACACCCCAAGCTTCTACGGTACGCTTCTCTTTGAATAATGTGATAGCGTGTGTTGTACGCAACACTGAGTTCTAACACACCATAACCAATCAAACTAGCCGTTATGAATAGTAATACCTACTTTTTGAAATTATATATATTTTATATTTCAAAATGGACTTCATTTTTGGATTCGGAATAATGAATTTAGCCTAAGGTGAAATTTTGGTACATTTCAGATAACTTTCATATTTTGATGAATAATGAAAATTACTAAATTTTAATTAAAAACAACTTTTTTAATCAAAATAATTAATAGTGATAAATTATGAATTTTAGTGGTTTTAAAGTTTATTTAGAATATATTTTTACCGTTTAATATAATTTTGGTCAATGTACATAATTTTACAATTAAACCGAACATAAACAAGTGTCAATCTTTTGATAGTTATTATCTCTTAAAAACACGCTTTTTGTTTTGACAGCGGGAATTAATTTTAAATTAATTTCTGCCACTTCTGTGTTTTGAATTTAGAAAAATGGATTCCATATTTGGAATCAGGATGTTCAAATTGTGTAAATAGGTAACTTTTATTTTTAGACATTTTGAATAATTACTGCGGTAAATATTTTATTTACCATGGTTAAGGGTAAATCCGGTAAATAAGGGTTAAAAAATAATATTATAATATTACTAAATTACCCTAAAACGTGTCTTAACCCTATTGGTTGATACATGGTCGACCATGGGCATCTTTGGGTTGATTTTGGGACCCCATGGATCCACTTGTAAGTGATAATGACACTTTATTTTAATTAAGTTAAAATGAATACAAAAATGACACAAGCATATATCTTTTAGCAAAACAATTGTTACATAGGGTTATATATGTTGGATTTTATATTATAAATATTAATTAGAAATATAAAAAGATTTCCTACATAATGATATTTTATTTATAATTTTTAGACATTAAATAATTTATTTTATTTATGACACAATGATGATGCAATAATTACTATAATAGTGAAAAATTAAAATAATTGATATTATAAATACCCAAATAAATATAATATGAAACTTTTAATGAATTAAACTAATTTTCTAGGATAATAAGATATATTAGGATTGATTTAATTGACTTTGTTCGAAGTAATCAATCTGTTATGAGTTTCACAATAATCAACTATTGAATAGTGTCAAAATTGACATAAAAGAGTTCTTAAAACAAATATTATATTATTAATTGATATTAAATTCCTAAAAATCTAAGGTTCGGCCAAGAGACTTATATCATGATAGGTTCATCATTAATGGACAACTTGGGGGTCGCTTGGATGTATGTAGTAAGTTTATTAACCATATTATATAAAAATACAAAGAGACATTGTAAAAGTGAAACTAATTAACTTAGAGTTAAAACTTAAAGATAAGGTTAATATAAGTACCCAAACCTGTCTAAATTCTATTGGTTGAGTTGTTTTAGACCCATACCCACCTTAACCTTTGAATAATAAACTTTGGATCCATTAGAAACCAAATATGAATTTATTATAAATTAATATTTCTAGCTTTTCCAAAGGTGCCCCTCACCCCTCTTATAAAAGGGCACTCCTCCTTCTCATTTCATCACACCTTCAAAGCATTTTGGTTCGTCCAAACTCTGCCCAAATACTCTCCCAACTTCCCTCAATACAACCTAGAGGCATTAGTTTGATCAGAAATCCAACCTAAGGAGCCCTTTTGATCAAATCAAAAGGAAGAACCCGAAGAAGAGGTAATGATTTCACCACCCTTTTTCCAATTTCATTTCTTCTTCCACTTCTTCTTCCTTTGTTGTTACCATTCTAAAATAATAAATCCAGTATCATATATATAATGTGATGTTATTATAAATATGGTACAACCATATTCAGTATTCTATCCACCCTTTGAATAACATGTCACCATACGTGCGTACGTACGGCTTACCGTCTCCACGTCGTGGTGTAATTGTTATTAAATATAATATTATTTGGATGGGTATAATAATGATGTGTAACTAATGTAAATAATAAATATAACATGTTAATGATTCAGTATATATGATATACCATCCATTTATATATTATTTTAATATCAAAAGAATGATATTGTCGCTCGTGCGTACGTCCGGAGTACCGTCTCCACGAACGCGATGAGATCCATTCTCCATCGTATCCATTCAAGTATAATTATCATTTGATGATTTAAAAAATGATGTTTAAGGACTTGATATAATTCTGGATATGAATAATATACAACCTATCCTTTACAAACATGTCTTACGTAACAAAACATATAAAAGAAAACAAGTAAGTTAACACCCGAAACAACGATAATACTAAGATATTATTATCAAATCAATATTAAAAGATCATATATGATATCATAATTATGTACATGATTCTTGTATAATTTAATAAAAATTATTTCACCATTATACAGGAGTTTAACCTACCCCAACCAAGGAAAAGTACAAGGTAAGGGGTTTTCATCTCACTCCTTATTTCCGTGAGATTCATGCCATATTGCCACCATCACCTTTTGTGTGGTGTATGTACTAACCATAATTATATTCTTTGTGTAATACACTCTAATTTATGTGTATTTACATATTAATTGTATGATACCTCTTTCATGGGTTGTATGTTTCATAAGTTACAAAATTGGTAAGGGTTATTTCACAATCTCTTCATTATCCGAGGTTGTTTATATGTAATAATCTACTGGGATCTCTTTATCATCCACATCCATGTTTTCTTAAAAATGTATTTCAAAACATTTTTATTATTTAAAAGAATATGGGTTAAAGTCATTTGTACCCTTGTTTGACTTTTTATAAGAGGAATCTTTACGTCGTTTTCAAAATAAGGTCCTTTTTAACCTTTTCGACAGAATTAAGGTAAGAATGTTTTTTTAACTTATACGGCGGGTGCGGTTATTTTCGGCCGTTATAAAATCTTAAAAGCTTTCCTTACAAGCTTACAAGGATATTTTCAAAGTAAATGTTTTATTTTATAATTATGTGACTTTTAAATTATTTCAAAATGAATATTTTAAGAATTTCGGAAAGGTACTCTTTATCAAAATCAGAATTTTAAATGTTTTAAATATTTATCTTTATAAATATTTTTAATTAATGTCCATGTCATCAAAATGGTTTTTTAAGGATTTATTTATATGGACATGAATGTTTTTAAAATGTTAATTCCTTTCAAAAGTTTCAAAGTGGTATGGGACACTTTGATTCAAAAATCTCTTTTTAATTACTTCCTTTATAAATGTGTGACTTTTAAATGATTTCAAAAAAAAAAGGAGATATTTCTCTCAAATAGTTTTGATTTCATCTATGTCAACATCCTTTGATGGATTTTATGCTTATTTGAAGTCGATTTATTATGATACAAAACTTCTATATTTTATTGAAGGTTTTGTGATATGTTTGACTGTGGATGTGCTATTTTTATACCATTCATAGTTTATGGTGAAATTGTTGAAATTTCGTATGCTAGTTTTAATACAAATGTTTATGTTATGTTTAAACCTTTTCATATGGGAATGCATTGGACTTAATATGTGATGGGTGAAGCCCGCTATAGTTCCTCGATGCATCGGTAGGTCTCATGAGACAAACTAGTGTGTTGGCACAAGGCCTTGGCAAAATCTTATTTGTAGTCTTGGCACGAGGCCTTGGCTATGTGGTTATGATAGTCTGGCATTATGCATTCCAACATTATGAAAGTGGTTATTGATATTGCATGTGATTATTCGATTAGTAGAATATCCATGTGAACAAGTAAATGGCATTATTTCATTTTACTTTTTCCATACTATGTTGAAGTTCAAGTTTAAAAGGCTTTTGTTTTAGTTATACATAGCCTTAAATGTTTATTCATATTTATGAAAGTTTCCGGAATATTGTTATCCTTACTGGGCATTTGAGCTCACCCCTTTTCTATGTTTTATTTTTCCCAGGAAGTGAAGAAGTAAATTATGAATGACCTGCAGGGATATTATGTGGGGATATGAGTGTGGTTTATGGAGACAATATGTTGTTGTAGTAGTTTTTCATTTTATGATGTAATGTAAGACTTATGAATATATCTAGTGTTTCCAAGGCTATTAAACCAATCGGTCTTTCGAGATTTGACCTTTCTTGTGATCATGCCAATGTTATGTAATAATGCACCGACTCTGGGTAACTAGGGTCGGGGCGTTACAACTATCTATTGTATCCGATTGAGATCCAAGATTCACCTATATTCTCTAGAAGAGTCTTCATCATAATCTGAATACTGAGCTGAAAAGTAGTACATCTTATCATCCTAAAACTGATGGCCAATATGAGTGGACTATCCAAACACTTGAGGACATGTTGAGAGCATGCTCAATGGACATCAAAGGAGTATGGGATCATCATCTTTCTCTAGTTGAGTTCTTTTACAATAACAATTTCCACTCAAGCATCCAAATGAATTCTTATAAGTCCCTTTATGGGAAGAGGTGCAGAACACCGACATGTTGGGATGAAGTTGGGGAGAAAAAAATAATTGGTCTAAATATAGTTGATGAAATGGTGGAGAAGGATAATCCCATCAAACAAAACATTATTGCTTCTCAGATTTGGCTAAAGAGCTATGCTGATAATCATCAAAGACACCTAGAATTTGATGTCAAAGACAATGTATTTATCCACAGATCATAGTGTAAGAGAGTTACAAGATTTAGAAAAAAGGGAATACTTACTCCAAGGTACATTGGCCCTTTGGAGATCCTTGATCACATTAGAGCCATGGACTATCGACTAGAACTCCAATGGAATCTATCTCAAGTAATGATGTATTCCATGTATCACTATTAAAGAAGTACATACCTGACCCATCACATGTAATAAATTCAGAGGTGGTACCATTGTAGAATGGCCTCTCATATGAATAGAATCTGATGAAGATCTTAGATCGTAGGGAAAAGTTTCTAAGAAATAAGTCAATGCATCTCATTAAATTGTTGTGGAGAAACCACATGTTTTAAGAAGCAATGTAGAAATTGGAGGAAGTGTTGAAGTAGAGATACCCATATCTATTTTAGTGTGGGGAAAAGAAAATTTAATGGTGAAATTTCTTAAGGGGGAAGATTAAAACGACCAAAAATTCTATTATTTAAAATTCCTCTTGATCTAATTAAATGTTTTGTTATGAAAAATGGTTTTATAATGTTTAAAATTCTTTGGATTTATGTTTTTTGATTTTAAAATACCGTTATAAATTGTTATTATTTCTAATATAGCCATTGAATAGTGATCACATTATTAGAATAAATATAGGGTTTTAACAAATCCATTTTACTCAGAAAAAAGAATTGATGGCCTCATCCAATAGAATTTCTCCATACGAAGCCCATTTTTAGGTGATTGGAATGGTGGTAGTGTCACTCGGAATCTCTCTTAACCAAGCGAATTCTAAGATTCAACATGTTAAGCTTGAATGAAATATACTATGGTAGAGGTGGATGTTAATAATGATCACCACCCAAGAAATTTATCCGAGCCACCCCAAGAGTATGTCTCCATTGCACCCCTTACCCTAAGGTCTTATTCAAGTGTTATAAGGCGTTATGTGACAAGACCCAAGCACTATTATTATGTGAATTATTTTTTTATAGAATAAATAATATACATTCATTTTATTATTTTAACATTGTAAATAGTTTTTGATGCCTAAATTGTATTTTCAGTTAATATTCAATTATTTAGTCAATTTTGATGAATTAATGGATTTTTGAATTAAATAATATTTTAATAAGATAGTATTACTAAATTAATTTTTATGAAATATAAATGATCTTATAATTTTTATGAATACAATTTTAATTTTAATTAATGTTTTAAAGCTGTTTTTATCAAAAAACATGAATTTTTCATAAATGACTATTTTTTAAAATAAAAATTAACATAGTTATTAATTTATTTATATAAAATGAATATAATTTTTGGAAACATGATGTTGAAATTATTCAATGGTAAATTTTTAATAATTTTATGAGATAGTAAAATTTTTTGGTTAAAAGTAAATATCATTTAAATATATAATGTGTTTTATGAAAACATAATGACTCAATAGTGATGTATTAAAATACTATAAAAATTATTTTAGGCCAATAAATGTTTTACCTATAAAATAATGTGATTTTATATTTGTCTGATTAATTTTATGGTGCCTTAGTGGACCCTCCAAGAATTATAAAACATTTTAATTTTTAAAATAATTTCCTTGAAAGTGTGACTCACCTTCACATATGAAAGCCAGATATTTTAAGATGATCAGCCATTGGACATATAAAATAAATTTCCCTCATAAATTTGGACAAATCCATGGGAAAAAATCATTGTATGGTTTGTGGTTTTTATTAGTTTAATGTGCGGTATCGAAAACCTTTATAATAAGGAATTCACAATCATTTCTTATATAAAACCACTCAATATACCATTCCTCTCCACTCAAAACATTTGGAACATGATAAAAACCTTTCCTCCTCTCTCTATAATCCTCTAAAGATGAAACAATCTCCCAAAAATCCTCTCTCAATACTCTCCCAAGTCTTTGGGATCACACTTCCAAGTAAGGTATTTCTTCCATTCTCATTTAAGTCCAAGTTAATTTATGTTTTTATACTGTTTTAATTTCAATTAAAAATGTTGGGGTATGATTTCAAACCTCCCCTATAATTTCCCCCTTATGTTTGAATAATGATATCCCCTTTATCTGTCATTAATTCCTCCCATGTACACATGTTACCATGCCGAAATTCCGTTGGGAAATTATCTTTCCTCATTTACATTCAAGCAATTATTTTATATAATGAATCTGAATTCCATTAAATATGTTGGGAAATGTATCTATATGACCCCATTACATTAAATTTCATTTACATATGATGATATACCCTTTTATTTCACAACAACCATATTTATGACTTCTTATGTCATGTCGTTATGCTGCTAAAATTTCACTGTGACTTTCGAAGCCAAAGTAATTGTGTAGTGAATACCATGACCATTTATATATCATGGGTATTCAAATTTATGCACATTTAATTATTTATTATAGAGTTTCATGTTTGAATTCCACATTCATTTATCATGGAATAAATGATGATGTTTACCAATTCCATGTTGTGTGATCCATGTGGAAAACTTGTACATGAAATGAAATAACATAGAAGGCTGCACCCTGATAGCACTCCGATGCATTGGTTAAAGATTAATATCATGATACTTCATTTGAAACGAGGGTCTACTCATGAAAATTCATGTTCAATTATGGTTTTCTCATTCTCCATGTGTAGTGATCCTTGGCTCATACAAATATCAAGTTAAATGTTGTTGCCACATTTAAATGTTATGATAATTATGCTATATCATTCCATTATGTTCTTGTTTCTCTTATACTCCATTGATATTGCTATTTGATAACTTGTAATTTATTATTAATGTTATTCCTTGTTTACTCCCTTATTAGGCGACATATCTCACCCTTTTCATAGGCATGTCCTCAGGTTATCTCATGCAATGCTAAGTACAAAGGAATGTGTGCGGTCATGTAAAAGAAGTTTTCAATAAAAACGTATATTTCATTTTCTAAGTTGTTATATAATGTCCTCAATCCACAAAGACACTAGACCTATCTATATTCTATATTTTATGAATTGATGAATTTATGTAATAAATTATGTTTATGTGTGAAATAAGGAGCAGGGTCATTATACTCCCCATGCCAAAAATCGTGTACATCAAAACCATTTCAAATCCACATCTGCTTTACATACTAAGACCATTCCCCGCATTCATCATCCACATATCATCACATAAGAATCATTTTAATATTTCATAAAATATATTTTTAATTATAATGTTCAGTTCCCAAGGGAATTTATCGAAATCTATATCAGAACTTTACTCACACACAAAGTCCCCAAAAACCAATTTTGATATTAGAAGATTCTCTTAGAAGAGAAAGTCCCCTCACTAATGGTTTACAAAACATAAAGACATTCCCTAATGACATATATTTCAACATAAAGATTTTTTTAATAAAGAATTATACTGAGAAGAGTATAGTTCAATGTAAAAAAACTAAGAACATATTTACCTAATCTTATAAGACTCCTCTATGAAATTGTGATAAATAGATCCATCAGATTCCACTCCACTGACGATTCTTTCCATGATAGGGTTTGATGTTTCCTCTTAAATTTTCTTCTGAAGGAATTTACTTTACCCTATATATAGGTGATGTTAGAATCCTTATATTTAATATACTCTATCCAATTTCTCTGATTGTGGTTCTGATATTTTTTAAGAAAGATATTACTCAATATTTTGGGGTCAAAATAAACGGTAATCACTTAACTAAAATGGTAGTGACACTAACTATTAAGAGAATTAATCACAACTATGTGTTTTATATCATGGGGATAACTTTTATTCTCATGTTTCCTAATATTCCAGGATCTGGAGGATAACCCATGATCAACCTGCATAAGAAATCATCCCAAACCCAAACATGATGTGTCATAGAAGTCCACATAGCCTTACCTGACCCTTGAATGTTTCAACACTGATTCATAAATCAAAATAAATTTTAGCTCCAAAAAATATGACATTGATCATCCAATGTAAAATTGAAATCATTATATGTGACATGGGTTGTTGGGGAATCCATCATTGATAAATCCTTTAAAAATTTATGGTGATATTAAAAAAGACCTAAGAATATTTGAATCCTGATAACATTATGTGGTTTCTCCCATGCCATAACATCCTTCACCTTCCCAAGATCAAAAGAAATGCAATGTTATGACACCACCAATACCAAGAACATCACATCCCAATTCCAAAAATTTAATTTCAATATATTTTAGAGGACTTCGTTATTTCTAAACATTTATATAAATACATTAAAATGATGCACATAATCCTCCTTAGAAATAGAGTGAAGAATAATTTCATCCAAAATTTCTAGCATAAAGCTATCAAGATACCCATGAAAGATCCTATTTATCATCTCCATAAATAGTGTAGGAGAATTTTTTAGATCAATGGGTATAATATGATACTCAAAATGGATATACTTGCTATAGATGGTGGTTTTCTAAATGTTACATTATTTTATTATCAACTGGTTATAACAATATTGAAGATAAATATTTAAGATAAATGTGTCTCCATTCAACTACTCGTACATATTTTATATACAAAAAAATATATACATTTATTATACTATAACTTGATTAATTTTATTATAATAAATAAAAAGTATAAGGGTTCCATTAGGTTTCTTTTAGAAGAGAATATGCACCACCCCGGGTGACAGACTCAAGCATATGAATCATTTCTCCAAGAGATCATCCAACCGTGTTATCAACTCTTTATGTATAGCTAGTCACAAATGGTAAGAAGTTATAGATACCATTTTAGTTTCATGAACTAAATACACAAATAAATTAACCTCTCATACCAATGGGAGACTAGAGAAATCATAAGGAAACACACTAGTAATCCTGACAGAAACTGGAGTGAGATAATCTCTCAAAGACTCCCACTTTAGATCAAAAGAACTAAATCATAATACATTACATAAATCTATTCTAGAAGGTGTGTCTCTACACAGTCTAATGTCCCATTATCTCTAAATGATATAGCTCACCCCATCAAGAATATTAAATGAGTATCATCAAAGTTAACTATAAATTTGGGCCTTATTAGAATGATATAATCGATCTCAAAATGACCTTAATAGGTTTCATTTCATAAACAATAAATTCCCCTACAATCATGATCTATGATAAATAGAATACCGATGAAGTAAAATGGGGACCCAAAACTCACTTCATTATATGGGATGTAGTAATATCCATTACATAAGAGAAAGGCTCAATATGAATATTTAGAATGTATACAATAAATGTTTATATAAAAAATGATATTAACTAGTATTAAATAAATATGTGATAACAGATAAAGATATAGTGATGGTACTTATCATAGTCATATGACCAATATCGTCTTCCTCAAGTTACTCTTCCACTTTGTGAAGTATATTCATCCCATATGTGTGTGTCTTGATCCCTTAAATGTAAAATCATATACCTTATATATAATAATTTAAGATGTTCATGTTCATGTTCTACTAAAAAGATCAAAAAAGAAATATAATATAGTATAATGTTTCCTTTAGTGACCATATTAAATATTGATATTTAGTACCTCATCACAAACAAATCTCGATTTTCTATCCTTGCCTCATGAGAATAATGTAAAAGGTCCTCTACCAAGCACTTTAGTATATCTAGAGGCCACCTTCTATCGAGAAAAACTGGGAGACTCATGACAATTCTCTTTATATTAAATGAACACATAGAACTCTCACTATGAGAAAATGGGACTCCTTTAAACCATGAATTCCCAGCTAAGTCATGATCAACCATAAATTCCCAATCAAATATTTTATGATAAGTGGAGAGCTTCAACAAGAAGACATGTGAATGGATGTCATGTTAGAGACAAATTTCATTCCATTGTGTGTTTATATTATCAATTAGTAAAATATATTTCAGAAACTTTTATTAATTGTGTTTAATTAGAATTTTTTACCTCTATGAATGAAAATTTATTTATCACAAACTCTTACATTTTTTCATTAATTCAAAAAAGCATGCGTATTTCTTGTAAAAAATCTAAATCACCTATTTAATAATTAAATTTATATACATTACATTTTTATATTTCATATCTATAATTATTCAATATATGTATATTATTTAATAATTATCTATTTTCAATATCTAGTGTGTGTAGTCTTGATCAATTTTTGATAGTTTTAAAATAAAAATGTTTTTCATAATTTTTCTGCCAAATTTCATCAATCCTAGATAAAAAATAGAACACTAATTGATGTTCAAAAAATATTTATAATGTTATAATTTCAATCAATGGAATTTATTTGTAGTTCTTGTTAAATAAATTGTTGATAAACAAGTCTCCTTCTTTTTTTAACAAATAAACAGTAGAATATTAATAAATGTGTTTAATGTCAATGATTCCATTTCAGAACCAAAAAATATTATTTAATTATTTATATATTATATAATAATTTATTATATTCTAATATCCAACCATTATATAATTTTATATCATAGATTTGGTATGTTTTTAGACCTACCTAATTATGAGAAACCCAAAATTAATGGATGATCAGAATTATGAAACAAGATTCTTTTGGAATGATATAATTATTAAAAAATTATAATGATACTATTTAGATTATTTATAGGCGGGGAATCATATTTTAATATGTTATAATAAATATTAATGAAACTAGATGAAAAATGACATATGTTACATCATGGTGGTGGTAGTTTTTATGACACATAGTTGACAATCCCATTTATTAACGAATGAGAGAGAAAGATGGTGGATTATAATTTATATCTTCATAATCATAATTATAAAATATGATTCAAATTTGCTATTAATTTTCATTCTTTTATCCATAAAAGACACTCATTGTTGTGAAATAAATTTACTTGCATTATAGAGATTGTAATCCCAACAATGTTTCATTATGGATTTCATTTTTCAAAATATAAAAGTGAAATTTTTAATATTTGTTATATTCATATATTAAAATATATAATAAAAGTTAAATTATTCATAATATATTAATTAATAATTTATATGTGGGAATTAAATAACTGAAAGGATATATGTTAGGAAAAATTACTCATGTTTATGAATTGGTCTTTTCTTTGGAAGACTCCATTGAAATAGTGGTGATATGCCAATATCATGTAAATATAGGCTCATGATAAATAAATAATATTCATGGGTAAGGATAAAGCTATATATTAATGAAGAATATAAATATTATTGGTGCTCTGGAGTGGGAATTTATATACCCCTTTTTTAAGTTGTCAGAATGAATTTTTTTAAAATATTTCAACTCAATTCGAAGAGAGCAGATAATTCACATGCAGAGAAGAATAAAAATTAAAAAAATGGGGTGGGGATGATATGTAACCTATAATCCCTTGGTAATTAATTTTCAATCATGGTTTAAGCATATTTCTAAGTCCATTACTCATAGAATTTTCACTTTTACCATTTTTGGTTATACTGTGGTACCAAGTTTTACCAAAATTATTTACTTTTCATGGGAACAAATATAATTTAGATTATTAGATAATTTATAAATGAGGATTAATAATATGATATAAATTTTATCAATTAAAATTTATAAATGGATTAAAATCTATATTTAATATCAGCGAATGTGACAAGGTAAAACCCAATTTTTAATGTGTTTTACTAAGAAAAAATGAATAAGTAGGAAAAATTTATCATTATTTTATTTTTTTCCAAAAAAATAGGTTTATTAGAAAGAAATTAATTGTCCTATATAATTAATATAAATCCAGTTTTTTTCATAAATAGTATTTAAATAAAATTAATGAATAATAACAATTTCTTTTATTGGAGATTCTTACATATGTTCAGAAGTTGTGAAACATAGTTCTTATAAATTCACAATGGAATTTTAAAATATATAGTTTTACTTCAAAAATATATGTTTTATTAATTTAATGGTGAGACAAAATAATATATTTTTTATATAATGAGAATTTTAGGAATACTATAGTTTTAGAAATATATGTATTTTATTTTATTCACATAACAATAATATTTTTTACAAAAATTCTAAAAAATAATCCTAATTTGTTATCGACATTGTTAATAAAAAATGGTAATAATTTTATCAAATTCATCTTAAAAAAATATATAAATTTATCTAACAATTAAAAATACAATATATAAATGAAAAATTATTTGATTTAATAATTACCTTTAAAAATATTATGTGTACTTAATCATATATTATATGAATTGATAATTCATTACTATATTCTTTTAATAAAATTATAATTTTGATTATAAATTAAATCTCTAAAATTTCATGGATAGTTTTTTGTTTAATGTATCTTGTTAATAATGTTATTAAACAAATTATGTTTTAAAGTAAAATTTAATTTTAGACATCAAGATGTTATACGATCAGCCTTAAAGAAACTTATTCACTAAAATATTAATTAAAACTCACAAATAATATTATTTAAGGGTATATAAAATATATAATTAACATATTATATAACATAATAATAATTTTTTACCTTTATATCATATCTATGAGAAGTAAATAAATCTTTTCCCTTTATCATGTTATCCAAATGCATCATTTTTTCTATACAACAAGTTTCTATATGAACTTATTTTCCACAAATGATGTATCTTTTTGTTCTATTTATGAATTTCCCTTACTATTTCTTATCTCTTTCTATAATTGAAAGAACTTAAATATTATTTAAATTTTCATCTTCATAACCCAAACATCCATTAGACACCATATATATATATATATATATATATATATATATATTCTTTTACATATTCAATATTTTCACTATATTCATGTTGTTAATATAAATTCATAATAATTAGTTTGGCATAATCACATGCATAATCACATAAATTCTTTTCTAGTAAATTTTATCATTGGGATAATCTATTATGTATCTATGAAATGAATTTTTAGCTTCGTTCCACTTGGCTTCAAATGATATTAAATCCAAAATGAATTAACTTAAGTGATAAATACCAAAATAGAATTATTTTATGATAAGTAAAAGAAAAGTCCCTCAAAAAATGTATAAATCTTTGAAATTATTGCATTAGCATTTATTTCAACCAAAATCACCCTCTGTTCAATCAATATTTCATTATATTTGGATCTTTAATATTCTTTTACAGAATTTATAAATATTATAAATCCTTTTTAATGGATATTTATCACAATGTGATTATCAAAATCATTTCCCCCGAGGATAATCTATCTAGATATGAAGTCATAATCCCACGAAACATGAACTAGTGTTTAAATTGATTAAGTGTTAAACCAATTTTTTTGATTTGTTATGCCTAGATACATTTGTGACATAAGTTTATACAATAACAGTATCCATATAGGTATGTAATTACTAGGAGAACCACACAATATCAACTATACCAAAACAAAAGTATGTTTTCCTATACATAGACTTTTTCCATAGAATCAACCATTGTAATTTTTCTTACAATATTTATCATATTGGAATAGATAAATCATTGAACATTACCTCAATTAACCGAAAGGTTTATTTATAACATTGAAATTGTGATAAATCTTAACTAATAACCCATTTAGTTATCCTAAAGAATCATCATAGCCTTTAAATTTATCTAAACCCTACTCTAACGAAAATTATACCACCCAATACATCCTCTATTGTATCTAGTGAAAACTAAACATACTTTACTTTTTTTTGTTGAAAACAAACTATAGATACTCATATATAAATATCCAAAAACAACATGTCATATAGAAAAATTACATTACATATATTTTAATGACCTTTTGGTTTATATTATTAGAAAATTTGGAAGAATTAAAAATTAATAAATACTATGTCATTCATTATTAATAAATGTTTTCCCAATATAAGAAACTAAATAATCCATAATAAGTATTAAAAATATCTAAAAAATAATCCACATATGTAATTCTATTAGATATGTCATATTTAATACATTTATTCATAAAACGTGGAAATGAAACCAAAAGTAGTTGTGAGATCAAACACTTAAAAATGATAAATATAAGTGATAATAATCAAATACCATAGTCAATAATAAAATGAGAACAATGAATATGGAAGGAATAAATAACCAAAATAGTTTAATAATATAATTAATTATAGATAATAATATATCTATATATTATAATTAAGATGAAAGATCATATGGATAAAAATGACGAGTTCATTACTCATGAATTTCATAATTAATGATAACTAATTATTTTCCCTAAACAAAAAAAACCTAATTATATACATCATGATCATATCATCAAGTCTATGTGTCTAGGAAATAATTTATTCTGGGAAAGAATACAAAAAAATACCCATTCTAGTTTGTCTCGTGATACCTATGGATTCATCAAGGGGCTATATATAGTAGAACACTACACATTACTAATTTATTACGATGCCTTAATCATATAAATGAATGAATATTCCATAAAATAGATAACCAGTATTACATATAAATAAATAGATATCCATATTCAAATAACAATTATACCATTTTTCAATATTTTGGTAATTTTTATATGGAATATATTTCTTTTTTGAGAATCCATCAAGTTAGAACACTATGTAGAAATGGTGATAGAGTTAGGTCAAGAATTAACATAATAAATATATGGTGACCCTTGATAATAATATTATAAACCAAACATTAATATAAATATTTAAATTATACATATTAAAAATAGTCACATACCATCAATATCGAAACATTTAATGTAATGTAGACTAGATATATATATATATATATCTTATTTTAAAAAACTTTTGAAAATTTATACATAATCATTCTAATATATTTTCTATCCATGACATCAAAAATGATTAATGTATATGAAAACCCCAGGTAACGAGAACATAAGAAATGGGTGAGCTCAAACTCTTTGTATGGGATTAGTATTATCATAAAGTATTATATCATAAACATTATGGTGGAAATGAGGAAGACATATATATATCTAAATAAGGGATCAAAATACAATTTATGGTAATCAGAAAAACTAATGTACCCACATAGGATCATAAAATTATCATTATGAAGACAAAAATGATAAAAAATGTAACATGTGAATATGAACATAAGGTTTATGATATATGAAAATGAATATTCATAAAAATATACTGTTTCCTCAAAAGAAAATACATTTTAAACATTCAATAACGTATAAAAAATGTAATTTTTTTTATAATATGATAAAAATTAAAATTTGGAACAATACTATGAATAGGAAACCATATGTGAGAAGTCCTATTGTGAACATGAATATGTGAAGAAAACCATTATGTCCAGGATTTAAAATTTGAGAAAACCAATTATGCCTAAACCTTTTCGAAAAAACCCATTATGTCCATGAATGAGTATAACATGAGTTATAAAACAAAACCAATGCATTTGAAATTTAAATAGGACCCCATCTATTATTTTATTTAAATATGCGTTCTAATTGAAATCCATCGTAGTCATATATTAATGAACCCATGGAAAAAATGAATGGGTTCATAAACATTACAAAAACCTAACATAAAATAAAAATTATATATCATAATAAATATAATTTTCAAGAGAAATAATATCATAATAAAATATAGAGTATTTTCAAAAAATCACTTTATGAGAGATTAACATTAGAGTAAATAATAGAATTTTAAATACTAATGTTTTCACAATACCATTAAAAATATAATAAATGATGAAGTGAATATAAAATTCAAAAAAAATAATTGATTAGTGGAGATAAAATAACTGAAAAAAATAATCTAAATAGTCAATATATTCAACCCTTAACAATATACAGAGGTTATGATAAAATGTGTAGTGGATGATAAAACATTTGAATTTGAAATGATGAGAAACCCTTTTTTTAATATTTTGAAAAACCTTCACCGACATCATAAATTATGTATCAAACATTAATTTTGAATGAGCGTAAATAGAATTATAAGTGAAAGAAAAAAATAACAATTGAAATTTTCTAATATGGGAGTAGTAAATAGAATGGAAGCAATATATGGTCATAGAAAAAATAGATTCATTGGTAAGAATGTGTACAATTATTAACAATGAAACACTTACATTTTGGAAAAAATGTTAGAAAATTATTGGATAATGATATTATGAAGTAATTTACCTAGATAAAAAAATTGAATAAAAAAATATAATGGATAAATGTAGGATCAAAATAATATGGGGAAGTATATTCATGAATGAATGTATTTGACCCATTGAATCAGAAGCCGATTTGATTAAAACCCTTACCTTCAAATTCAACTTTGTATATGACACTCTATGTTCTGGTATAACAGACATATCTAACATATACACCCATATCAAAACCATTATATATATATATATATATATAATTTTTTAAAACATCATTTATATTACTACTATTGAATGATACTAGAGTTGGGATTTCACAAAGATGGAAAATCAAAAAATGAATATGGAAGCATGAAATATCTATGAAAGGGATTATGATTGGGATTAATGATCTTGAAATATTGAAACTCAAAAATAAAAAATTATTATGAAAATATTGTTTCTATTTTTAACATTTTTATGCATAGTCATATGGGTGTTAATTGCTTATAAAATGAGAATCTCTTGAATTAAAAAGTGGTGGGAGATAATCAAATATTTATTTTGAGAGAAAAAAATATCAATTTTATTTTTTGAAAAATAAATTTTCAATGATGTAAGAGAATTCATTCATCAATTATTATATATTTAAATTATAAATGGTATATTATAAAAAAATAAAAATATAATAAATTGTAACTCAAAAGAAATATCATAAAAGAAGTGCTTGTATCAAAAAGTGGTGAGGAAGAATCCATATCATTATATGTAGATTCATATAGCCTATGATGAATCATTGGAACATTTATAACTTATTATGAGGTAATAATAGAGGTATAAGAAAAGAAATTTTTTTAAAAAGTCTTTTGGTGTGGGGTTGGAGGACAAAATGGGTGGGAGTTATATCCTTTAATAGGTGGATGAGTGGTTCTTTTTCATAAAAAGAGTTAGGTAAGGGGTATAGTAGCAATAATGTGGGTGTGAGGTATGATATGTTATTTATATGGGGAAATGTTAGTTGATACATATTGGTTGGTATTTAACACATCAAAACATTTTCTAGAATGTGTAACTGATCTTTTAATAATTTTAAAATTAAGATAATTTATTTTCCCAATTATACCGTTATTAATATTGATTAGAATTTGTTAATGGTAATTATTTTTTCTTCTAGAAAAATATGATGAAAATTTTTACCAATTTTTTTTCAAATTCATATTTTTGCTGAATTTAAGACATTTCAATATCTATATTTCATAAAATAAAATTTTAAATTAAATCATAGAATTTTTAAAATATCAATTTTTCAAGAAAAATTAAAATTTACAATAATGGGATATTAATCATATTTAGTATCGATAATTTACTAAATTATGGTCAATATATTTATTTATGTATTTCAACAGAATATTATATACATCGGTTTATTTATATAAATTTAATTGATTTTATATAAATACAATTATATTAATAAAAAACATTTTTAAAACATTTTTTTCACCATTATCATATTATTTAACATTAATCATAACAATCAAATCCCATAAAAAATTTGAAGATTAAATTATTAAATATTTTGAAAATTATTTTCTTAATTATTTGCTTCATTTTATCAAATTAACTTCCTTTATATAGGGAAAAATAATTTTAACATAACTGCAAGTAATGTATAAGAACCCATTTTTAAAAAAAATAATATTCTACGAAATTTATTTTATTAAGATATATTTATTAATTCAAGATATTCAACTGAAATTAAAATAATTATTATCAATTAATTTTCATTTATTTAACAATAACAAATAAAAAACGTCATTTCATAATGATTTAGTTAATTAAACAAAATATTTGAAAACTATTCATTTAAAAAGATACATAAATCGTCAAAAACATTTATTGGGATTACAAATTAGTGAGAGTATTTTGAGATAAGTTGTTTTAATTTATAATATATAAATTAATAGAGAAAGTTTCTAAGAAATTTTATTTCACATAAAGGTGTTTGTATTACAAAAATCAATATTTTCTCTATTCACATAAAAAAATTATTTTAAAAAAATATCAGAAATAAAATATAAGATAATTTTGTTATGAGGTTTTTAAAAATGACTTTTAATCATTCCAATATAAATAATTAAATTCATTAATTTTACATTTTTAAAATATAATATATAATATAAAATACAATATTTTATTAAAATAAACTTACTCATATTAATTTTTTAACTTCTAAGGGTATTAACAATTAATGGATTGTCATATTATTATTTATCATAACATTATTAATAAAATGTTCTTATGTTGTGGTTTTTTTAAAATTTGGTGTGACGTTTGAATAATGTTATAGAATATAGTATGAATATTAATGGATCCTAAATATATATTTATTACATTCTATCCATGAAATTAATTGCATCCTCCCAATATTAATAATCATTTAATAAACAAAAATATCAGGGATTCATAAAAAAACATGATAATAATTTTAGTAAGATATTCACCACACTTATCCTTTATAATATTTTTAATCTATTTATCCATAATATGATTTATACGAGTTTTTAGGGACATAAAATTCACACCATTAATTCAATGATCTTATTTCAATTAAATAATAAAATCATAATGCTCATGATAATATTTAATAAATATAGAATATATTAATAGAAAATCTCAATCCTAATATTTATTCTCTAATGAAACCCTCATTTCTACATGTGTCACTTTCATTTAAACTATGTCATACATTATTAAACCTATAACTATCTTGTTTCTCCCAAGATTTTGTTCAATTATGATATACATATCAACAAAATACCTCAACTTAACTACAAAATAAATCCATAATATTATTCAGTAAATATAGAATAATCAACCAAAGAATATCCCTAGGGAGTGTCAAACATGGGGTGAATTTCTGTCCCAATTTTCATGCATCAACGTGATGAATGAGTCCATGTTCAAGGAACCCATTACTGGGTCATTAAGCCTAGGTTCATTATTGACATTTTAGAATCCACTTTTAGTATGGGTATAGTGATTTATTTCAAGGGAATTCAATATAATTAACTATTTAGTAATATTTTAGGATATATTCCAACAATTATATTCATATCTAGCATTTTCATTAATGTTATATAAACTAATATCCAATAATAATGAAACAAATCTCAAATAATAACTAAAACCTCAAATGATACCTAATATAGAGACCCATGGTAAACATAACATGAATAATAAATTAAAAAGATTAATTAAATTATACATCTCATAAAAACTTTCATAACAAAATGACTAAATGGTTTATTGTTTTGGATGCTATCTATAAAAATATATTTGTTAAATCACAAGTGAACATTTTCTTATTACCATGATCATTTAAACCCTTTCATATAAATCTATATAACAACCCATAATTTTTTCAATGGGATTTTACTTCTTATAATTATGTTATGCAGTATAAACACACACACAACATAGTGAACCCAATAAAGAAATAACTATCATTAATGAATTATGAAATAAGTGGAATTTTTATAAATTAAGGATGCTATGGTGATGCGATAGAAACAAGATGGTTTAAATAGTAATATGTAAATAAGGAATAGTAATCTAGCCAAGAAAATCATAAACTCAAATATGAAATTATAAATTGAATTTAGGAATCTTATAAATGAAAAAATTGTATGATTATAATATGATATAAATAAATAAATGTGTGAAAAATGATAAAATATGTTTTAATTTTTTTAAACATAATGGTTTATTTAAAATATTATAATTATAATATTTATTTAAAACAAATATTAAATTCATTAAAAAGAAAGAAAATTAATTTTTTTATAAAAATAAGGTAATTTTATGATCCCTTAATTATGTTTTATAAGAGTCAAAAAATTAATTATAGTATTTGAATCTGTATTTTCTGAATAACTGATGATTTTATTTAAAAATTAATTTTCTCTTATTTAGGAAAATATTTTCATAAAATGGAGACCATTTTTAAAATTTGAATATCACGAAATGTTCAGCAAGGTTTTTTATAATTTTTCTAAAACTGATGATTTTTTGGTGAATTGGGAAATACGGTTATATACAGTATTTAACATAATAAATTAAATAAATAAATTTTTGAGACGTGAAAATTTCAAGAAACTTTATATAATACTCCCCTTACCTATTTACTATAATTATTTAGGGCAATTAACACAATTGATAGTCATGATACATAATAAAATAATAATAAAAAACACCCCTCTCCTTCCGTATAAATTTACACATAACCACCTCTTCTATTCACAAAAACTAAGCATTTAATCTTGCCTAAATATTATACAATTACAACCCTAATCCACTTCTCAATTTCCATGATCTACTGGTATTTCCAAAACCCCAAATCCATGTTCCTTAAGTAGGTTCTCAAGGAGACATATATCAAGAGGTAAAATACTTAATACATTTATTTTATTTTCATTTTAATTATTATCCTCTAATAACCTCCACATATCCAAAGTGGTATGATAACCCCATTATCTTATATATTCCAAAATTTTATTGATATAAGGTTATATCCATCATCAAATATATTCTCTTATCCTATTCTTCTAAAAAATGGAAACATCATCCCTGATGTTTTGATTGACCGCCTTCAGTGATGACGAGCTTTCATTTTCAATTACCACATCCTAGATGTGTCATAAAACCATTATTATGTTTAAAACATATATTAATATTAATATTAAAACTTTTTAATGTTATGGTAAACATTTATAAAGTTATTATTTAATAAACTGAAATAATTTCTTGATGAAGGGAAAACCCACCAAAATAAACAACAAATATATCATTAATATGTGATCAAATGAATCATCCGTAAACTATAAAAATAGTTTATAAGAAAATTTAATCTTTCCCAAGTTAATTAAAAATACATAATTTAACTTTTGGAGAATTATTATCATTTTAAAAAAACTTCTCTCATTATATTCAAGTAAACAGACCATAAAAGCATGAAAACAAACACCCCCAAAGTGAGAAAATTGAACACTATAACTCATAAAATTATTCGCAAATAGATATGAGAAATTTTAATATATCAATAAAATGTATAACTAGTTAAGAATATTTTAAATAATGAATCTAATTTTATAATTCAGTATTTTAAGTTCAACACAAAACACATCTGGACATGAGGTAAGAGGATTCCCTAACCCAATTCCTTTTGTTGGGTTATTCTTTCTTCCACAGTATGAATGATCATATCATGTAATTAAAATGAAATTTCCCTTTTCCTTGGGCATACACATGTTCCTCACATGCCATAATTTATTCTAATTAAAAACATTTTTCAATGTGACTTAATTTACCAAAACATCATATTTTACTACTCTTGATATGCTTCATTTCCAATCAAGAATAATAATGTTTTATGTCCAGGTATGATTTTACTGAATCATTTGGAAACCAAAAAGTTTATTCATGATCATATTATTTATTAATTACTTATTAAACCCATTCACATCATTCACTTAATTTACTAAATATTATTGTTATACATTCTATCTGTCATGTTGGATTATGTAAATATTTTGATGTTATGTGTGGCCCCAAAATTATATAGCCCTCTAATGAATTGGGTAATGTGATGAATCTCATGCGATAATTTGTATTTTGTGTGAACATAATAATTATTTTTTTCTCACAATTTTTATATTTTGATTATGCATATATGATATGAGAAAACATTATGATTGATATTTTTCCAACTATATGTGGTATTTGACCTCTAAGTCACGATGTTTCATTGTTATGTACATCAGTATTCCATGAATTAATCCCATTTCACCCTTATGAGGTTGATAATGATTCAATTATTATGTTACCATGATGATTATTTTTCTCTATTTTATTATTTTTTTTTCATATCTCTTATTCTTCCAATTACTATGATTTTATCTCACCCCTTTCATTAATGTGCATCCTTATGTTACCACTTGTACTATGGAGGATGTGATCTTTATAATGTTAAAAAATATAATTTTTTATAATTTTTTATGTTTTATTTTTCAAAAAATGTGTATGTCCCAAATTTTCCAAATATACTAAACCTTTTGATCCTATTTTTGTAACTCTAATATGTTGTTTATCTTAAAAAGATGTAATAATCATGTAATAAAAAGAAAGGTCTATATAGTTGGTATCAGAGCATGGTTTAGTTAATTTGGGAATTTGGAATTTAAAATTTTACTAAACACCCATATGATAATACTTTCTATATGTAAATATCCAATAATATTAGTTATGTAACAAGGATAAACAATGGTATTCAATATAATATTCCACTATTATAGATTACATAAAAGAAAAAATTATTTATTCTTGATTTCTTGACATTACTTTTTTTTTCAATCCTTCTATTTTGTAGAAAATGGTGGGAAATATGAGAAAGAAGGCCAATAACTCATGTAAGGTACAATGAAATGATTTCATGAATACAAACTTCAATTCCATGGTATGTAGAGTTAAAAAAATTGTTGTGATGCCTTCCCAGCTATCTCAGGCTATGAATATTAACCTAAACAAGGTAGAACATCTTCCTCTAAACAAGAAAGAGAATGTAGTCATTTATTCCTTTTTATAGAAATGATCACTATCATTTAGATGATATTATGATTGACATGTTGAAGAAAGTTGGTCTTAATTAAGGGATAAGATATTTTTTGTGCCCCAATATTTTGATAAAGTGAATGTTGTTATGGCCATTTATAATTTAGATGGAGAAGCAGATCAATTTTTGGCCCTAATAAAGAACATCAAGCCAAAGGTTGAAATTAATGAGATTTATTGGGATGAAATTAAAAAATAATTCTTAAAAAGTATTTCCCTCAATTTTTTTTAACAAATATGGTTTAAAAATTCATAGAGATGATGAAAAAGGAAGGTTATTTTTTCATAGATTATGAATAGAAATTCACAATGCATGAATGATGTTCCTCTAGTTTTTGTTTTCTATAATGATAGGAAAATATATTTTTCTTTAAAAACAAACCATCTTAAGGATCTAGATGTCTGAGACATTTAGTGTTATAAATATATAGTATAATGTGGTCTCAAATTCAAAATTTTTTTTAGAGAATAGTCCCATGGTTATTGAGATATGAATAGAAGAATTTGTATTCAAGGTAGTGGTCAAATGGAAAAGGTGGAAAGAGGACCAAACAACCCATGTATGAAAAATTAGTGAATAATTATTATGGGAATTTCCTCAAGGGTATAAGTAATAGATTCAAGTGAAAGACATAAGTCTATTATTATCTATAATGTTGAAGAGACATAATGAAACTAGCCTACTTGATGAAGGAATAGAGGGAAACTCTCAATGAAACACATATGTATCATTATTTCATCTTTACGGAGAAAGGGAACTCTGAAATATAGGGAACTAAACCTCAAGTCTTTGAGGATAATCAACATCAATATCCAAAAAATCCAACATTTGATGGTAAGGATTATCACAACACTACTATTGATGTGGAGAAATAAAATAATGTCATATGAGGAACACTGTATATTCACTAATGAATGGAAAATGGATTATTTGATTTAGGTTATATGCATTCCTTTATATCCTAAAATTTTTCTATAAAAATTAAATCAAATCCATGATTCCTTGAAGAAATGATATCTATAAAACAATAAGTGGTGAAATAATGGAAAACCATGTGTTGGACTCTTCGCTTGTTGGAATATGTGGGGTGATTCTTCTAGAAATTCTTGTTATACTCCACTTGGTGGAATTCCATTATATACTGGGCAAGCATTATCTCTTATTACATAGAGCACACATCATGTTGTAGGAAAATGAAATATCTTTTCATATTTTAAACCATCTCATGCTCTTCTCCAATGGAAAGAAAGATCATGAATCCCCATTGGAAAATACCTCAATGGTGTGGGAATTGATACCCTATGAAGAAGAAAATCTGGACCAAATGGATGTGTCGAAGGAAATCATTGAACATGAAGAGATTTACATTATATGGGAATACACTAATGTAATTCCTAATGGGAAACCGAGACTTCTATAATATTTTGATGTAGTGTTATCAATATAACTGATACTCAAAGCCACACTTATCACAAAATTTCATTGCAGTATGACCTCTATCTTACTAGAGGATTTAAAGAGGCACATTAAATATCATTTTCAAAAAGGTTTCAAAAGAACTAATTCATCATATTGGGGTGTAGAAGTTCTATTTTTAAGGAAATATAGAGTATCAATGTGACTGTGTATCGATTATTTTGAGTTCATGATGCTCTCAATAAAGGAAATGTATCCTCTTCCAAGACTTGATTACTTGTTTGATCAACTAGGAGGATTTGAGTACTTCTCAGATGTGGATATTCATTTTGTATATCAAAAACTACATGTGAATAAGGAATATATTTTTAAGATTTATTTTGGTATAAGGTATAGTCATTACCTATATTTAGAGATTCCCTTTGGGTTTATAAATTCCCCTAAAATATTCATGGATTTGAGGAATAGATTCTTTAGAGACTACCTTGATAAATTACTAGAATTATTTTTTGGTGATATTTTCTACTACTGTAAGAGTAATGAGGAAATTTAAAAACATATTAGTATTGGGTTGGTGACCATAATAGAGTAAAAATTGTATGCCATTTTCAGAAAGTGTGAATTTTATATATCGAATGTTAAATTCAAGGGACACGTGATCATAAGTGAGATAATTTATGGGGACCCATCAAAAAAATAATATTCATGAATGGAAGATACCCACGAGTGTCATGGAAATCCATATTTTTCATTTCTTATCAGGGTACTATCGACATTTTTTGAGAAATTTCTCATGATTTCCTATCCCTCTAATTAAGTTGACTTGGAAAGGTGTAATGTATGTATATATTGAATAATTTGGGGAAAGATTCCTAGAGATCAATAAAAGACTAATCCTTAAACCTATACTAACACTACCAAAAAGTGGAGATGGTTTTTCATATGTAGTGATTCTTCCTATAATGGCATGGGTTGGGAACTCATGCATAATTATAAAGTGATATCTTATGCCTCAAGGAAGTTTATGATCAATGAGAAGAACTAATAGATGCATCATAAAATGTCCCAGCCTTAAACATTTTATAATCTTGAATTAAGTTAATAATTCATGTTTATGATAATTTCAGGTTTAATGCTTTTGATAATTAGTTCATAACATATAAATAACAACTTGAATAATACATGTAGACACTTCTACTCAGTATCCATTTATTTTGATAAGATAAAAACACTAAAAGAAGAGTCATGTCTAGTTTCATATACTAGACAACATTACATTTCCTTGATCCCATCCTTGACCTTATTCACCATGATGTATTATGAAAAACATTTAAAAATAAGAAACTTGGGATGAGTATAAAAAATCTCAGTAAGGGATACACAAATAAGGAAAACTATTAGTTTTTCAAAACAACATGTAAACCATGAATACTTTATCATAAGTAATAATTATCAACTTTATGATGTAGTAAATACTCCTTATTTAATAAAAGATCATTTATTACCATTTTTTAACCAAAAGAATACCATAAAACCAATAGAAAGAATACATAATATATAAATGTAATTTGGGACATTAACATACTAAAATGGAAAAACTATATGGTCAACTTCAACACATATCGCTAAATGGAACAGCCATACAACCAAATTCCATATCCAATGCATTTGAGGTTATAACGTAACCACCCATATAGGTTTATCACAACACCACCTTTCATTTGTTAATCACGTAACCACCCATAAAATGTTACCATTATAAAAACATAACACATAAAATATCTCAAATATAAAAAATTTCACTAATAACATTTATTTTGTAATCACAAGAAATCATTTAATGATATTTAAACAATTAATCCATTTTAAAAATCATTTTCAATACCAAAACACCCAAAAACATAATAAGGTATTTATTTTACTTTTAAAAACATTAAGGCTTATAGAGGAAGCCAAATAATTATTACTGTGGCAGAGAGGTCATTGTCATCGCAAACATTTAAAAAATTCCTTTTCTCGTTTAGTAAAATTCTTCGATGAAAAAATATATTCCCTTTGAATGAAATGAAAATTCAAAGGTGCTTATACACCATATAAAAGAATGTCTTGTATAAACCAAAATATGCCTCAATGAAAGGAGTTTGAGATGAATTCTCTTACTTCATCTCCTACTTGACCCATTCGTTCATTAATTTACTGAATAATAAAAATAAGTTAATTTCAAATTTCTTAAGAACCTTTTTCAACTAAATTATTCCTTTTATATCACTTATTACTTTGCTATAACAATTTGTTAATTATTTGAGCTCATATCAGACATTTTCTTGATGTTCATAACTTGAGTTAAAAATGAACTTATTATAAATACAATTTGATCATGTGGTAAACGTTACATTATCTCCAGAATTATATTATTGATTTATATATCATATATATCATATATATCATGTATATATATATATATTTATAATTGTATGTAACATTTGGAGATAATAAATGAAACACACCATTCATGGAGACGGTAAGTCGTACGTACGCATGAACACTACTTTCATTTATATTTTACATTTTAATATAATTAAAACACAATGATATAGAGTTATATTATAATTCCATTATAATATCATATATAATTTAATTAAATCCATCTTTATATGACCCACGTGTGGTATGAACGAGTCTTATCACTTTGAGGGGGTGGTAGTCTGGACTTTCTCAAAGGAAATTAACGCATTTTCCCATTATGGAAACCATAAAGGTCTGAAATAAATGGAAAATACAGAAGCATAAAAAACATAAATATAATATATATCATATATAAAAACATATCTATCAGAATGGCCACCATAAGAGTTGGTAGGAGAAGATTGAACAATCATCCTTTCCTGAGGTAGTAGTTCGCCATCCACAGAAACAATATGTTCTTTACCTCTTAGATGGAGGTGTTTGGAAGTGTAGTTAGAATAATTTTAATATAAAAAACTAGTATATTGAGGATACTATTGTAATTATAAAATAATGGAAGACAAATACTTTAGGGGGTTGGAGAAGTAATATAAATGAAAAGAACTCAAGAGAAGACGTTACCTTTAAATCAGTTATCTCTCTTTAGATTGAACCAAAATGATTACTTGAATTGATTTATACCTTGGGTAAGGCTTATAGATGGAATATAGTGATATAGGGAGCTTATCTAGATATATTTTGGATGAGCCAAGAGGCTTGAGAGGTGTGGGTAATGGGTTAGTTGTGAGGGATTCTTATAAGGGGGAGGAGGGGCTCTTTAGGAATGTTTAAAAATATTATTTTATTATATAATGATATTATGTTTCTAAAGGTCCAAAAATCATTAAAGTCAAAGATAATATGGCTTATGTTTAAAATAAAATCATCCAAAAATAATTGGACAGGTTTTTGATATTTTTTTATTCTTTATAATCTTATTTATATAAATCATTCATTAATGAAGTAAACACTGCATCATTGTTGTGTCATAAAACATTTTATTTATTTGATGTCTAAAAATTATAAAAATATACCATGATGTAGAAAATATTTTTATATTTCTAATTTATATTTATAGTTGAATATATAATTCATATAACTCCATATAAAAAATTATTTACTAAAAGATATATGATTATGTCATTTTTGTCATTATTTTTAATTAATTCATATAAAGTGACATTATAACTTTTATGTGGCTCCATGGGGTCCCAAAATCAACTCAAGGATCCCCATGGTCGGAACTGTATCAATAAATAGTATTAGGACACATGTTATGGTAAATGAATATTATTATAATATTATTTTTACGTTGAATTACCCTATTTACCATTAATCGCGGTAAATAAAAGTCAGGAGTTTCTATTCACTAAAAATTATTATCATCTTATTGAACCAAATTTTACATACAGATAACAACAATGTATGTTGGATTTTCAAAATTCAATTCAAAAAAGCAGTAAAATTTCATTTAAATGAAAAAGGCGGTTTTACTAACTATTACTAAGTGTTTTCACTATTCATCAAAAATTGATGGTTTTTAGAAAAATACTAAAAATTCTGCCTAAGATATATTTTATATTCCTAATTCAAATATGACGTCAATTTTACCAAATTAAAAACATATAAGTTGTATAAATTAATTAAAAATTAATTCCTGTTGTCAAAACAAAAAAGGGTGTTTTTAAGAAATAATAACTATTAAAAGATTGACATTTGTTTATGTCTAATTTGAAAGTGAAATTAAATACAAGGAAAAAAATTGGATTAAATGGAAAAAATATAATCTAATTACACATTATATCTAATTAAAAATATAATCTAAACTTATAAATAAATTATATGAAAAGGAAGTTTTGACTTAAAATTTTGTATTTACCACTATTCATTAAAAAATAAACTTTATCATAAAAATATAAATATATTACCCAAAGTAAATTTTGATTTCCTAATTCTAAAGAATAATTTTTTCCCCAGATAGAACATATAAAAGTGTCAAAAACAATATTTTAAAAGGGTTCTCTATTAAAAGGCCGTAAATCGACCTTTTAATGAATATTTGTGTATTTATGCTTAAAATATGAATCTCTCTTATTTTTAGTCAATATAATTTATTTGATAAATGTTAAAAAATTTAACAAACATGTATATTCATATTTTAGTAAATTCTGTCCATTTCTGCTAATACAACAACTGGACATTAACTACCATTTCATATAATATAATAATATTATTTATTAGTATGACCAAATGTTGTGTGCAATGTATGATTTCAAAGAAATTCTTTGTTGCGTATCGGGTACGTCATAGATCATATAATACCATTTAAAGTAAAAATAATATTTAATTAAAAAATATTAATAAATTTAAAAATGTTTTATTCTTTCTTTACGTGGGATGTTACATCTTTCCCCCATTTTGGAAATTGCATCCTCCCAATTTTATTTACTTGTCAAATAAGTGGGGGTATTTATCCCTCATAGAATTTTCATATTCCCACATTGTCTCATCAACTATATTGTTTTTCACAAAATATTTACCTGGTGAATTACCATATTCCACAACACTTTCTCTCTTTAGTCAAGAATCTAGAATGTTTATTCCTCATAAGAGAGATTCTCTTCCAACTGAACTACCTCATGGCTCAAAAAATGATATGGATCCAGAATATTCTTTCTCAACTTTGAAACATGAAAATCATTGTGTAACTAGTAGAAACATGGTGGTAATGAAACTCTGTATGCACTTATCCTACTTTCTCTGGGATTTTATAAGGTCCAATGAAAAACAGACTCAACATTCCCTTCTTACCATAATGCATCACACTTTTCCATGGAGAAAAATTGAGAAAGACATGATCACATACCTCAAATGAAAGATCCTTACATCGGTTATCTGCACAACGTTTCATCCAGCACTGAGTAGTTATCATGTACTTTTGAATCAACTAATCTTTTTATTCCATCTCTTCTACCAATTATGGTCCCATCAGTTTTCTTTTCAGCTATATCATCCCAAAAAGATGGAGTTCGACACTACTTCCCATATAATGCCTCAAATGGAGCCATTTGTATACATGAATGAAAACTATTATTATAAAAAAATTCAACCCATGAAAAATGTTTGTCCCAACTTCTATGGTAATCCAGTGAACAAGCATGTAAAATATCCCCCAAGGTATGAATTGTTCGTTCTGACTGCCCATATGACTGAGGATTAAAATCAATTATAAAAGTGAAATCAGTACCCAACGACATATAAAGGAATTTTAAATAGTTAGAAGTGAACCCGTGATCACAATCATATACAATGGAGAGTGGAACTCCATGTAACCTAATTATCTATTTAAAATACAATTGGGAACTTTGTTCTAGAGACAATGTATCTCAAATAGGAAGGAAATGAGAAGATTTAGTCAATCGTTCAACAATAACCCATTTTGAATTATTACCTTAAGATGTTTTTGGTAATCCCACCATGAAGTCCTTGGATATATTTTCCCATTTCTAATCTTGAACTGGCAATGACTGAATCAACCCTTTTGGTAACTACTACTCTGCATTATCCTATTGACAAATCAAACACTTTGTAGAAAAATCAATAAAATCTCTTTTCATTCCACCCCATCAGTAATGCTCTCGAAGATCATTTTACATCTTAGTACTGCTAGGATGAATTGAAAATAGAGAACTATGAGCTTTACATAACGACTCATTATTCAACTATAAATCATAAGACACACAAAATATATTTCCAAATCTAGAAATACAATTATTATGAATTTTAAAATAAGGAAACTTACCCTTTTGAACCAACTCTACCTTCTTCTGTGGCTCACTGTCTTCTTTCTGCGCTTTCTTAATACTATCTTCTAGAGATGATTTCACTAACACCTGAAACAAAACAGGGGAATTTCCTGCACCAAAAAATTCAATTCCAATGTTTATTAATTTTTTTATCAATATATCTTATTCCAAATACAAAAAAATTAACGTTACTTTAATTTTTTAACTCAAAGAATTAACCACATTATTTTCCTTTCAAATATAGTACTGAATTGTGTGATCATAATCCTTGATAATTCCATCCATCTCCTATGTCATGTTCAATTCTTTTCTAAGTGAATATATACTTCAAACTTTTATGGTCAGTAGATATTTCACATTTTACTCCATAAAAATGATGCATCCAATTTATTAAATAAAAAAACAATAGAATCTAATTCCAAATCATGTGTAGGGTAATTTAACTCAGGAGGATTCAACTGGTGTAAAGCATAAGCAATTACCTAATCATTTTACAAAAGGACACAACCATTTCCTTTCAACTAAGAATCACTATGGATACCAAACTCACCATTTATAGACGGCACTGCAAAAACTAAAGGATTCACCAATATTTTTTTCAATTATTGAAAACAATCATCATATTATTTTGTCCCTATGAACTTAACCCCTTTTCGAGTTAATTTAGTAATTGGACTAGATAACCGTGAAAAATTATCAACAAAACCATGGTAATAACCTAAAAAACAAAGAAAAATACAGATATCAATTATTTTTGTGGGTATTGGCCATTATTAAAAAACTTTTGTTTTAGTAGTATCAACAGTTATTCCATTTTTTGAAACAATGTGACCAAGAAATGAAATTTGTTTAAACCAAAAATCACAATTGCTGAATTTACCAAATAGTTTCTTTTCTTTTTAGGTTTTCAAGAAAACCATTAAATGACATTCATGTTCATCTTTTATTTGGGAATAAATAAAAATATCATCAATAAACACAACCACTATTTATCACATGAGTCAACCGAGCCATCACTACACCAAATTGTTCATTTCTGATTCTGATCATCTTAAAATACTGATTCGGAAGGTCAATTCCCAATATACGCCTTCTCATCACAGCTGCCTGATTTCATGTAACGCCCCTACCCCAATTACCCAAAATTAGTGCATTATAACATAACATTGTCATGATACAAGAATCATTTCCCAAAATCCTGATCTGTTTAGTAGCCTTTGGAGTACTAGATACACACATAAGTTTTACATTACATCATGAAATAAAAAAACCACAACATTGTGTCCCCTTTGAACACTCTTATATCCCTTAGTCTATTCCGGAAGATTAATCTTAATATACATTTCTTAATCTGGAAAAAAATAAAACCTAATAAAGGACTGAGATCAGATGCTCAGTAAGGATAAAAATATAGCGAAAACTGTCATAAATAAGAATAAACATTTAAGGCAATGTATATGACTATAACACAAGAATCTTAAACCTAAACTTTAGAATAATATGGAAATGATAAATCAAATAATTCCATTAACATATTCACATGGATATTCATCAAGTAGAATAATAACATGTAATATCAATATCAAATTTCATAATGATGGAATGAAAAATGTCGGCCATCATAACTACATAATCAAGGCCTCATGCCAAGACTATAAATAAGATTTTGTAAGGGCCTTGTTCCAAGACACTAGTCTGTCTCATGAGACCTACCAATGCATTTAGGAGCTATAGAGGGCTCCAACCGTCACTTAATAATCGCAAGTCATTCCTCATATGAAAAGGTTGAAACATAATATAAACATTCGTATTAAATCTGGCATATGAAATTTCAATATTTTAACCACAAACCATGAATGGTATAAAAATAGTACATCCACAGTCAACCATAACTCATTCAATACAATGTGGAAGATTTTATTATAATATATTATCCCCAATAGAGAATAATGAATTATTTTGATAGAGATGAAAATAATCATCGAAACTCTTTGAGAGAAATATCCAATTGTTTCTTGAAAACATTTAAAAGTCTCATTATTTATCATGAATCTGTTTAAAATAGATTTTTGAATCAAAGTGTCCCATTACAATTTAAAACATTTAAATGGAATATTAATTTTAAACATTAATTTCCATATACATATATCCTTAAAACAATTTTTAAAACACAAACATTAATGAGAAATATTTAGAAGAATAAAATTTTAAAACATTTAAAATGGTATTTTAGTTACAGTTCCTAACCCAATGAGAGACGCTTGAATACAAATAATACAGGTAATAAAAATTTAATAATATCTTGGGAATAAAGGGATTCATGATATTATATGTCAATGTATAGTATATACACAAAATAAAAACGAATTCGCTTATAATAACAAAGTCTAAATGGAATGTAAGTTGAGATGAATTCCCTTATAAAGACTGTATTCTTAGGTTAAGTATTAATTAATGAAATAATTATGTGTGAAAAATATAAATACACACAATATGATTTGATATTTACGATAAATCAATCATAGTACATTCACACATATTATTGTAAAAACAACACCAATGACTTGGATGATTAACTCAATGAATACAAATTGAGTTAAAATTACTCTTATCAAGTTCATATCGATGACTTGAAAATTTATAAATGGAGTGATTATGTGTATAAAAAGAATATCCACACAAAGGGGAGTTAAAATTACTACATAAGTAAATAAATAGTGATTTCACACATAATCTTGGAGTAAAGTAATAAATGAAGTTTCCGTAAAACCAAATGAGTGGAAATTGACATTTAAAATTCTCTTACCAATTTGGTAACTTAAGAAACATACAACCCATGAAATAATGATCATCCAATGATGATGTAAATACCCATAAATTAAATTATATTTTGCAAACAATACAATCATGGGTAGTACATACACCACACAAAAGGTAATAGTGGAAAATATAGCATGAATCTCACAGGAATAAAAGTGAGATGAAAACCCCTTACCTTGTACTTTTCCATAGTGTAGGGTAGGTTAATATCCTGTATAATGGTAAAACCATTGCCATTAAATTATAAAAGAACAAAATACATAAATAAGATATCATATATGATCTTTTAATATTTCTTTGTTAATGATATTTCAATTGTATCATTGTTTTGGTTGTTAACTGATTCATTTTCTTTTATATGTTTTATTACGTATGTCAGGTTTGTTATGTATAGGATGTATTTGATTTATATCCATAATTATATTATGTTCTTAAACATTATTTTCTAATCATAAAATTAAAATTATTCTTTAATTATTGTAATGGTGAATGACTGTCAACGCGTTTGTGGAGATGGTAATCCGTACATACGCACGAGCGACAATATCACAATATTGATGGTGAAATTTTATGTAATTGAATTATATATCATATATAAAAAATCATTAGCATGTTATATTTTTTATTTACCTCAGTTATACTCATTATTATACCTATAAAAATAATAAAGTGTTTTGATAACAAACTACACCACGACGTGGAGACGGTAAGCCGTACATACGCACCTATGGTGACTTTGTCAATTAAAGGATGGATAGAATAACGAATAAGATTGTACCATATTTATAATAAGATGATAGTATTTAGAAGGTATTGGAGTTATTATTTTGGTTTGGAAACAATAAATAAATAGTAAGTGGATGAGGAAAGGAACTTGAAATAGGGTGGTGAAATTATTATGTCTTTATCTTTTAGATTTAACTCTTAGTTAAATAGTTTAACTGTTACCATGTATTCTTGTATTATTATATTATACAGTTAATAATATTACTATAAAATTACAAGAAAACCCAAAGTGGTTCATTAATGATAAATCTATTGTTATATAAGTCTTTTGGTCAAACCTTATATTTTTAGGACTATTATACCATCTTATAAAATAGTTTTTTAAAAACTCATTTATGTCAACATTGACTCTATTTAGTATTTTGTTTTTGTTAAATTCATTACAACGTGATTACTTCCAAAAAAATTCATTGAATCAACCATAACATGTCATATTAACCAATAAAATTAATTAAATTAATCAAAAGTCTAAAATTACATTTATTTGGATATTTATAATATCAATTATTTTAATCTTTCATTAAAAAGGTAATAATTGCATCATCATTGTGTCATATATAAATTAAATTATGTAATGTATAAATATTATAAATTAAATACTATTATGTAGGAAATGTTTTTTTCTTTCTAATTAGTATTTATAGTTAAATTTATCTAATGTGTTACCCAATATTATAAATTATTTAGTTATTAAACATTGAATTTAACACTTTTAACTATTACTTAAATAAAAACATAATAAATGTCTTAATCTTATCCAAGTGGACAAAAATGATCATATTATATTACAAAGTCTTATTTTGGTCGAATTACACTTATAAAATATAATTATTACATGTTTTGGGGTAATAATAATTTCATTTTTACCTTTAATTACCCTATTTACTTTTAAACGTGGAAAATCAACGTTAGAAGTTACCATTTAACAAAAATTATTTTAATATTATTGAACAAAATTTTACTTACTAATGTCAACCATGTATCCCAGATTTTTTAAATTCAATCCATATAAGTGTTAAAATTACGTTTTATGCAAATTTTCTAACGTGCCTAGAAGGTGGGTAAAAGATGTTAAAATTTTCAAAAAAATTTTATACATCTAATTTATTTTAAAATGACTCCAATTAATTAAATTTAAATTACATTGATATTATGTATCTATTTTTACTAAAATTAAATTTAAATAAAATAAATAAATATTTAAATAAAATATCGGGTTTTAAACAATAACGTAGTGTTTTTCACTATTTATAAAAAATTAGATGTTTTCAGAAAAATACCAAAAATTCACCCTAAGATAATTTTGATAATCCTAATTCAAAAATGAATTATATTTTACCAAATCCATGACATGTAGGTTTCATTAATTAATATAGAATTAATTCTCATTGAAAAAACAAAAAGAGAGGGTTTTTTAAAAGTAAAAACAATCAAAAGTTTGAATTGTGTTTATGTCAAATTTAAATGTGAAATTACTTATAATTACCTAAATTTTATTAAATTATAAAAATATAATCTAATTATACTTATAAACCATTCATATTTATAATTTAACACTATAAATTATTTTGATTTAATACGTTATTTTCAATTAAAATTTTGTATTTTTCACTATTAACCAAAATGTGAAAGTTATCCTAAAAACAAAAAAAAATCTATCGAAACTAAATTTTTATGTATAGAATCTCAATTAGAAGATTATTTTGTGAAATAGAATATATAAAAGTGTCAAATATTGGATTTAAAAAGGCATTTCCATTAAAAGGTGGCACAATTACATTTTCTAAAAAATACATCCTTTATTTGAAAAATTGAATTTGTTCTTATATTATGTCTAAGAAAAACATAATATTGATGTTAGAATTATATGGAGTATATAAATTAAAAATTTAGTTAGTACTATTCATAAAATCTTTTTCAACGGCAGGTTTGGTATGTCATGGTGTGCCCTAACTCGGTATTGTGAGTAGCCCAAGCTCTTGAATTTCATTAAAGGAAATAACTTACTATGAAATCATGGAGTGTTACATTATTTACCGATCTTTGAAATTGTTTCATCGAAATTTTAAAATTGGTCTTGGGAACTTTATTGAAAGTCCCACATCGAAAAAAGATTCAATAAAACTATCACTTTAAAAGAAATAAGGAGAAGTACAATGGTCACCTGAGATAACTCATACTAGGATTTCATGTAAAAAAACATGCATATAGATGATAAACTAAGTGTCAAGTTCATATAGAGAGTGATAAAAAAAATGATCAGGATAACGTTAACATTAAGAAAACCACAAACTTGTGAGGGGATAAACGGTAATCAATTTCTATGTAAGAAAATTAAATGGACAACATTTTTTTTTGTTTTAAGATTCATTTCATAATTTTGAGGAATTTATTTATGTGATTTACTAATAACATAAAGAGATATACCTGCTTTTTATGTGGAGTTTCATCTTTTATTAAATTTCTACCACTAACTCATCTTTTTTACCAACGATGAGTATTCCAGGTGACTTGGTCACACCTGAACTGCTAGAATCAAATTCTAGATAATCACATGATCCACCAAGGATAATCTATATATTTCTCTTGTCTTTAATGATTAACTAAATCAAAATGTATAGTACAAGATCAGATGATCCACAAAAATGATAATCCTTTAGGGAAAGAAATACTAGTCTTAATTTCTATAATTAAACAAACAATACCCAATGATTAATAAATACCATTCCAAAAACAATTGGCTTTAAAATCATTTAATATAATACAAAATAAGATTGAATCCCAAAACTCAGAAGAATTTGATTACATAGTCTTCCACGTTAAATTTTTTCTGCAAATAACATCCACTACTATTATAGTCACATAAACAAAAGTAATTAACCTAATCACATATCCTCTATGATTGGTTAATCATTTCCATAAATAAACCAAATCACTATAAATACAAAATAAAAAAATAGATAAAAATCCACCATTACTCCTCAAATGAAATCCCATAGTATTATATTTTCCATAGGCATATAGTGTTTCCAACAGAGCGGACGTCTTCGAAAATAAAATTTATCACGAAATCACCAAATAATGTTCTTATGCTAAGGATATCCATTTGATAAACCTAAGGTCCCAAATCAACTTGTTATTGATCAAAAAAATAATTTAACTAAAAAGAATAATTTACACTAACTATGGACTTCACTTAGTCCAGGGGTAGGCGATAGATCCCAGTCGAACTTTGGTTGTGGGTTTGATTCCCGCATCATTGTCTGTGGCGGCGGTTTGTCACATGGTCTGCATGTTGTCTTTTTTCAAAAACTATATTTTATAACATTCTCAAAATGAGACAAATTCCACAAAATAACAATAACATAATTTAACCACAGATGTTATCTCATACCTCATGTTTTCATCCCAAATTTTAATAACCTATAATTTTCACAAATTCAATGATCATATTAAGACAAGTGGTTATTTATGACTGTATTTACAAGAGAAAAGATAATTCTTCCTAAAATATAATTTTCACATAACAAATTTTAGGTTTATAGATACAAGAGAAAATTCTTCCAAAGTAATTCCATTAACAAAGAGCACTAGTACTTTTAAACATTTTTCCATCAATTTATTTTCACATAGGTTCTTCCTTGACCAAGAGGTTATCCTATAGAATAGGTAATTCACTTGGGTAATTCCTATTTACCCTATATTTACGGACAATGACTGTAAATGGATTCTTGGGATCATTTTTATTTTTTTCCATATTACTCTTCATTTTTCCTTATAAATTATTTACTTTATGTCTTTATTTCTAATACATAATGCATTTCATTTTCCCATTGAGGCAGTTTCCGAGGTGTCGCTTTCCACATTTCCTGCATGATAGAAATTGTGCTTTCTTTTCTCCCTGGTCTCCACTGATGGAGCTCTTATAATTTACCACCTTTCTGTTCTTTGTTGAGCATGGTATTTGGATAATATGTATGTTTTTATCATATTTTTGGAAAATTGATTCAGCATGAACATGATATATTTTACACTTATCAACATTATATTTTATTGCCCATTTCCACCACCGTGCCCACCTTTTATATCATGTCTGATGTTACTATGGCTTACTTGGAATCCATCCATTTATTAACATAAGAAACAATAGTGTGAGTCATAAAATCATTTAGAGAACATCTAAACATATTATTTTCAACCAAAAAACCTTATTATTAACTAATGTTTTTTATTCTCATCTAATATTAAATTCCTTCAAATCGGTTTGAAAATAAAATTAGAATTATCCTAATAAAATCTTTTGGGTGTGTCGTAACAATGAGTGAAGAAAGGCCTCTTGTCATATACCAGGATACCCCGGGTCAAGCTCGAAACTCCTTGTTATATTTTTCAGACATAGGTACATCTATGCCAGAGCTACCACTACTTGCATGTATCTAGACATAGATTTATTTCTCAGAAAACCCACATAATATTTACATTACTAATTTTTTTTTGATTTTCTTCTATATTAATCCTCAATTTCTATCTTAGGGTAGTGTATTCTAATCATTTTTTTAAATATAGCTTCCAAGGTTTGTACTAACTTCATATGATACCAACTGTAACGCCCAGACCCCTATTACCCAGAATCAATGCATTATTACATTACATTGGCATGATATAAGGAATCATGTCCTGAATGACTGATCAGTTTAGTAGCCTTGGGAGTACTATATACATAAAAATGTTTTACATTACATCATGAAATAAAAAAACAACAACATTGTGTCCCCTTTGAACACTCTTATATTCCTTATCCTATTTCTTTATGTAAATCATAATATACTTCTTTTCATCCTGGAAAAAATAAAACATAAGAAATGGGTGAGCTCAGATGCTCAGTAAGGATAACAATATAGCAGAAACTATCATAAATAAGAATAAACATTTAAGGCAATGTATAAGACTGGAACAAAATACTTATAAACTAAAAAATTAGCATAATATAGAAAACATAAATCAATTAATGCCATTTACATATTCACATTGATATTATACTAGTCGAATAATAAAATTTAATATCAACAACCAATTTCATAATGATGCAGGGCATAATGTCGGATATCATAACTAAATAGTCAAGGCCTCGTGCCAAGACTAAAAATAATATTTTTTCAAGACCTTGTGCCAAGACAGTAGATTTCCTCATGAGACATACCGATGCATCAAGGAGTTACATCGGGCTCCCCCCATCATGTACTAAGTCTAATGATTTCCTCATATGAAAAGTTTGAATCATAATCCAAACATTTGTATTAAAACTAGCATTAAAAATGTTAGTATTTTAACCACAAACCATGAATGGTATAGAAATAGAACATGCATAGTCAAACATAACACATTATATCCAATATAAAATATTTTATTATAATAAATTAACCCCAATATAGAATAATGAAGGATATTGACATAGATGAAAATAATCATCAAAACTTTTTGATAGAAATACCCCCCCTTTTCTTGAAAACATTTAAAAGTATCACTATTTATCAAGAAGCTGTTTAAAATAGATTATTGAATGAATGTCTCCCATACCAATATGATACTTATAAATAGAATTTTAATTTTTAAACATTAACATCCATATAAATATATCCATTAAACCATTTTGAAAACAAGGACATTAATGAGAAATATTTAGAAGAATAAAATTTTAAAACATTTAAAATTGTGTTTTAGTTAGAGTTCATAACCAAATGAGAGACGCTTGAATAAAAATAACTGAGCTAATAAAAACTTTATAATATCATGAGAATAATGGAATACGTGATATTCTATTTCAATGTACAGTATGTAGACAAAATAATAATGAATTGGCACATAACAATAATGAACTCTCAATGGAATGTAAGTTGAGATTAATTCCCTTATAAAGACTGTATCCTTAGGTTAAGGATAAATAATTAACATAATTATGTATGAAAAATATAAATACAATCAATATTGTTGGATATTTGGTGTAAATCAAGAAGAGTACATTCACACATATTCAGGTAAAAAAACACCAATGACATGGATGTTTAACTCAATGAATACAAATTGAGATAAAATTACTCTTATCAAGATCATATCGATTACTTGAGAATTTATCAATGGAGTGATAAGGTGTATAAAAAGTATATCCACAAAAAGGGGAGTTGAAATTACTACATTAGTAAATAAATAGTGATTTCACACATAATCTTGGAGTAAATTAATCAATGAAGTTTGCATAAACCGAATGAGTGGAAATTGAAATTTGAAATTCCTTTACCAATTTGGTGACTTACGAAACATACACCCCATGAATATAGGATCATCCAATGATGATTTATATACCCATAAATTATAGTATTTTACACAAAAAATACAATCATGGGTAGTACATACCCGACACAAAAGGTAATTGTGGCAAATATAGAATGAATCTCATGAGAATAAAATTGAGATGAAAACCCTTTACCTTATACTTTTCCTTAGTATAGGGTAGGTTAAAATCTTGTATAATGTTGAAATAATTTTTATTAAATTATAAAAGAAACAAAAACATAAATATTATATCATATATGATTTTTTAATACTTCTTTGTTAATGGTATTTCAGTAGTATCATGGTTTTGGTTTTTAACTGATTTGTTTTCCATTATATGTTTGGTTATGTAAGTCATGTTTGTTATGTATAGGTAGTATTTTATTCATATGAAGAATGATATTAAGTTCTCAAACATTATTTTTAATCATAAAATGAAAATTATTCTGTAATGATTACGATGGGGAAGGACTCTAATCGCATTCACGGAGACAAAAATTTGTACGTACGCACTAGCGACAATATCATTATATTGATGATGAAATTGTATATAATTGGATTATATATCTTATATGCAGGATAATTTGAATTTTATATTTATTATTTACATCATTTATACTCATTATTATACCAATACAAATAATTAAGCATTTTAATAACAACGTACACCATGTCGTGGATACGGTAAGTCGTACATACAAACAAATGGTGACTTTGTCATTTATAGGGTGGAAAAGTTAAAGAATATGGTTGTACCATATCTATATAATAACACAGTATGTAGAAGGTTTTGGAATTACTATTTTGGTATGGAAACAATAATTAAAGTGGAAGTGGAAGAGGAAAAAGTTCTTTAAAGAGGGTGGTGAAATTATTACCTCTTCTTCAGGTGTTTTCTTTTTGAGTTAATCAAAAGCGCTCTACAGGGTGGATTTTTATCAATGTAAGGCATCTAGGTCTAACTAAATATAGATGGGAGGATATTTGGGTAGGTTTTGGCTGATCCAAATGGCTTTGGTTGTGTGATTTTGAGTGAAGGGGAAGTACACTTTTATAAGAGAGGTGAGGGTCACTTTAGGAAAACCTTGAAATATTATTTTATAATAAACACATTTTCAGTTTATAATGGCTCAAAAATGATTTATTTAATTGATAAGGTTGGTATGGGTCTCTAAACTTTCATCCAATTTGTTTTAGACAGGTTTAAGTCTCCATATTAAAATTATCTTTTAGATTTAACTCTTGGTTAAAAGTTTAACTTTTACCATGTATTCTTGTATTATTGTATTATATGGTTAATAATCTTACTATAAAATTCCAAGCGTACACAAAGTGGTTCATTAGTGATATATATATTATTATATAAGTCTATTTTCCTATCCTTATATTTTAAATACTATAATATAATTTAATAATATAGTATTTGTTTTAAAAATACATTTATGTCAATATTGACACTATTTAGTATTTTGTTTTTTTAAAGACATAACAACATTATTATTTTGAAAAAAATTCATTTAATCAACCCTAAAATGTCATATTAACCATTAAAATTAGTGAAATTCATCATAATTATCAAATTACATTTATTTGGATATTTATAATAACAATTAATTTAATATTTCATTAATAAAGTAATTACTACATCATCTTTGTGTCATGTATAATTTAAATTAAATAATGTCTAAAAATTATAAATTAAATACCATTATATAAGAAATCATTTTTATATTTTTAATGAATATTCATTGTCGAATTTATCTTATATTTTACCCTATATTAAAAATGATTTAGTTATTAAACATTGAATTCAACAATTTTATCTCTTATTTAAATAAAATAATAATAAATGAACAAATCTAATCCAAGTGGACCAAAAGGATCATTCTTTATTTATATGGTATATTTTGGTCTAAATACACTTATACAATAGAATTAGGTCAAGTGTTAGTGTAATAATAATATTATTTTTACCTTTAATTAACCTATTTACTTTTAGTCGTGGTAAATAAAAGTTAAAAGTTACTATTCACCAAAAAATTATTTTCATCTTATTGAACCAAATTTTACTTATTGATATAAACCATCTCTCTTGGATTTTTGAAATTTAATCCACATAAGAGGGAAAATTACATTTTATTTAAATTTTTTTACAGGCCTTGAAGTAGTGTAAAAGACGTTAAAATTTTCAATAAAATTTTATACATCAAATTTTATTATAAAATGACTCCAATGAATTAAATTGAACTAATATAGGTATTATATATATATATATTTTGACATAAAATAAATTTAAATTAAATAAATAATTATTGAAATTAAAAGTCAATTTTTAATCAATAACGTAGTATTTTTCACTATTCATCTAAAATTGAATATTTCAAGAAAAATACAAAAAAATCATCCTAAGAAAATTATAATATTATGAATTCAAAAATGAATTCTATTTTACCAAATTAAATACATAGAAGTTGAATTAATTAATTTAAAGTTAATTCAAGTTGTCAAAACCAAAAAGAGTGGGTTTTTAAAAAGTAAAAACTATCAAAAGATTGACATGTGTTTGGGTCAAATATAAATGTGAAATTACTTTAAATGATTTAAATTGTACTAAATGATAAAAATATAATTTAATTATTCTTCCAAACCATTCCATTGTATAATTTAAGACTATAAATTATTTTTATTAAAAAAGTTTTTCTCAATTAAAATTTAGCATTTTTCATTATTCACCAAAACGTGAAAGTTATCATAAAAAAACCAAAAATTATTTTTAAACTGAATTATTATGTCTTGATTATAAAGAATAAGTTTATTTTGTCAAATTAAATATATAAAAGAGTCAAATATTGGATTTAAAAAGGGTTCTCCATTAAAAGGCTGTGAAATTTCATTTTCTGAAAAATGATTCTTTTATCTGAAAAATTGAATGTCTTCTTATATTATGCCTAAGAAACACATAATATAGATGTTAAAATTATATTGAGTATATAAAATTCAAAATTTATTAAAAACTGATCACAACTGCTTTTAAACGGCTAGTTTGGTAAGTCATGGTGCGCCCGAACTCGGTGTTGCATGTAGCACAAGATATTGAATTACTTTAAAGAAAATAACATTCTATAAAATTTTGGGGTTTTACATTTCCTATACTAAAAACCATTCTGAACACATAAATATCTTATTCTAAAAAAATTTCAATCTATAAATTCTATATCATTTCAATCTTACTATAAATTAATTTATGGTCATTAATTTAACAATATTCTAACTCCTAATGTTTTCTAAACTGACCTCTGATAACATCTATATAGCCCCAACCTTAACCCTTACATAATCATGAATTAAGTTAATAATTAACATTGAGGGCCTTTTCAGATTTATAGCATTAGAGAATTTGGAGATAACATATACATAACAACTTGAATATTATATGTAGACACTTCTACTCAGTATCCATTTTTTCAAAAGACAAAGACTCTACAAACTTATTCATGTCTAGTTCCACATTTTAGATAGGATTAAATTTCCTTGATCCCATACTTGATCCTATTAATCATTATGTCATGTGAAAAACATTTCAAAAAAAATAAACTTGGTATGAGCATAAAAAATCTCAATAAGGGATTCACAAAGAAGGAAAACTATTTTTTTCAAAACAATAACTAAACCATGAATACTTTATCATAAGTAATTTTATTTATTTGATGTCCAAAAATAATAAGAAAATACCATTATGTTGGAAATATCTTTATCTTTCTAATTTATATTTATATTCGAAGAGAAAATTTAAATAACTCCATGTAAAAAATTATTTACTGAAAGATATATGTTTATATCATTTTTCCATTACTTTTAATTAATTAATATAAAGTGTCATTATCACTCTTAAGTGGCTCCATGGGGTCCCATAATCAACCCAAGGATTCCTATGGTCGGAAATGTATCAACCAATGGGATTATGAAACATGTTATGGTAAATTAATATTATGATAATATTATTTTTACCTTGATTTTCACTATTTTTATTTAACAGTGGTAAATAAAATTCAAAAGTTAATATTCACCAAATATTATTTTCATCTTATTGAACCATATTTTATATACTGATAATAACCATGTATGTCGGATTCCTAAAATTCAATTCATAGAAGTGTCAAATTTTCATTTCAATGAAAAATTCTGGTTTTTTAACTACTACTCTGTATTTTCACTATTCATAAAAAATTGAAGGTTTTCAAAAAAAATACCAAAAATTCGGCCTAGTATATATTTGATATTACAAATTCAAAAATGATGTCCATTTTACCAAATTAAAAACATAAAACTTTCATTAAATAATTAAAAATTAATTTATGTTGTCAAAACAAAAAGCATGTTTTTAAAACATAATAACTAACAAAAGATTGACCCTTGGTTATGTGAAATTTCAATGTGAAATTTCTTAAAATGAACAAAATTGGATTAGATTTTAAAAATATAATCAAATTAAACTTCAAAACCAATTATAAAGATAATCTAACCATATAAATAAAATATATTAAAAGGTAGTTTTGAATTAAAATGTTTTATTTTGCACAATTCATTCAAAAATGAACATTATCATAAAAATATAAAATTTTTACCCATAATAAATGTTGATGTCTTGATTCTAAAGAATAATTTTATTTTTTCTGTAAAAACCCGTAAAATTCAAGGAAATGTTTTCCTTAATTTTCTTTTGGATTTTACAAGAACGCAGTTTCTGACGGCACCTGATTCCGAGGCCCGGTGTGCCCAGAATCATTTTCCGAAGTTTAGCTCGGTTACGTTCAGTGAACGAACGAGTGGGTTTTTTCTAACTTTTGAACCGGTGCTCGGAATCAAATTCTGAGGAAACCAATGGAATCGCAGCGCCGATAATTTCTTAGAAACACCTTTTCCAGAGTTTCATTTACTTGGGTGTGGTTTTTAATTTTTGTGGTTAAGTTAAGGAATAAAATAAAGTGGTGCGACAATTTATTTTATTTCAATTAAGTGGCTTAAGCTAAGTTAAGCGGATAAGGTGGAACCCATAATATCCTACCCACTTGGTAGGATATTTGTGAGGTGGGGCCCGCACGAGCCCCACCGTTTCTTCCCTCCTAAGTAACGCACCCGCAAACCCCCTCTTTAATGAAAGTCAACCGTGTGTTTTTCTGGTTAAGAAACGCCCCATTAAATTGGGCAGTTAAATTGTTACAATTAATTCTTCAAATTAATTGTTCGTTTCTTATCTTTTGAATTTCAAAAGATTAGGTTGATAATAAAATAAGTATTGGAATTATTTTATTATGGTTGGGGTTGTGTTGTGATAAACCTTTGGAAGAAAAAGAGAAAATTTTTCGTTCTTCGATGAAGAACGTGAAGAACGCACCACCGCCGACGAAGAACACCAATCTCCAACAGCGGACGATGGTGAGTGACGCCTTCCTCAGAGATCACCTAACGCCAACGGCGATTCTCTACTTCCGCGGCGATCTTCTTCTTCCGCAGCGGTCCTCTTTTTCCGTGATGGTTAATTCCGCGACAAACGCTCATTCGACGACAGCATTAAGGTAGGGATTTATTTTATTTGTTAGTTCGTGAAATCTTCCATCGCTTCTCCTTTTCTTGAACCGCCTGTTATCGTGATAATGGGGGGAGGTCAGACTGCACGAACACGACCGACACTCCTCCCCCTTTTTTGGTTGTTGGTATTGTTGCGGCAAGCACAACAACGCGGTGGCGAAGCACCACATAGAATTTTGATAAGGAAAGGGGGAGGGGTGTGGAGCCGTCGCGCCGCGCCGTTGAAGACGAACCAAGACGCGGCGTCGTCGCACCGCACCGTTGAAGACGAACCAAGACGCGGCACCGTCGCGCCGCACCGTCGCGCCACACCGTTGAAAACGAACCAAAGATGCGGCGCCGTCGTGCCGCACCGGAGAACCACTAAAGCATCATAGCCGAAGCGGGGCTGTGATGGAACAACGGAACTGGCGGCCGTTACCGGGCCACCGGCGTCGGAGCAAGGGGACCGGCCTTGCCGGTCCCGTGGCGGCAGAAGCCGGCCGACCGGAGCGGGCCGACCGGACCTTGGAGGAACCGGGGGTTCGAAACCCCCGGTTGACCGGACGAAGCGACCCCATTAAGGGGCCGCAGTTTACTTCACGCTGGGGCAGCGCCCCCCGCCCCGAAACGGTTCTGCCGTTCGGCCGAACCCCTGGCGGCGCTCCAACGCGCCGCTCGCCGGGCGGCTGCCCTGGCCGGTCCGCCGAACCGGACCGCCAGGCTGGGCCGCGCCGGCGGGGCAGGGCCGAGGCATGCCCAAGCGGGCCAGACCTGGACCCGGTGCGGGTCGACCCGATTCGGGCCGACCCTGGGGGTATCAGGCCGGGTCGGACCGAGCCCGAACCCCATAATACCGAACCTTATTCGGTCTTTTGACCATAACTTGGGCTACAGGCCTCCGATTGACGCACCATCAGTTGCGATGCGATCCTTGGATGGAGACGGTCGTTTAGGTATATTACACTCAAGGTTTCGGAGAACTTTGGCTTCAGCCGAGTTGGTTCGTACACGAAACCAACCGGGCCTTCGGAGCGGAAACACTCATATCTTGAGCTTCAGACATCCGATTGACGTGCTGTCAACTTTGATGGATTCCTCTTAGTGAGACAAATCTTTTGGCTTACTCTGCTCGAGGTTTGGACGCCGTCAGAGTGCGGTCGGGTTGGTTCGCGCATGAAACCAACCGGGCCCCTGGAACGAAAAAGCCAATGACTCACAGACCCGGCGTCCGATTGACGCGCCGTCTATCCCGTTGTTTTCCTCTTGATGAGACAGAACTTTTGACATACTTCGCCTGAGTTTTGGATGCAGTTGGAGTATGGCCAAGTTATATTATACCTGAAATCCATCCGCCCCCCTCAAACAGAAAAACTGATAACTTTCAGACTGGACGTCCGTTTGATAAACTGTTGACGGTGTTGGTGAACACGTTGAGAAATGGTCCCTATGATTATACCTATGTGAGTTCGGTGTACAGTTGAGATACGGCTGGGTTGGTTCATACACGAAACCAACCGGGCCCCTGGGACAAAAAGGCTAATAACTCACAGACCGGGCGTCCGATTGACGCGCCATCTGCTGCATTGAGACCCCTATGACGAGGCAGTCCTTTGAGATACTTCTTCGTGGGACTTTGTGATGCTTTTAGTATCGACCAGTAGCTCATGGAGCGGACCCTCCCAGAGACGAGCGTGTGGAGTACGGAGACTGTGTAACCGGCTGAGACCTGACGACTGCTTGACTGATCGACTCGGTGTGTTTCAGATAGCCCAGTGGGGAGCACTTGGTTGTAGCGGCAGACCCACGGCGGAGGAGCGCTTGGTTGTAGCGGAAGACCCGCGGTACTCAACAGAAGGAGTACCTCTGGAGGTTATGAGGGGGAGCGATTGGTTTTAGCGGCAGACCCACGGCGGAGGAGCGCTTGGTTGTAGCGGCAGACCCGCGGTACTCAACAGAAGGAGTACCTCTAGAGGCTATGAGGGGGGAGCGCTTGGTTGTAGCGGCAGACCCATGGTGTGAAGTGCTTGGTTGTAGCAACAGGCCCACAGTACTCAATAGGAGGAGTACCTCAAAAGTCTTAGGTTAGTGAGCAGTACCTCAGAGTCATGACAAGACCACTGTACACTCCAGAGACGTGGCTCTTCAGCAGTTACGGTTTCGATAATGAAAATCCTATGTGGGATGAATCCTGATTTTCTTTCCTATGTGGATTGTGTTGTGCTATCCTGTGTGGATTTACGTTTTTCTTTCTTGTGTGGACTGGGTTGTACTGGGCTCGGAAGTTGGAGCGTACTGGAATTGATGACTTATGTATATGTATGGGCATATACCTAAGCAGTGTCGAATGTTAATTCGTGATTGTATCTTTCCTTTGTGGATTCTGGGAGACCTTCGGGGGGTCTCGGTGTCCCTACTAAGTAGCTTATACTCACCCCTGCACGGGCTATTCCCGCACTACATTGTGTTGTTTTCAGATGACGGACATCGCTGATCGTGGTTGAGGCTTGCGGAGTAGGACGATACCTGGAGGTAGACCACTGGGCGGGATGTTCTCGGAGCGGACGGCTGGACCTGAGGAGCTATGGAGGCTATCTTTACTCACCCTTCAGGTGGGATTTCTAGTGGACATCTCGACGTTGTGGATTTACTTTTCAGTTGCTGTTTTCTCTTCCAATTGTACTTTACTTTCAGTTTGGGTTTGTATACTGGCCCACTTACTTTTCCGCACTTACTATTGTACCCAATTTTTACTTAGTATTTACTTCTACTGCTTGCTTGTTCTTTGGTGTTTGTTTACTTTACAAAGGCAATGCCTTCCCTTTTTACCGGGAATTACGCCTTGGTGCTAGTCGCCAGCCCCTGGCCTATGGAAGGCGGTCTTGGGGTAGTCACAACACGGGCCCCGAGGATGGGTCGTGAAAAATTGGTATCAAAGGGTTCAGTTCTACCATAGAACTCAGGACTCTGATCTTTTTCTATGTGAAGAAATAGTGTTAAGAGTATTGAGTGTGGTTATCAGTCCAGGGAGTCCAGTGTTGGTGCGGCGGCCGACGTATCCGTACACCAGGACCCTGACTTCTGATTTCTAACTTAATGCACGAAAACATTGATTGCATGTGTATTTCAAGTTTTCTTTGTGATTACTTTATTTCAGCTCACCAGGTATAATGTTCTGACCGTGGCGCACCTGTTTCCTTTTCAGGATGGCCCCATGACGGATGCCAGCTAGGGTTCCAAGAGTCGTGCGTGACAATAGCCCACCGAGCGACGAGGCCTCGGTACAGGGCCCTTTGACAGCTGAGGCATCGACGGTACCTCTACCCGCTGATCCACCGATGATACCAGCCCCAACTGCTGACAATGCACGTCGCCTTAGTGCACTGCATGAGTTTCAAAGTCAGTGACCGCCCAGGTTCCGTGGGGAGACAGACCCTTAGGTAGCCGAGGATTGGCTTGAGGCTGTTGTATGAGTTTTCTGTTTGGTAGGGACACCAGCTGACCTTAAGGTGGTCCCTGCAGCGAGCCTCCTGCACGCGGTAGCAGGCAGATGGTGGAGCTTGATGCTCCAGGTGCACGATGAGACATCTCTCCTTTGGACGGACTTTGATAGCCTTTTTCGCTCAGAGTTCTTCCCAGCCACCCTCTGACTAGTGTGCATCCAGGAGCTGCTACAACTGTGGCAGGGCAGCATGACAGTAGCATAGTACACGGCGAGGTTTACCGATCTCTCGCGCTATTCGGCGGACATGGTACGAGACCCATTGTTTAGGGCCCGAACCTTCGAGTAGGGGCTCAAGTGAGAGATCAGAGCTTCAGTTGTTTCTCACAACATTCTGACACAGACATGGGTGTTGGAGAGAGTCCTCTTAGTGGAGAGTTTCCTTGCTGAGCAGTCTCCAGCAGCAGGACCCACCAATAGCCGGCATGCGGCAGAGTCTTCTACAGCAGGCAGTAGACAGATGACGCAGAGGTCCAAGAGGACTAGACCTATAGGTGGTTGATGGCATTACACATGATCATTTGTGAGAGGCACTTGGGGTGGATAATGACTTACCATGCGTGGGTAGTGTTACTCCTACAACGGGGTTGGTCACAAGGCTCGTGACTGTCCGACCCGCCATACAGATGACCAAAAGATTAATGAAGGACCTACCAGGCAGAGGCAGAGGTTCGATCGAGGCGGACCACATGGAGCAGGAGACCGTGGTAGGGGAACTGGCCCTGCAGTTGGAGGTGAACGACACTTCATGGTGTTGCCACCACCACCACCAGGAGGTCCACCCCGACCGCAAGGAATAGGTGGATGTGGGAGAGCTCAGATGCAGGCAGCTGAGGCCTATGATCATGGAGCTCCGGGAGCAGATGAACAGGAGCAGGACTAGCTCCAGACCTGGAGACTTTTTTTCATGTTGCTTCTAGCTCTGTTGATGTTTGTTTGTTGTTTCTTTGTGTCTTTGTACATTGAGCTGCAGTAATAAAAAAACACCTTTTATGTGGTGTTTACCTTCCTATCCTCTCTTTTTGTTGTTACTAAGAGGTTCCAGTTTAAATAACATTTACTTGACCCTCACTTGAGATACCTAATGGAGGAGACCCAGTGACCACACACTGATGCCGACAGTGTGACTCAACCCTTGGAGACGAGAGTAATGGTTGGATCTCTTGGTAGTAGCGTCGAGGCCTTATGACGTCATCCTTGGTATAGATTAGTACCATCCATGTCAGGATTGACTGTATTAGGCGAAGAACGTGGTTCATCCAGGGGATGAGACCAAAATTCTCTTATCGGCAAAGAAGAAATTTCAGAAGCTCTTGTAAGACCAGAAAGGTCCAAGTCATCCACAAATGGATGAGGAGAGCTCAGAGCCGGTAATAGTCTTGTGCTGACGGGGGGAGGAGACCACTAATGTTCAAGGTTGGTGACCACGTTTCCCTATGGGTATCACCTTGACGCGAGTTACGAAGATGTGGCCGTGGCAAAAAGTTATCTCTGAGGTTCAACGGACCTTTCTTGGTCCTCAGAAGGGTTGGAGAGGTGGCTTATCGCCTGGCTTACCACCTCAGTTGCACCGGGTGCACAACGTCTTCCACGTATCTCAGCTAAGGAGATACGTGCATGACCCGATGCATATCATTGACCATGGGGAGCTGGACGTTGATGATAGGGAGACTTTTGCGGAGGTCCCGGTGGAGACTGAGGATCGATAGGAGCGAGTCCTATGTGGATGGTCTATTCATCTAGTACGCATCAGATGGCAGCACGGGAACCTCTAGGAGAGAACTTGGGAGCGGGAGGCTCAGATGCGTGCTCAGTACCCACTTTTGTTTCCCTAGTTTTTGGTGTATCTTTACGGGGATGTAAAGCCCTGAGGTGGGAGTGATGTAAAGACCTGTAAAATTCAAGGAAATTTTTTCCTTAATTTTCTTTTGGATTTTACAAGAATGCAGTTTCTGACGGCACCTGATTCCGAGGCCCGGTGTGCCCGAAAGCATTTTCCGAAGTTTAGCTCGGGTACGTTCAGTGAACGAATGAGCAGGTTTTTTCTAAATTTTGAAGTGGTGATCGAAATTGAATTCTGAGGGCTCCGATGGAATCGCAGTGCCGATAATTGCTTAGAATCACCTTTTCCAGATTTTCATTTACTTTGGTGTGGTTTTTAATTTTCGGGGTTAAGATAAGGAATAAAATAAAGTGGTGTGACAATTTATTTTATTTCACTTAAGTGGCTTAAGCTAAGTTAAGCGGATAAGGTGGAACCCACAATATCCTACCCACTTGGTAGGATATTTTTGAGGTGGGGCCCGCACGAGCCCCACTGTTTCTTCCCTCCTTAGTAACACACCCGCAAACCCCCTCTTTAATGAAAGTCAACCATGCGTTTTTCTGGTTAAGAAACGACCCATTAAATTGGGCAGTTAAATTGTTAGAATTAATTCTTAGAATTAATTGTTCATTTCTTATCTTTTAAATTTCAAAAGCTTAGGTTGATAATAAAATAAGTGTTGGACTTATTTTATTATGGTTGGGGTTGTGTTGTGATAAACCTTTGGGAGAAAAAGAGAAAATTCTTCATTCTTCGACGAAGAACGCGAAGAATGCACCACCGCCGACGAAGAATGCGAAGAACGCACCACCGCCGACGAAAAACGCCAATATTCGACAGCGGACGACGGTGAGTGATGCCTTCCTCAAAGATCACCTAACGCCAATGACGATTCTCTACTTCCGCGGCGATCTTCTTCTTCCACGGTGGTCCTCTTTTTCCGCGACGGTTAATTCCGCAACGAACGCTCATTCGATGACAGCGTTGAGGTAGGGATTTATTTTATTTGTTAGTTCGTGAAATCTTCCATCGCTTCTCCTTTTCTTGAACCACCTGTTATTGTGATAACGGGAGGAGGTCGGACCGCACGAACACGGCCGACACTCCTCCCCCTTTTTTTGGTTGTTGGTATTGTTGCGGCAAGCAAGGAAATGCGGTGCCGAAGCACCGCACAGAATTTTGATAAGGAAAGGGGGAGGAGCGTGGCGCCGTCGCGCCGCGCCACTGAAGATGAACCAAGACGCGGCGCCGTCGCGCCTCACCGTTGAAGACGAACAAAGACTCGGCGCCGTTGCACAGTGCCGTTGAAAACGAACCAAAGATGCAGCACCGTCGCGCTCCACCGGAGAACCACTAAAGCACCGCGGCTGGAGCGGGTCCGCGGTGGAGGGGCGCGGCGCCGTCGTGCTGGACAAACCAAGGCCGTGGCCGGTTTCGGGCTGCGGCGGAACAACAGAACCGGCGACCGGGACCGGGCTGCCGGCGTCGGAGCCAGGGGACCGGCCTTGCCGGTCCCATGGCGGTAGAGGCCGGCCGGCCGGAGTGGGCCGGCCGGACCTTGGGGGAACCGGGGGTTTGAAACCGCCGAATAGCTGAACGAAGCGGCCCCATTAAGGGGACACAGTTTACTTCACGCGGGGGCAACGCCCCCCGCCCTGAAAGGGTTCGGTCGTTCGGCCGAACCCCTGGCGGCGCGCCAGCGCCCCCCGCGCCGGGCGGCTTTCCTGGCCGGTCCGCTGAATCGGACCACCAGGCTGGGCCGCGCCCCACCGGGCTGAGCCGTGCCCAAGCGGGCCAGACCCAGACCCGGTGCAGGTCGGCCCAGTTCGGGCTGACCCTGGGGGTATCGGGCCGGGTCGGACCGGGCCCGAACCCCCTAATACCGAAACTTATTCGGTCTGTTGACCATAACATGGGTATGGGCCTTCGGTCGACGCACTATCAGTTGAGATGTGATCCTTGGATCGAGACGGTCGTTTCGATATATTACACTCAAGGTTTCAGAGAACTTTGGGTTCGACCGAGTTGGTTCGTACACGAAACCAACCGGGCCCTCGGAGCGGAAACACTCATATCTTGAGTTTCGGACATCCGATTGATGTGATGTTGACTTTTATGGATTCATCTTCATGAGACGGATCTTTTTTCTTACTCCGCTCAAGGTTTGGATGCTGTTGGAGTGCGGTCGGGTTGGTTCGCTCACGAAACCAACCGGGCCCCTGGAACGAAAAAGACAATAACTCATAGTCCGGGTGTCCGATTGACGCGCCGTCTGTCCCGTTGTTTTCCTCTTGATGAGACGGAACTTTTGGAATACTTCGCCTGAGTTTTGGATGCAGTTGGAGTATGGCCGGGTTGGATTGTACCTGAAATCCAACCGGCCCCCTGGAACGGAAAAGCTGATAACTTTCAGACTGGACATTCGTTTGACGAACTGTCAGTGGCGTTGGTGAACACGTTGAGAAACGGTCCCTATGATTATACCTATGTGAGTTCGGGGTACAATTGAGATACAGCCAGGTTGGTTCGTACACGAAACCAACCGGGCCCCTGGGACAAAAAGGCTAATAACTCACAGACCGGGCGTCCGATTGACGCGCCATCTGCTTGGTTGAGACCCCTATGACGAGGTGGTTCTTTGAGATACTTCTTCGTGGGACTTTGTGATGCTAGTAGTATCGACCAGTAGCTCTTGGAGCAGACCCTCCCTGAGACGAGTGTGCGGAGTACAGAGACCGTGTAGCCGGCTGAGACCTGAAAACTATTTGACCGATCGACTCGGTGTGTTTCGGATAGCCCAGTGGGGAGCGCTTGGTTGTAGCAGTAGACCCACGACAGAGGAGCGCTTGGTTGTAGCGGCAGACCCGTGGTACTCAACAGAAGGAGTACCTCTGGAGGCTATGAGGGAGAGCGCTTGGTTGTAGCGGTAGTCCCACGGCGGAGGAGCGCTTGGTTGTAGCGGCAAACCCGCGGTACGCAACAGAAGGAGTACCTCTGGAGGCTATGAGGGGGGAGTGCTTGGTAGTAGCGGTAGACCAATGGTGGGAAGCGCTTGGTAGTAGTAGTAGGCCCACAATACTCAACAGGAGGAGTACCTCAGCAGTCTTAGGTTAGTGAGCAGTACCTCGGAGTCGTGACAGGACCACTGTACAATCTAGAGATGGGTCTCTTCAGTAGTTACAGTTTCGAAAATGAAAATCATATGTGTGATGAATCCTGATTTGCTTTCCTATGTGGATTGTGTTGTGCTATCCTGTGTGGATCTACATTTTGCTTTCCTGTATGGACTGGTGGTTGCACCCAAATTTACCCTACGGGTAAATGCGATCGATGTAGTACATGTAGGGGTCGAGTCCACAGGGACCGAATAAGTAACCTTGAGACGCTATGATTTGGTGAAGGATGGGCTATGAAGTAGCCAAATTTGGTTTTGATTTTGGATGGTTTTAAATAACACTAAGAAACCTACGTGAATTCAATTCAATGAAAATGGGTTGATCTAGGATTATGATCGGGGTGGATTGAATGAATTTTACTTCTTTAAACAATTTTGTTTTTATTAATTCTTGATGAATCCATTCTTCAAAAATAACACTACCTTCATCATTTTCTGGTTTGGTGCTTACTAAACACAATTACTAATCCCCTATACACTTAGAGAACCAAATTCATGATCTCTCCGAGGTATATGGTCATTTAGTAATTGAATTTATTTTGCTCAAACACAGTAAAGATGAAGAGTAGAAATAACTGAAGAATGGATGTCTTAAATTAATTATCCAATTAACAACAATTCGTTCATAAAATAACATTCAATCAAGCCTTCGAATCCTCCTAAGATCAACCCATTAAGGGTTTATCCCTCCATTGATGATATACTCTCAATGGTGGGCGGAAGATGGCTAACAAGAATTGGATTGAAGAAATTAAAACCGCGGAAATAACGAGCACTCCTCCGTGTGTGTGAATGAAATTCACACCTATGTGTGAACTAATACACAAAAACACAGAGATATCACTGTGCTTTGTTATTATAAAGTTTTAATAAATGAAATGGAAAATATATAAGACAAATAAGTTGATTAAGAACATAAAGATACAAAAAAGAAACTTACATGGAAATGGAAAACATTACAAAGGAAATTTGGAAGCAAAACATTACAATGAAACAAAGCATCCAAGATGATAAGAAAATTTTTCACCCATATTCCCTTCACCAATAGCTCCTTATATAGGAATATTAGGAGCCTTAGGTACATCCCCCAACAATTAATTCACCCCCCAACAATTAATAGAGTCAAATAGAGGGTGAATAATCAAAAAGAAATTGATGTTTTGAATTTGACCCAGAAAACTGTCCAGATTCGTCCACCATATTGACGTGTGAATTAGAAATTGAAGAAGGCCGAATCCGGAGGGGTTGTAGAAGAGAAATGTCTTCTTTAATGTTTCTTCTATAAGCTCGAAAAAGTTCAGGACATTTGGCTCATCCGTTTGGATGTTATGGTTGAAATGGTGGGACGGATTTCTGTGCATTAATGACGAGTCCACCATTTAAATCTCAACTTCAGATCCCTTTATCATCATGAAAACATCAGAATTAGCTCCGGCCACAGTTGAATAAAATGATCCTCATATTTTTATATTTCTATTGTATAAATTTGAGCTTCATTGGGCTTGGTTTCTGGGCCCCACATTTGTTTGATGGGCCTTAGGCCCATTATGCTTTTTCCAGCAAGTTTCTGCCTTCAGGAGCAAAATTCTCCATCTTCCTTTGAGATTCATCCAGCGGACCTAAAAGATAAAATGTTCCAAAAAAAGTGATCAATCATATCCCAAAATTTCAAATTCATAAAATTAATATAATATTGTCAAAAAACAAATGAATGATTGGGCCCAAATTTTCATTTTAAACAAGAATTGCATTTTTGATGAGAAATGAAGTTCTATTTATGTAATGCACTAAAAACAATGTTTATGGACTTTGGAAGAATGAATATAAAGATATTAACAATTAATATTAGCCACTTTCAGTGACTAATCACACCCCCCAACTTGAGTTTTGCTAGTCCCGAGAAAAATAAATTACAAATATGAAATTCAAATCCCCTTTTCCAAAAACATTTAGATACACATTACTCACCCAAATATCTAATACCAAAAAAAAAAAATTATGAAAACCCATCAAAATCATTTAAAACAAGCTAGGTCCATAAGCATATCCCAAGCCCAAGCCCATTCCTTTGTTCAAATTCATCGCCACATTTCATCCAATTCTAATTAAGCATGATAAAGTGTTGTGCATCATAAAAGATATGGGGCCCATTTTATTGTTCAAGGGGAAAAATGGAAGCGCTAGGTGGGAATCACATTAAAACTTAAGATGAGTATCCATTTTTTTTTTATTTTTTTGATTTTTTTTTTGATTTTTTTTAACCACAATATATATGAAAAGACTAACTCTGGGCAAGACAACTATGGAGTCACGATCCCCAAGTGCCGGCCACCACACATTTTGTCAATTTCATGCTCTACAATAGAGATATAAAGCCTAACTCTGGGCAAGACAACTATGGAGTCACGATCCCCAAGTGCCGGACGCCACGCATTTGGACAAAACATTACTCTATGTGGTCATTATTATTTTTTTCAATTTTTTTTTGTTTGTTTTTTGTTTTTTTTGTTTGTTTTTGTTTTTTTTTGTTTTTTTTGGATACTAAAATTAAACTAAAAGTGACCCCAGAACCCTATGCTATAATGAAAGGGACCCAAGAACTCAAATTTACACCCACGATCCAGCAGACGTGTATTGTGGCATTTTTATTAAGAGGATGAAAATGTAAACTTTGAAAAATCACATCAGACAACTGCACTTTCCAAAAACTATTCTCATGAACTTAAACTGGAATTAAAATCAGAATCAAGGCATGCAAAATTTATTTGATATCAAATTTCAGAGTTTGCAATGTGTGTTATCATGTTTAAGGTTAATGGAATTTTTCTTTTCATGCATGTTTTTATTGAAAAAAATCATTTTTATCCCCCCCCAACTTAGAATAACACTGTCCCCAGTGTTTAAAGAAAAGAAAAGTTAGAAGGGGGTAGGAGAGGAGTTCAAAGATGAAATTGAGAATGACAAACATGGAACAAATTCACCTGGTTTTTAAAGTTGAGGTTCATGATGCTCCAAATTACTCCTTTATCTCTTTGGGGATGCAGGCACCTCCTTGATTGAACATGTATCACCCAAAATAGTTCCTGAACCATAAAAAGAAGGAAAAAGTAGACATAACAAACAACACAATGATTTATTTAATTCCAAGTATCATCATTTTCATTTTTTTTAAATCAAACTAATGATACATTGTCTTCTTTTAAATTTCTGGGTAAGGTATTACTCAGGGATCACACCGCGTGACACGGATGAATACGGTGCTCCCCTTTCATACCCATCCATACTCATAAAAGAAGAACAGGTCAAGAGTCGAAATTATTAATTTTTTTTAAAACCTACAAAAACATAAATAAAATAAACTGATGATACATTGTCTTCTTTAAATTTCTGGGTAAGGTATTACTCAGGGATCACACCGCATGACACGGATGAATACGGTGCTCCCTTTTCATACCCATCCTTACTCATAAAATAAGAACAGGTCAACAGCTTATGGTAATTTATTATATGAAAAATAAAATGATTCAAAATGACTGGAAACAAGGAAACCATGGGTTGCCTCCCATTCAGCGCTTTTTTTTAACGTCGTTGGATCGACTTGTACCCCCCAACTTATCCAATTCCAACTTTCATCATTTTTAGGACCCCATTTTTGTCCACTTCAACTTTATTCAGATTGAGTTTTTTATAATTTGATTCATGTGAAATCCTATTTTCTACAATGATTGGTAAAATCCAAGGAATATCTAAAATTGTTGATCGTGTTTTATCTGGAGTATTTCCTCAGATTTAAAGGTTCATTCCAACATTATTGGTTTTATGAGATGGATGAATGATAACTGAGAGGTCTTGTTTGTACCCTATGATGGGATGCCTGAGTGGGGAAGTAAGGACATTGATTTTATGTTCAGGTTGGATAGGACATTCAAAAATAGATAAGGAATTAGAATCAATATCAATTTCATTTTCAAAATTTCCCAACACAATTGGTTCCCTTTGAATTGAAGATTCAACCCCAAAATTTTCTAGATGAGTTTCATAAATGGGTATGGGTTTGATGTTTGTGATTTCTCCTAATGGTTTAGTGATTGGTGTTTCTGAAAAATCATCATTGTAGAAATATTCCGAACATTCAATCTCTGAAGAAAAATTTCCCTCTTGTGAATTCATGAAATCAATTTCATCCTGATTTAAACACTCGTTAACAATTCCCTCAGGTTCATTAGCTTGACTTTCAAAATTACCTGACCAATTCACTTCATTATCCAACTCTGTTTTCCAAGATTCTAAAGTGGGTTCATCACTAAATTCACATGAGTTATGTGGGAAACAAGATTCTTCTATAAGTGATGTGGAAAGGACATCCTGAGTGGGAATGGGTTCTTTATAAGTCTCAATGTTTTGTATTTCTAATCTCAGTGATGAAACTTCTGAATTCATTTTAACCATTTTTTCACACAAATGTTCAAGAATTTTTTCAGAATTAGGATTGATTGTTGTTTGTACATCATCATCATCATTAAGTTTGATCTCTTCAATCATCTTTGAGATGTATGGAAATTGATCCTTTAAAAAATCAGCATCCCATTGATCGTTCATGTTATCGGGTGTGGGGTATTCATTTAAAGGTTGATCAAAGTAATTTCCTATGTGAGGGGATTCCCAATGTTGATTTTCTATTCGATTCCAGCCCAATTTTATGAAAGGAAATTGTTGATGATACTCCATTGGAGTTTAATGAAATTTGGATTTGGATTTATTTTTTTGGGAAAACAGAAAGGGGAAAAGAAAAGAGAAATAGAGGTGAGAAAAGAGAAGTTAGGTGAGAATAGAAGGTGGGTGTCTAAGAAAACTTACTTGGGTCCCCAGCAACGGCACCAAAATTTGGTTGCCTCCAAATTTACCCTACGGGTAAAAGCGATCGATGTAGTACATGTAGGGGTCGAGTCCACAGGGACCGAAGAAGTAACCTTGAGACGCTATGATTTGGTGAAGGATGGGCTATGAAGTAGCCAACTTTGGTTTTGATTTTGGATGGTTTTAAATAACACTAAGAAACCTACGTGAATTCAATTCAATGAAAATGGGTTGATCTAGGATTATGCTCGGGGTGGATTGAATGAATTTTACTTCTTTAAACAATTTTGGTTTTATTAATTCTTGATGAATCCATTCTTCAAAAATAACACTACCTTCATCATTTTCTGGTTTGGTGCTTACTAAACACAATTTCTAATCCCCTATACACTTAGAGAACCAAATTCATGATCTCTCTGAGGTATATGGTCATTTAGTAATTGAATTTATTTTTCTCAAACACAGTAAAGATGAAGAGTAGAAATAACTGAAGAATGGATGTCTTAAATTAATTATCCAATTAACAACAATTATTTCATAAAATAACATTCAATCCAGCCTTCGCATCCTCCTAAGATCAACCCATTAATGGTTTAGCCCTCCATTGATGATATACTCTCAATGGTGGGCGGAAGATGGCTAACAAGAATTGGATTGAAGAAATTAAAACCGCGGAAATAACGAGCACTCCTCCGTGTGTGTGAATGAAATTCACACCTATGTGTGAACTAATTCACAAAAACACAGAGATATCACTATGCTTTGTGATTACAAAGTTTTAATAAATGAAATGGAAAATATATAAGACAAATAAGTTGATTAAGAACATAAAGATACAAAAAAGAAACTTACATGGAAATGGAAAACATTACAAAGGAAATTTGGAAGCAAAACATTACAATGAAACAAAGCATCCAAGATGATACGAAAATTTTTCACGTGTATTCCCTTCACCAATAGCTCCTTATATAGGAATATTAGGAGCCTTAGGTACATCTCCCAACAATTAATTCACCCACCAACAATTAATAGAGTCAAATGGAGGGTGAATAATCAAAAAGAAATTGATGTTTTGAATTTGACCCAGAAAATTGTCCAGATTCGTCCACCATATTGACGTGTGAATTAGAAATTGAAGAACGCCGAATCCGGAGGGGTTGTAGAAGAGAAATGTCTTCGTTAATGTGTCTTCTAGAAGCTCGAATAATTTCAGGACATTTGACTCATCCGTTTGGAAGTTATGGTCGAAATGGTGGTACGGATTTCTGTGCATTAATGACGAGTCCACCATTTAAATCTCAACTTCAGATCCCTTTATCATAATGAAAAAATCATAATTAGCTCTGACCACAGTTGAATAAAATGATCCTCATATTTTTATATTTCTACTGTATAAATTTGAGCTTCATTGGGCTTGGTTTCTGGGCCCCACATTTGTTTGATGGGCCTTAGGCCCATTATGCTTTTTCCAGCAAGTTTCTGCCTTCAGGCGCAAAATTCTCCATCTTCCTTTAAGATTCATCTAGCGGACCTAAAAGATAAAATGTTCCAAAAAAAGTGATCAATAATATCCCAAAATTTCAAATTCAGAAAATGAATATAATATTGTCAACAAACAAATGAATGATTGGGCCCAAATTTGCATTTTAAACAAGAATTTCATTTTTGATGAGAAATGAAGTTCTATTTATGTAATGCACTAAAAACAATGTTTATGGACTTTGGAACAATGAATATAAAGATATTAACAATTAATATTAGCCACTTTCAGTGACTAATCAACTGGGTTGTACTGGGCTCGGAAGTTGGAGCGTACTGGAATTGATGACTTAGGTATATGTATGGGCATATACCTAAGCAGCGTCGAATGTTAATTCGTGATTGTATCTTTCCTTTGTGGATTCTGGGAGACCTTCGGGGGTCTCGGGGTCCCTACTGAGTAGCTTATACTCACCCCTGCATGGTCTATGCCTGCACTACGTTGTGTTGGTTGCAGACGATGGACAACGCTGATCGTGGTTGAGGCTTCTGGAGCAGGACGAAACCTGGAGGTAGACCACTGGGCGGGACGTTCTCGGAGCAGACGAATGGACCCGAGGAGATGTGGAGGCTATCTTTACTCACCCTTCAGGTGGGATTTTCAGTGGACATCTCAACATTGTGGCTTTACTTTTCAGTTGCTATTTTCCCTTCCAGTTGTACTTTACTTTCAGTTTGGGTTTGTATACTGGCCCACTTACATTTCCGCATTTACTGTTGTACCCAGTTCTTACTTAGTGTTTACTTCTACTGCTTGCTTGCTCCGTGGTGTTTGTTTACTTTAAAAAAGAAATTCCTTCCCTTTTTACCGGGAATTATGCCTTGGTGCTAGTCGCCAGCCCCTGGCCTATGGAAGGCGGGCTTGGGGTAGTCACAGAACGGGCCCCGAGGATGGGTCGTGACAAATTGGTATCGAAGGGTTCAGTTCTACCGTAGAACTCATGAATCTGATCTTTTTCTATGTGAAGAAATAGTGTTAATATTATTGAGTGTGGTTATCAGTCCAGGGAGTCCAGTGTTGGTGCGGCGGCCAACATATCCGTACACCAGGACCCTGACTTCTGATTTCCGACATAATGCACAAAAACATTGATTGCATGTGTGTTTCATGTTTTCTTTGTGATTACTTTATGTCAGCTCACCAGGTATACTGTTCTGACCGTGGTGCACCTGTTTCATTTTTAGGATGGCCCCACGACGGTAGCCAGCTAGGGTTCCGAGAGTTGTGCGTGATGACAACCCACCGAGCGATGAGGCCTCGGTACAGGGCCCTTTGACAGCTGAGGCACCGACGGTACCTATACCTACCGAGCCACCAATGCTACCAGCCTCAACCGCTGATGATGCACGTCGCCTTAGTGCACTGCATGAGTTTCAGCATCAGTGACTGCCCAGGTTCCATGGGGAGACAGACCCTCATGCATCCGAGGATTGGCTGGAAAATGTTGTATGATTTTTCCGTTTGGTAGGGACACCAGCTGACCTTATGGTGGTCATTTCAGCGAGCCTTCTGCACGCGGCAGTAGGCAGATGGTGGAGCTTGATGCTCCAGGTTCACGACGAGACATCTCTCCTTTGGACTGACTTTGAGAGCCTTTTTCGCTCAGAGTTCGTCCCATCCACCCTCCGAGCGGTGCACACCCAAGATCTACTATAGCTGCGGCAGAGCAGCATGACAGTAGCCTAGTACGTGGCTAGGTTTACCGATCTCTCGCACTATTCGATGAACATGGTACGGGACCCATTCTTTAGGGCCCAAACCTTTGAGCAGGGGCTCAGGCGAGAGATCAGAGCTTCAATTGTTTTTCATAGCATTCCGACACAGGCATGAGTGTTGGAGCGAGCCCTCTTAGTGGAGAGTTTCCTTGCTGAGCAGTCTCCAACAGCAGGACCCACCACTATCCGGCATGCGGCAGATTCTTCTGCAGTAGACATTAGACAGATGACGTAGAGGTCCAAGAGGACTATACCTACAGGTGGTCGACTGCATGACATAGGATCATTTGTGTGAGACACCCGGGGTGGAGAACGACTTACCATGCACGAGTAGTGTTACTCCTGCGGCGAGGTTGGTCACATGGCTCGTGACTGTCCGACCCACCATAAAGATGACCAACATATGAATGAAGGACCTCCCAGGCAGAGTCAGAGGTTCGATCAAGGTGGACCGCATGGAGTAGGAGACCGTGGAAGGGGAGCTGGCCCTGCAGATGGAGGTGGACGACGCTTTGAGGTGATGCCACCACCACCGCAAGGAGGTCCACCCCGACCGCAGGGAATAGGTGGACGTGGGAGAGCTCAGCTGCAGGCTGCTGAGGCCTATGATGATGGAGCTCCGGGAGCAGATGGATAGGAGCAGGACTACCTCCAGACCTTGAGACTTTTTTTCATGTTGCTTCTAGCTCTGTTGATGTTTGTTTGTTGTTGCTTTGTGTCTTTTTACTTTGAGCTGCAGTAATAAAAAAACACCTTTCATGTGGCGTTTACCTTCCTGTTCTCTCTTTTGGTTGTTACCTAGAGGTTCTTGTTTAAAAACCATTGACTTGACCCTCACTTGAGATACCTACTGGAGGAGACCCAGTGACCACACACTGATGCCGACACTGTGACTCAACCCTTGGAGGCGAGAGTAACGGTTGGATCTCTTGGTAGTAGCGTCGAGGCCTTACGACGTCATCCTTGGTATAGATTACTATCATCCATGTCAGGATTGACTGTATTAGGCGAAGAATGTGGTTCATCCAGGGGATGAGACCAGATTTATCTTATTGGCAAAGAAGAAATTTTAGCAGCTCTTGTAGGACCAGAAAGGTCCAAGTCATCCAAGAACGGATGAGGACAGCTCAGAGCCGACAAAAGTCTTGTGCTGACGGGGGGGGGGGGGAGACCACTAAAGATCGAGATTGGTGACCACGTTTCCCTACGGGTCTCACCTCGACGTGAGTTATGGAGATGTGGCCGATGCGATAAGTTATCTACGAGGTTCAACAGACCTTTCTTGGTCCTCAGTAGGGTTGGAGAGGTGGCTTATCGCTTGGATTACCACCTCAGTTGCACCGGGTGCACGGCGTCTTCCACGTATGTCAGCTGAGGAGATACGTGCACGACCCGATGCATATCATTGAACATGGGGAGCTGGACGTTGATGATGGGGAGACTTTTGCGGAGGTCCCGGTGGAGATTGAGGATTGACAGGAGTGTGTCCTACGTGGACGGTCGATTCCTCTAGAACGCATCAGATGGCAGCACGAGAACCTCTAGGAGAGCACTTGGGAGCGGGAGGCTCAGATGCGTGCTCAGTACCCGCTTTTGTTTCCCTAGTTTTTGGTGTATCTTTACGGGGACATAAATCCATGAGGTGGTAGTGATGTAAAGACACATAAAATTCAAGGAAATTTTTTCCTTAATTTTCTTTTGGATTTTACAAGAATGCAGTTTCTGACGGCACCTGATTCTGAGGCCCAGTGTGCCCGGAATCATTTTCTGAAGTTTAGCTCGGGTATGTTCAGTGAACGAATGAGCGGGTTTTTTCTAACTTTCGAACCAGTGCTCGAAATCGAATTCTGAGGGCACCGATGGAATCACAGCACCGGTAATTGCTTAGAAACACCATTTCCGGAGTTTCATTTACTTGGGTGTGGTTTTTAATTTTCAGGGTTAAGTTGAGGAATAAAATAAAGTGGTGTGACAATTTATTTTATTTCACTTAGGTGGCTTAAGCTAAGTTAAGAGGATAAGGTGGAACCCACAATATCCTACCCACTTGGTAGGATATTTGTGAGGTGGGTCCCACACGAGCCCCACTGTTTCTTCCCTCCTAAGTAACGCACCCGCAAACCCCCTCTTTAATGAAAGTAAACCGTGTGTTTTTCTGGTTAAAAACGACCCATTAAATTGAGAAGTTAAATTGTTACAATTAATTCTTCGAATTTATTGTTCGTTTCTTATCTTTTGAATTTCAAAAGCTTAGGTTGATAATAAAATAAGTGTTGGACTTATTTTATTATGGTTGGGGTTGTGTTGTGATAAAACTTTGGGAGAAAAAGAGAAAATTCTTCGTTCTTCGATGAAGAACGCGAAGAACGCACCCCCACCGATGAAGAACTCGAGGAGCGCACCACCACCGATGAAGAACGCCAATCTCCGACAGCGGATTTTGGCGAGTGACGCCTTCCTCAGAGATCACCTAAAACCAACGACGATTCTCTAATTCCGCGACGATCTTCTTCTTCTACGACGGTCCTCTTTGTCCGCGACAGTTAATTCCGCAATGAACGCTCATTCTACGACAGCGTTGAGGTAGGGATTTATTTTATTTGTTAGTTTATGAAATCTTCCTTCACTTCTCCTTTTCTTGAAACGCCTGTTATCATGATAATGGGAGGAGGTCGGACCGCACGAACACGGCCGACACTCCTCCCCTTTTTTTTGGTTGTCAGTATTGTTGCGGAAAACACAGAAACGCGGTGCCAAAGCACCGCGCGGAATTTTGATAATGAAAGGGGGAGGAGCGTGGCGCCATCGTGCCGCGCTGTTGAAGACAAACCAAGACGCGGTGTCGTCGCATATCGCCGTTGAACACGAACCAAAGATGCGGCGCCGTCGCGCCGCACCAGAGAACCACTAAAACACCGCGGCCAGAGCGGGGCCGTGGTAGAGGGGCGCGGCGTCGTCGCACCGCATCGGACGAACCAAGGCCGCGGCCAGTTTCGGGCCGCGGCGGAACAGCGGAACTGGCGGCCGGTACCGGGTCACCAGCATCGGAGCCAGGGCGGCTGCCCTGGCCAGTCCACCGAACCAGACCGCCAGGCTGGGCCGCGCCCAGGCCAGGCCAGGCTACGCCCGGGCTGGGACCGGACCCGGTTCGGGTCTACCCGGTTCGGGCCGACCCTGGGGGTAACGGGCCGGGTCGGACCGGGCCCGAACCCCCTAATACCGAACCTTATTCGGTCTTTTGCCCATAACTTGAGCTACGTGCCTTCGATCGACGCACCTTCAGTTGTGATGCGATCCTTGGATCGAAACGGTTGTTTTGGTATATTACACTTAAGGTTTCAGAGAACTTTGGGTTCAGCTGAGTTGGTTCGTACACGAAACCAACCGGGCCCTCGGAGCAGAAACACTCATATCTTGAGCTTCGGATGACCGATTGATTTGCCGTCGACTTTGATGGATTCCTCTTAGTGAGACAGATCTTTTGGCTTACTTCACCCAAGGTTTGGATGCCGTCGGAGTGCGGTTGGGTTGGTTCGCTCACAAAATCAACTGGGCCCCTGGAACGAAAAAGCCAATAACTCACAGACCGGGCATCCGATTGACACGCCGTTAGTCCTGTTGTTTTCCTCTTGATGAGATGGAACTTTTGGAATACTTCTCATGAGTTTTGGATGCAGTTGGAGTATGGCTAGGTTGGATTGTACCCGAAATCCAGCCGGCCCCTTGGAACAGAAAAGCTGATAACTTTCAGACTGAACGTCCGTTTGACGAACCGTCAGCGGCGTTGGTGAACACGTTGAGAAACAGTCCCTATGATTATACCTATGTGAGTTCGGGGTATAGTTGAGATACGGTCGGGTTGGTTCGTACATGAAACCAACCGGGCCCCTGGGACAAAAAGGCTAATAACTCACAGACCGGGCTTCCGATTGACGCGCCATCTGCTGCGTTGAGATCCCTATGACAAGGAGGTCCTTTGAGATACTTCTTCATGGGACTTTGTGATGCTTTTAGTATAGACCAGTAGCTTGTGGAGTGGACCCTCCCGGAGACGAGCGTGCGGAGTATAGAGACCGTGTAGCCGGCTGGGACCTGACGACTGCTTGACCGATTGACTCGGTGTGTTTTGGATAGCCCAGTGGGGAGCGGTTGGTTGTAGCAGAAAACCCACGGTGGAGGAGCACTTGGTTGTAGTGGCAGACCCGTGGTACTCAACAGAAGGAGTACCTCTATAGGCTATGAGGGGGAGCGCTTGGTTGTAGCGGAAGAACCACGGCGGAGGAGCGCTTGGTTGTAGCGGCAGACCCACGGTACTCAACAGAAGGAGTACCTCTAGAGGCTATGAGGGGGGAGCGCTTGGTTGTAGCGGCAGACCCATGGTGGGAAGCGCTTGGTTGTAGCAGCAGGCCCACATTACTCAACAGGAGGAGTACCTCATCAGTCTTAGTTTAGTGAGCAGTACCTCAGAGTCGTGACAGGACCACTGTACACTCCGGAGATGGGGCTCTTCAGCAGGTATGGTTTCGATAATGAAAATCTTATGTGAGCTGAATCCTGATTTGCTTTCCTATGTGGATTGTGTTGTGCTATCCTGTGTGGATTTACATTTTGCTTTCCTGTGTGGACTGGGTTGTACTGGGCTCGGAAGTAGGAGCGTACTGGAATTGATGACTTAGGTATTTGTATGGTCATATACCTAAGCAGTGTCGAATGTTAATTCGTGATTGTATCTTTCCTTTGTGGATTCTGGGAGACCTTCAGGGGTCTCAGGGTCCCTACTGAGTAGCTTATACTCACCCCTGCATGGGATATGCCTGCACTACATTGTGTTGGTTGTAGACGACGGACAGTGCTGATCGTGGTTGAGGCATGCGAAGCAGGACGATACTTGGAGGTAGACCACTGGGCAGGACGTTCTCAGAGCGGACGGCTGGACCCGAGGAGCTGTGGAGGGTATCTGTACTCACCCATCAGGTGGGATTTCCAGTGGACATCTCGATGTTGCGGATTTACTTTTCAGTTGCTGTTTTCCCTTCCAGTTGTACTTTACTTTCAGTCTGGGTTTGTATGCTGGCCCACTTACTTTTCCGCACTTACTATTGTACCTAGTTTTTACTTAGTGTTTACTTCTACTGCTTGCTTGCTCTGTGGTGTTTGTTTACTTTACAAAGGCAATGCCTTCCCTTTTTACCAGGAATTACGCCTTGGTGCTAGTCGCCAGCCCCTGGCCTATGGAAGGCGGGCTTGGGGTAGACACGACACGGGCCCTGAGGACGGGTCATGACATTTTCAAATAGAACATATAAAAGTTTAAAAACTATAATTGAAAATATTTCTCCATTAAAAGAAGGTAAATGAACCTTTTTAATGAATATTAGTGTATTTATGCTTAAAATCAGATTATTTCTTATATTAAGACACTATAATTTATTGGATAAATTTAAAAACATTAAAAAAAATGTATATTCATATTGTAGTTAGTTCTTTCTATCCTTTCCAATACCATGACTATGCATTAACTACTATTTAAAATAATATTATATTATTATTTTTTAGTATGACCCACTGTTGTGTGCAATGTAAGATTAAAAAAAAACTCGTTGTTGCCTATCAGGTACGCCCTCAAACATAGCATCCCCTTTAAAGTAAAAATAATATTTAATTCAAAAATATTAATAAATTTGAAAAAAATTTATTCTTTATTTACTTGGGATGTTACACAAGATCTGGAGTTAGTAGCTATGATCTTCACTCTAATGTTTTGCAGGCACTACATCTATGGTGAGAAGTTTGACATATATACTGATCACGATAGTATAATGTATATATTCACATATAAGTAGCTCAAAATGTGTCAAAGGAGATAGTTATAGCTATTCATGGACTACGATTAATTTTTTCATTACCATCCAGAAAATCCAAACAGGGTAGTTAATTCTATTATATGAAAAGAACCTGCTACTCTATCCGTGATGAAATTTTAGAAAGACCCCATCATCATGGATATGAAAAGGATAGATCTAGAAATCAAAATAGTAGGGGATACATACAACTTCTCACAAATTATTTCCCCAAAATCTATACAAGGGTGTATCATAGAGGCACAACATGATGATATAGAGCTATAAATAATGGTGAAAGAGATAATAGAATGGAAGGTACATGAGCTCGACATTGATGATGAAGGTGTGATTCATTTTGAATGTATGATTTGTGAGACGTCATTACCTATGATTAAAAAGGAACTCTTGGGTGAATCACAAAGATCTTTTTTCTCCATCCACCATCTATGTACCAAGATGTACCCTGATCTTCGTGAACACTTCTTGTGGGAAAACATGAAGAATTATATTTAAGCATATATATCATGTTTTTTGGTATGTTATAATGTTAGAGTATAAAGGAATAAGTCCAAGGTGATAATAAAACAATATCATATAACCGTTTAGGAATTATAGAACATCACTATGGAATTTGTCACTGGTTTCTCAAAGACATCCATAGAAAGTAATTAAATATGGGTTGTGGTGGATCAAATCAACAAGAAATTCAACTTTATAATTATTTTGTATGATATATCTCTTTTAAAAAATGAGGTGATATTTGTGAAGGATGTAATGTGGATTATTTTGTTTCACATTTTGATCATCTACAATCATGATTATTGGATCCAATATAAATTCTAGAGAAGTCTCCAACATGATTTGAGTATTTAATTGAATGTCTACATTACATATCACCTCCAATCACATGTACAATACAAAAAGTGAATTTGAATTCTTGAGGACACAATGATAGCATGGTCAATAGAAATCAAATTATTGTGGGATTAACATCTCCAATTTCTTGAGCTCTCACACAAAAATAGCTTCCACTCATGTATTATTATTAATCCATATGACAATCTATATGGGAAGTGATGTATAACACAAAATTTTTGGGGTGAAGATGGAGAATAAAAACTACATGTACTTGAACTTGTGTAGGATATGATTCAGATGTTTCAATCCATCAAACAACATATAAACGAATCTTAGAGTTGGAAGAATATATATGTCGACAATCATCAAAGGGACAAGGATTTTATTATTGGAGAAAATGTTCTCCTTTGAATATCATTATTGAAGAGAGAATTATGGATTGAAAAAAGGGAACATTATCCCAAATTATTTTATCCCCCTTTAGATCATTGATTGTATAAGAAAAATGGAATATTGACTTTTACTTCTCCAAAATATGGCACATGTTCATTAAATGTTATAATTATCCCTTTTGAAAAAGTACATACCTAAATCATCACATGCATTGAATCTATAAGTGGTATAATGGGAGAATGATATCTAGTATGATGAAAAGTAAGGGAAGATATTGGACCATAGATACAAAGTCCTAGGATTCATGATGTCTCAAAATTTCATTGATATTAGAGGAACCATAAATATTAATAATGAATATAGGAATCTGATGAATAAATTAAGGAGAAATACCGTCACTTATTTTCACCAAGTATGTGAAATGAAATTTCAAGGATTAAATTTTAAAATGGGAGAAATTTAATAAAACAATATTTTATCAAGGAAATTTCCCTTCATGTAATTATTTAGTATTATATAAAACAAAATAATAAAATAGAGATCCAAATAAATACCTTATTCTCAAAAATGAATAATTATATAAGTTGTATTTATATATATTCATAATATTATACTAATATAATAGTAACTTGAATTTTGAGAATTGTAATATGAATATTAGTAATAGTAATAATGCCAATATAATTTTATCCTCACCTATAAGAGTATAAAACAATTATGAAAACTTATTAATTAAAATATGATATGATTCTATCATGGTATAAGTAAATAAATATTTTAGGAATGGTAAATTAAGTGTTATTGTTTTTGTAAAACACAAATATTTATTCATAATTTAATAACAAATATAACGATCTAAATAATTTTTTCATTATAAAATAAATTCATAATTAATAAATTTTTATTATAATTATAATTTAATTTTGGGAGAACTTGATAAAATTTTCAAAGGGTCACTAATTTTATTATAATATTATAATTTTATTATTAATTCTTTGTGTCTAATTGGGATGTCTTACAGGATGATCTTACCCTGTCTGTAGTGGATTTTTTTACTCAATGTTACTTTCCATACGGGATTAACTACTGTTTCATTGCTTTATTACATAAGAAAGGTAATGCTCTTGACATAAATAATTATTGGCCAGTGGCTCTGGGAAATTCTATCCCTAAGATGATTAATAGAATTATCATGAACATGCTAGGTCAGATGGTCGGTGCGATGATTACTACAAATCAATTTGGATTTGCTCCTGGAAGGAATATTAAGGAATGCCTTTTCAATGCCTTGGAAAGTGTCAATCTGGTGAGAAATAAGGAAACAGAAGGAAATGTTTCATTGAAAATTGACATCTCAAAGGCCTTTCACACACTCAAATGATGCTTATTTTGGGGTAGAAGGTGGAGGATATGCCTCTTTTATTAGAAAGCAATCAAAAGTGAGTAACAAAAAGAGTATAGGAAACAAGGAAAAACCCAATTTAGAAGATTATTTACCAATGTTTTTCATCAATCTAGCACTTATCATTCTCTCTTATTCTTAAAAAGCTTTCCATTCAGCACTTCCGTGACCCCGACCCCAACCTATTAATCTTCCTCAACATGGAGGAAGGGCTTGGAGTATTTTTAAAACTGTCTCAGCATCAGTGCTATCAGAATCAGAGCTTTCATCTTGCTCTTTGCCTTTACCAGGAGAAACATGTCCCTTTGTTGCAGTAGCCGGGGCAAGGATCTCCTGAGTCTCATCAGGAGAGCCCTGTGTGGTAACCTGCATCTCAGTGGCATCTTCAGTATGTTTACCAACAGAAAGATTGTGCTTACCTGTAACAATCATAGCTGTAGACTTTTCCTTCTAGTAAGAAATAGTAGGAAATCCATCATTATCCACAATGGGTTTTGAAGAAGCATGAGAAGGTTTAGAAATGACTGGAGGGTCAGATTCTAACATTTTCTTACCCTTTTGTACACTTGTAGCAACCATCCTATCATTAAGTTTATGGTCAACTTGTTCATGAATGTCATATTTAGTCACTTGGTCAGCTCTTTGAATTTGCTGTAGATCAGTACATTCTCCTTGACTGATAATATCATCATTTTTCAAGTTCTCCACTTTAGAAAATATGGAATCCCAAGACTTTGACTTATTCTCAGAAGTAGAGGCATAAATATTAGGTGTGGTACATGATCGATCACCCTTCTCATCAACAGAAGGATTTACAACATCCTTAGGAACATACCCCTGCACTTTTTTCTTATCACCCAAAATGGAAGGTCTATCCTCACCCTTACAATCAGTCTTCCGAAAATGTGTATCTTTATTCATTTTAGGACAGTTGCTCATGTCATGTCCACGTGAAGAGAAATAGGTGCAAACTGTTGAGCGCTTACATGTTGAAAAATCATGACCTATAATTTTATAGTCTTTGTAGAATTTTGGTATTTTTTCATAAATGGTCTTCAACTCAAATATGTCATAATGAGTTTCAAGCATAACCTTATCAACTAGGGTTGATCCCAATTCGACCTCAACAAAACACCGGGCGTAGTGCCCAAATCGAGCCACTTTCGTTTCTTTGTCAATTTTGATAGGAATTCCAATTGACAGAGCAATGTCATATAAAAGTTTGGGGTGCCAAAGAATACAATTCAACCCATACACTCTTACCCAAGTTTGTGTGGTGGTGTTACCAACCTCAAAAGGATTTAATTTTTTATCCCATTCACGGAGGTGAACAATCCCTAGTTTGAGAGCGATGGAACCAAAACTCCATGATTGGACTTTCATTCTTCCATAGGGAAGAGCATATGGAAATATACCCATCCAAGTGAGTCACATTTCCAGGATGAAAACCCCCAAATAGAGGAAAAACACTTCATCAGTTCATCAATTTTTAAGTGCTGAGATCCATTAGGTAGAAATAATCGAGTAATAATGTAGAACTCACCCATTTTAAGCCGCTCATAAATAACATCCGGATCTTCTTTTATGTGATAAATTCTCCCCTTTCTTCAGATAGAAGAGTAAGGTACACCTTTTAAGGAATAAAAGGATCGATTCATAGAAATCCCCTCACCAGGGACATGACTCAATTGCTTTTGGTTCTCTAGCCCTGCTGCGGTACCAAAGTCCATCTTCATTTGACCTGCATCAATACAAATAGTGGAAGTCTTCTATAAATAGGCCTTAGCTCTAGCTTCCAACAAAACTACCCCATATAACCTTGAAGCGGCACATTTCTCGCTCACAGCCGCTGGCCAAACAGACGCATGACGCTGAGTTGCAAACACAGCCTTCGAGACCTCAGTTCCAGCAAAAGCATCAACAGACGTCACCGTAATATTCTTCTCAACCACAGATTGAAGTAGAGTCATTCCACCATTCTTTTCCTTGAGATATCCATCATCACGACCCGCATATTCAGATGCCATCACCACACGCTGTTCAACTACAGAAAGCGGATCCAAATACCCACCGTTCGTCATCGTGATCTCACCGTCAATAGTGCCACCCGCAACCTTGGATGACATTGCAGATATGGAGAATCCTGCTCTGAAAAAAGAGTGACGGTCGAATTGACCAAGGGGAAATCGCTCACCACCATTGAACCCTAGTACTCTGCCGGGTTAGAGAGAGAGAGACTCGCTTCTCTTATCCTGTCTCCTTTCCATCTCAAAAAGAAAAAAATCTCAAATGGCGCTTTCTTTTGGAGGTACTTAGAATATATGGCTTCTCCAATGAGTTCATCAAGTTGATCGGCACCATTATTTTCTTATCAAGGCTATCCATTCTGATTAATGGAAAACTTGGGGGGTTTTTCCTGTATACCAGAGGAGTGAGACAAGGGGATCCACTTTACGACCTCTTGTTTTCTATTGCTGAGGACTATCATAGCAGATGTATCAATGTTCTTTCACACATGGGTATGTATATAAGAATTCAGGCTAGAATGAATGACTTTCCTCCATCCCATTTGTTGTATGCTGATGACATCCTGCTGTTTGGGCAAGCCTCTAGGAAAACTATCTCTTCTATTAAGGCCCTTTTCCAACACTATGAGGAAGTGGATAGTCAAGAAATAAGATGGGACACATCCTTCATTTATTTTGGCAATGGTGTCACAACTTGGAAGCAGAAGAGGATAACTAGTTTCCTTGGGGATAAAAAGGGGTCTTTTCCCTTTTAATACCTTGGTGTTCCATTATTTTTGGGATAGGTGAAGAGGCAATATTTGGAGGGGATTTAATCTGGTATTCTCAACCAACTTTCTAGTTGTAAAGGGAAGGGGATGTTAATGGCTAGTAGGGTATTCCTTGTAAATTTAGTGATAACATCTAAATTTGTTTACTCTTCTCTTTATTAGTGGCCTAGGGGACTCATCAAGGAGTTACAAAGTCTGGTTTGAAACATTATCTGGATAGGGTCATTTCATGAGAGCAACCTCATTACTATTTCCTGGAAGGAATATATCAAGCCCATTGAATTTGGGGGCCTTGGGGTCGAGTATCTCAATATTTTTATTGATGGGCTCATTGGGAAGTTTACAAAGAGTTGATCTCCAATGATACTTCTGGATATTTTTTAGTTAATCTATTTAAGGAAGGCTAATTAATAGCTATAAATATTACCTTAAGTCATCTATTTGGGATTCTATGAAATTTTCCTTTATGCAGATCATGAATGATACCAAGTGGCTGGTTTTTCGGGACTCTAAAATCAATTGTTGGAGCACGACATGGCTTGATTGGCTTCTTCAGGACAGTATGGTTATTCTCACAGGTGTTGTGAATTTTTTCATTTTTGAGTTTGAATCTTCTAAACATCTCTTTGACAGCATGATACCCTCTCAGGTGGAGCTGGAATTTTAATTTTATCACTTTATAGACTATGATACCCTGGTATGGAAGCATAATAGGAATTGATAGTTCAATAGCCGGGAGTACTATCGGCTTGCTTGTGGTGGTTCTTGTTGTCCACCTGCATGGCTCAGGAAATATAGGTCCTTTTTCATTCATCCCTCCCACTCTTATCTCATATGAAGAATTTGAAAAAACCATGTTCCCACCCATAATCAGATTAAGAAGTTTGGTTTTATGTTTGAATTTGCATGTCACTTATGTATGTGAGAAGAAGAGGATTTTCAGCATCTGTTTGTTGAGTGTGTGTACTCTAGGAAGATATGGGGCTACTTTGGGACTCTGCTCGAGCTAAAATTGAATCAGTTTCTGATTCTAGATCTTCTTGCATGGATGTCAAATTTCTGCTACAGTGAACAGGTGTAGAATTTCCTAATGGTGGATGTTGCGGCTGTGATTACATCCATTTGGGATGCTAGAAATACTGTAGTCTTTGATGGCAGGAAGGTGCCCATCTAGTCTGGGATGATGGTGATTCATCAAGAGGTGTACTCTGCCTAAAAGGTCCAATATAGTGCGACGTATAACAGTGTATTAGACTTACAGATTATGTTGTTACTTGGTGTCTCTGGGCAGCCTCGGAAGCCGTAGATGATCAGGTACATCCGCTAGATTCCTCCGATCAGTCCTTGGCTCAAGGTCAATGTAGATGGAACTGCTTCCGGTGCACCAGGTCCATCGGGGTGTGGTGGTGTTTTTTGAATGTACTGTGGCTTTTTGAAAGGCTATTTTTATCATTTCATTGGCATTGGTGTTGCTTTTGAAGCTGAGTTATGGATGATTATTCATGAAATCAGGTATATAGGTTTGTATAATTAGAGCATGGTATGTATTGAATCAGATTCTCAACTTGCGGTCCAACCCTTACAAACAAGAACACAGAATGTTCCGTGGTGGGTACTTCTAAAGTGGGTTGAATTCCTCAATCGGGTTAGTCGCTTAAACCTGGATGTCTCGCATACTTTTAGGGAGGTCAATCAGATGACAGATGCTTTATCCAAGAAAGAAATCATGGCAATGGATATGGCATGGTTGTTTACGGTCCCTGAATATTGCTCTTCACTAGTGGAGGTAGATATACATGGTGTCTTTTACTCTCAGTTTTGTAATAATCCCTTTGTTCCCTGACTCTCCTTTTTATTTTTCTTAATAAAGTTTTTTGGGACTGATTTTGACCAGATCATGGTCTTTCTTGGTATTATAATCTATATTTTTCTAAAAAATGATTATTTTATTTAAAAATTAAATTTCTCATATTTTGAAAATTATCTCAATAAAATAGATTCCATTTTCTAAACTGATTCATTTAGAATTTGTTAGGGTAATTTTTTTTATTTGTCACAAATATTTTAATTTCTAGTGAATGGTTATAGACGCTAATATACAATATTTTAAATTATTAGTTAAATACAATAATTTTTGAGTTTTGGATTATGTAATCACCATTGTAACAATATCTATTTCCCTTTTTACTTTTTTTTCCATGGGAATCAACACTATTGATAGTCTTGAGCCATAATAAAAAAAAACAAATGAATAAAATAGTAAAAAAAGAACTATATCCTCCCTTCTAAATACCCACATAACCACATTTTCTCCTCACACCTTATATTACTTGTACCTTATCCAAATACTACCAAATTCTATTAACAAAAATCATTCCCATGTCTGGGATATGATTGTCCGAATAAAAGTCCAAAGCCACATTCCTTAAAGAGGATCTCAAGTAGACAATATTCAAGATGTAGAATCCTCAATCCATCTCATTTAATTTTTTTTATTATACTCTCCTAAACTCAACTTATATAAAGTGGAATGATTAGTCTTATGTCATATATAAACATTAATATTATTGTTTTAATGAAATATTAATTATCAAATATCTTATCTTCTCCTTTTATTCATAAAAATGAAAACATCATATGGGATGTGTCAATTCACCACAATCATGGACGAAGTGTTTTCATTTTAGGTTACAACCTTCAGGGATGGTTAGAAAACCATTATTATATTCTAAAGAGTGTAATATGGATATTATTACATTTTCTATGTTCTGAAACTAAATTATCAAAAAATATCTAATATGATGATATTATTTCATGCCTTTGGAAAACAGTGAAACTAAACATAAAATTTTTCATTGGGGGGATTTAAAATAAATCATCCTCATACCATAGAAATAAATTATATATGAGAGTACTTAAACATATTAAATTTCATTAATAACACATAATTTTACTTCTATATAATTATTTTAATTTTATAGAAACATTAATAATTATATAAAGGTAAACTCTCCATGAATCCATGAAAATAAATGATTCAAAAAGATGAAAATGATCACTATAACACATAAAAATTAAATTAAATGAACTTGATAAAATTATAATAAATAAAATTCATGTACAAGAGGTTATAAATTTAGTTATTAATGAATCTAATTTTATTATTTAGGATATTTTGGGTAAGGGTATAATGCTTATATAAATAGGGTTATGGGATTCTCGAACTCAGTTCCATTCATTAGGTTATTCTATATTCCATAGTATGAATGTTAGAATAATGTTTTTTAAACTTAAATTCCCTTTTCCTTTACATATAGAGATGTTCCTACCATTTCAAAAAAATATATGAAAAAACACATTTTAATAAGTGAATTCATTTAAAAAAATCAAATTTTACTCTTACTAAAATGGTTCTCATCCACTCAAAAATAATGATCTTTTATGTGCGAGTATGATTTCACATGTTCATTAGGGAAATAATAAGTTTATTCATGAATGTATTAATTATGAAATATTTATGAGACCCATTCTCTTCCTTGGTTTTATTTCATAACTATGACTGTTATATTTTTTTGTGGCATGCAAGATTATGTAAATATTAGGATGGGCAGTGTGGGGATAGAATCATATATCTGACTAATTCATGGGTAATGTCATGTATCTCGTGATATGATGTGTATTATGCATAAACATTATTCTATATATGTTCAAAAAATGATGTTATGATTATTCACATGTTTTATGTGTGAACATGGTGCTATATTTGTTGAAAACTATGTGTGTTATTTCACCAATAATACATGATGTTTCATTTTTATGGATTGTTACATTCGATACCATTATCCAAGGTCTCCCTTATGATTTTGATAATGATCCCTTGTGTAAGAACCCAAATATTCTTTGAGGTAAGGATTCCATTTTTTTCCAGTAATTCCGAGTTTAATTTATTAAATATATGCTCATACAGATCCTCGTTTATGTCACAGATTGATCGATGGAGTCTTGGACTAGTCTGGAGTCCAAAACCCATGTTTTGTGTGAAAATTGGAGTTGTATGATTTATGAAAACCATGCGTGTAAGGCCAAATAGACATATGGATAGGTATGCAGTTTTTTGTAGAAAATGACAGTGGATATTCACACTATTTGTGAATGGTTATTAAACTATTCACATAAACCATTCGATATGCCCCATGAGTTTATAAAATTGTTCACTATTTGAGCATGGTTTTCAAAACTTTGTGCATAAACCATGCGACCTTCAATTTATTGGAAATTTGAATAACAATGTATGAAATTAAAAATCTATTATAACCCTAAATATATATATTTCATTCCTATGTACAACAAATGGAAATCATGGAAAAGAACTTACCATTAGATAATCTTGAATTTGAGGTAGATTGTCCGTATGAGCTCTAATTTACACGCGGTCGATCTCATCAGGTCCGTGTTGGTAAGGCCATAATTCATTTTAAGTAATTCTCATTTCTTCTCAAAATCAGCCATGCTATTTGGATTTATCCTCATATGCACTATTTTCACATTCATCATGTGTTATACATATTTAATCTAATATTGGTCTAATTATGAGCTAATACTGTATTATTTTTTTAGAATAGATCTAATGTATGATGTCTCATACCTTTTTATTACTGCCCGATAGTTTATATATGTCATCATACCACACACCCATTTCCCCTGGGTCACATGATATGATATGAAATTTAATTCCTAGAATTAGTAGGCATGTTCTAGGTGATTAAAATTCCTTGTTTAATATTTTTTGGTTGAATAACCTACATAATGTACCCCTTTAGGTTTAGTTATTAAATGGACCATTTATGGATTTTGTCCTTGACACATATAGTGTACCACTTTTCCCATTGACATGGGACATTTAAATTTAATTGAAAAAGGGAATTAAATTTTCAATTTATTAAATTTTTAATTATTTTTTAATTAAATGAATTAAATGGGAAGGGATGAGTGAGCATGAACATGGGCCTGTATCGTTGTTTAGTATGCAATACATGAGTTTTATTAAATTGATTTCCCATGTGAGTAATATAGAGACCATGTTATGTAATAGTTTTTTTAAGCTTTAGAATATTTTTTTAATGTTTTCCCATGTGAGATAAATGATATATAATCAATGTAATAGATTCTTATGCATGTGATATTTGTTGAATTTAATTTCCCTTTATTGTAATTTAATGGCCAAGCTTTTGAGGTTAGAAAATGATTTAGTCACTTTCTAATGTGAGATTGAAATGGATGCTTTTGGGTTTGATCATTACATGTTAAATAGAATGTATAAAGTGGGATTGAATTGATGAAATTATAAATATCCATGGGTTAATCATCAATCCAATTGAAGTATTCCATGGATAGAGACATTATACTAGTGAATTGTATGCCTTGGGTCAATCATGGATCCAATTGAAGAATTCAATGGATGAAATCATCAGATAAGGGAATTAAATGGATCAATTGAATCATATATATAATTGAATAATGTTATCAACTGACTCAATGGGCTTAAACTAGATTAGTCATGGGTGAATCACTGATCTAAATGAAGGATTCCATGGACAGACTCATTGAGGCTTAATTTAAATGTTGAGTGAATCATGGATCCAAATAAAGGATTCAATTTACATACTCAATAATTTTATTCGACCTTATATTCTATGAGTGATACTTGGGACTACCCTAATAGATTGCAAAGGAAAGATTCATATGGGTTGGATGTCATCTCACCTAAAGAGATAACGGGTTCCTGAGAGATTCACTAGGATGGGCTTGTAGGGTGTTGGTGGATATCATACCTGGTAGATACGTCAATTCAAACTTAGGAATGTTAAGAACAAAATGAGTTTGATATCACACCTAGAGAGATATATTAATTCCATCATAGGAATGTTAGGGATGGGCTTATGTTCCAAATTTTAGTAATAATATAAGATAAAATGAACCACCTACCAAGGAAAAGAAAAACATTGGATTTAGGCCAGACTCATATCATTTTTATGGTGTTTTAAGGCATCTATCATGTTATTCACCAAACAGGGGATGTGGACATTGAGATATATCTTGATATACATAAATTCATTTATATTGAATTTTTAATTTAAACTAATTAAATGAGATTCGATTCTAACATTAATTACATCAATTTGTATTCTTATACTTATTGCACAATTATTATATATATTCAATGACTGATTGAAATAGACCTTGGGTGGTTTCCTACTCATATTATATCTCACACTCTGTTTGTGTCACCTATTTGGAACCAAAGATATTATATGATTGAAAGTGTCAATAAGGAAAATAAAACTAACACACGTATATAATATGATGCTTTGGAGGTGGAGATCATGGGACTAAGATGAGGCATGCAATGCTATTGGGATTCCTTTTGACTTTATATAATTTTTTCATTTGTATTGTGTATAAAAATTGTGTACCTATTTTGGATGTTTATTAGAAACATCTGATAGGTATCATCATCTTGTACATAAAATGACTTTTGGATTTATTTATACTACTAGTCTTCAGTAGTTTATTTCAATTTAATGAATTATTACTTCTTTTATTGAATTATTATTTTATTTACAATGTTATAAACTCTTCTAATGGGGGAATAGTCTCCTCGTAAACACACCTAAGACATCACCTCTAGGAATAATTGACTGGGATGTGGGGAGATGTGATTGAGGTCATGTGGCGAACCAGGTATGAAGCACCTTCGATTGGCATCCAAAACCAATATGTTACAAAGTTATATCATAGAGGTTCTTTTGTGTATTTCTTTACTATCTAGATATAATATAAAGAGATGATAAGTAATAAAAATTTGGTAATGAGTTGTTCTTGGGTATAGCTTACATGCATATAGGAAAAATACAAATAGCCTCAAATTTAATATTTATTTTTAGGATTTTGACTACTACAGTTGATTTGATTGAACCACTGGGTGGACCACATTATTTTTTATGATATTACGGATATAATTATGGGTTTTGTTTTAGAGGAAACCCGATGAGATGAGGGTATTCCCTATCATGCATCATTTTAAACATTTTCTAGAAATCATATTCCATGAATTTTGACATGGAATTTAGGGAACATTACTATTTCATGTTGTTGGGATATATGTCAGGATAGATATTCCTACTATTGTGATAGGTATATTGGGATGTGTTATTGTCTGGATTTGATGGATACCAAGATTTGGTGTTTGGAGAGTATAGGCCGTCACATATCAAAAAAATTTGAACCACAGTTTAACCTTATAAATTGAATTGTGATATACATGGGAATAATCATTAATTTGATTGGAAAATGAGATTAAATATTTGAACTCAATTGAATATGAATTCAAGTAAAATGAGATATAGACATGATTTTTTTGTAGCAGAGAACTTGAACAGGATAGACCTTAGTAGTGGGATTATGGTAGTGTCTCTCTATTATATAGGATATGTTCATCACCCCGAACTAACTCATGGAGAAGAATTTTGGGTGTATTCTTATAGAGAAAGAATTTTACATGTCCTACTTAAGTATCTACACATTTAAGATGTGTCATTTGATAATGATCATGAATTGAGGTGTGTGTTTGCCATTATAGATCCATGCCACCAAGACGAGCTCAAGTTGTATTATAGGAGGCTGGATATGATATTACTAAAAAGGTTGTAGTCTATGGGATACGAGAGGATCCTCCAGTTTTCCTCCCATGTCACAATTATTTGTATTGGACATAGGTGTTGAGGAATAGTTCTGTGAAGGATTTATGCAGTTCATGTAGTTTTTTCTGGGAGGCCCATGACCTCCCCCGACTGTGGAAGAGTTGAAAAATTAGTTTAAGTTGCAGTAGTTGTCCACATATTTGGGGGATGGTATACTAGAATCTGTGGAGTCATGGATAGGGTACATGATGTATATCTTCATCCACATTGAGATACCTCATGAGAGGAGGGTGAAACACACTACGTACTTGCTACTTGATTCTTACGATAGATGGTGTGATGTTACCACTCAGACTGATCTTCATCAAGAGATGGTATGGAGTGATTTTCAAATGGCCCTCTATGATTATTTCAATCCTAAGACATTTGGGCTGATAGAGCCTAAGATTTCTTACATCTGAAGCATGGTTCATGATTGGTTATGGACTACTCAGACCATTTTATAGAGCTCTAATGCTTCACACCTATTCTGATGGGTGACAAGATATGTAGATCCGGACTATTTAAGGATGGTATCAAGTATGAAATAAGATCATATGTAATTTTATTTTCTTTGAAAATTATTTCTATAATAGTGAATTAGTTAAGGATCATATTGTGTATCCTGAGAGAGACTGGGGGTGAGAAAAAAGGTGGTTTGGTATCTCAATCGGGTACTAGTTTGACTTGTAGAAGGAAGCATCATCTAGAGAATCCACATGGTATTTTTATCCATCATACCACACCGTCAGGTAGGTATGTGTGGGGATACCTATGCAGTATTCTATAAAATAATAGTCCATAGTGACTGAGGGACCCAGTTTAGTGTTGAGCTTGTGGAAACATTGTCCATGTACAATGCTTCTGCATAACATTTCCACCATTATCCAGTGAGAGGTGGTTTACACAAACTCGACATTTGGGATAAGGGTTTCAAAATATCATCAGAAACGTGGTTAGGTATAGCTGGTCAAACATGACATGGTGTTGGTGGTGTCCATGGTATCCATACCCCATGTTCATAACGATAGTATGGGGATCAATTTAGGGTAGACAAACTGCGTCATAGGGCCATGGTATGTGCTAGGCATACACATTAAAACAAAAAAGTGGGGATTAGGATGATAGGTCTTATACTATCAAAGGTACTATTATAATAGCCTCCAGTTTATCTAAATCACTTTTTTATATAGGTACTTCACATTGATTAATATTCGTGCCCATTACAGAGAATCAAGAGCTTAATGGTCAGTTATTTGATTACATCATGACTATTGAAACTTCTTTGGGAATTATATTGGAGTTTTTATGACTTTGCAGGGAGGGAACACTCGAGATTTATGGGTTTCACTAGGTATGGGACCTCTTCATCCATTAGATGAAAGGATTTGATATCATTGTTAGGAAGGACTAGCTGGTTATTCTTCTTATTTTTTGGACTGATATGACCAATGGGTGTTCCTTACATCACAAGAGTGTATAGAGTTCACTAACATGGTGAATGCGATATCTATCTGATTTGAGATAGACCAGAGCATCATGAGCTGGGTGGGATAATATTCTAGATTGCAAGTTTATATCTCAATGATCATTGGAAACTTCAAACTAATATTCCACCGTAGGTTTATCATTTCATGGCTATATTCCCAGATGGCTTCTCTGGATTACCTCAAGTGAGAGAGGTAGTGTCCCCTATCGAGCTAGTGTTAGGAGATGTACAAGTATCTATTCCTCATTTTAGTATGGCTTTGATGGAGTTGTAAGAGTACAACATGTATCTAGAGGATTTATAAGAAAATGGTTTCATCCAACCTTGAATTTATATATGGGTTTTACTAGTCCTTTTTTTCCAAAAGTTGGATGGTTCCTTAAAATGATGTTGGGATTACCGTAAATTGAACCAATTGATGGTTAAGAACCAATATCCTTTTTTGAGGATATGTGATCTATTCAACCATCCTTGAGGTCCTCGGTTATTCTAATAAATATATTCTAGATTCAGTTGTCATCTACTACTTGTTTTCCATTAGACGTACATCAAAATGCTTTCTAGAGTATGTATATTCTATAAGAGTATTTGGTTATGTCATTCAATCTCATGAACATGCCAACAGTCTTCATGGAACTGATGAACCAAGTGTTCAATCCATTCCACAATTCATTTTTGGTGGTTACCGTGGATGAAAAATTAGTGTATTATCATAATTAGTACGACCATGCCACCCATCTTGAGTTCATTTGGAATACACTGAGAGATCATTGTTTATATGATAATCTAACGAAGTGCCACTTTGGTATGGATTAGATTAACTTCCTTGGTCATATAATCTCAGAAACACAAGTATTAGTGGACCTATAGAATGTGTGATCTTTAGCTTCTTGGGAGCATCCCAATAATGTCTTTGAGGAGCAGCATATATTAAGATTGGTTGTTTACTAATGGAATTTAATACATGGATTCTCACAATTAAAATCACCATTAATGAGTTTAACTAACAATGGTGTTAATTATCTATGGTCATATTCCTACTAAGAATCCTTTAAAAAGTTGAAATGATAATTTACTTCAAATACGATAATGATTCTTCTAGATCTAGGTAGGATCTCTACTATGTACTACGATGCATCAGGTATCGGGATGGGAGAAGTTCTATACCATGGGTATCGAGTTTTTACGTATGGGTATTGGTATAAAATGACACATCAAAAGAAAAACCTAAGGCACATTCTTGAGTTATCTAATATTTTTCATGCATTGAGCTGTTGGAGACATTACTTACTACGAGAGAGTTATGTGGTGTATACGGACCACACAAGCCTCAAATATATAATTTTCACAATGTGATATAAATATGATGCATCCAAGGTGGTTCAAATACCTTTATTATTTCAAATTCAACCTTTCATATATTCCATGTAATGAAAATACAGGGGTTAGTTCCTTGAGGATGCGGACTCAGATACAGATAGTGTGGAAGGCCGATAGCATATGGTAGCTTATGTCATTATACTATGAGATTCACATGGTGGTGCATGGGTGTTAGGGGTAGAATTTCCTTTAATCATTTAATGTTACTTGTAGACTACTAGATGGTGTGAGGATGAGGTATAAATTAGACTTATAAGGCATAGATCTATGATAGAGTTTGGTAGATGAGGATCCTATTCATGGATGGATGTAGAGGATGATGAGATCTTGTATGTACATGGCCGAGTATTGGTTTCAGTAGACATGTGCGAGGATTTGATGTGGGATTTTCATGCTTTATATTGGGATGCTCAGTAGGGTGTCACCAAGGTGTATCAATATTTACATAATCAATATTGGTGTATGTCTTTGAAAAGAGCTGTATCTAGTTTTTTCATGACGTGTTCCACATGCCAATAGATGATGGTAGAACACCAATGATCAACCAAACTATTACAGAATCCATCCATTTCTGATTGGAAGTGGAATAATGTCATTATGGAATTAATTAGTGTTTTACTGAGGTTTATATGAGGTAATGATATTTTATGGGTTGGTGTGGACAAATTCTTGATGGTCACTCCCTTTTTAGCTATCATGGAGACCTTTTCAGTTGATGAGCCTTAGTGGTTATATATCTGTGAGATAGTAAAACATCATGGGGTCCCATAATTTATAATTTTAGATATAGACAATTATTTTACCTCACATTTTTTGAATGTGGTATAGAGGGAGTTGGGAACTCATGTGCTTCTGATCACAACATACCAACCCTAGATAGATGGCCAGTCAGAGCACACAATTTAGGTGCTTGAGGACACGTTGTGAGCATGCATCCTAGAATTTGAGGGTTCTTGGAAGATGAATATACCCATGGTTTAATTATTATACAATGATATATTTTAGGCTTTTAATTAGATATCACCATTTGAGGCTTTATATAGTAGGTCATTCTGATAACCCCTGTGTTGGCTGGAGGTAGGAGAGGCATCTATGATGGGAAGTCATCTTGTTCAGGAGACTACAGAGTCGGTTAATTTGACTTGAAAGTAGACGGATAATATGAAGTCTCATAAAAATTCATATATTAATCACTATAGATGACCTATAGAGTTTGAGGTTAGGGATTAGGGTTTCCTACGTTTTTCACTATGTCTAGGTCATACGAGGATTAATAGACAATGTAATCATTCCCCGAAATATGTCAGGCCATTCGAGATTCTGGAGGTAGTAAAGATAGTATCTTATAATATGTAGTTCGCTTATATGTACTAGGATATGCATGATGATGTCCTTGTTTCTCAACTGTGACGTTACTATTCATACATGTCTCATACCAATCAACCTAGGGGGTTTAGTTACTGGTATATGTGTCCTTTGAAAAGAATTGTATAATTATTATGGATCATAGTATGAAGGATCATTGAGGTATTTCCATTCCATTAGTATGTATTCTATGGTAGAAATACTAGGTATAAGACAAGACATGGGAGTGGAATACTGATGCTCGATCACAGTGGTCATTTTTATTCTCATATCATTCATCACTACCCTTGGAATGGATATTCACTAATTAATTTTTTAAGGGGAATGTTTGTATGATCAGGATTCTAATTTGATTTATATATTCCTTTTTTCTATAAATTATTATATTAATAGAATAAATATGGCATAACAAGACCACTAGTTGAGTTTGTAGAGAGATTTTATGTTTCCAGGGCTATTATGTATATAAGAACCCTTGTTTTGGGTGAAAAGAGGATGCCACACCATTAGTAAAAAAATGTGCTGGTTGGGACACATGGTTGTGCAGCTAGGTTTGTGTTTTTTTAAACATGTAAGTGGATATTCAAATGTTTAGTGTATGGTTAGTAAAATATATGATATACCCCAATCATATAGGAATCTATTCCTAGTTTGTGCATGATTTGCTAAACTGTTCCCATGAATCGTGTGACCTATTTTTTTAAAAATTCTAAATTTTTTTTAAATTAAAAATATATTAAAACCACAAAAACTATTTCATTCCTATGTAAATCAAAGGGAATCCTAGGATAAACACTCACGATGTTATAACCTTGTATTTGAGGTAGATCGTTTGTCCATGCTCTGATTCTAGCTTGATATATCTCATTGGATCTATAGTCGTAAGTCCTTAATTTCTTTTTAGTCCTCCATTCTTTTGGATATCAGTTGTAATTTTTGGATATGGATTCAAATTCCCTAATTTCATGTTTTTTTCATTTCATTTTATTTCATCCAATATAGGTTGAATCAAGAGCCGATATTGGATAAGTTATGTAGCACAAACCAAATGAATGTGGTCTCATGGCCTTCTTTTTTGCCAGGATGTTTATATATTTCATCATGTTTGGAAGCCATTTTCTCGGTGTCACATGAAATAAAATCATTTCCTAAAATTACTAGGAATTTTATAGGTGATTATAAAGACTTTTTGATGTTTTATAGGTTGAATACCATAAATTTGAGGCACCCCTTTGGTGTTGTTATTAAATGGTCTATTTATGGATTTTGGTCATGGATACCTAGAGTGTTTCTCTTCTCCCATTGATATGTGAGGTTTAATTTAAATTTATAATTGAAATTAATTTTTAAATTGATAAATTGTATAATTATTTGTGAATTAAATGTATTAAAAGGGATGAGATTAGTGGGCATGACCTTTGGTCTATATCCTTTTATCATGTTTTTCTTTTGTTTCATTAATTGGGTTTCCCTTGTGAGTTATATATAGATGATGATACGTAATTGTTTTTTAAGCATTAGAAACTTTTTTTAATGTTTTTATGAGCTGAGATAAATGATATATATTCAATTTAACTGATTATTATTCTTGTGATTCTTTTTGTATTGAAAATACCAATGTGAGTAATTGAAATTCCAAGCCTTGTAAGGTTAACAAATGCTTGATTTTAATTTTGACGTGAGCTTGAAATGTGGGATTCTGGGTTTGACTGAGGAATGTTTAATGAAATTTTAATAGTGAATTTAATTGATTAAATTCATAATATACATGTGTAAATCATTGATCCAATTTATGGATTCCATAGATAGACTCATAGTACTAGTGAATTATATACCTCGGGTGAATCTTGGATCCGATTGAAAGGATTAAATGGATTGAATCATTGGACTAGTTAATTGTATTACATGGTAGAATCAATGATCCAATTAAAGGATTCCATGGATAGAATTAATATATTGAACAATAATTATCCATGGGTGTATCATTTATCCAAATGAAGGATTCTAAGGAAAGACTCCTTGAGGCTTTATTTATATGTTGAGTGAATCATGGATCCAAATAAAGGATTATCGCAATGAACTCAAAATATATCTTTGACATTATACTCTATGATAGATAAATGGGGCTTCCATAAAAGACCTCAAGGGAGAGTCTCATTTGGAAAAGATGTTACCACACCTAGAGGGATTCCAGGTTCCTGAGAGGTTCATCTAGATGGGATGGTAGGGTGGTGGTGCATAACTAACCTGGGTGATACTTGAATTCCAACTTTTCAATTTTAAGTATGAGCACATGTTTATATCACACCTGTAGGGAAACCTAAATTCTACCTTAGTAATGACAATGACGATCTCTGGTTCCAGATTGAACTAATAATAAAAGAATAAATTAATAATCTTCCAATCTAAAGAACAATCATGGATTCGAACATGACTCATGTTTTTTTAGATAGCCTATTTTATAATATGTAATAATTTTGACTATATTGGGTATGTCGGGCTTGAGCAGGATCTAAAGACATATAAATTCAATGAGATTTAATTGTTAAATTAAATTGATTAAAGGAGATGGATCCTTACAAAGGATTACTTCCTTGTGTATTATTATATTGCATGGACAATTGATATATATATTTACTGACTGATTAGAATAAACATTGTGTGGTTTTCATACATGGATTATATCTCACACCCTTTTTGGGTCACCTTTTTTGACACAAACATTTTATATGATTATAGGTGTCTATATATGAAATCACTATATGAAAAGTACGTGATATGCTGCTCAAATGAAGGAAAACATGGGGTCAAGATGAGTCCTGCAATGATACATTAATTCCTTAGTACTTTCTATACTTTTCAGAAATTAATTATGAATGACTATTGTGTACTATTTTTTTCAATTTTATTAGAAACATATGACATATATCATTATCTTTTATATGACACGACTTCTTGGTTTGTTTATACAAGTTTACTTCCGCCATTTATTTCTATTGTATGGTTTACTACATCCAATATTGAATTTTTTTATTTCCACAATGTTACAATCTATTAATGAGGGGACAGTCTCGCCAAATACACACCTAGTCCCACACTACTAGGTAGAAACCTATAGATTTTAGGGAGATTCAGTTGATGATATGTGCCCAACTAGGTACTGAGAGAATTTGATTGGAATCAGGAACTACTTTGTTATACAATGATTTATTAAAGATGATAATGACTATTATTCTCAATCATGTTATATTGTTTTATGCCCCTTAGTCATCTTCTTACTAGGATTTTACTTTATAGATTTATTCTATATATATATATACTCCATATACTACATGTACTAAGAAAAACATGATATTTATAATGAAATAAACGTATATTATAAATAAAATTTTATGTTTTATTATTCATAAGTTATATATGTGCCAAATTTTCCCAAAACACTAAAACATTAAATCATTTTTTTGTAACTATAATATTTTTATTTTATTTCAAATGAATTAAGAGTCATTTAAGAAAAACTAAGGTCACTATAATCTCACATGATCTAATCATATTCATAACTTGTGTAATGAAAATATATGAAAAGGGTTATCTTAAACACTCATTAAGGAAGTAATACCATAAATTATTAGATCGTAAACATGAATGTGAAGATGATGATGGAATAAATATATAAATAAGGGATAATAAACCAATTTATGTTAATCAAAAATCTTGATAGATCCACATAAGATCATAAAAATATAATGAAGAAAAAATAATGCAAAAAACACATAACAAATGAACATGAAATAAGGTGAATCATACATGAAAAATGAATAATCATTAAAATATGGCCTTTCTTGGAAATAAAATGCATCTTGTATGTTAGAATAACATAATTTTTTTAAAAAATAATTCATAACTTGATAAAAAAGAAAATGTGGCACATCCATATGCATGTAAAAACATATGTAAGAAAACCCATTATGACCCTAGCTATTAACCTAACTCATTATGTCCACACTTGAAAATGTTACCAAACAGATCATGCCCACATGTGTGTTAACAAACCCATTATGTCCACAACTGGAAAAATAAATATATATAAACTTAAGACTATGTATTATGAGGGTTATATTGGACACCACCTTTAAATCATGATTTTTATTTTTCTACATTAAATCAATCATAATCATATCTAAATGATCCCATAAAAAATTACTAGTTTCATTTAATTATAAAAAACACCACAAAACATAAAAATATATTTTTTCATGGATTTCATTTTTAAAAGGAATCATAACATAATATAATATGTTTGAAGATAAAAACATCATTTTAAGAGAGATTAACCTTCTAGGGAAAATTAATTTAAAATAAAAAAATCACAATATTATTCAAACATTGTTATAAAATATTAAGTTCAAATTACATTGAGAAACTAACATTGAGGATAGAAATAGAATTATTTTGAAAAAATGTTAAAAATATTAGAAATAAAATATATTTGACAATAAAGTTTCCTAATTGAATCATATGGAATATGTGTTAAAATATTTTATTTTTAAGAGATAGAAAACCCTTTTCTTTAATATTTTGAAATACAATTATTGACATCAAAATATGATTATTATAAATTAAATAAAAAAATTGGTAAATTAAATTTTCATGATTATATAAAATAGAAAATATTATCCATCCCAAATTAGTGGAAGAAATTGTAAGGATGGAAAATATGTACATGGAAGAAAACATCTATTAGTGAAAATGAGAGTTATTCTTAACAATGATGTACTTTTATTTTTGAAAAATGCTATATGAGATTTGGATATTGATAATGAGATATATGTTCATCAAATAAAAAATGGAATCACCTATACATTGAGTTAAAGTGATGATCTATGTATTTTTGAAATTTATATTCACATAATGAAGTCGAAGTACTGATGAATCTGAAATTGATTTTTTGATAATGCTAACAATTCAATTTCATTCAGTATATTTCACTCAAAAAGCCTATATAATATACATAGATATCTTATTATCTAATTATAAAATAATTAATTACATATCCCAATTTTTACCATCATTAATATGGATACCCTATAATTATTAAAGGTGGGTATTAAAAATTATGGAAAATAAAAGAATGATTTTCGTAGCATGACATCAATAGAAAAGGGATAATGAAATTGATTAATGATAGAAAAAGATATTATCCCAATAATAGGGATTCATTACGACTATAATGTATCAATTAATAACATGTTTATCCATAATCACATGTAAATAAATGGCTTATTATAATGGAAGTTCTTATATTTAAAAGAAGAGGGAGAGAATCTAGGTTTGATTTTGCCAGCATAATAGCAATTCAAAACGTTTTATAATATGTATTTCATAGAGTAAAGGGTATAATTTTATCAGCATAGAATAATATGGACATTAAATTGTTGATTATTAGAATAATAATGCATACTCAATTGAAAACATAAGGGCTATCCCAAAATATTTTCTTGATTCAAAATGTGGATGAGGAGAATCCTTACCTTTATATGAAGATTCTAAAATCATCATAAGACTACATAGAACATTATGAACACATTATGAGGGATTTATAATGATACTAGGAAATAATCATCATGATTAAGGCCATTTTTGTGGAGTGGGATGAGATAAATAGTGGAAGTCTGATGATTTTATAGGGGAATGAGATGATCTTTTCTATGAAAAAATGTTAGGTAAGTGGTAAGAAGGGAATCACATGGGAGTTCGGTAGGTTAAGTGAGTTAGGTTATTGATGTGATGAAACTATATTTTAGATGTGTGAGATTGAATTTGACACCAATAATAGTTTTATATAAATTTTATGAGACCTTTTTAATCATTTAATAATATAAATAATTTATTTACCCATTTACCCCTATTAATCTTGAATAAAAAATAATCATTTTAATTATTTTATTTCTATAAATATAAGATGTCCAGTATTACAAATTTTTTATATGAGAAATTTTTCTTACAACATTTTAATTAATTATATTTATGAATATTAAAAAATAAAATTTAAATTAAAATAGATAATGAGTAAAAAAACTTTTTTTGTAGAAAGAAGACATTTTACAATTATAGATTTTTAATCTTATTTAGTACTGATTTATAATTTAATTTGTGTTAAAATATTTTATACATTTTTATAACCCATATTAGATTCATTAATTAAATTATTTTATTTTAAATTATTTTATTTAATTTCACTAATATTACTAAAAAATGATTTCCAAATTAAATTGTTTACCATTATTGTGTTACATAACCTTAATCTTAAAAATATAATTTCAAACATAAAAATGAGATTTAATTGATTAAATAATTTTAAAATTACTATCTCACATATAGTATTGAGTTAATCAAATTACCATTTGATGAGTAGGAAAAACTAATTTTAAATCAAGCACAAGTATTTCAAAAAAACCCATTTTTTTATAAATTTTATTTTAATAAAATTTATTTATTATTAATATATTGTTATCAAATAAATTAAATATAATTAATTTAAATCAATTTATATCATTTAGTTAGTGTTTATTTAATAATAAAATAATGAAATTACTTAATTTCATCTCATTATTATTAATGAAACAATAAAAATTAAAAACTATATTCATATATAACAATATTTTTTCCTTGAAATTTATCTTAATGGGTTTAAAATTTCATCAATCTATTTTTATAGATTTTAAATTAAATAATAATATATAATATTTTACTAAATAATCTCAAAAATATTAATTTATAAAATGGTGTCTAGTTTAGAAATGACAAAATTTTAAATATTTACAAGAAAAGAAATTATTTTAAGAAAATATAAAAAATAAATCCTATGAAAATTTTGTTCTTAGGAATTAAAAAATAATAATATATCACCTTTAAATTCTAAAAATTTTATATTTTTTTTAAATAAAATATATATTAAAAAAATGAATTCTACTGAAAAAAACCTTTTCAATATTTACTCATATTAAAAATTTACCTATTGAAGGTATTAACTATTAATGGTTTACCATAATAGTTTTTATCATATATTATTTTAATGATGTATTATTGTGTTTTGGTCTATTTACATTGGGTGTAACATATGAAACTTGTGAGAGAACATATAATTTATTTTAATGTATTCAGAATCCTGGGTCATTACATAATAAATGTGAATATTCTTGGTGAACACTATTAATTTAGAAGAATGAAATATTTAATGTTCATTGAGGAAAGTCATTGGACTAAAAACAAGTTACTCAAGGAGGGGATAGTTTGGAAACCAAGAGGTAGTGATATATTTCAACAAGTGTAATATCAAATAGCTAAAGATTTTTTAGGACTTATAATGTAATACATATCTAATATATACACGATTAAAATTAAACATGTTGTGAATATAAATCATATCTTAGTATATGGAAATTGAGATGAAAAAACATTCATTATAATTGTAATGTAATAATCATAAAAAAATGAAATGGATACCATGAAAAAAAAATAAAAAAAAATGAAATTCAATCAATGTAATTGATCGGAACATGGAAGGTAATACACTATATGAAATAAAATATGATGTACAATATCAAACATGTCTCACAGAATTGAATATGAGACAAATAAACTCTTATAAAATTGGTAACATCTAAATCAAAACCCATGAAGGAGAAAGTTATTTTTAAATAACATCACATAACATAAAAGATAATTCATTCTAAAATATAATAAATATGTATTATATATACCATATAAATTTAAATTTATAAATAATAATATTCATGTATAATGAAATATTAATTGAGACCAAGAAACCCATTCTATATAACATAATCATTGAGGAAAGAATGATTTGATAATGCAGTTATTTGGAATTATTTTAAAATAACCTAAATAATTTTTGAAGTAAAAAATATTCATTAATTATAATAAATCAAACATGGATTAATAGATTTCAATGAGATTTTTTTAAATTTAATGAAATAAAATTGAGTTAGGAAAAATATATACCTTAATTCATGGATTTTACTACTGTTCATGAAAATAATATATAAAAAATAAATATCTTAATCACATATTTCAAAAACCATAATCATATATATAAACATTAATAATGGTCATTTTTAATTATTCTTTACATGTATATTTGATGGTTATTATCTATTTTAAATGTTTGTTGTGAGTAATATAAATAGTTTTAAATGAGATTCATAATTAAGGTGTTTTTCTTCCATTTTCTCCCAAATTTCATTATTCCTAAATAATTATATGTGCTGGAATTTATTTTTTAGAACTAATTTTAAATTTATAATATCATTATATGGTACTTTTGGTAATTGAACATATAGAAAAAAATGGAAATAAGCATGTTCCACTAGGTTTTAATAAATAAACGATTGCAACTTAACTAATCAGTTTAATATTAATCTTACCATTCAATAAAGAATAATAAAATATGAATTTTATAATTTATATAATATATTATTAGAAATTATTCTCACATATTCATACATGATATTATTTTATAATTTTCTCAAGTAGGGGCTTAGAAGAATCTAGATGAGGACATACTATAATTAATTGATGATTATGATTATGAAGGAGGGTTCCTTTGTAATAGTATAATTTTTAAATAATAATAATAATTAGATAAATTTATGTTGTTTCAACATTTTTCAAGAGTTTTTAATAATAAAAATGAAACTATAGGAAAAACAAGATACAAAACATTATAGTTATTGTAGTCCATAAAACGAACGATTAATGTTTTAATTTCCATATAAAGGACATGAAAATATAGAGGAATAAAATTTTTATATTTATTAATATAATTATATTAGTTATAATACATTCATTATTTAATATCACAGTTATATACATTAAAGACATGACTTTGTGAAAAAATTATGATGTCGCTTCATAGAGGTAGTAGTCTGCACGGTGCATAAACGTTAGTTTCATTTTTGAATATGGAAAATGTGAAAGGTTGTTAATATATATTACATTATCAATATAAAATTCCATAAAAATTATGGAATTCAATATAATTAATTTATAAAGTTACATTTTGAAAAGTAATAATGAAATGGAATGATTTTATGGAAAAAGTTCTCACATTGAGAACATATGCTTTCCCTTGGAAAAAAATGGTGGTATTAAGAAAATATATTGTGGAATAGGATAACTTAAAAGGAATAGGAATTTATGAATATGGAAAAAAAATATTTTAATAAGAAATATATTTAATGTGTGGTCTTGAAGGGGTGATTAGAATCCCCTTTTATAAGTGGTGATAATAGAATTGTTGTAAATATTACAAATCAATATAATGAGGGAACATGTTTCACATGTCATGATCAACCCAATTTTGATATTTGTATAGTGAAGTATGATTTAATAATTTCCAAACCTAAATAACTCACTTCTACACATTTTTTAAACATGTTTCGAAGTCCTTTACTCTTGTAATTTTCAATTTAAACATTTATGGTTTTATATAAGAGCATTTTTACCTAATTAAATAACATTTATTTAATAAAAAATATCCCTTACTAGATATCATATACCTAATGATTCCAAATATTAAATCAATTTTATTATATATGGTTTATATCGGCAATAAAATAACTTTTTACATTAATGTGTGTAATTTATAAAAACTTATTTTCAAAAAAGAGTATTTTAAAATTAGAACTAATGGGTTGGATCAAATCATCAATGGTTTTGATTTTCATAATTAAAAATTACTTATATTAAAAAATAAATAGTGTGTGGATTTCATATTAACCATATGTAAAATTTTACCAAAAAGGTTTTTATTAAAAAAACACAAAAATAGTATCTTTTATTTGAAAAAATTACTTATTTTCACAATGTGATAAACATAGGTTTTATAAATTCATAATGTTGTTAATAATTTATAGTTCAACTATATAAAATTAATATATAAGTAATTTAATATTATTATAAATTTTTAGGTTTTTTCTTATATAAGGATAAATTAATAAAATTATTAGTTTTTATAAAAACTATATTTTTCACAATTCACTTAAAAATATACTATTGAAAAAACATCTAAAAAAAACAAAAAAAAACATTTACATGATTAATATATAAATTTAGTTATTATTCTAAGTTTAATATTATATTATTTAAAATGTATTGATTCAAGTAACAATACTATAGATAAAGGAAAACTGATTTTATTGAAATTTTCCCTTTTAATACAATAATTTTTCTTTATAATATCTTGTACAAACTTATATTTAAATACTATATATTTTTTTTCTTATATAGGTTTTATATTTTTATAAATTTCATAAATAATAATTTGATGATTTTTTATGTTTGGAATTTCCTGTGAAATAATATATTGAAAACATTTAGTTTTAAAATTATATAAAATTTAATATCATAGGGTGATATAACATAATGATATTAAATGGATAAAAATCACTAGATAGTGGATGGAATAGAGAAGGTTCACTTTATTATTGTCATCCCTACCTCATATTACATCCTATGAGGAACAAAAATAGAATTTGTTGGGAAATGAAAGAGGAATAACTAGGAAGAGGAAGAACCAGAAAAGGGGTCATGTCCATTATGTGATTTCTGAAAGGACTCCCCCTTATTTTCTTATCACATTTAAATATAACTATATTGTTACCATTTTTTATGAAGTAGAACAATTAAATGTGTGAACTACAAGTTCGCACCATGATTTATACATATTGGGAACACCACTATGTCTATCTATTTCACTCAAAGACTCTTAATTGTCACAACATGCATATATAAATTATGTAGTAGTTCAGTTGCGGAGTAGCCCATCCCCCAAGTCATCTTTATGGGTAACTCTTAACTCAAAATAAAATTAAAACACAATAAAAATACATGAGTTTCATAAAAAAAATTAAATATTTTCTCACTCTAAATTTGGTCTTAGATTTTACAATATGAAGACCATATAATAGAACATACTTGTTCTATACAACCACAATACAACCTGAACTTTCATCCATACTGAGTGTCCCTCTCCCCAATATACCAAACATTATTATGCAACTTAAAATATCTTTATCAAAACCAATATTACAGAGTAAAAATTCTACCCAAAACAACAAACTAATTCTTTATTTGGGAGCACCCCACCATTGGAATCTTTTACCTTTTTAAATTTCAACCCATAGTCTCGATATCCTAACGGTACTTTTTTTACTATCTTCCCAAAACCACATTTTCCAAACATAATACACCTTCATTTCCCACATCCCTTCAAATGATCAACTTATGGATTCAACATACATAGTTACTATAAAATGCAGGAATATATCTCGATACTCACATATATCATGCATCACTGCCAACCAGTCTCCTCACAACCCATATTCAAACAACCTAGAGGATCCAATAATTGTCTGTACCCATAGAAATATCTAAATTTTTATAGTCTATTCCATCATGTTTCACTCAGATATCAATGTCTGATTGACTACCTCTTATATTGAGGTCATCATAAATATTTTTACCTATAGCATGATAACAAGAAGTAAATTGTCCATTAATATTCACACCATGGAGATGTTGTATCATTCAATAGATAGTAAAAAAAAAATTTATTTGAAAATATTAACATAATATATGACATGTGTTTCTTATTTCTTAAATTACATGACATCATGGTCTTAATCCAAAATCAATGACTTAGGGAAAAAGTAAATAATGAACATAGTCTCATTGTCCATCCATATCACCCCATGCATACCTTAAAATACTGATACATACCATTAGTTATTAATTACTCCATAATGATTATGGGTTTAAAAATTAAGCCTTGGCAATGGGGTTGTCTTAATATGATGAAAAATATAATTAAAATACTCTATCTAATACTCTGTCAAATGTTCCCCCCTCTCCATGGAATAAAGGATAGTTCTAAGACTATAAATATAATGTAAAAATTGACATGGATGATTTGGAAACCCAACATTCACATTCAATTAACTAAATAACCCTAAATAAAAGCATCCTAATCTATAAATACTTCCACAACCAATATTCTTTTTCTGATTATTCCCCATACTCCTACGACCATTATGGAAATCCATCCTTCCTCATGGCCTCTACATGTGGCTCTTGCTAACCTCCCCTCTCAGGGGACCCATCTATCACATACCCTAACATCACCACATATGAAACCTCCTGAAAATAAAATAGAGTAAATCTATTATCAATCACATTGTGAAATAGATGTAATGATTAACACAAATATAATAGTTTAAATATCACAAAAAGGGATTGTTTTTAATGTAAACTCATATCACTAACCATACACTTACCTACCACATCAATGTCACATAACATCCATCCTCATGACCCCTATGTCTACCTATATATTATTTATGAACCACATACAACATATATATGTTGGATCAAATGCCCATAACATAAATAATAACATAAGTAGGTTGACTACATTGAATCCCCTAATAAATTATATAGTGAAACACTATTTAGTCGTTGTGGAAATTTTAAATAGCCTAACCCCTTTTATTTCGAGAAACACTACATTTCACTAGTGTACATGAGTTGAATTACATAAAGATACAATATTGGAAAACATAATTTAGCTTGTTGTTCATGATTTAATCATCTCACTCCATTCTATTTACCATGTTCTCATGAAACAATTTGAAGCACACAACTTTTTTATTTGATATCTTAATGATTAAAATGGGGCAGGAATAATATTTATTTCCTATAAGGGAAAATTGTATAGATAAAAAATGAAATAACCTTAAATACTAATCAATTATAATAATATAATTAAACTATGGAAATGGAATTAAAATCAATAGTTCCATATTCCCAATTAACATGGACTCTTATTCTATTAGAATCTGGAGAGACAGTCAACAAAATATCCATCCAATGATTTGAAACATTCATAGAAATAAAAAGAACCATATTTCAAATAAAAATTTAAATTTTTATATCCCCTACATATTATAACATGGACACAACTAGACATGAATTATTTTTTTTTAAAAAAACATGCCCAGGTACTAACAAGAAAATGTGCTCTCACATGACTTATTGATGTGACCATCAAATTTCACTCTAATCATTAAATAGAAAATATATACAGTGCACTATAGACATTTTTACGTACACACTAATAATTACTAACTTGTATTAAGGGTATATGGGGTGATGGTGAGGAGACTATACCTATAACGACTCAATATTTTAAACTTAAATATCACATATTTTTTTCACAATCATTACATTTTCCAAAAACACACCCAAGGAATGTAATAGTATTGTTTCATTAGAGACTATAAAAATATAATTTATTTTATTGAATATCATAGAAATATCCTCCAATGATATTTTAACTTAGTACTCTTCTTTCAGATAATCTATATAAATTATTTCTTATGACATAGGTAAGGAAACATAAAAATTGTGGTTATCAGATGCTCAGTAATGGTAAACATAATTGATATCGATAGATGATCATATAAAATTATAAAATATAGTTAACCCCTATTTACAAACATTAAAATTACCTAAATGTTTTGGAATAATTAAACATTATACAAACATATACCAAAATACCATTCTAGTCTAGGGCCTTTAGAAACATGGAAACATGAACATTAGTACATAAATGAGGTAAATTATCTCCCAATAGGTTTTTATTGACCTAGAACCTTATTAGACACCTGGAAAAAAATTATTCACTACCTGGATAAGGAAATATAAAAATAGGTGACCTCAAATACTCATTAAGTGTAATCATGGGATACATTTATTTATAAACATAAGCATAAGGGTGTGAGAATATCATCAAGAAAATATAAGATCATACACTACATAGAAAATATCATGGAATAAATATTTTATTTTCATAAGACATGATTCATAATGAAGTAAAAATCATATTCCATGAAATAATAACATATTAATAAGACATGGAATTGTGTAAAACACATAAGAATGAAATGAGTTTCATATTCACGAAGGCATCATTTCTAAGACCATCTTAGTGGTCACTGTTCATTTCTATAGACATTATAGTTTCATGAGTTCTATCCTACTAACATTATAATAGTCATGGTTCACTCCCATATCCAAATAAGTAATCAATGTTCACACCCAAGATCATCTTATTAGAATGAGGTCACTCCTTATACAATTATAGTATATCTCAAGAGATATATAACATTAAATAATTCATGGTATGGAGACATAGGTCCCACCCAATAAATAATGAAATCATACATACATGGGCCAAAAGATCATAAATGAACATTTTATAACCCATGAAATGAAATTGGTAACATAAACATTTAAACATATCATAACCAGTGGAAAGAGATAGGTTTCAAAACCATTTCTTTATAAACGTTATCTGTTAAATGATGTAGATTTCAAATGAATATAAACAGTGAAAGAGAAATAGGTTTCATAACATCCGGCCATCAAAACATAATCAGGTTAGATAAATAATATGAATGTAAACATTGAATAATTACCAATAAATACATGATTAACCCTAATCGCTATTATCTTATAGGTCAAATAATTTTGAAATATCATTTAAAATAGTACTTGTGTAAAATATCATTTCTTCTTTAAAAAATGATTTTTATTACATAAAACCTTTTGAAAAAAATATTTCTTTGAAAATAGATTTCAATAAAAATAAAAGAATTTTTTATAATAATAAATCAATTTTAAAATATTATTTCGTTCAAAATGAACTTCAAGTATCTTTTGAAAACATTTTAGAAAACATGGTTTTTGAATACAATAGATTTCCGAATGAATAAAGAGGTGGTCATATTTGAAATCAAATCATTATCTTAAGTACCAAAGAGTGTAAAAATGGTATTAAGAATGAAAATATTATGAATATAAATATGAGAAGGAAGATTATGAATATTATTGAATTATGGATCATAATATTTTATCAATAGAAGCACAAATATAATCAATCTTGAAAAAAAAATGATGAGATTATCTAAATAAACTATTATAACATAGTGATTGGGATCATAATCTCCATGTAAGAAAAATGAATTATACTAAACATAATATTTCATGAAAATAATTATATTAATGTTATAACATGTAAAATATAAGTATAGACACCTCTGATACAAGTTTAGGTGAATAACAAAATAGGAGTCTCAAGGAAGGTAAATTGAGAAAATAATGTTTTAACAATTTGGTAGCAATTGAAAGTTAAACCCCATGAAAGAAGGATTATAGAATGGATATATGAATAAAAATTAATTTAAGTATATGATAAATAGTAATGAATCATGGGAAGAACGTACAACAAAAAATAAAATAAAATATTGGCGAAGATGGATTGTATCTCATGGAAATTAAAAGTGAGAAGAAAATCCCCTTACCTTGTGTCTTGAATCCCTCTATACTCGTACAAGATGACTATATAATAAATAAAAGTTTATTATAAAAATTTTATAGAAATATATTCTAATATATATTAACACATATTCATTTATTATGAAATTATATTACCTGCTTGATAATGATCATATGTTAAGGTTTCACTTCGTATAATATTCACTTTGTTCTATACATGTGTCGTAATTTGTTATATCATTGATCCTTATACATATATAATGATTCAAAAATGATGAAAATTATTTGAATTTCAGTTCTATCCAGTTTATTTATATTATAATAATATATATCATAATGAATTTTGTAATAGAAAACACCGTTTATGGTGACGTTAAGTCATACGTACACATGAACACGGTTTTCAGTATTTATTGTCATATTAAAAAAAGTATGTAAATGAAATATATATATATGTTGATATATATATATATCATTATTAATTCATTGTGAAAATATAATATATATTATAAAATTTTATCAATTCTATCCTTAATACATATTATGGGGTGTTTGAACGAATCATATCGCTTTGAGGTGGCGGTAGTCCATAGTTCCTCAAACGAGATAATAAAATCGACACTAAATAGAAGATAAAAAAGATGTGTATTTTAAAAATAATTAGTATGATTAATGACATAGTAAATAAAATATATTAAATATATAAATAAATTTTCCATCATAATGGCCACCATTATTGTTTTTAAATGAGAAATGAACAATCATTGTTTTATTTAGAAATAGATTATCGTACCATGAAACAATATGTTCAACATCCATTAGATAGAGCTTTGTGTATGTGTAGGTCTTAAAAATTCATAAAAACATCCTAGTATATATTGGATACAGGTTTTTTTCAGAAATAATGGAATAAAGAGAGTGTAGGGGTGAATAGGGAAAATAAAGGAATGGATATTGAATGACGACATTACCTCTTAATTGGGAAACTCTTTTTGTTTTATTCCAAAAGTATTATTTGAGAATATTTCATCACAAAGGGAGGATTTGTAGTCAACAGGAAGATTTTTTGGAGGATACAATGGAATATTTTGGATGAATGGAATGACACTGAGAGGTTTGAGGAATGGGTAGATGTTTGGGACTTTTGAAGGGAAGGAAAATGACTTATTTGGAATTTATAGAAACAATTTCAGTGTTCACATGTTATTACATAAAAAAATTAATACAAAAAAACCAATCTCAATATTGGAAGGTTTATGGAAGAAATAGGGATAAAAAATGGGTGTTGAGAAATATCCTAGGTCATTTGTGTAAGTCTGTAAACACACACTTTCGAATTTATAACTAAAATATTATATGTATTTTTTAATATAAAAGATAACAAAAAATATATTATATTATAAATTCAAAGACCAATTATAGTATATGTTTTAGAGTATTAAAAAAATAGTTCATTAAATATTTTATTACAAAAAAAACATAAATATGCATTTAATTATTTATTCTCTAGCTTTTTATTAGCCCTTAAATACTCTTCAGTACATGTGGTCACCTAAGGATATACATTAAAAGGGGTGATCTAAAATACAAGTAAGAGAATTGATATATGAAATGTAAAAATGGGGGAGAACAATAATAAAAAAGTAATATAATCATGAACCTGAGAAGAAGAATAAATAAAAGACATGAAATGTGGCAATGCATAAAAATTGAAACATCATGTCTTAGTGGTTAATTACCCCACATAGTTGTGAACAATGATAAGATCATGTTCATACATAATTTTCCATTAACTAATTATATTCATCACTTCACCCAATGCATTGGAGAATTGTATAAATACAGGTTCACCTGTCACATCATAAAATTCATATTGCACTATATAATTCAGTGTGCACCCGTCACATCATAAAATTATCATTATCATGCATGCCACATAAAAAAAATGTAAATATTAAACAAAAAACAACCAATGAAAGTAATTTGTTTCACATAATAAATATAAAATTCAAAAAAATGTGTCTCTCAAAATAAATAGGGGATATCATTCTTAACATAATACAATCAACGATGAGTGAAGTAGAAACAACCATTGTGAAGTAAAAAAGAGAGTGTTTATTAGTAAGAAGAGTTATTTCAGAAAACATTGGGTTTGTAAAAAACACAATTATAAAATATTTATATCCCAAAATAGGTAAAATAATTATTGGAAATAACTTTTATGGAGTTACCATACCCTAAATGGAGTGAAAGAGGGAGAACCCGAAGAAAGAAAGTTGGGTTCAAGAATTTCTCTTACCTTGTATCTGAATGATTTATTCACATTAATTTCGTATATAACCACATTATATTAAATAATTAAAAATTAAAGAATGTGTTTTCCATTAATATAGTTCATTATGGTTTCATTATGTTATTTTACTAGACTCTTAATGATTTATAGAGTTTAAATACATTGTTTAAGAATGTTTGTTTATACAGTTTTCTAGAGTGGTTGACTTGTATTCATAAGTGGATGTTCGTGTATAACTTGCATGATCATAAAGAACTAATAATTCATACTATTAATGATATTTCAGGAGTTAAATGATCTTATAATGAATTATGTTATATATCTTGTGTATGAATCATTATATATGAATTTAATGATGATCATTTGGATTAATTCAGCCAGTTTTTTGGCCACAACGAACTTGTTTTATTTAATCATTTAGTAATATGCGCATAAGATAGTACCAAAAAACTATATAGGGTATAATACATATAAAATAACATGTTTAGACCATAAAATGGTTTCATAACCAGATCTAAAGGCGATAAGGAAAATGACAACATTTCATTCTTGAAGGTGATAAATTAACACCTCACCAACAGTGTTTTCCTTTATAAAATAAAAAAGAAGAGAAAAAGAAGGTTGTATGATATATTATCCAATTGGTATGATAAAATTAATTTATATGTATGATAATAGAGTTAAAATACCTTTTGGATGAAGATATGTGGGTAGAGATAAAGAAAATAATGTGAAATTGAATGGAAATTAATGGAAAAGAGAGAGAAATTACATCTTGAAACATCCTCTTGAGATCCCCTTAAGGAATATCGGCATGACCATTTGATGAGACCAAAATATCTTGGATTTTGGGGAAGGGATATGGCACATGAGCCTCAGTACAGTTGGTGAGTACTTCTTAAGTGCATCCAAGAGACCCGAGATCAAATCTAGGGAGAGGATAATTTCTGGGGTACTATAACAGGTATTGTAGCTGGAACTGTGTATAACTGTAGCATGTACTATAGTTGGGCTGTAGAAGGAATTATTTGACACTATAGAGTCCTAGAATATTCCCCCATTTGGGCCTTTGGGCAACCAATTTGGTCCCTGAGTCCTTTAAGGCCTTCGGGCCACCCAGGCCTTCAGGTCAGTAAGGCTTTCAGGACACCTTAAGGCCTTCAGGCCACCTTAAGTGCAGAAGAAAACCAGAAAACCTATAAGGAACTAGCATTATAGTAGGAGGATCAAGGAGATTTCACCATAGCATAAGATAAATGTATTTCAAGAATGAAAGGGTTTGGCGCATCCCATCGGGATAAGCTTGTGGATGCACAGGAATGCCTAGCCGAAGAGCCATGCCAAGGTAGAGAGATGATTTCTTGATGAAGATGTTGGGGAGGATCAGTTCCAAGTAGTTAGTCTGGGTTGTATGCAATGTTTGAAGCTTATGGGAAATGAATTCCTCTAAGGCCTACGATCCAAGTAATAGTTATGCCTTCGGGCCTTGTAAGGGTACCACCTCACCCCTTGAAAGGTGGATTATCAAAAATAAATAAAAAATGAAGGCATTCGGGACATTGGAGGAGGAGGAGGGGGAGGGGATATGTAATATGTTTGGATAGAGTTTAGGCATTTATTGATTCTTCAGTGGTGTGGTTTGGCAAGGGGGGGAAGATGGGTAATTTATAAATGAGGATGGGTGTTTTTAAAACAAAAAAATAAATATTATAATATATCAAATGCTAGACTTGTAATAGTAATTTTTTACAAAAAATCATATATTAATATAATATAAATATTTTAAGACATAAAATAATATTTATAAATCTAATTCATTAATTTATTAAAAATAAAGTGAAAATAAAGAGAAAATTATATTTTAATGATTCAATTTTTCACTTTATGTTTTTGAAAGTTATTTTTAGGTTTGGAAATTGAGTGTATCTTATTTTAAGGAACCATTTCTGAAATTAAATACAACATGGCCTAATATAAAGTTCTAGAAAATTTATGTCATCATTACACCATGATTGATGCAATTTAAGATATACCAGTTATGTGAAAAACTGCATTTTTACTATTCACCTAAAAAAGAAGGATTTTAGAAAAATCTCTAAAATTCTACAGAAACATTTTTCAACGTTTAGAATCCAAAAATGAATTCCATTTTTAAAAAATAATTTTATAAATATAAGTAATTTAAATTTTAATTAAAATCATAACCTTCTAAAGAAATATAGATTTTAAAATTAAATAAATTTTTCAATGCTTTCAGAAATTACAAAACTTCTTATAAAATTATCTTACAACCCAAAAAACATAGTATTATTAATTTTTGAAAACAATTTAGTAAAATAAATTTTTATTTAATTTAATTTAATTAATTAAAATTAATTATTTATGACTTATAAAAAAATACCAATACTTTAACTATATTCAAATTGTCAGTAATAAGATGCATAAAATTTATTTTATTATTCAAGAGTATGTTTACTATTCTTTTAGAATATTTTCTATTCATATTGGTAGGATACTATCCATAAGGGTAATTTAATATTTACCCCAAAATTATGTTTGTCCTATGATACTCGAAACATCTTACCGATCACAATAGTTTATGTCAGATTATCAAAAATTAAAACACAAAAGTGGAAAAATTATGTTTAATGGATAGATTATAAATGATACATAGTACTCATTAGTTAATTTATGCTCATAGTTTTTACTTTTAAAATCATGGGATGTTACATTCCCCCCCTAAATGAATTGTGTCCCCACAATTCATTCATTGAACTTATAATTATGAATTTATTTATAGATGCGTTTGAAAAAATATTTTATTAAGTGAAAATAATTAACTACAAGTTTAAAAGTAAATTTTAATATGAGAACATCTAATCTCCAAAGTTGTCTAGACCATTCCTCTGATACCAACAATAAATCCCTAAACCCGCACTTTCGGATTTAGTACTAAAACATGCTTTGTATTTTTTAATATAAATGATAAAAAAAAATACACATTATATTATATATTTGAGGACATTTTCTAGTCTAGGTTTTGAGGATTACACAAATAGTACATTAAATCGAAGATTTCAAAAAACATACATAATCATTTAATTATTTCTTATGTAGCTTATTATTATCCCTTGAATACTCAGTAGTACAAGTAGTCACCTAAGGATATAAATAAAAAGAGGTGATCTAAAATCCCAGTAGGAGGATAGATATGAAAAATATCACAATGGGTGAGCACAATCAAAACATAGGTAAAGGATCATGAACATGAGAGGTTCCATTAATAATAGTAATGAAATGTTGCAATGCATAAAAAATAAAATATCATGTCTTATAGTTAACTACCGTACATAGTTGTGAACAATGCTAGAATCATGTTCACGCATCATTTCCCCTTAACTAATGTGACTAATAACATTAACCAATCCATTGGAGTGTTGTATAATTTTTGGTGCACCCGTCACATCATAACATTCATATTTCCCTATATAACCCAGGCTCACCTGTCACATCATAAAATTTACATTATCATGCATGCCACATAGAACATATGTCAAAAATAAATATAAAAAACCCATGGAAAGGAATGGTTTTCAAGTCAAAAATAATAAATTCATAAATATTTGGATACAAAAATAAGGATGAGATAACATTCTTGACATAGAAAAATAAACAATGAGTGAAGTTGAAAGAGGGAGAACCTGAAGAAAAAATGATGGGTTAGAGAATTTCCCCTCACCTTGTATCTGAACACTTTATTCACTTTAATAACTTATATAACAACATTAGATTCATTAAATAAATATTAAAGAACCCTTTTTACATTAATATGGTGAATTATTGGTTCATTAATTTATTTTATGGGCATTTGAATGAGTTATAGAGTTTAAATACATTGTTCGAGAATATTTGTTTTTATGGTTTTCTTGATCGGTTCACTTGTATTCATAAATTTATGTCCTTGTAGAACATGGATAAACATAAAGAACTGATATTTCATGTAATTAATAAAATTACAGGATTTAAATGAACTTATAATATATTACATTGTATAGCATGTGGATGAATCATTACATAATAATTTAATGATGATCGTTTGGGATAATTAAGGCGGTTCTTCGACCACAACAAACTTGTTCTATTAAATCATTTAGTAATATTTATACAAGTAAATAACAAAACACTAAATAGATAATGATACATATAACATAATCTGGTTCAACCATAAAAATGTTTTCATGAACATATTTAATGATGATATGGAAAATGAAACCATATCGTTCTTAAAGGTGATAAATTAACACCTCACTTAAAACATTTTCCTTTTTAAATAAAAAAGAAGTGGAGAAGGATGATGGATGATATATTATCCCATTATTATCCTACAATTACATTATATTTATTATACTAGAGTTACCATACATTTTTGTGAGGATAGGTGGGGATAGATTATGAAAATAACCTGAAATTGAAAGGAAATTAAAGGAAAAGAGAGAGAAATTACCTCTTGAATCCTCTTTTTGAGATCCTCCTAAGGAAACTAGGCTTGGCCTTTAGATGAGACCAGAAGATCTTGGAAACGTGAGAGGGGATAATGAATATTTTTGGATATATTTCAGACATCTCTTGAAGATCGATAGGTGTGGTTTTGCAAGGGGAGGGAGAGGGGTTATTTATACACGAGGAGGGGGTGTTTTTTGAATAAAAAATAAATTAAAATAATATTTCAAATGTTAGTCTTACATTAGTAGTTTTTTGGGAAAAAATCATATATTAATTTAATAAAATTATTTTTAGACTTTAAATCATCTCTATAATTATAATTCATTAATTTATTAAAAGGAAAGTGAAAAGAAAGATAAAATTTTATTTTAAGAAACCACTTTTTGTCTTTAGGTTCTGTAACGTGATTTTTAGGTTTGTAAATAGAGTTTATTTTATTTTATGAAAAAGTTTATGAAATTAAATACAATATATCTTAATATAATGTTCTAGAATGTTTATATCATCATTACGTCCTGAACAATTCAATTTAAGATATACCAATTATGTGAAAAACTGAAATTTTAAAATTCACACAAGAATTGATCTATTTCAGAAAAAACCCAAAAATTAAACCTAACAATATTTTGATGTCTAGAATAAAAAATTTAATTCCATTTTTGAAAAATTATTTTATAAATATTAATAATTAAATTTTAAATTAATATCACAATATACTTGATAAATACAAATTTTAAAATTAAAACTGATATCATAATGCTTTCAAAAATTACTTAAATACTTATATAATTATCTTAAAACCAAAAATAAATAGATTTTTTAATTTATGAAAACATATTAGTAAAATAAATATTATTTTAAATTAATTAATTAATTATAATTAATTATTTATCACTTACAAAAATACCAATACTTATACTATAGTCAAATTTTCACTTATAAGATGCCTAAATTTTATTTAATAATTCATGGGTATGGTTAATATTATTTTTAAAGATTTAATATTCATAAGGGTTGGTTAAAATTCATATGGGGAGGTTACTATTCCCCAAAAAATTAATCTTGTCTAATCCGAATCGAAACATCTTACTGATCGCAAAAGTGTATATTAGATTTTTGAAATTCAAAACAAAAAATTGGCCAAATTAAATTTACTGGATAGATTATATGTGAAACATATTACATAGTAGTTCATTTAATAACATAATATTTCCTTTTATAATTATGGGATTATACAATTTTCACCCTTAATTTTATGTATTAGTCCCTAGTTAATCTTAATTTGACCTCAACTGTTGTGATTAATTTTAATCAGTTTTTCTAATATTTTTTTTCCAAAATTATAATGGTATTATTAGAATATAAATATTAAAATGAATAAAACTGTGTATGTTAGATTTTTTAAATTCAAATAATAAAATAATAAAAATAAATATTAGTGATAATCCCCAAGACAGGATGAAATAACTAGGTTTTAATATTGGAAAAAGTTCAAATGATAGTTAAGATTTCATATTCAGTTTCAAAGTGAAAGTTATTATAATGAATGAAATTGTATAAATAGATCTAATATTTATCTAATGTGACCCTAACAGGTATTTATAATATCATTTATCAATAAAAATTAATTAGTAAAATGAAGTTATTAACTAAGAAGAATCATTTTTGAATGTTAATCAAAAAATGATATTTCTCAAGAAAATCCCAAAAAAAATAAATCTAAGATAATTTCGATGTTATGAATTCAAAAATGATGTTATTTTATTAAATTAAATTTCTAAATATGTCTCAAATTACCATAAATATTATTAGTAGTTCATTTGAGAAAATGATATTTTTAAACATTGAAAGACTTTACCAAACAATCATATTTTTTATTATCAATAAGCATTATTTATATAAAAAATTGTTTAAAATAAAAAGGAAAATTAGTTATTAATATTAATATTAAATATTTTAATACCCAATTTATAGTTATCTTATTTAAAAAACTAAAACAATAAAAATAGATTTTTCGTATAAACTTATTGTTGTGGGTATCAGACACCAACTCTGTGTTGTGTGCATCGTACTTCTAGTAATTTTTTCATGTAATATACAAAAAGTTGGTGTTTCATTTGAAAGGAATATTTGAATCAGATAATTTCAACATATAAACTAAAATATATATTTAATAGGAATAAACACTTCCATAATAACATGAGTTGTTTTATTCTATGCCTCTTAAAATGAATTTTGACCTTGAAATTCGTAACTCTTGTAAAAAAATGAGGATACTTATTCTTAATAATATCCAAAAGTTAAAATTTAGATTCATCGAACTGGTGAATTCTCCACAAAATGGTGACCAAGTGAGTGGTCTTGATTTATTAAAATTTTTATGATCTCTCTATAATTTCAATTTTTTTCATCGTATGAATGATCTGGTTCCAGTGGTATGACCTGTGAGTATAGTAAATGTGAAGGGTTAGATATATAGTTTTTCATGATAAATACATGGAACACATCAGGGAATTGAGATATATTTTTAAGAAATTCCAATATATAGGCTACCGTCCCAACACAATCAATAATTTCAAAGGGGTTGATATACATAGGGCTTAGTTTCCCTTTATTCCCAAATCTCAGAACATTCTACCATGGTGAAATTCATAGAAACAAATTTTCACCAACATCAAAATCTAGATCATTCCAATTGTTATCATCATAACATTTCTACCAACTTTGAGATACCTTGATATATTTCTGAATTGTTCTAACCTTCTCGACCATTACTTAAATGATATATGGTCCCAATGGTTTAATTTCTCCATCCTCATCCCAAAATGTTGGATCTCTACATTTCTTCACATATAGGGCTTCATACAGTGCCATATGAATGATTAAGTGAAAGCTATTACTTATTTAAAACTCAACTAGTTGAAGGTTTTGATCCCCAAAAACATTGTAATACATAGAACAAGATCTCTAATATCCTATAGGGTTTGAATTGTTCATTCATTATAACCATCTATTTGAGGATGATAAGCCAGGTCAAAATTCAATTGTGTATCATGTTATTTATAAATTCATCACCCAAAATTTGAGGTAAACCTCAGATCCCGATCTGATACAATCGGATGTGATATTCCATTCAACCTTACTACTTCCATGATGTATATTTTGTCAAGTTGATCTATATAGAAATATTCTATGATATCAATTAAGTGTTATTACATGGTAAGGAGATCAACTACCACTCATATATCATTAAACCCTTTTGATGTTTTGGGTTCTCCAACCAAAAAATAAAAATTGATGTTCTCCCATTTTCATTATGGTATGTGTAATAAGAGAAACATCCCTTTAGACTTTTTTCTTTCATCCATAACTTATTGGCATACCGTTCAGCGAGATACAGACTCTGTGATATCTCTCTTCATTCTATCTCACCAGAAGTATTCTTTTAAGTCCATATAAATCTTCATACTTATAGGATAAATAAATAATGATTAACTATGAGGTTATTCTAATTGATACTTTAAATCTATAAAAGAAGGAATACATACTCTGTTCCTAAATCATATAATTCCTTCTTGATCAAGGTTATCCACATAAAAATTTCTATCTTTCTTTTGTAGCTCTTGATCTTTTTTCTGCACCTTCGTACCTTTTTAATATTAAAATTTATAGAGGGATGAACATTTATTTGAGAAATAAAATATTTTACTCTTCTATGAATATTTCAAGATCCATCCTTTTCTAATATAAGAATATTGGATCTTTTTTGATCCTTAACATAGATAAGCTGGCATGATAGTTTCGACTCAAAGAATTGGCCACCTTGTTTGCTCTCCCAAGGTGGTAATATATTGATAAATCACAATCCCTTATCACCTCTAACCATATTCTATAGAACATGTTCAAATCCTTATATGTGAATATAAATTTTAGAAATTTATGATAAGTATATATATCTCACTTCTCCCCATAAATATAATGAATTTATAACTTTAATGATATGATTAACAATGGTAACTCCAAATCATGAGTTGGGTAATTATTCCAATAAATATTATACTATAATGAGGCATTGTCTATAACCATGTTATTTTTCATAAGAACACATCCCAATCAATTCTTGGATGCATTTCTATAGATTGCAAACCCTTCTCCACTATAGGGTAGTGTAAGGACATGTTCATTGACCAACCATATTTTCAGTTCCTTGAATATTTCCCCACATTCATCTGTTGAGAGGATCTCAACACCCTTATGAGTTTTCATTATAAGATAATTTGATAGTAGAGATACATTTTCTAAAAAAAAGTTTATAGTATCAAAAAAATACATGAAAACTATGGATCTCAATCACCATGGATGGTCTATTATTTCTTTCAATATCCTCCAATTTTGACGTATCTACTGTTATACAATCTCTTGAGATTATATGACCCAAAAATAAAACTTTTTGTAGCCAAAATTCACACTTTTTAAATTTCTATTATAACTTCTCTTTCTTTAGGTCCTTTAGTACAATACTAAAGTGACAATTATTCTCTTCATTTATATTTAAACAGATAAGAATACAATCTATAAAGACTACCACAAAATGGTCGAGGTAATATCTAAAGACTCAATTCATCAAATACATGATGATAAAAGGGGCATTAATAAGACTAAAAGCAACACTATATATTCATTGTGATCGTCCCTTGTACATAATGTCATCTTGGGTACATCCTCCTTCATGATGCTAAATTAACGTTATCCAAAACGAAGGTAAATCTTGGAAAAGTATTTATCTCTATGATGTTGATAAAAAAAGTCATCAATATGGGTATGAGGATACATATTCATGGTTGTAAACTTTTTCAAGTCCTGATAATCAATCATAGTCATATTGAACCATCTTTCTTTTTCAAAAAATAAACTTTTGCACCCCAAGGTGACAAACTAGGCTGAATGAACCCCTTATCAATGTTTTCTTAGGGATTCTTCTTCAATTACCGTGACTCAATCATGGACATTCTATAACAATTATATGAAATTTGTGTGGAATAAGGTGCATGTTTTATTGAGAAATTAACTTCACGTTTTCATGGAAGTCTAGGAAAATATTTGGTAAAGAAATATTAAAAATAACCAATAACATGAATATCATTTATGCCGATTTTATCCCAAACCAATCGAGATAAATATCCATTTTGAATGTGAATTAAGACCCATACACTGGATGTAATCTCTAGAGGATGTTCAGACTTATCATACCATTGATAGATGATCATAAGAGGATTTGAAATATTGAATGTAACATCCATTACATAAAATTGATTTGGGATTTATTATGATAAATTCAATCCATTTATATTATGTCAACAAATTAGGCCGAAGTATAAATGACATGATTTGCAAGAAGTATAGTCCCACAAACTTAAATCAGAGAACAATAATAAGCATAAGATGAAATCATCATTCCTTTATGGGTTATCACTGCTAGATCTAAATCTAATTATTTTATTAGAATCCTAACACCATTAGTAAATTCATTATATATGAAATATAAGTTAGATCAAGAATCATATATGACATTATTAGTTCTAGAGTGCATCGTAAGTTTACCTTTCATGATGTCATTATCACACCCCTCAACTGAAATAGCAATTTCATGAGATTTCACCTTATCCCTTGGCTTGAGTGGTTACTGAAGTCAATCATCATCACCAAACCATGTGTTGGGTCATTGGTTTGAAAAATTACCAATCTAATTACACTTGAAGCACTACATCGTGAGAGGTTCATTCTATGTGGAGTTTTCTCCATTTTTAATTTGAGATGAATTCATCCCATCACATCGGTAATTAATTTCCCAATGACCTTAAATTCCACACAAAAACAATTTATTAGACACCTTAAGGAAATTTACCACAATTAGAGGATTAAGGGACATTCCTCTTATTTTCTCCAAGGATCTAGAGTTTCCATGATAACTCTTTATTCCTCTTCTTTTCAAATCCATTAGATTGATATGTGACTCTAACCTTCATTTCAACCTTGATTTCACAACACAAAATATCTTTATAGCTACTAATGTCTCTTATGGACAAAAACATATAAGACTTGGCATCAATCCACAAAATAACTTATCAAAATTACATTCACGTTGGATGATAATTCCCGAAGTGTTTCTCACAAGTCTAACAAAATTATCCTCATTGATACCGAATGAATCACCATCCATTTGATTCAACTCAAGTATATCTTTAACCATCTTATTAAGAATAATTTGAGGAATGTACTTATTGAATAATATGTTCTTTAACTCATCCCAAACCATGGGTTTAATATCATAATTTTTCCTCATATTCTTGATTAGAGTCCACCAATTATCTACTTTGACTTCGAAGAGATAAAAAACTGGAACACATATCTCATGCTCTGAACACCGATGAATAGAGAATATATTTTCAGTGGTAAGAATTTGATATCCATAATCATATGGATAAGAATACCCTCTGAAATAAGGTGTACATTGCCTCAGAAAAAACTCAACCAAATGTTGTTCCATCATTTTCTCATTTTGAAGTCCACCATGATTCATAGCTTGAGAAAGTTGTGTGAGCATAAAAATGATGTTTTACATTATAGATCCCAAAAAATTATGTTTATAAAGAGGTTAATATTTGTATTTTATGTCAAATTCTCCATTAACACAGTTCCTTCAGGTTTAATCCATTGACTAAATCCAAAATTTTACATTATGAAATAGTTATCATAATGAGGAACCACATTATCATAAACAATCACTTATAGGTTGTCTAACTTTTGATGCCTTACTTAATCTATGATATCTTAGTTTTATTCTATTTTATTTATTTGAAACTTATATTTAAATACATTATAATTTTTTGTGAAGAGTTTTTAAATTCTAAAAGTATATCCCCCGGGAGTGTCAAACTAGGTGTGCTGCAAGGCCCATTTTTGTGTACTAGATTACCTAAAGTCATGCCCAGAATATATTTTTAGAGTCGTTACCCTAGGTAGGTCTATCCCAATTCCACATACACATGTAGTATCCATACCATGATTTATTTTTTAAAAACAAGTAACTCTATCTTTTACCAAAATTCAAGGACATATTATTATAAATTAAATCAATCTATTACTTATCATTAGACACGTCCTTTTAGTTCTCACCAAGGATTTATCATCATAGTTTCTAAATATTAACTAAAATATTCTTTCCATACCAACTATAGTGACCCACACATTACAAACATCAACATTACATAACTTTTACAGAATACTTAAACATTATAAAAATAGTTGCTAGAAGATTGCATTATTCTACTACATTTGAAAACATTGAAACATGAACACTAGTACATAAATGGGTTGAATTATCTTCCACAAGGTTCTTCTTAACTAGAGCCCTTCTTAGACACCTCAAACATAATACATATCTTCACTACCTGATGAAGGAATGATAAAATGTGGCGATCTCAAATGCCTAGTAAGGGTAAACATGAGATACATGTAAGTAGAAATATGAACATAAGGATACGAGAATATGATCATGAAATTAGATGATCATAGCCTTCATTAAAAATACCATTTCATATATATATATATTTCTTGTTCATAAGAGTAGAATCATAATAAAATAAATAGCTTAGGCCATGAAATCAAAACATAGGAAAAATACATGGAATTGTTGAAAACATATAAGCACAAAACTATTTCCATAGTAGCCAAGGAAACACTTCCAATACCACCTTAGTAGTCATGGTTCATTTCCATGATCATTATAGTAGCATGAGTTCACTCCAAATACCGTCATAGATGACATGGTTCACTCACTAGGCCATCTTAGTTATCGAGGTTAACTCCCAAGACAATATTTGTATCATGATTTCACTCCTCATACCATCATAGTATATCTCACAAGATATAAAACTTTACTCCAGGTATTATAGGGATATATAGGTCCCACCCGTCACATAATGAAATCATAAATACATGTTACACCAGATCATAAACGAACATATCATAACCCATGAAATGAAATGAGAATAATTGCCATGTAAAGATATCATAATATTAAAAAATATTCAACTTTAATAACCATTTGATCATAAACATGACTCATGAAAAGAAGAAGGTTTCAAAATAATATATCCCATGATAGAGAAACAAGGCTTATAACATCATGTCATCAAAACATAATCCACTCAGAGAATGAATATTAATGATAAAATTGAATAATTTCCCTATAAAGCCACAAGTAAAAACAATGGATATTATCTTATATTAGAAATAATTTTCAATGATATTTTAATATTAATTCATGTGGAAAATTTACTTTTTTATTTGGAAAATGCTTTTTATTAAGTAAAAATATTGGAAAACCTTATTCATTCAAAATTGTTTTGGAAAACTATAATTCAAGATTTGAGAACAAAAAAACATTTTTAAAATCCATTTTCTAGGAAAATAATCTTTAGATATATTTCGAAAATATTTTTGAAATCATTTTTTAAAAAATGGTTTTTGAATAAGATAGATTTTTAACCAAAGAAAGTGATGGTCAAGTTTAACATAACCACATTATATTTAGTACCAATGAGTGAAAATGGTACTAAAAAATCATTATATATTGAATAAAAGATAATATGGAAAATTAATATTATTATTGAATTATGGATCACGTGATTTCATTATAATAAGAATAAACATAAACAATCTTGAATAAACAAATATATTTTCACAGTTGACTCTCATAATGTGATGACTTGGTATCATACTATCAATTGAAGAAAATGAAAGTACATAAATCTTAATATATCATTAAAATAATGAGATTCATGATATAAAATTAAAAATGGAATTATACACACCTTGATGAAGATTTTAGGTTCATAACAAAATAGGAGACTCAAAGAAGGAAAATTTAGGCTAAAATATTTTTCCGATTTGGTAACTTTTGAAAGACAAACCCCATGAAAGATGTATCATGGAATTGATATTTGAATACCCATAAATTTATGTATAATATAAATATAATTCAATAATGGGATGAAAATACACCACACAAAAGGAATGAGTGGCCAACATAGCTTGTATCTCATAGAAATTATAAGTGAGATGAAAATCCCCTTACATTGTGTCTTGACTCTCTCTATACTCATACAATATTTCTATATAATAACTATATATCTATTATTAATAATCTATAGAATTATATTCATATATATATATATATTAACATATATTATTTTATTATTCACTTATATTACCCTTTTGTTAATGTTCCCATGTTACGGTTTCACTTTGGGTAATATTCCATTTGTTCTTCACATGTGTCCTACTTTGTTATTTCAGGAATCATTATACATATAAAAGGATTACAGAATTTAGAACATGATATAAATATAAGTTATATCTATTATATTTATATTTTAAAAAAATATGGCATAATGATGTACGTAATGGAATACACAGTTCATGGAGACAGTAAGTCATATGTACAAATGACTAATATTTTCCTTTTTAATGTTGTATTAAAAGAATGTTTATAAATAATATATATATAGGTATATATATAATTATTACATTAGCATGAATATATCTTATATATCATGTATCTTTATTAAATCCCTCTTTAAAACATTTTCTGTGGTGTGTGAATGAATCACACTGTTTTGAGGGGGCGGTAGTGCACAATACCTCAAACGAGATTATCGTATTAACACCAAATTAAAGGTAAAGAACATATGTGATGTAAAAGGAATATATAAGCATAAAGACATAATAAATATAATATATTACATATTTAAATATAATGTCCATAATAATGTCGACCATGATTTTTTGTACAGGTTAAATGAACAATCATTATTTCTTGATGTAGTATTTCATCTTACACAGAAACAAATTGATCAACATCCATTATATAGAGGTGTATGTATGTGTTTGAAAGAAGTTATTCATAAAAAAAATCCTATTATATGGATAATAATTGTGTTTTTACCCAATAATTTATAAGATAGTGTGGAGGGGTGAAGAAATAAAATACAGGAAATGAGTTTGAGAGAACATATTACGTCTTAATCGGGTAACTCCCTTTGGTTTATTCTGAAAGGATTCCTTTAGAATATTTATGCCCAAATGAAGGATTAATGGTTTATGGGAGGATTTTTTAGAGTTTAATTAGAAAAATTTTTTCGGAACAAATAAGGTTTTATAGGTGAATGTAATAGGTATAGGTGGTACCATTTTATTGAGAAAGAAAAGGACCCATTTGGAATTTTATGAAACATGTTAGTTGTGCACAGGTTCGTACCTGAAAAAAGTCATACCAAACCAATAAGACTCAATAATAAAAGGTTTGTTTTCAAAATATTTAAATCCAATAGTGTTTGGATAAGTTTATAAGACATTTATGACCTTCATGTTTTGGATTAGTCTCTAATTAAGCTTAATTTGGCCTTAACCGTTGTGATGTATTTTTTATATTTTTATTGGAAAATAAAGATTGAAACATAATAATTCATATTTAAAAAAATTATTTTTTCAGGATGGCATAAAATAACATTCATTCCTTACTTGTAAAATCTTAACATGCATTGTATAGTAAATGACTTGAAGTTCCTTTAAAATAATTTATTAAAAAGTTAAAATATGGGTAAAATTTTATTTATTAAATCATTTTTAGGATATGGAAACATTTATGAAAACATTTTTATAAAAAATGAATTTCAATGAAAAATGAATTTTGGCTAAGGAGAGAAATAAAATCGGTTATCATTGAAAAACATTATTCTAAACACGTGAGAAAATAAAGAGTGGGAAATAAAAAAAAAATCCTATATTCTCATTAAATAACCATTTTATATGAGGTTTAATGAGTTTCTTGAGATATATATCACATTTTTTAATCATCGGAGGCATAAACATAAACAATCCTAATAAACGATGAGATTGTATCATAAAACTGTTACCTCTTTGATAAATTCAGAATAGTAAATCCAATGAGAGATATATACTAAAATTTATATTTAAATCACAATAATTTTTTATAGAATCAATAAAATTTAAATATTAGTATACAAAACAGAAAAGAAACACATTGTGAATATGGAGTATGTTGCACAAAAAAATAGTGAAATGAGATTCCCATACCATAAGTATTGAATTTCATCATTCACATTAAAAACAACTATATAATTAAATTTTTTTAATTATAAATATATTAATAAAACATTATTATAAATATAATACCACATATTTTTTAATTATGACCATATATTACTCATTGGTTAACAATTCTATGTTAATGTTATCTATCCAGCAATAACTGCTTTGATTTTTTTGTATGTTTTGATTTTTTATTTTTGTTCATATTGCCTTGATAATTGTTCCATAATCTAAATAATTTTATATATGATATAACTATCATAAATATTACTTATATATTTTTATAGTGAACAATAAAAGGTTGAGATATAAAATTAAATTCACTGTTCATGGATATGATATGTCATACGTATGTTTGAAAGTTTTTGCATTTTACTAATGAAAATGAAGGAAAAATGTGACTAATGTAATACAATTAAAGAATATTTTTTATTTTGTATATATCAAATATACTCATTAAAACCATTTTTATTACCTTCTATGGAATGAATGAAAAAATCACATCGCTTCATGAGGTGGTAATCTTCAGTACTAATGGACGAAATTATTTTATTTCTATGTAATTGATGGATAGAAGGAAAATATAATATAAAGATTAAATAATAATAATTTCATAAATATGATATTTAATTAATAATTCTGTTTTTATATTGATATGTGAGAGGTGGTGATGGAAAACGAATAGCATTGGTTCATAAGGTGACAGTATTCTGTACACATGAATGATGATTTTATAACCCATTTAATGGAAAAGAAGAATTATTTAGGTTATTACATTGACATAATAACATATATGTATATGTGATATATTGAGGTTATTATTTAATCAGGTTTTAAAAATAATTTAATTATGTTTTGGAAGAAATAAAAAATATGTTCAGTTAGAGATGTTACCTCTTCTTCAAACAACTTCATTTAGTTTGCACCAAAGGATTAATAGTTTAGTTTTATGACCCAAATAAGTCTTCAATGATGAGAAAATAAGTTTAAAGAAGTTATTTGATAATTTATTTCCCAAATTTATTTATATGTGAATGCGAGAGGAGATTTTGTGGCCTTTTATATGTGAGCAAAGTGGTACACTAGTAAATTTTTAAAAGAAAAAGGTGTACCCATATTTTTCACATTCCAAAAGTAACCCATATGTTCTAATATTTAACCAAGATTATATATGGAAGTAATATTACTACAGAATGGGTTTTGGTAAGGGTTTTATTTGTTTCTAATGATTAACATTTCACTGTAACCGTCAATAAATTTTTTTTACCTTAACCATGATAACTAATTTTTTCTATTTTTTATATTCATTACCATAAAAAATTAGATTATAAGATTAGATAATATAAATTATAGTGACAAAAAAAAAATTCAATTTTCCATATTCTATATATATTATTGAAACATTTTAATTTAAAATTAATCTTATAAATTCCACGAGAAAGTTGTTTTCTAAAGAGAAAGTGCTAGAAAGATTAAAATGTTTTTATATATTAATTTAACATTAATCTAATTACAATGAAAAAAAATTGAGTATTATATATATAATTTAACTAATTTCAACCTTAAAACAACTAAAATTTGTTTTAATCCTTTTATATTCTTTAAATAAATGTATATTATTAATAAAACCAATATGTTTTATAATTCATCATAAATTTATCTTAAAAAAATATAAAAAATTCAATATATGAAAACATTTAGATTATTATTTTTTAAAAAAACTTTTTTCATAATAAATTTTCAAAATTAGAAAAATACAATTAGAAAAAATTAATTTTAAATTATTCATTTTATATTAGTTCACAGAATTCAAAAAAAAAACTTTTTTTTTGAAAAATATAGTATTTAAGCATAAAATTCAAATTAGGTTTATCTCTAGTCATTAAGAAACATATGATAAATTATTAAATTATTATTATTAATATAATATATAAATTTTACTCGAATTATTCCCCAAAAGTTATTTATTCAGTTTATTTACATAAAACATGATTGGGTGCATAAAAATAGTATTTAGAAAAAGATTCCCTTGATTATAAAATTATTTTTATATTAAATTATTATTAATTAGTCACCATGGAATTCATGACATATAAATTTTAAAAATAAACCTTTTTATATGTTATTTAAGCCTATTCATACTCTCTATTCCAAAAAATATGTGATAACTATCATATAAAATAAAAATATTTCAATAGTATATCAGTTTCTTTTTAAAGTTGTTATTGAATATAAAACATGATAAACTCAGTGTTTCATGGAACATAAGATAAACATGATGTTAATTGTAAGTAAAAATATAAAAAATATAAATTTTATTCAAAAATAATATCTCAAAAAAATCACAAGGGATCCCCTTATACCCCACGTAAAATGAATTCATCCATCAAATTTTTTCCTTTTGGTTTGAATAATTGAGGATACTTATACCTCATTACATCCACAGGTTCCAATGTATTGTCCTCAAGAAGACTGTTTTATCATAAAACCATTACTAGGCTATTGGTCTTATTTTTTAGCACATTATATATATGACATAGAATCTAAAATGATTATTCCTTATAATAAATATCATTATCTAGCTAAAAAACTGAGTTTAGTACATGAGAAGTATAATGTATTTACATTCTCAAGAGAGGTGCATGTCATACATCAGGAACCTAAGAGAGGTTATATAGATGTTCCAAATGATATTATACTGTCTTGTAATGATCAAATATTTTATAGGGGTCAAAATACATACCGAATGGGATTTCCTTATTTCATTAAAGGAGAAATTTTGTGAAAAGACCATCTCAAAGACATCAAATTCTAGATCACGACGATGATTATCATCAAAATAATTCTACCTAATTTTTTATTTTTTATTTGTCAGTAAATTGATCTAATATTCACTTACATATCATCATCTTTATTTGGTACAAATATTATTCCTTCAACAACTTATTTCCCACACGTTGGGGTTTCACAATTCATTCCAAAGGAGGATTTTTAAGGATCTATCTAAATCCTCATGTTAAAACTATTTTTTCATGAAAACTTAACTCAAAAAACATATTGACCCCAGGAAACATTAAAATACATATAATAACATATTTTAATATCTTCTAGTGATTGAATTGATCTCTTAGATGCACAATCATTTCAATGATGTTATGTAGTGATAAAAATTATATTTTTATCAACATAGTGCTAAAAAATTTACCAAAATTAAAAGGTAGACATTAGATCTCGATCATATTCAATTGAATGTGGTACTCCAGGAAACTTAATCTCTCAATTATTGTATATCTTTCATGAGAATCAAGAGATAAATTTTATCTAATAGAAATGAAGTGTATTGACTTTGTGGGATTATCAACCTTAACCTATAATTTACACAACATAAAAGGTGAGATAAAAACTAAAGTTTACCAATACCTTCAATTATTTTTTCACAAAGTGTAATGGTATTCCAATTTAATTAGTTTTGTCACTAATTCATTTTATACCCCCTAGGGTGGTATTAATATAAATGTATCTTAAAATATCGTTAATCCTAAAAACTTCCATAATGTAAAACCTCAAATAGGGTGTCAATGAATTTGAAATTATGATCATCATTTAACTTATAAATCATTAATGTTATCCATAACACTAATTTTATTAATACATGGAGACATATACACTTAAAAAATTTAATTCAACATTTTTTCCATATAAAACTATTATATTATACAAAATAATTTGTATTTGATGTTTGGGTTTATACTGTACTTATAGAATATCATATTTGATTTCATTATTCCAAAATATATCTAGAGGGAGATAATCACCTGAAATTTCACCAAATGCAAACAATAATATTTTCATGGGGCTCATTTATGAAAACCCATACATTAAATTTTCAAATAAGGTTAGGGGAGAATAAGTGTCCCAAAATTATTATGATTCACTATATCCGTTTTGATAACTTATGCATTATGATTATCCTTTTTTTAAAGTCTATATTGTCTTATCATCCACAATAGTCCTTGGATTGGGGCATTGATTAACATAACTCCCAAACTGCATACACTTAAATCATTGGAGTGTGGGTAGTGAATTAGTGGATATGATATTCTTCTCAATTCCTTTAATATCTCAATAAACCCCGTTTTTACATTCATAGGCTTTATGAACTACATGTACACATTTGAACAACCCCCAATTGGATTTAAGTAATTCCCTTTATTCTTCTTCCCAAAATTCTGACATGAATATTTCTAGATTTTATATCTACGATTTGAGTTTTCATGAGACTTTATCATCCTTTTCATATCAAAACCATATGAATAGTAGGAATATAAAATTTCCATTATTACCTTTATTGCACATCAAACGATTTCTTCGCAAATAATAATGTCTCTTATATCTATGGACATTCAATCACATCATTTTAGAGAAAAAATAATTAATCTATTTTTCACTCATTATAGATGATTTAACTATAATGGTTCTTTTCATGTCTTGTAATATTATAATCATAGGAAACAATAGATTTATCAGTATTTTTATTAAGATTATGTAATTACATATCCATCATGATTAATTTAATATGATGGAATTAATTATGTCAAAATATCCCCTAAACATTTCTCTTTCCATAGATTCAATTTATAATTATTAAATAACTATTTAAATAGGATTCCAAAATTTATCTATTTCACTTTACAATATATAAATAAAAGTTGAATTTTTCAAGATCCAAACACTAAAAAATGTATAGTATCTTCTCATCAGTACTAATCCATTTAACAATATAAAATAGATCAGCGGAACTACTAAATGAAGGAGGAAATTATGTCATGAAGGGTCTCAAATGAACATTTTTAACTCTTTAATTATTTAAAAGTTAATAATGATTCATATATTAACAATTTTGTGTGATTATAACAATAATAATTTTATTCCAACTCCTGTAACATTTTATTTCTCAGGAAAACAATCGTTCCATTTTATATCACACTTAGCATTAACATTGTTCCTTTGGGTTCTGACCACTGGCAAAAACCTAAAAGCATAGTGTGTGAAATATTGATCACATTTGAAAATTGAATTACGATGAAAAATAATTTATTTTATGTCTAAATAATGAAAAATACTTTTCAATATCTAACAACATCGACATAACCAATTCCATTCCTGGAAATTATTTATGTCCTTCAGGCTGGTTAATAAATAGTATTTGAGCTTCCAAAGAATACCCCTAGTAGTATCAAACTAGTTTTTTTTAAAGGAACATTTTCTTCTATAGTTTATGATTGATTCAAGATCAATGCACACTTTTTTAAATTATTAACTATAGGATAAAATGTTTCAAATCCACATCCACTTGTTTTATCCAGACAGTGGTGTAATTTCATGGAAACCCCTTAATTTTCCCTTCACCAAAATTCCACGGTATTTTCCTATACTTAAAATTATCAGTGGACTTATTGTTACAGATATTCCCTGAAATATCCCTAAAAATATACTTAAGAATATACCTAGTTATATAACTAAAGTTATTATAATATGAATATAAAATGATTGACTAATCATTTATTTTAGTACCAGCTATTGTGATCCAAGCTAGTATACATATTTATCACATCTTTTAAAATAAGCAATCCATAAATTTAAAAAACTCAAGAACTACAACTATAATACCATAGTTACCTTTTATAATATAAACATATTTTTATGATTGGATATATCTTTATTATCTACGATAAATATCTTCTAACTTGATATTCCTCTTATGGCTACCATTCAAATACCGTTCTTAATAATGTAGAGACTAAGGGTAAACATAAGTGGAATAAATTTATGAATATATGAAGTCATAAGAGACGAATAAGGATATGTTATTATTAACATATATTATTATGTTTATATTAAACCTTTCATTGATCATAAGAGTGATTCTGGGTGTAAAACATTATCATTTTCTAAAAAATGTCTCAAAAGACTAAGAAATCATTATAAATCCAAAATTAACAATAAAATAATTCTATAAAAGTTTGTAATAGTGATAATTATATAGTTTAATTTATATATAATGGATAAGTACCATGAAAATTAATATTGTTGATACAGAATTATCACATTTTTTCATTGTGGGCGAGGACATACTTGTTTCCCAATGTTGATTAATCCCATTGACTAGTCTCCCATTTTTATCATATAAAATAGAAATATTTACCCAATGCACTAAAGGGAGATATTTGTACCAACCATATCATATAGAAAACATATATATATATTATCCATAATATCATAAAACTTTCATAATATCATTACATCATAACCCATGTAAAGATAATGGGTTTCAAAAACATTTAATCAATTCAACATAGAATCACCCTTGATGAATAAATGTGTTTCATAAAAATATCTTCAACCTAATCATAAAACATAAATAATAAATAATATGAATGTAATTATTATATATTATATATAATAATTTATATATAATATCAAATTATGTAATCATATATGGAAAATTATTTTGAAAGATGAAATGGAATATTTCATAAAGAATACAATTTTTTCTACTTTGAAAATCACTTTTTAAAATAAAAAATTCACAAAACAATCTGGATACATTTTTCATTAAAAATAAAAATATAATATTGTAAATGAATCCTATAAAAATTATTTCATCATGATAGTAGAATATACAATTCATGTAGTTAACATTTTATTAAAAATTCCTTCCATAATCTCTCTAAAATCCAAATGAAAATTGTTTAGAAAATGGAATGAATATTCTATAAAATATATTTTTAAAAATTATATAAAAAGTTAAGTAATTTATTTAATAAATCATTTTGATTATTTAATGATATTTTTCAACACATTTTTAGAAAAAAATATTTTTTAAAGAAAAACAAATTTGGGCTTCAATGAGAAATAATTTCACTTTTCATTAAAGACATTGTTTTGAAATATTTTGTAAATAAAAAGATATAACTGGACGAAACCCATTTATAATCATTAAATTAATATAAGATAGTATATATAATGCGTTTCTTTATATATGAATTATAAAAATTCATTACCACAAGCATAAAAATAAACTATCCCATTAAATGATGACATTGTATACAAAACTTATACCACATTAGAAAAATTGTACCATAATTCCATTGAAATAGAGATAATAAAATAGATATGTAAAGAAATAAAATTTTATTTAATGTATCATAAAATTAATTCATGGTAATTATATACACAACATATAATAAACACGTGTTGAATATGGCATGTGTCTCATAGTAAATAAAAGTGAGGTGGAAATCCATTACCATAATTCTCTACTTCAATCATACATGTTCAAACATCTGGTATACAAATATAATTTAATTAATTTTATATGAAATAATTATATATATATATATCATACAACATGTGATATTCGTATGACTTTTTATTACCCATATATTAACCTTTCCATGTAAAATTCATGTTCCATAAATAACTAATTCATTTTTCAGGTATTGATTGATTTAATATTTATGTTCACCATACATTGATATAGGTTCAATAATATCCATAATTTAATACATGATATATTTATCATATATATTCAATATATATTTATTTATATTGATTCATCTTAGAATGATATAGAAAATATAAGACATATTTCACAGAGATTGTAGGCTATACATATGCATGAATATTTTTTCCATTTTTTCGATGGAATTCATTAATGGAATTTAAAAAATATATTAAAATTAAAAAATAAAATAAATTGTATATATATCACATGTGATAATTAAATAAAACCTCATGAACTTTATTTTAATGTGTAAAAAAATCACATCACTTTACGACGTGGTAGACCTCCATACACACGAACGATGTTATATTATCTACATAGAATGGAATATAAGAAGAAAAATTTGATATCCTGTTTCAAAAAGAATATAAATGTCATAAATTTCATAAATTTTATATATATATGAAAAATATATCATTATGTCCATTCTTGAGAGGTTGTGGTGGAAAATAAATAACACCGATTTTTGAGGTGGTAGTCTGTCGTATATACAAATGATGATTTTGTAACAAATTTGATGGAATAGGAGAAGATTTTTTGGATATTAAATTAATAAAATAATGTCATAATATATTATAGATATTTTTTTATTATATAATATTTTTTTAACATTAAATGAAAGAGGTGGGAAAATAAATAAAATAAAAAATACACGGTTAGGGATGTTACCACTTCATCAAAAAACTTCCTTTGGTTTGCAGTGAAAAGAATGAAAGTTTGTATCTCAAAAAAAGTAAGGATTATAGAAAAAGATAATAAAATAAATAAATTTTATTTATTTTGGTATTGAAATAATGAATTTTTTTGGATGTATGAATAGGGGAGAAGATAAGGTTAGCTTTAATATGTGAGGTGAGTGACAGACTTGTAATGTTTGAAATGAAAGAGTTTTTACCAACTTATTTCAAATGAAAGAAATATGCAATGTGGTCCATTGCCTAATTTATAAGTTATAAGGTAATAAAATTGGTTTTGGAAATGTATTAGGTTATTTTTACTATTATTTTTTAGTTTAACCCCATGTAAACCCATTTTCACCTTAACCATAGTAAATCATTTTTAAAATTTATTATTGTACAAAATTTATTTAATCATATTAGATAATATAAATTATTATGATTCCAAATACGGAATCCATTTTTCAATATTCCATTAATAAAATAGTATTAATTGAAATTAATATTAATCCCATAGGCACGGTGAAAAATACATCTTCCAAAGAGAAAATATTCAAAAGTTTTCAAATTTTATCTGAAAATTAAATATTAAATTGATTAAAATGAACTGAATTGGATTAATTGATATATAATTGAATTAATTTATCCTTTAAATACATGTTAATACAATTTTTATGTTTTTACATTCTTTAAATTAAATCATAATTCATAATACATATCAGGAATAGTCACTCTTTATCGAAATATACATCATAATATAAAATTATTAAAAAATTTACAATAATATAATTTTTACATTATGAGTCAAAAATACTAATTTAACTTTTTTTAATAACTGTGAAATATAAAAAAATATGAGTTTTAAATAAGTGGGAAAAGGCAAAAAAACTGCTTTTTAGAAAAATAATTTTTTTTTAAAAAATTGGATTTATTCTTATCTCTTGTCTAGAAAAGATATAAGATAAATGTTAAACATTTGAATGAATACATTATATATAAATAAAAATAAATTCATTTATAAAAAATTATTTTTTAATTTATTAATATAAAATTTGATTGTGCCCATAAAAATAGTTTTCCAAAAAAAATATTTCCTTTATTTTCAAATTATATTTATTTTCATTGATTATAAATTTTCCACCATGGAATTAATTATATATACCTTTGTAAACACTATATTTTCATAATTTAGTAAATCACGTTCACACCCGACATTCCAACAACTTATTGATCACAATTATATTAAATAATAATATTTCCATAGAATGTCATGATTCATTTAAACTTGATGTTGCGCGTAATGTAATATAAACAAGGAGTTTCATTTAATAAAAAAATATAAATGAATAAATTTAATATAAAAATTTATTTAGAAAAATATTATTATGTTTTAATAGCCTATAGAGATAGTAACAATAATAATATATAAGAAGAAACATCTGAACTAAAACAGAAGAAAATCTAAACAAAAAATAAGGACATAAAGTACACATGAAAATAAAATGACAATATGTATTTATTATACCAGTGAAAAAATTAAGAATAATTTCTAATGGCATGATAATATAATTACATGAATACAGATTTACAAAACTTTTACTATCCCAGTGTCTAGGAACCACTAATATTATCTATGAAATACTATTCCAAATATCCCATATATCATCTGTATACCCCTATCCGTGATGCCCCAGAGGTCAAGCCTAATCCGATTCTTATACTAAAAGTCATTGTGTATACACATGTACAGAAAATCGCATGCATGTTTTGAATACTAACTCTGAAGGCCATCACCAATGGTTTAACTTAGATATACTCATAAAAATACCTATGTATACAATAAAATAAAACCCAGAACACATTTCTTGAACCACTGTTTTCTTCTCAACACTGACCATGCCTTCACCTCCCATTGTTTTTTCTTGAGTGGATAAGTATATCAATGTTCTGATTTACTAAAAGTGTCCTCAGTCTTCTATACTTTCTCCATACCGTACAAAATCACACACCAATCATCACCACATACTATGTTGTACCATATTCTATTTTTTTTTACACATAACCATTAAAATTAAACCCAAAACCCCAAAAGAATGTATAGAGTACATATCACATGTATTGTATACAATATCATTAGTCAACCAGCCACTAGATCAATATCCCAACAAATCCAAGTCATGATTATACCTATCATTCAATAATTCAATCCCAAAGTGCATATACAAAATGGAGTGACTCATCCCTTATCTGATTGTATCACATTCCATAATCCATTTCCTTTTATGGAGAGAACCTCTTACATACTAAAGGTCAACACCACCCCATATTACACTAAATCTAAACATTCCTCCACCCATAATGAGAGTTCAAAACCACCACAATGTGTCTTATCCTATGCACAAATGAACAAAAAACACTTTCAACAAACCATGTTGAGTGAATTCACAAAAACTCATAAGCCACAGCTCCAAAGAACCTCCATCACCACCAACAATCCATATAACCCAATCATGGAAATGTTCCACCTGATCATCTTCATCTTAACAAACCATGTCACCTCAATTAGAGTTATGAATATGATACACATCACCTCAATCCATGACAAATGAATCCTCATAGAACCAACACAACCTTAACAACATTAAAAAAAGATCCAAAATTCATCATTACAATTCCCAACAAACCATGAAACCCAATATCACATTTTCAATCCATACTGAGCTTAACTATACCATTTCAAACATGATATTAACCTTTGGTGTCTCCCAAGAACCCCAAGTACTCAATGCAGTACATATATTCTCTCACCTGAACCACACATCTGTTTCATATTTTCCTTGCAACACATGAAAAACATAAAATATTAGGATAAATCTAAGAAATATATACCATATTATTAAATATTTCTACTCATTGTATATATTTCACTAATTTGATTAAAAATGAAATGAATGAAAAAAATTGATTAATACACTATCAATAGAGCATCATGGTCATAAATTGGTATAACTTTCTAGATAGATAATAATATAGAAAAGGTGAAATTAAAAACTATAATAATTTCCCTAGGATACTTATTGAGATGAAATATGGTCAAATTCACAGAAATATGAATGAGGAATCCAATGAAAGAGGAAAAAAATGTTTGTGTTTATACATTATATTTTTTGAATGGCCACCACATTTTCCCATTAGGTCATTTTAAACCAAAAAATATTCCCCCCCTCACTCTATATATCTAAATTCATTAGTTGTATGTTCCTGATATGAGTTATCTATATATGGGACCACCCATATGTTAGGATCTTCCATGTGATGACTCGTTGTTTCAAATTGTGATTGGATGTATTGTCTAGTATTTTCGCTAAATAATTTAATGATCCTCTGAATTTGGTTCTTGGGTCATTCCAAAACATTGAAAATTCCAAAACTATAAAAAATTAAAATTAAAAAAAAACTTTTCCAATTTGATTTTGGTACAGTGGTTTTCCCTCACATTGTATGTATTAGTGTCATATAGCTCCACTATTAAAATATTCACAATATATAATTCACATTGAAAACTATAAAATGTCCACCATTATTCAAAATAAGACATATGTGACCCTTTAATTTATTTCCATAAATAAAATTTGACTTATGGTTTAATTAATATAATAATACCATCAAGATGAATTCAATCAAAATAAATAAAATAAATTCATATTGAAAAAATTAAATAATTAAATTTCTTTTTATTGTAAAATGATAAATACATATATCTAAATATATATTTAATCAACTAGGTAGTTAGGAATCGTATATCGCAACATACAATTGAAAAACACTTATCTAATTTCAAATTTATGTAACTTATTCAGCATTATACATTTGTATATTATTTTAAGATGTGTATAAATCGATACAAATATGTGATTAACAAATGTTATCTAGATCCCATGTATAGTAATGTAATAAATATGTTTCTCTAATATTAAAATTCATATGACCCCGAAGCTTTCCAATACAACTAAGAAAACATATAATGTTATAATAAAAAACTATATTTCTCAAAAAACGATAGATTCAAGACGGTTTGAAATGGAATATTCAATAAATCAAGTTCAAATCAAAAAAAAAATATTTTTATGTTATACAATTTTAAACAATGTAAAAAATTATATCAGAAAAATATTTACAAAAAAATTAAAAATATGATTATATATAAATATTAGTGCGTGTTTGTACGGCATGTTTCTGAAAATATATATAGAAAAATGAAGAATTAATTGATTAATTAAACAGATTATGACAAAATATAAACATAGAAATTGACAAAGGAGTTTTAGAGAAGAAATACATACTCTAAGATCACTTCATTAATATTTTATAACCTTGATTATTTCAAAAATAACGTCATTAGTATTTATTCTAACGTGATATGGGTATCTATTTCCTTGATCACTTTTTTAAAAAATCAAGTACTAACCATTCGTACATTCTAATAAAATTATAATCATGTAATAATAAATTAATATTTTTCACACATAGGTAATGTATAATGGAATATAATTTTTTTTTGCTATGATATGTTATTTTTCTATTTCTAAGTTCTCTAGAACACATAAAAATAAGGTAAAAATTTTTAATACATTATGTAAAAAGATAAAATAATATTCATTGAATTTTAATACGTAATTTTTTTATATCAAAATAAATTTCATAATATTATTTATTCTATTTCATAGGTGTATTATATAAATTTAAGAGCTCTACACATTCTATTTTATATTCATCTAAATATAACTATTGAAATATCATTCCACTAGAGTGTCATAAAAAATCATCAAAAATTGTTATATTTTAAATGAAAAGTTTATATATAATAATTATCATCTTAATTTATCAATCATTCAAATTTTAATTTATATAATTTTTATAAAAAAATTATCAATAAGTAATTAATTTTTTGTTTCCATCACATCTCTATCTTCGATAGATGTCCAAGTATTTTTGAAAAACTAGATACAGTGTATCTTACTATTAGATAAAAATTATTAATAAAAATTAAAATATAAATATAAAATTATATTGTGGTTCTTGTTAAATATAATTCTTATTTTATATAAATTTACTTTAATTCAAGTATTTTTGGCATTTAGTTTTAAAAAATATTAATGGTGTTTTCTAATAAATGGAAAATTTATTTTCAGAAAATTATATAAATTTAATTAAAACTATAATAATCTTTCCATTAGTAACATCTATATGTATTATGGGATTAGAAATAATTTTATTCAAAGGATTTTACTATTACACTATCATATCACCTATTTTTATGTCTTGAGGAAAATGTAGATAAATATTCATGTAAAAACAAAAAAATATTATAATGGATTTTATATAAATATTTAAAAATAAATAATTTACCCACACATGAATAAAATATGAAACATAATTTGCCACATACGTATCAAATTTTTTGTATTGAAAAAAATAAATTATTGTCAGAAAGTATTAGATATTTTATATTATGTTTCATATTTTAACGAATTTTTTTTTCTTGACGATCCTATAATAAATATTTTTGTAAATGATAAGGTTTTAAGGGTAATTTATATTTATATAAATTTTTATAATATAATAATATATGATATGGATTCAAATAAATGTAATTTAGATAAATTATGAAAATTTTATCATGGATAAATAAATTAAAATATAATATTCCATGATGATATTTTATTTCTAAAATCCATCGAAAATGATTATGAAATACAGCTTTAACATTCCATTATTTTCCCAAAAAAATTAGTATCATTTAATAATTATTTTTTGAAAAAATATGATGAATATTTGTAATATGTTATTATTTTATATTATTAACAATATTATCAATATTCTTATTCATCAAACTGAGGAGATTCATTTGATATTGTTTGTTACTTTTAATATCATTTTACACTAGATTGATATTTTAAATAAATATAAAATATTTATTTGAACCTAATTTTTATAATTGGTTCTTTGATGTTATATTGTTTTTATCATGTAGGATTATATTTTTTCTATTTATTTGTTAGTGAATGAATTATTTTTAGAAGGATGTTGTTGAATTTTATTTTCTGGAGGTGGGAAATTTTTTATTGTGCTTTTGAAATGTAATGAATCTCATACATATAATATTGAATGACTATTTTATCACAAATACAAATTAAATAATCACATAAATCTACAATTGAAATTTATTTAAGAGGTTAGATATATAATAACCTATTTTAAAAATGTATGACATCATCTTTTATGATGATCTTCAAAACATGCTTCATTATCTCATTAATATTCAATTACTATTTGGGATTACCTATGACATATGTAAAACTATCGAGATAAATGTAAGAACCCGGTTCTAATTCTTGAGGTACATGTTTCCTCTTTTCCTTTTTCCATAAATGTTTTTGTGAAAATAAAGAAAATGGGGAAAATCCCAAATTTTTTGGGTACACGCCATGTACTTTTCTACACGCCCGATACTTCGGTAATGTGGGAAGAGTACACAGGGCGTGTAGGCCTGTTAACTATGAAGGGTGTAAAAATATGACTACACTTCATGTACGTAGTATATACACGTCGTGTAATGTGTCAGTAGTTAAGTAGTAAGGCGGTGGAAGTAGCTGCCAGTGGAGCAATAGTACATGCCGTGTACTCAGGAATACAAGTCGTGTACTCATGTCGACTGATGAACAGTTCATTGATTAAAAATAGTGGTCAGAGGAACAATTAAAAAATGAAAAGTACATGAAATTTACATGAGAGTATAGGTCATGTAGTTTTTTTGTTTTTTTGATTAAAACGGGCAAGAAGCCTCCTCATTTGACAGAGGAGGAAGTGGACAAATTTGGAGAACTGGGAGGAGAAGCCAGAGATTGGAGGAGCTCCCGATCGCACGTTGTGAATCAATTCCTTCTGTCGTCAATATTGTTTGAACTGTATGGGTAAGACCTTCCTTCCCCACGAGCCGATATTTCCAATTCTTTCCTGAGGGGAAGTTATTTACATTTGAATGGATAAATTTTTATCCCAGATATATGTCATTCTCAGACATTTGAAAAGGCATCGTTCATGTATATTGATCAGAGGAGATCATGGTAGGTGGTCTGATGTTTAATTCCAACTGTCATGTTGTTTTTGTGTACCGTTGTGCTACGCAAACCTATTTGGGGTGACATATGGATGATGCCTTGACTAATTTAATTCCTATAATTATATAGGTAATTTAATGAACATTTATAAAATACTGTATAGGATAATTGCTTGGATCTAGGGACACCCCGTGGGTGTGTTCCCTTGTTTAGCCATTTGGCCAGGATACCCAAGGGTATGTCGTGATTATAGAATGATTTGAGTTTTCCTAAGATAAAATGTATATAATTTCTTTCTTATATTTTGGGCTCGGCCTGGTGACTATTCAGCCTAAGGGCAAGGCCTGAGGGCAATGTTACTATTCATCCTGAGGGCAAGGACAAAGGGCAAGGTTCAATTCAGCCCGAGGGAAAGGCTTGAGGGAAATGTTCTATTTAGCCTGAGGGTAGGGTTCTATTCATCCTGAGGGAAATGTAACTATTCATCCTAAGGGCATGGTTATATTCACCCTATGAGCAAGGTTTTATTCAGCCTGAGGTCAATGCCTGAGGGCAAGGTTACTATTCATCCTGAGGGCAAGGTACAATTCTCATGAGGGCAAGGCATGAGGGCAAGGTTCTGTTTGGCATGAGGGAAAGATTCTGTTTAGACCAAGGGCAAGGATTCCTATGCCAAAGAAACAATTTATATCGTATATTCACTTGGGTGATTTTACATGTTATACCAGCCAAGCTAAAGCACATGGCTCGTATTGTTTTACCTTGTACTTGTTAGATAGCTCGTTGAACTTTTGCTGTGGCACTGTTTAGGAGATTGTCGGATGAGGATGAGTCTCGCGTTCTTATAATTCAATTATCTAGAATGGTTAAATAATAATTAAATGGAAATGGAATTGGTAGATGTAGCTGCTTTTGAGTACTACCTAGTTTACTGCTTATCCATTACTGCACATTTCTGTGGCACAAATTCAATAACAGTTGGGCATGAGCCTTTCATGGATGCCTACTAGGATTTTATTTCTCACACCCTATTTAGATCATGTCTTGGGCCCAAACGGATTATATTACTGAAAGTGTAGATAAGGGCAAGAGTCCCTATACAGGTACTTGATTTTTTCAGATGAGTTGGAGATCATGGGACTGAGCTTAGGCTTGCGATTCTGATAAGTTCCTACTATGCTGTTTATTTTTCATTGTTGTATTTTTCCCTTTTAATGTATTTCATCAGATTGAAGTATATCTTTCTTTGGATACTTTTCTAGACTTAGGGACATATTGCATAATTATATATGACTACTGGTAATTTATTTATTTCTGTATTGTTTTCCATTTTAGCTTTGGTATTGTTTACTGCTTCCACGTTTGTATGCTTGTATTTTCTTCCACTACTTTACACTTTGAAAAATGAGGGAATAGTTTTCCCACTACCAGTCCTAGGCCCTCGCTGCTTGTTGGTAGCCTCTGAAATTTTGGGAAATGCGCTTGAGGTTATGTGAAAACTTGGTTCGGGGACCCGTTGAGTGGCACCCAGATCTGGGACGTTACAAAGTGGTATCAGATGGTTTTTTATTTCCCTGCATTATTTTATTATTTGGCGACAAAAGAAAGAGATAGATTGATAAGGGATTTAGTAATAACTATTTTTGGGAGTAGCTACCCCATGTAAAGGTAAAGACTGTATTGCCTCAAATTAAATTGTGATTTTCTGTTTATGAATATTATAATTGATCTGATTTTCACGATTGGGTGATGCACTTGTAGTGTGCAATTTGTATTTTTATAACTGGGTTCTATTTATTTTCAACCCGATGAGATGAAGGTATGCCATCTCATGCATCATTTAGGAACATTTTAAAATCCCATGCCATGCATAGTTTCCATGACATGTAGGTGAATTTGAAATTGCATGTTGTTGTGATAGATGTTGTGCGAGAAAATGAATGATGTTGTAATAAATGCCTTGATAAAATACCTACTATTTGATAGGATATTGTTATGTAAGGTTCAGTGAATGAACGCTAAAATTTGGTTTTTGAAGAGTATAGGCCCTTATCAACCATAATTTGCTGGATCATCGACTTATTTACCTTGTTCCAAAACACATAATATGCTATGATTTGATTCGCGGGGAGTATGGGCCCTCACAGGTCGAAAATTGGCACTTAGGTGTTGGTTTCAGTGTTTTTCTAGGCTCCGGAGAAGTTGCTAAGGCTTACTGTTCGGAAAAACCCAAAACACACGCTGTGTAGTTTTGATTACTTGCCGTTTAATATTCTGTTCGGGAAGAAATGAATAAAAATTAATTAATTACATGATGTGTAGTCTCTACCCATGTCATAGGCCGTGTAGGTAGAAACAAGGGATAGGGAAACTTGAAGGAACATGTCGTGTTGTTATTATACACATCGTGTTGTGTAGACCATGTGTCTGCTATGTAACTAACCACATGAGCGGAGAAATGTGAGCTTATACATGCCGTGTTAATGATGAACATGCTGTGTTGTTTGACCTGGGGATCTGGCCGTGTAGATAACAAACACGGGTTGGTGTTACCTCCTCCTAAACACGCCATGTACATGGGGGAAATGCCGTGTAGCCTTGACCATTGAAAGACTGTGTGGACTTGGTCGTGTGGCTAGGGAAATGGGGTTGTGTACACACAGTGTGTGGGTGTAACATGTTGTGTAGTGTTAGATAAGTAGCTGGCCGTGTCACTAACAACACGGGCAATTGGAATCTAAGTAGTACATGTCATGGAAATCTAGAAAAAACCGTGTAGTCTTAGCTGTGTACCTGGACATGTAACAGACAACACAGGTCGGTAAAGCTCATCTAGTACACACCGTGTAGACCTTATACATGCTGTGAAGTCTCGTACAAAACAGAGTTGTGTGGCTAAGCCATGTAGAAGGACTCGGGAAGGGGAAGAAAATTCAAGTACACATAGTGTGTGTAGACAACATGTCGTGTGTATGGACAACACGTCGTGTGTTTGGGGTGTTACATGACCAATTTTTGAATATGTACACACCCATGTGAAAGACTTGAAGAAACACACCGGGTAGTTATTATAAACTCCTTTTAGTCTTGTTTTGTAAAACAGGAATTTTGTATTTCTCATGTTCTCTTCTTACACGCCTTGTTTTCAGTCCTTGATGATCTTTTTGATCAACTTCTAGGAGCACGAGTGTTCTCAATGATTGAATTGAGATCCGTATATCATCAGTTACGCGTTAGACCATCATACATACTGGTTACAGATTTTCGGAGAAGATATGGTCTATACGAGTACTTGATCATGCCGTTCAGACTCACGAATGTGAAATCAGTTTTCATGGCTCTGATGAATCATGTGTTCCACCCTTATCTAGATTAGTTTGTGGTAGTCTTAGTGGATGATATCTTGGTGTACTCTCACACTCGACACGACCATGCCACCCATCTTGAGATTGTACTGAGTACACTGAGAGAGCATCACCTATATTCTATGCTCTGAAAGTGACACTTTTTGATGAACCAGATTGACTTCATGGGTAATATTATCTCAGAGGCTGGAGTCATTGTAGACCCAAAAAAGTGAGAGCGATATTTTCTTGGGAGCATCCTAGGAACTTGTTTGAAATACAGAGTTTCTTGGGGATGTATCTTTACTACATGCACTTTATTTAGGACTTCTCCGACTTAGAAGCGCCGTTGACAAGTTTGACTAAGAAGGGTGTAATGTTCATTTTGTCAAAAGATTATGAGAGATCCATTCAAGAGATAAAAGGAAGGTTGAAATCAGCACCAGTCCTGATACGTCCAAAGAAAGGGAAGACCTATACTGTTTACTATGATGCATTAGGTATCAGGCTCGGAGAAATGTTGATGCAGGGTAATCGAGTAGTTACATAAGGGTCTCAGCAGTTGGGGCCACATGAGAGGAATTACCTAACGAATGATCTTGAGTTTGCTGTAGTTGTTCATGCGTTACGTTGTTGGAGAAATTATCTATTAGGAGAATATTTTGTGGTGTTTACGGACCAAAAATGTCTCATGTATATCTTTACCCAGCATGACTTGAACTTGATATAGTGAAGGTGGGTTGAATACCTTCAGTCCTTCGACTTTGAGATTTCTTATACACCTAGTTAGGTTAACACAGATACTGATGCACTGAGTAGGAGGACTCAAATACAGGCAGTGCAGGAGGCCAGTGGTGAGTGGAAACTTATGGATTTATTCTATGAGATGCATTTAGAGGTTCATGATAGTTAGGGGTGAGACTATCTTTCATCCTTAGATATGACTTCTACCCTCCTGGATAGAGTGAGGATGAGACATCTATCAGATTCTGAAGTCCTAGTTCTACGAGAGTCAATGGAAAATGAGGAACCTCTTCTTGGTTGGACGATAGGCGATGATGAGGTACTGCGTATCCATGGATGATTTTGGGTTCCAGGGGATATACATGAGGAGTTGATACGGGAATTTCATGATTCATCTTGGGCAGTACATCCCAGAGTTACAAAAATGTTCCGTGACATGAGACGTCAGTATTAGTGGCCGGGTATGAAACGAGAGGTAGTTGGTTTTGTTACAAGATGTTCCACCTGTCAGTAGGTGAAGGAAAAGAATCAGAGGCCAGCCAGACTATTACAGTAGTTACCCATTATGGATGGAAAATGGGATGAGGTTGTAATGGATTTCATGACCGGGTTTCTCAGGTCACCTCAAGGCAAGGACGCCCTGTGGGTTATTATTGATAGGATTATGAAGGTATCTCACTTTTCTCCAATTAAGGAGACCTTCAGTTTTGATGAGATCGGTAAGTTGTAAATCCAAGAGGTAGTAAATATTCATGGGGTTCCTCGTTCAATAGTTTCAGATAGGGACACCCACTTTACGGCTCATTTTTGGCAGAGTTTTCAGAGGGCACTGGGTACATAGGTTCTTTTGAGCACAGCTTACCACCCTCAAACCGATGGAAAGTCAGAGCGTACGATACAAGTGTTAGAGGACATGCTGCGTGCATGAGTCATGGACTTTGGGAGCTCCTGGGAGAATCACATACCCCTAGTCGAGTTTTCCTACAATAATAATTTTCAGACAACTATTTAAATGGAACCGTACGAGGCATTATATGGTAGGCCATGCCGATCACCTTTGTGCTGGTTGAAGGTAGGTGAGGTAGCTTTACTAGGACCACGTCTCGTGGAGGAGACATTAGAGCAGGTCCAGTTGATTCAGAAGAAGATGGATACTGCACAGTCTCATCAGATATCTTATGCTGATCGCCACAGATGACCCTTGGAGTTCATGGTTAGTGATTAGGTTTTCTTGCGTGTTTCGGTAAGGTTGGGAAACAGACGGATCAGGAGAGAGGGTAAACATTCATCAAGGTATGTGGGGATGTTTGAGATTCTGGAGATATTCGTGTCAGTTTCTTATCAGTTACATTTACCACAGAGGTACTAGGCCATGCACGACATCTACGACGTATCTCAGCTACATCATTATCACTCAGACCCATCTCACATTTTTTAGCCTGAGGTGGGTGAACTTCAGGCTGATGCATCCTTTGAAGAGCATCTGATTCATATTGTTGATAGTAGCACGAAGGTTCTCCGAGTCCAATCAGTTCCTCTCATACGGGTGATATGGTAGCATGGCCGAGTGCAGGATGAAAACTAGGAATGGGAGACTGACGTACACGCTCAGTGGCTAGATTTATTCATAGATTTATCTTCAAAACCCTTGGAATGGAAATTCAGGGACGAATATCTTTAAGGGAGGAATTTTGTTAGAACCCGGTTCTTATTCTTGAGGTACGTGTTTCTTCTTTTCCTTTTTCCTTAAATGTTTTTGTGAAAATAACGAAAATGGGGAAAATCCCAAATTTTTTGGATACACATCGTGTACTTTTCCACATGCCGTGTACTTTGGCCGTGTGGGATTAGTACACAGGGCTTGTAGGCCTGTTGGGGATGAAGCGTGTAAAAAACTGACTACATGCCGTGTACTTTGTATATAAATGCCGTGTAATCAGTCGGCATGTAAATAGTATGGAAGTGGAAGCCTCCACCAGCAGTGTGACAATACATTCCATGTACTAAAAAATACACGCTGTGTACTCTTGTCGACATATGAACAGTCCTTCAGTGAAAATTAGCCACCAGAGGAACAGTTAAAAAATGAAAAGTACATGCCATTTACTTGAGAGTACATTCCATGTAGTTTCTTTTCAAAAAATGGGATGTAGACTCCTCATTCATCTTAGGAGGCAGTGGATGTATTTGGAGCACCGGAAGGAGAGGCCGGAGCTTGGAGGAACTCCCAATCGCATACTGGGATTCTGTTCCTTTCATCATTGATCTTGTTTGAACTGTGTCGGTAAGACCTTCATTCTCCTTGAGCCGTTCATACCAATTGTTTCCCATGGAGAATTTATTTACGTTTGAATGAATAAATGTTTATCCAAGATCTATGTCATTCTTGGAAGTTTCAAAAGGAATCGTTCACATATATTTTTTAGAGGAGATCAAGGTAGGTGGTCTGATGTTTAATTCAAACATTCATGTTGTTTTTGTGTACCGTTGTGATACGTACCCATGTTTATGGTGTCGTATGGATGAGTCCTTGACTAATTGAATGCCTATAATTGCATATTTAATTTAATGAACATTTATAAATAGTTATCCGGGATCATTTCTTGGATCTGGGGACACCCCGTGGGTGCGTTCCCTTGTTTAGCCATTTGGTCAGGATACACAAGGGTATGTCATGATTATAGAATGCTTTGAGTTTTCTTGAGAGAAAAGGTATATAATTTCTAGCATACGTGTTGGGCTCGGCTCGATTACTATTCAGCCTGAGGGCAAGGCATAAGGACAAGGTTACTATTCTGCTAGAGGGTATGGCCTAAGGGCAAGGTTGTATTCAGCTTCAGAGAAAGGCCTGAGGGAAAGGTTCTATTCAGCCTGAGGGAAAGGTTCTATTCAGACTGATGGAAAAACCTAAGGGCATGGTTTCTATTTATCCTAAGGGAATGTTTCAATTTAGCTTGAGGGAAATTTTCTATTCAGCCTGAGGGCAAGGCCTGAGGGAAAGTTTACTATTTAGCCTGAGGTCAACATACTATTCACCTTAGGGCAAGGATCTGTTTGGCCTGAGGGAAAGAATCTGTTTTGCCTGAGGGCAAGGATTCTTATGTGTGAGGACACTGTTTACATCGTATATTCACTATGGTGATTTTACATGTTATACCAAACATGATAAATCATTGGCTTGGTATTGTTTTACATTGTACTAGTTAGATATATTGTTGTAGTTTTGCTGCGACACTTTTTAGGAGAATGTCGGCTGAGGCTGAGTCTCAAGATCTTATAATTCAATTATCTCAAATAGTTAAATAATAATTAAATGGAAATGTAATTGGTAAGAGTAGCTACTTTTGAGTACTTCCTAGTTTGCTTCTTTTAAATTACTACACACTATTGTTGCACAAATTCACTGACACTTGGGCACAGGCATTTGGTGGTTAGCTACTAGGATTTATTTCTCACACCATGTTTGGGTCATGTCTTGGGCCCAAGAAGATTATATTTCTGTAGGTGTAGATAAGGTCAAGAGTCCTTATACATGTACTTGATTGTTGAAGATGAGTAATAGAATATGGGACGGAGCATAGGCTTGCGATGCTGGTGAGTTCCAACTGCACTGTTTATTTTGCTTTGCTATATTTGTGCCCTGTAATGTATTTCTTCGGATTGCAGTGTATCTTGTTTTGGATGTTTTCCTAGACATAGGGAAATATTGCATAATTATGTATCACTGTTGGTCATTTAATTATTTATGTACTATTTTCCATTTCAGCTTTGGTATTTTTTACTACTTCCGCATCTGTATGCTTGTATTTTGTTCCACTAAATTACTCTTTGACAAATGAGGGCATACTTTTCCCACTATTAGACCTAGGCCCTTTCTACAAGTCGGCAGCCTCTGGAATTCGGGGAAATGCGTTTGAGGTCATGTGACCAACAGGGTTCAGGGAACCCGTTTAGTGGCACCCGGATCCGAGAGGTTACAATAAAAAAACTCCAAATTTGAACCTTTAAAATGAACATGTGAGTGAAATGACATAAAAAACATAGCATGTTATCATAAATTTAAAAAATTGTAAATAATAATATGGATACATAGAATAAGTGAAGTGATATCATTAAAACATGGATGTCTACGAATCTAGCAAAAATAAAATACATTTCATCATAAATATAATTTGTGGATCCATTACTAGACATAATATTACAATGTGAAAGTTTCACTTAACATGAATGATAAATAACTTATCTTTCTATTCAGACATTACTCAATTGATTGGTGGTTGTATAATTTGAGTCTTATCAATTATATCTTAACTTTTCATGCATATGTGTGCCACATGGAAAATAAAAATCACATGAGGAATTGACCGAAAATAACCCATGATATAGAAATGGGTTTCATAATAATCTCATAAGTCACAAGAATCCAAGGTACCAAGTGGTACTATAAGGAAAAATGAATTTAATTAATATTTGATGATTACAGAAGAATAAATATGATTGGATAATGGAAATATGCATCATGGTGAAACATCATTTAATGGTTATACTGGAGAATAATTTTAGATAAATGAAAAATGAACATGAATACATTATTTATATATAAGGTGTATTGTTTAAAAATCATTTTGAATAATAGACATTAGAAGATTGATACATAAAATAATAATTAATAAACAAATTCTATCATACTAGGATTGATTTAACGATGATATTGGATAGAGAACATGTTTGAAAATTATAACCTAAAATATATTTATAATATAATGTCGAACAGATAAATTAAACATAAATATATAATTCATATTTAATATATGTAAAGATGATAGAAAAAAGAGATAGATATAAAGATAATAAATTTATTTAAGATGGAAGCCATGGAGTCCCCCATTCTCATTTCTTGAATAACATGGGTTCTCTAGAAGCCTCTTCAGTTTTGGAATTACACTTGTAAATTTAATTATATAAAACCTTATTAATGTTTATTTTATATATTATAATTAATTTATTATCATATATGATTCATTTTTATATTAATATTGTTCCATAAATCATTTTGGGATGTTTAGTCCACATGTATCATTATGATTCCTTACAATGATAATAGAGAATAGACATTGTAAAATAGTTCAATAAGATATAGAGGTGCTAATAATTTCATTTCATTTCATCACAAAAGTGTACATGTTCAATGACTTTGTATAAGATAAAAAATTGCTATTTTATTTTACATTTCTTTATAAATTCCTCATGGTTAGTTTAATTTACCATAAATGTTTATTCTTACTATTTTTGATCCTGATATATTATAATTCAAGATGTAATAGAATTATTTAATTGATTATTATGATAATAATTATAAATCAATTAAATTCTTGAAACCATTTAAAGAGGATGGTAATTAATGATTTACCGTTTATATATGTTGTATTGTCCAAAAATAGTCTAAAAAATGTTTTGAGAATTATTAAAATAAATTAATGGTAATAAATAATTAGATTTCATAATAATATATGACTTTAATAATTATATTGATTAAATTTTATTATAAATAAAAATTTGATATATTTATATATAATGGTGCTGTAGGTGGAATGAAAATGATACATAGGTATGATATGTTGCAGTATTAGATTTGGGGTGCCTCCATTAGAACACCCCTTAAGGCATTGAAGGCTAGTATTTATTTAGAAAAAAGCTTCTCATAGTAATTGAGTGACACTAAGATAGTTATTATATTTTGAATTATATTAGGAATAAACTTTTAAGTTATGAAATATGGGAATTTTTAGTTGTATTTAACTATAATGGATAAGACTTCTTCTCAATAAAATATTCATTAGTTTGTTATTTTTTTCTCAACCATCTAAATATTTTTGATTCATTGTGACTAATACAGGTGTATGATTTTTTTTGATATTTAGTAAACTAATGTTCAATATAATACATGGATAATTTTAATATAATCAAATAAAAAAATTATTATTTTTATAATTGAATCATTATTTTCAATTTGATAATTTGTTTATATCTTTGAAAAATTGTTTTATTATATTAAAATAAATAATTTTACTCATTTAATAAATTTAAAATTGGAAATAATGATTTATTAATTATTATTTGTTTTTATATCATAATTATATCATATTAATTAATTTATTCCAAAAAGTGTATGGTTACGATTCACCCAAAATTCATCTTTTCTATATAAATAAAAACAATTACAATATTTTAAAATTAATATGATAATTAAAAAAATGAAATAAATTTTATCAAAATAAATTTATAAATTAGGTAATTTGAAAATTAGAATATTAATATAAAAATTATGTTTTACTAATTAAGGTAAACTATTTTTTTTCATAAAATAGATTATTACACATATTTTTAGTGACATGTTATATTAAATAATTTTATTATTTTGTTGTTTCTTATGTATTTCATAATGAATATTAATTTGTAGACGTTTTGCTATTTCAAGGTGTCATTTTAATTGGCAGGATTATATTCGAATGACTTATTATAATTCCAATAATTATTTACTATTCTAGTGGTTATATATTTATTACATTTTTTATTAATACATATTATTTCCTTCAGTCATAATTTAATTATTTTTATCTAACATTTCTCAACATAATTTACAAAATTATATTAATATTTAAAATAACCTCTTTAATTTTTATGTATGGTTTATGATTATGATATTTATAGGAGACCAAAACACACAAGCATATTCTATTCTTGGCATGTTATTTAATTTTTAAATGTTATATTATATAATTATTTGTTTAATAGAAATTATTTATCATATATATTTAATATTTGATATTGATAATGTAATTCAATGCTTTACCTTGTTTATATTTTGTTATATATTTTATACAATAAGAAAATATTTTATCCCCACTTTGGATATTTCACCCTCGAATTTTAAATTCATATTGTTAATCAAGAAAAAAATTTAGTGTTTTCAATTCATTATATCCTTCGGTTCCCATGATTCCTATTCATACTTATGTTTTATATAGTGTATCTTTAAATGGCGAGTTAGTATATGGAATATAATTTTTAATCTACATTCCATAGTCTATAACACCTTATCCTTATAAGATTGGTAAAACTCAAGTTTTACCACACTCAGATTTAGAACATGTAAATAATTATATATATACATCCTTTAGAAAAATATACGGAATACATTATCTAAAATTTATTTGTTTAGAGAGAGTATATGTTGATATGGAATCACCCCTTCATGTTGATGTACCTCAAAGGGGATAAAGTAACTAGGGTTAAGATTTTTCATCTTGTGACACCCATACAGAGTGCAATTTTAAGGAATACGTTATTACCTAAAATGTAACTCTATGTATCATCGATTATTATTGTAATATATTTTAAATTTAGTGTTTGATACATAGATGCGTTTATAAATGTAATGGAATTTTCATCCATGTCACTAACCAATTTTGGCCTCACAAGCTTATACTCTCCAACTTCAACCAAACATGTTAATGTTTTAAAAATCTTCTTATATAGTGATTCATATGGGTTTATATGAATGCTTGATTTGAAGGTATTTTTTTTATAATTTGACTAAAAGTAGATGTTCATAAAAAAAATAAACTATTGGATTATTTCCTCAGGGATAAATTTATTGGACGTTGATGTAAAAAGCATATTTTTATCACATAAAATTGATATTGGTGTTACCTATAACATAAACACTTCTATTATGCACATAATTTTATTTTTACTGACTAAAAAGTCATCCAAAATGGATAGAAAGTGATAATACATCATGTGATGATCCACCGAAAAACATATTTATTTTTTTATTTGTGTTTGGATGACATATTTAAAAGATCATGGTTATGTTAACCCATTTAAATTTTTGTAATGGTTATGGATTAATCATAACCATACAACTCACATGTTATGACATATCATGTTTCTAGAATAAGAACTTTGATATGTTTCAAACAGTATTCTTCATCATATTATTCCACCAGATGTGCTCATAATGTGTTTATATATATTTTTTAATTCCTATATAGATAGATAATCATTTGTTCTAATAATAATACGTTACCTAATTCATTATATTAGGATTTAATATTATTTTTTATCATGTTTATAATCATAAATATTCACCATTATAAAAATATTACTCTGAAATTATCCCTTTTTTATGTTGATTCACATTCTTTTGTATTTGAAACTAATTACATTGTGTTATCTTAATATTTTGTAAGAATAAGAATGAAGAGATATATTTTATATTCATTATGACTACCCTTTCCTTACATTTCATTTTTAATAAATTCTAATCCCTTTCAATCCACATCGTGTCCAAGGATGTGGTATTTTTCTACTTAGATCCAATTACATGTTTTTTTATTTATATAATGGGAATGGATTGAGAATTCCAAGTACTATATTATATCAGGAAGTCTTCATTGGAAAATTATGAGTTCCTTTTGGGTGAATATATAAATTTTTATATTTTATGATGAGTATATAAGTCACATGTTTATTCATTGAGATAGTACCTCAAAGTAATCAATGAAAATATTACTTCATCCCACTCAATATCTGGTATTAGTTAATTTTGGTAATGGTAAATCAACTAACCTTTTCCATATTATCTAAATTTAAAATTTTATATTATCACACAACATAATTCTTTCATTATGTTATCTATTTATATCAAAAACCAGTATACAGATGATGGTATTGTTAGTATATTTATTATTACTAAATGCTTGTTTGACATCATAAATATCCCTTCAAATTCCAATATAGAAAAACAACCCTGTTTCAGAATGAGTTATATGGGTTTGTTGGTTTTATAATCATAGAAAATTCCACATAAAACATCAATAGAATGAAACCAATCCAATAAAACCATCATTGTCCAAAATTTATATCTTACTTTTCAATTTTTTATTACATTGGCCTTTAATGGATCAATAGAAATGAACTTGATTATTATATCATGACTTAATATATATTGATATCAATTTTAATTCAATTTTATTATACTTTTTATAATCCTTTCCTATGTATAAATTCTACAAAAAAATTCCCAAAATCTTATCACATTATACCATTCTGTTAGTGTTTATTATAATACCATCTATATGGATCAAAAATAATTTGTTAATCCTAACTCTAAATGATAGTATTCATTATTTATATATATATATTTTTGAATAATTAGTGTTTTTTGATTACATTAATATGATATCATAATATCTATATCTTATAATAAATATAATATATGGAAGATACACATCATTCATAATCAATTGACGATATCACAATCATAGATACACCATTGAGATTTTTTGAGGCCCACAATATTGAACGAATGTGTCAAAAATATTTGGTAGTCAATACTTATTATTTATCATGATATTTTTATAATAATAAATATAAAAGTATATACGAATTGAATTATTGTTTTAGATGAAAAATTAGATAACTGAACTCCATGATGCATCACCAGGGTATATCATGTAACATTCCAGGTAAATAAATAATTTTAAATTTTCGTATTTATTAATATTTTTGAATAAAAAATTTATATTACTTTAAAAGGGATTTTATGTTTGATGGAATACCCAATACGCAACAATGAGTTTCTTTGAAATCATACGTTGCACACAAATAATATAATAATATTATTTTAAATGGTAGTTAATTCCTAGCCATTGTAATGGCGCGAATGAACAAAACTAACTAAAAAATGATTATATATGTTATTTAAATATTTTTACAATTATCCAATAAAATTTAAAGGCATAAAATGCAAATGAATCCAATTTTAAGCATAAATATTATAATGTTCTTTAAAAGGTCGATTAACTGCATCTTGATGGCGAACCCTTCTTAAAAATAATTTTTTTCAGTTTTATATGTGATATTTGACAAAATAAAATCCTTCTTTAGAATTGGTACAACAAAATTTACTTTATGTAAGTTTTTTTATTTTTCCGATAAAGTACATTTTTTATAAATAGTGAAAATACTGTATTTTAATTCAAAACCTCCTATTAATATAATTTATTTATATGGTTAGATTATATTTTTAAATTGGTTTAAATTTTAGGTAAAATATATTTTTACCATTTAATCCAATGGTGTTCATTATAATTACTTTCACATTGAAAATGGACATAAACAAGTATCAATCTTTTTTATAGATATTACTTTTTTAAAACATGTTATTTGTGTCGACAGCGGGAATTAACTATATAATTTATTAATGAAACTTATATGTTTTGAATTTGTTAAAATGGTCATCATTTTTTTACTTGGAATATCAAATTTTCTTTGGATAAATTTTTTGTATTTTTCTGACAAATGATCATTTTTTATGAATAGTGAAAAATACTGCATTTTACATCAAAACAGCTTTTTCATCTAATTTAATTATATAGTTAGATTGTTAGTTTAGTTTTTTTTTATAGTGTAATAAAATTATCTTTTTATCACTTAATGCAATTTTGTTCATTGGAAGTAATTTCACTTTTCAATTTGATGTAAAAACTAGTAAATCTTTTGATAAATTTTACATCTTAAAAAACCTCTCTTTGGTTTTGACAACGGGAATTATTTTTAAATTAATTACTGAAATTTATGTGTTTTGAATTTGGTAAAATGGATTCCATATTTTGAATCATAAGTTCCAAATTATTTAATTAAGACTCTTTTGTTTTTGGACATTATGAACAGTAACGACGACAATTATCTTAAATTATCATGATTAATTAGTAATCGGGTAGTTAAGGGTAATGAAATTATATCATAATAATATAAAATTACCCCAACATGTGTACAAATCCTCTAGGATGTGTCATGTCCAACCATGGGATGCGTTTTTCAAACTTAGGTACCCCATGTAATCTCTTTTGTGGGATAGTGACCTTTTATCATATTATTTTTAATGAAAGGAAAATATAACCAAACTATGTAACACCTAAGTAAAACAATTATAATTTTGTTTACATAAATGATCTCTTATACTATAAATAGTTATTTTAAATCAAAATATATTTCATACATCATGGTATTTGTTTTAAAATTTCTAGACATTCAATAAATAAATGTATTTATGACACCATGATGATGTAGTGATTACCTCATTAATGAACGATTTAAATAAAATGAAAATATAAGGTAAAATATAAAACATACACTTATATAAAACCTATTAGATGGGTATATTTATAACTCTTATCAACTTTTCCTCTAAATATATCATTGTGGGTCCTTTAAAATCCAAAAACAATTTTATAATTAAGTAACAATTCATGACTTTCCAAATATGACCCTCCACCCTCTTATAAAAGGCCCACATCTCTACCCCCCTAACCCACAACTGTCAAGCCCTTAGATCGTCCAAAATCTTCTCATATTATATCTCCAAATCCCTCTATTACTCCTAAAAGACTCACTTTGTGCAGAAGTCTTTCCAAGGAAGTCTTTGGCTCAAATCAAAAAAAGGTATCCAATTTAGAGGTAATGTCTTCTCTCGACTTTTTTCATTTATTTTCCTTCTTCACTCACCACTATCTTTTTATTATTCTATACCATAATAAAAAAAGTATCTTCAATATACTAGGATATTGTTATGATAATTATTCTACCTACACATACACACACCTCCGTCTAATGGTTAAAGAACATACTATTTCTGTGGATGGCGAATTACTGCCTCATGAAATGATGATTGTTTAATATTCTCCTACCACCTCTCATGGGGGCCATTATGATGACACTATATTTATATATTATATTTATTATATTTATTTCCTCTCTATGATTCAGTATTTTATTATTAAAATATACCATTATGCTTCTCATGTTGTGGAAATGTAATAATTTCATATGAGGAATTGTGGACAACCGCCCCCTCAAGTGATGTGACTCGTTCATGCCTAATAAGGAATTTATAAAGAATGTAATTTATGAACTCATGTGAAATATATAACAAATATATTATACTGTAATTATTATATACCAATGTTTCATTATGTTTTCATTCCATTAAATTATGAAATAGAAATGAAAGTAGCGTTCATGCGTACGTACGGCTTACCGTCTCCATGAACGGTGCATTTCATTTATTATCTCCAAATGTTATGTAATATTATAAGTAAAAATATATAATGAATATATATGATATATATTACATATAAATGATGAATATAATTCTGGATTTAATGAACTTTGGACCACATGAACATCATGTAATTATAAGAAGTACATTTTTGACTCACGTTCTGAACATCGACAAAATGTCCATTATGAACTTAAACTATTAAATAATTGTTATAGAAAGGTAATAAGTGATATAAAAGGAATAATAAACTTTAAAAATATTCTTAAGAAAGTATAAATTAATTTATGTGTATCATTCAGTAAGAACATGGAACATACATGTGATTCAAGTCGGACACGAGGTAAGGGGATTTCTTATCTCACTTTTAATTCCTTGAGATTTCCATTGTTCACCAATTATTTATTGAATGTGGTGTATTGTGTACTGAAATTTGATATATATTATCATTATTCATTTAATATTCATTTTATTCTTTTATTAATTTGGTTCTTATTATCTTTTGGTCATACGACTCAATTTATTACAATGAGGTATGGGGTTTTTATCTCACTTTTGATTCCCATGAGATTCATGCTATATTTACCACTACCTCCTTTGAGTGGTGTCTGTAAATCCCATGATTCTACTCATTGAGTAATATAAATACATTTATTATTATTTACAACATCATTTTATGGTCTTTCTTTCATGGGGTGTATGTTTCGTAGGTTACCAAATCGGTAAGGGAACCTTTCACCCTCCTATTTTTAAAAGACTTCTTTTTGTTAGGTCTTCTAATTTATATATTAATATTTTGGGATACATTCGTATATATCCTTATTGATGTAAATGTTCTGTCCAAGTGATGAGATACCATTTTTATCACCCATAAACTCATTTTCTGAATTTTAAAGTGACGCCGTTAGGCTGTCAAATTGCTGTAAGGGAACATCATTACCAAATTTCAATTCTTTGGGTTAAACCTATACAACTTAACTATGTCATGCTATGAATATGTGTGAATGAACTATGTTTGTTTTACACTTAATATACATTGATATTGGGTGTATTTATATTTTTTCACACATAATTATGTCATTGATTTGTCCTTAGTCAAAGGATACAGTCTTTATAAAGGACTTCATCTCAGTCTCCTTTTATTGAGGCATCCGTTGATTTATATATGAAATTCTTTTATACGATATATAAAAGTCTTTTGACTTTCCATTTTATTCAATGTGAATATTTTCTCTATGAATCATTTTACTAAACGTCAAAAAGTAATGTATCTTTTTTTTATGTAAGCGGTGACAACGACCTTTTCCGGCGCCGCGAGTATTATATGATCTTTGGATTCCATAACAAGAAATAATGTTTTTAAAAGGAAATTAAATACCATATACTATTTTTATGTGTTTTGGTATTGAAAATGGATTCTAGAATTAATTCATTATTTCAATATCTTAAAATGTTGTATTGTTATTTCAATGTGGGAATGCTATCTTTCCATTATTCTTGAGTTTTGTGTCATGATTATGTTATGGTTCTTGGACATTGTTACATATATGGGTGGTTCCCTGATAAAACTAGGGTGGGTGAGCATGAGATGTCTCTCTAGTGCATTGGGTAAAGTGAAGGAGTTAAATTCTAAGGTTTCACCGAAGAGATTTAAGGAATATATTGCGATGAGTATTCCAAACCTAACCATGAGGGTTACTCCCTATGTAAGAATGTTATGAATGCCTCAATTTACCTTTATGTTTTATGATTTCTATGTGTATTTCACAAATATTATGATTTCATGGGATATGTTAAAAATATTATGTTATGTATATATTGATGATATAATGTTTTCTTTCATTGTGTATCCCTTACTGAGCTTTTTATGCTCATCCCATGTTTTTGAAATGTATTCCACAGGACTTAAAAATCAATAGGGTCTAGGATGGGATCAAGGAAATGTCATGCTGTCTAAAACATGGAACTATACATTTTTTTAAAAGTTTTTATTTTGTGAAAAAAATGGAAACTAAGTAGATGTGTCTACTTTGTATTCATTGAGATGTCATAGTTATGTCCTAATTCTCTAAAACTCAAAACCTGAAAATATCCTCAAAGTAAATTATTCATTTAATTCTAGAATATGTAATGTTTTAAGGATAGGTCCTTATAGTTGGTATCAAATGTCGGTTTAGATAACTTTAGAGGTTAAGGTATTTTGTAAGCTTAAGTTACATTTCCATATTGGTTAGGATTTTAGAAAGAGCCATAGTTTTGAGTTTATGATAACATGAATAATTATATCTTAGTATTATATGATGATATTACTGATATACTCCCACTGACCTTTTTGGTTTTAGTAAATGGCTAGATCTAGAAGGAAACAAATTAACAATGGATGTGAAAAAAACTGTGGTGGTTTTCTGAATGAGAAGCTAAATGATATGGGAGCTACAATGAGAACTCTTGTGGTTATTCTCAACCAACTATCTGGAGTCATGTTTGACCACCTGAACCTTAGTGATTTTTTTTAATACATCATATATGCGATAAAAAAATCCCTACGGATGTTCATGTAATAATCATAAAGGTAAGTATGTTAAAAAAACTATGTGTCAAATATGTGGAAAGAAACTCATAAGAAAATGTTTCAAAGGGACAAAAAGATGCTATAGATGTGGAAATGAAGGTCATAAAGAAAGAACCAACCATGGAAAAAGGAAACATATAGTTGACTCTAGGAAAGGGAAAGAAGATATTTTTTAAGGATGAATTGAATGTTTTAAATGTGGTGTGCATGGTCATCATGAAAACACATGTCCTACGAAGAAGTTTTGGGAATGGGATCACCATGATTGTACAAATATTTTTTTACCAATACCTAATTCCATTTTGATTGAGGATGTAGAAACTGACAATGACCAATGAAAGGTATGGATTATTTCTTAACATATGTTTTCCTATTATTTAATCTAAGGATATGATTCATGATTTTCTATGTAGGAAAGTATTTTTTCAGAATAAGTTTGAAAGGAATGGTTAATAGATCACGAAAAATGTTGAATGAATAAGAAGTCAATATATAAGGGATTCTAGAGTTATGGTAGATTTTAGGATGGTGAAATTCTTAAAAGTATTAAGGTTCTTTTGATAATGAGATTACATTAGAAGACTTTTAATAGTATGGGGAACCCTGATGTTTGATATATGAAAATTTTATTCTAGAAATATTTATCTTTTATTTTGTGGATATAGTTATAAAGAACTATTTGGGTTTATATGATCATTGAATTTGATGCAATTACCAGTTAATACTTTTTTGGGATGAAAAATGAATGTTATTAGATAACCTTTGTGGTCAATATATGTTATGTTTATTTTTGATGAATTTATCTCTTTTTGAGAATGTAATAAAATTTTATAGTTTTTTAAATGGGACAACATGCAGACAATGTGACAACCTGTCGCGTCAGACGAAGCTATGAGAATTGAACCCACAACCAAAGTGCAACTGTTATTCATCGCCTACCACTGGACTACATGAAGACCCTCGTTAGTATGACAAATTATTTTTTAGTTAGATGATTTTATGAATCAAGAATAATCTGATTTTGGGTTATCTATGGAAATCATTGACATATCATGGAGGATATGTGATTAGGTTAATTACTTTTTAATATGACACTTTAAGAGTAACTGATGTTATTTGGAGATAAATGTTTTGATTTACCTTGGAAGTCTATGTGATTAAATTCTTCAATGATTTGGGTTTCAATCTTAGTTTGGATTAATTTGAATAATTTTATGTATAACTATTTATTTAATGGTCTTTCATGAACCTTGGGTTCTTTTTGAAGAATTTTGGAGATTAAGATTAGTATTTCTTTTTATAAAGGATTATACTTTTGGGGATTATCTGATCTTGTACTAACAATTTTGTTTTTGGTTAAGGTATAAAGACATGGGAAATATATAGTTCATCTTTTGTGGGTTAGATGATTCTGAAGAAGTTGATTATAGCGCTCTTAATGTGAACAAGTCATCCTAAATACTCATCTTTTGGAGAAAATATGAGTTTATGTAAGAAATATAGTAAGAGTTGAAAGACTACATGACATGTAAGTATGTTTCCTTATGTTTTAGTTAAGCTCATAAAAAAATTCCTCAATGAAAAGTAACTTAAAAAAAAACGTTTTCTGTTAACTTTTCCTAATGGGGAATCAAATACTGTTTAACCCATGACAAGTTTGTGATTTTCTGGTGGTTAACTTTCTCCTAGACATATTTTCTATCACACTCCATCAGAACATCACCCTTTTTTTCTCTTGAATATCTATGTTTTCATGTAATCCTAGTATCTATTGTCTTGGGTGACCATTGTACAAATTTTCATTCTTTTAAAGTGATTGTTTTATTTACTCATTTTCTAATGTGGGGATTTCAATGAAGTTTTTGAGGCTAATATTAAAATTTTGAGGACGCAATTTCCAAAAGGGGGAACGAATATAATATCCCAGGTAAATAAAAAACTGACATTTTCATATTTATTAATATAGGTGAATAAAATATTAATATTACTTTAAATGGGATGTTATTTTCGATGGAGTACCCAATACGCAACAACGAGTTTCTTTGAAATCTTACATTGCACACTAATAATATAATAATATTATTTTAAATGGTAGTTAACATATTGCCCTTGTAATGGCGGGAATGAACATAACTAACTAAGAAAGTATTATATATGTTTGTTATATATTTTTACATTTATCCAATAAAATTTAATGGCTTAAAATTCAAATGAATCCAATCGTTAGAATAAATATTCTAATATTCTTTAAAAGGTCATTTAACCGCCATTTGATGGAAAACCCTTTTTAAAAATATTTTTTTCAATTTTATATGTTATATTTGAAAAAATAATATCCTTCTTTAGAATCAGGACATCAAAATTTAGTTTGTGTAATTTTTTTTATTTTTTCGATAAAGTTCATTTTTTAATGAATCGTGAAAATTGTGTATTTTAGTTCAAAAATTCTTTTTAATATAATTTATTTATATGGCTAGATTATCTTTTTAATTTTGTATAATGTGTAGTTAAATTATATTTTTACCATTTAATCCAATGGTTGTCATTAAAATTAATTTCACCTTGAAAATGATCATAAACAAGTATCAATCTTTTGATAGATATTGTTTTTTAAAAACAGGCCATTTGTTTCGACAGCGGGAATTAACTATATAATTTGTTAATGAATCATCTATGTTTCTAATTTGGTAAAATGGAAATCATTTTTGAATTTGGAATGTCAAATTTACTTTGGATAAATGTTTTGTATTTTTCTTACAAATGTTCACTTTTAAAGAATAGTGAAAAATACTACATTTTACTTCAAAACTGCCTTTTCATATAATTCAATTATATAGTTAGATTATCCTTTTAATTTGTTTTAAAGTGTAATTGAATTATGTTTTTATCACTTAATTAATTGTTGTTCATTATAAGTAATTTCACATTTCAATTTGATGTAAAAAAAAGTTAATTTTTTGATAAATTTTACTTCTTAAAAACGCATCTTTGGTTTTGAAAACAGGGAATTATTTTTAAAATAATTACTGAAATTTCTATGTTTGGAATTTGATTAAATGGATTCCATATTTAGAATCAGAATTTCCAAATTATTCAATTAAGACTCTTTTGTTTTTGGACATTATTAATAGTAACGACTACAATTATCATTAATTATCATGATTAATTAGAAATCGTGTAAAGACCCGTAAATATCAAGGAAATTTTTTTAAAAAAATCTTTGGGATTTTACGAGTACGAAGTTTCTAATGGTACCTATTCCGAGGCCCGGTGTGCCCGGAATCAATTTCCAAAGTTTAGCTTGGATATATTCAGTGAATGAACATGCGGGTTTTTCTAACATTTGAACCGGTGCTTGGAATCGAATTCCGAGGGCACCAATGAAACCGCAATGCCGGTAATTACTTAAGATGCCCTTTTTTGGAGTTTCATTTACTCAGGAAGAGTTGATAAAAAAATTTGGATTAAGTATAAAGAGAAATAAAATTGTGCTACAAATTTTCTTTCACTTATATGTGGATAAAACCCATGTGTGGGAGTTGGGGTGGGACCCACTAAAATTCTAACTCCTCTTGATAGGATATTAGTGAGGTGGGGCCCACACGAGCCCCACCCCTTCAAATTCCCCTAACCCCTTTTCCACATTTTTTATGACAACTTAACACTTCTTTTAATTTTGATAACTCTAGTTTTAATTAATGAAATGAATTCAACATTTGAATTTTGAAAGGATTGGAAAAGTAAAAATAAAAGAAGGGGTAGCTTATTTTATTTTAGGGGTTGTTGTGTTGTGTGGAGAATTGAGAGAGGGAGAGTTATACACTTTGAAGAACTTCATATTCCTCTTTGAAGAACGTGAAAAACACCGAAACGCCGTTCCATCGCCTCTCCACATCAAAGAAAGGGAGACACTGCTTCCTCCACAGGTGATCTCCATCAACGTATACGGAGCCTCATCGCGCGACTCCGTTTTCCGCGAACTTATTCGAGGTAGGAGTTGTTTCATCGTTCTAGTTTTATTTTTAATGTTCATCATTAATTTCTTTTGGCCGCCTGTTAACAATATAACAGGAGGAGGTCGGACCGCACAAACCCGGCCGACCGTCCTCCCCTTTTTTATGTTGAACACTGTCGTGGTTTGGAACAGAGGCGGTGCGGTGCAACAACACAATGCGAAAACGAGGGAACCGCGGCCAGAGCAGGCCCTAGCGAAGGAGCGCGGTGCCGTCGCGCCGTGACGGTGAAGCTGAAGGAAGCCGCAGCAAAGGGGCCTGGCACCGTTGCGCGGCGCCGATCGTACAGGGGCCGCGGCCTAAGACCGCAACGGTGTAGAGGAGGGTGACCGAACTCTACCGGTCGTCGGCGCTTCTGGAGGCAGGACCCGCTGGGGTCCCACGACAACTCATTGGCCGACCAAAATGGTCTACCATTACCAAGAAGACCAGGGGTGTATAACCCCCAGAGGACAACTAGGGGGGACCCCACAGGGGTCTGTCTTTTCTCAATCTAGGGGGACAACCCCCCCCCCCCCCCCCCCCCCCCCCCCCCCGCATTCTGCTCGGCCGAAGGCCAAGCCGCTGGCCACGAGGGCCAGGCCGCCCGCCCCGGGACGGACTGCCCGCGCTGGGCCGAACCGCCCGCGCCAGGCTGAACCCCCGCTCTGGGCCGGACTGCGCCCGCTGGGCTGGGCCACGCCAGCTGGGCCGGGCAGTGCCAGCCGGGTCAGGCCGCGCCCTAACGGGTTGGACCGGGCCCAAACCCCCTGTTTTCGGACAGATCCGTTCAAACGCTCCTAACTTCGGCTACAGACCTCCGATCGATGCGCCATTAGTTGCATTGTGATTCTTGGATATATATAGTCATTTCGTTATATTACAATCAAGGATTCAGAGAACTTTGGGAACGAACGGTTGGTTCGAACACGAAACCAACCTTGCCCTCGGAGGAGAAACGCTCATAACTTGAGCTTCAGATGTCTGATTGATGTGTCGTCGCCTTTGTTGGATTCATCTTAGTGAGATGGTTCTTTTGGATTACTCCACTCGAGGGTTGGACGCAGGTGGAGTAGGATCAGGTTTGTTTTATCTTAAAACCCAACCGGACCCCTAGGATAAAAAAGCCAATAACTCTCAGGCCGGGTGTCCGATTGACACGACGTCTGTTGTGTTGAGTTCCTATTGACGAGACAGAAGTTTGTGATACATCAACTCTGGGCTTCGTAATAGTTGATGTATCGAACCCTTGGCTCGTGGTGCGGACCCTCCCGGAATCGAGTGTGCTATGTGCGGGAACCCTAGAGCTGGCTGCGACGAAGATGACAACTTCTGTACTAGGATCCTCAGTGGGTTTGACGAGGATGACTACAGTTCTAGGATCCTCAGTGGGTTCAACATGGATGACTACCATACTAGGATACTCTATGGGTTCGAATATGATGACTACCATACAGGGACCCTCCGTGGGTTCGACTAGGATGACTACCGTACTGGGATCCTCTATGGGTTTGACGATGATGTCTACCGTGCTGGGAACCTCCGTGGGTTCGAAAACGATGACATCTGTGCTGGGATCCTCCGTGGGTTCGACGACAATGACTTCTATACTTGGATCCTCCATGGGTTCGGCAGCGACAACATCTGTACTTGGAACCTACGTGGGTTTGGCAGAGGAGATGATTCAGATGCTACATCAATCATCTCCACCCCTATTGTGAATAGTATACCTGTGTGAGTTGAGTGTTGACTTTAAATCTTTTTCTTCGATAATATTAACTTGATTTTCTGTGTGGAATGGGTTGTGTTTTCCTATGTGGATTGTATTGTGCTTTCCTGTGTGGACTGGGAAGAACTAGGGCTCGAGAGTTAGATCAAAACTGGAATTGACAACTTAGGTATATGTTTGGGAATATACCTAAGTAGAGTTGGTTGATACATTGTGATTGTATCTTTCCTTTGTGGTTTATAATTTGTGGATTCTGGGAGACCTTTAGGAGTCTCGGGGTCCCTACTGAGTATCGAATACTCACCCCTACACGGGCTACGCCCGCACTACGTTGTGTTGGTTGCAGATGACGTACATCGCTGATCGTGGTTGAGGCTTGAGGAGCGAGATGGTACCCGGTGGTGGTCTATCAGGCAGGACGTACACGGAGATGACATCCAGACTCGAGGATCCGACAAGACTATCTGTACTCACCCTTCAGGTGGGAGTTCCGGAGGACGACTTCATGGTTGCTACTTTACTTTTTTGTTGTTGTACTTTCCTTATAGTTGTACTGCACTTTCAGTTGGGTTTGTATACTGTCTCATTTACTTTCCATCACTTACTTTTGTACTCAGTTTACATAGTGTTTACTTTAGCTTGTGTAATCTGTGGTGTTTGAATTCTTACATAAAGGAAATTCCTTCCCTAATATCGGGATTTACACCTTTGGTGCTAGTCGCTAGCCCCTGGCCTATGGAAGGCGGGCTTGGGGTAGTCACGACATGGGTCCCGAGGACGGGTTGTGACAAATTGGTATCAGAGGAGTTCAGTTCTACCACATAACATAGGACTCTGATCTATCTGCTATGTGAAGCAATAGTGTTAAGGGTATTGAGTGTGGTTATCAGTCCAGGGAGTCCAGTGTTGGTGCGACGGCTAACGTATCCATACACCAGGACCCTGACTTCTGATTTCCGACTCAGTGCATGAAAACATTTATTGCTTGTGTGTTTCAATGTTTTCTTTGTGATTACTTGTGTCAGCTCACCGGGTATACTTTATTGACCATGACACACCTGTTTCTTTTCAGGATGGCCCGACGACGGCAGCCAACTAGGGTTCTGAGCTTTGTACGAGACGGCAGCCCACCGAGTGACGAGGACTAGGTGCATGGCCCTATTACAGCAGAGGCACCGACAATACCTCTACCCGCCGAGCCACTGATGCCACCGGCCCCAGCCAATGAGAGTGCACGTCACTTTAGTGAACTACACAAGTTTCAGCATCAGAGGCTGCCCAGGTTCTGTGTGTAGACGGACCCTCGGGCAGCCGAGGATTGGCTGGAGGCTGTTGTAAGAGTTTTCAAATTAGTAGGGACACCAGCTGACCTCATGGTGATCCTTATGGCGAGTCTCCTGCATGCAGAAGTAGGTAGATGGTGGAGGCTGATTCTCCAGGTTCACGACGAGGCATATCTTCTTTAGATGAAATTCGATAGCCTCTTCTGCTCGGATTTCGTTCCAGCCACCCTCTATGCGGTGCGCATCTAGGAGCTACTACAGCTGCGGCAGGGCAGCATGACATTTGCCCAGTACTCGGCGAGGTTTACTGATCTCTCGCCCTACTCCACAGATATGGTACGAGATCTATTCATTAGGGCCCGAACCTTCGACCAGGGACTGAAACATGAGATCATGGCTTCGATGATCTCCCCCAACATCCTGATGTAGGCGGGGGTGCTGGAGAGAGACCTTCTATTGGAGGGTTTTCTCGCTGAGAAGTCACCAGCAGCGAGACCCTCCACATGATAACCCTTAGCGGAGTCTTCTGCATCCAGTAGTAGACAGATGACACAGAGGACGAAGAGGGCCAGAACATCAGATGATCAATCTCAGGATACAGGTTCGGTTGTGCGGGGCACACGAAACAGAGCCATACACATGAGGAGTAGAAAGTTCTATACATGCGGTAAACATGGTCACATGGATCGAGACTGCCCGACCCACCCTGCAGATGAGAAGAAAGCGGTAGAGGGACCTCCTAGGTAGGGGTTCGACCGTGGCGGTCTGTAGGGAGCAGGTGGACGAGGCAAAGGAGCTGGCCGAGTTGCGGGTGGTGGGTGACGCTTTGAGGCCCTACCACCACCACCACCACCAGGAAGACCACCCTGACCATAGGGAACAGGTGGACAGGGGAGAGCTCAGCTTTAGGAAGTTGAGGCCTACGACCATGGAGCTCCGGGAGCAGATGGACCAGAGCAGGACTAGCTCTAGACATGGAGACTTTTGTTCATGTTTCTTCTACCTTTATTTATGTTTTGTTTGTGGATGCTTTGTGTCTTTGTACCATGAGATGAAATAATAAAAGACACTTGTTATTATAATATTTTCTTCCTTGTCCTTTTTATGTCATTGATGCTGAGAGGTTCCGATTAAAACTGTTGACTTGACTCTCACTTTCGAGATTCCTACTGGAGGAGACCTATTGACCACACACTTCTTCCTAAAGTGTGACTCGACCCTTGGAAGCGAGATTAACAGTTGGATCTCTTGGTAGTAATGTCGAGGCCTTACGATGTCGTCCATGGCATAAAATGTACCATTCATGTCAGGATTGACTGTATTAGGCAAAGGACGTGGTTCATCCAGGGGATGAGACCAGATTTCTCTTTTCGGTAGAAGAGAAATCTCAGCAGCTGTTATAGATCATAGATGAAGAAGGGTGGAGTTATGTTCTTAAAAATGGCTAGTCTCACCCATTGTTCGTCGAGCGAACAATTTATGGTTCTCACCAACTCAATAGTCTCAGGTGTTTCTTTTCTCAGATTGACTTGAACCTAAGATAGCGGCGATGGCTTGAGTTCCTCTAGGAATATGACATCGAGACAGTTTATACTCCTGGGAAGGGAAAAGTTGCAGCGGATGCTCTTAGTAGGAGATCAGGCATTCATCTATTTGGTGTGGCGAGACAACTACTGGCCGCATTTTCAGATATCCATTGTGAATAGTGTTGGAGTGAGTACGTGTAGAACCAGAGATGGTTCAGGCTACGACGAAGAAGTTGTAGATCATCCAGGAGCGAATGAGGACAGCTCAGAGATTATAGAAGTCTTATGATGATAGGAGGCGGAGACCAATAGAGTTCTAGGATAGCGGACATGTTTTCTTACGGGTCTCACCTCGGCGTGGATTACGGAGATTTGGTGGGGGCAAGAAGTTATCTCTGTGCTTCATCAGACCATTCTAGTTTCAAAGCAGGATAGGTGAGGTGGATTATCGCCTGGCTCTACCACCTCAGTTGCACCAGGTGCATTTTGTTTTCCACGTATCTCAGTTGAGGAGATACGTGCACGACCCAACGCATATCATCGACCATGGGGAGATGGACATCGATGACGGGGCGACTTTTGCGGAGGCCCCGGTGGAGATCGAGGATCGACAGGAGCGGGTCCTAAGTGGGTGTTCAATTCCTCTAGTGCACATCAGGTGGCAACCCAAGAACCTCAAGGAGAGCACTTGGGAGCGGGAGGCTCAGATGCGTGCACAGTACCCACATTGTTTTCCCTAGTTTATGATGTATCTTTACGGGGACGTAAATACCTGATGTGGGAGTAATGTAAAGACCCTTAAATTTCAAGTAATTTTTTTTTCATAAATTCATTGGGATTTTACGAGTACACAGTTTCTGATGGCACCTGATTCCGAGGCGTGGTGTGCCCAGAATCAATTTACGAAGTTTAGCTCGGGTAAGTTCAGTGAACTAACGAGCGGGTTTTTCTAGCTTTTGAACCGGTGCTCGGAATCGATTTCCGAGGGCACCGATTAAACCACAGTGACATTAATTGCTTAAGATGGCCTTTTTTGGAGTTGCTTTTACTCGGGAAGAGTTGATAAAAAATGTGGATTAAGTATAAAGAGAAATAAAATTGTGCTAGAAATTTTATTTCAATTATAAGTGGTTAAACCCCATGTTTGGGAGTTGGGGTGGGACCCACTAAAATTCAAACTCCTCTTGATAGGATATTAGTGAGTTGGGGCCCACATGATCCCCACCCCTTCAAATTCCCCTAACTCCTTTTCCACATTTATGATGACAACTTAACACTTCTTTTACTTTTGAAAACTCTAGTTTTAATTAATGAAATGAATTCAACTTTTGAATTTTGAATGGTTTGGAAAAGTAAAAATAATAGAAGGGGTAGATTATTTTATTTTAGGGGTTGTTGGGTTGTGTGTAGAATTGAGAGAGGGACTATTCTACACTTTGAAGAACTTCATCTTCCTCTTTGAAGAACGCGAAAAACACTGACACGCCATTCCATATTCTCTCCACGTCAAAGAAAGGGAGACGCCGCTTCCTTTATGGGTGATCTCCATCAACGTAAAATGAGCCTCACCTCGCTACGCCATTTTTCCGTGAACTTCTTCGTGGTAGGGGTTGCTTCATCGTTCTAGTTTTATTTTTAATGTTCATCGTTAATTTCTTTTGGCTGCCTATTAACACTATAATGGGAGGAGGACGGACCACACAAACCCGACCGAACCTCCTCCCCTTTTTTTTATGTTGAACACCATTGTGGTTTGGAACGGAGCCGGTGCGGTGCAACGACACTACGAGAAAGCAAGGGAACCACGACCGGAGTAGGCCTCGGCGAAGGTGCGCGGCGCCATCGCGCCGCGCCGGTGAAGTCAAAGGAAGCCATGGTGGGGCGGCGCGGTGCCAGCCAAATAAGGGCCAAGGCCTAATCCACCAGCAGTGTAGAGGAGGGCGGGCAAACTCCATCGGCCGCCGGAGTGTCTGGAGGTGGGACCCGCGGGGGTCCTGCGACAGATCATCGGCCAGACGTTACCAAGAAGACCAGGGGTATAAAACCCATGACAGTCAACTAGGTAGGACCCCACATAGGTCTGCTGTTTCTCAATCATGGTGGGTAGCCAAACCCCCCCTGCATTCTGCTTGGCCAAAGGCCGAGCTGCTGGCCACGAGGGGCGGGCCGCCCGCGCCGGGACGGACCGCCCACGCCGGGCTGGGCCGCCAGCACCGTTCCGGTGGCCCAGCGCCGGGCCTGGCCGCCCGTGCCAGGCCAGGACACCCACGTTGGACCGGTCCCCCCACACTGGGCCGGCCTGTGCCGGGATGTGCCCGCTGGGCCGGGCCAGACCATGCCCTAATGGGTTGGACCGAGCTCGAACCCCCTGTTTTAGGACAGATCCGTTCAAACGATCATAACATGGGCTACAGACCTTCGATCGATGCACCATCTGTTGCGTTGGGATCATTTTATCGAGGCGTTCATTTAGGTATATTTCACTAAATGTTTCGATGAACTTTGGGAATGGCCGGTTGGTTCGAACACAAAACTAACCGGGCCCTCATAGCAGAAAGTCTCATAACTTGAGCTCTGGATGTCTGATTGATATGCCGTCGCCTATGTTGGATTCCTCTTAGTGAGATGGTTCTTTTGGCTTACTCCGATTGAGGTTTGGATGCATCTGGAGTACAGTCAGTTTGGTTTTAGCTTAAAAACCAACCGAACCCCTGGGTGAAAAAGCCAATAACTCTCAGACCAGGCGTCCGATTGACGCGCCGTCGGTTGCGTTGAGTTCTTATTGATGAGACGAAACATTGTGATACATCAAAATTGGACTTAGTGATATTTTATGTATCAACCCCTTGGCTCGTGGAGAGGACCCTCCCGGAATCGAGCGTGCTGTGTGCGGGAACCCTAGAGCTGGCTACGACGAAGATGAAGAATTTCGTACAAGGATCCTCAGTGGGTTCGATGAGGACAACTACCGTTCTAGGATCCTCAGTGGGTTCGAAGTAGATGAATACCTTACTGGGATCCTCTGTTGGTTTCAAGAGGATGAATACCTTTCGGGGATCCTCCGTGGGTTCGACAAGGACAAATACCGTACTGGGATCCTCCGTGGGTTCGATGACGATGTCTACCGTGCCAGGATCCTCCGTGGGTTCAACAACGATGACTTCTGTATCGAGATCCTCCATGGTTTCGATGACGATGAATTCTATACTTAGATCCTCCATGGGTTCGGCAGAGACAAAATCTATACTTGGAACCTACGTGGGTTCGACATAGGTGATGATTCAGAGGCTACATCAATCATCTCCACCTCTCTTGTGAAAAGTATACCTGTGTGAGATGAGTGTTGACCTTCAATCATTTTATTCGATAAGATTGACATTCTTTCCTATGTGGAATGGGTTATGTTTTCTTCTATGGATTGTATTGTGCTTTCCTATGTGGACTGGGATGAACTTGGGCACAAGAGTTGGAGCAGAACTTGAATTGACGACTTAGGTAAATGTATGGGAATATACCTAAGTAGAGTTGGTTGATACTTTGTGATTGTATCTTTCCATTATGGTTTATCCTTTGTGGATTCAGGGAGACCTTCATGAGTCTTGGGGTCCCTACTGAGTATCGAATACTCAACCCTGCATGGGGTACACCTGCACTACGTTGTGTTGGTTGCAGACGATGGACATCGTTGATCGTGGTTGAGGCTTGAGGAGCGAGACGGTACCCGGGGGTGGTCTTTCAGGCAGGACGTACATGGAGAGGAAGACTAGACTCAAGGATTCTACAAGACTGTCTGTACTCACCCTTCATGTGGTAGTTCCAGAGGATGACTTCGTGGTTCCTACTTTACTTTTCAGTTGTTGTACTTTCTATCCAGTGGTACGACACTTTCAGTTGAGTTTTTATACTGGCCCATTTACTTTCCATCACATACTTTTGTACTCAGTTTACTTAGTGTTTAATTCATCTTGCGTACTCTGTGGTGTTTGATTTCTTACATAAAGGCAATACCTTCCCTTATATCTGGATTTATGCCTTTGGTGCTAGTCGCCAGCCCCTGGCCGATGGAAGGCGGGCTTCACGGCTTGGGTCTCGATGATGGGTTGTGACAAATTTGTATTAGAGGAGTTCGGTTCTACCATAGAACTCAAGACTCTGATCTATCTACTATGTGAAGCAATAGTGATAAGGGTATTGAGTGTGGTTATCAGTCCAGGGAGTCCAGTGTTGGTGCGGTGACCGATGTATCCATACACCAAGACCCTAACTTCTGATTTCCGACTCAGTGCACCAAAACATTGACTGCTTGTGTGTTTCAATATTTTCTTTGTGATTACTAGTGTCATCTCACCAGGTATACTGTATTGATCATGGAACACTTGTTTCTTTTCAAGATGGCCCCACGATGGCAGCTAGCTAGGGTTTCGAGATTTGTGCGAGACGGCAGCCCACCGAGTGACGAGACCTCTGTTCATGACCCTATTACATCAGAGGCATCGGCGATACCTCTACCCGCCGAGCCACCGATGCCACCAACTCCAGCCGCTAAGAGTGCACATCGCCTTAGTGCACTGCACGATTTTCAGCATCAGAGGCCACCCAGTTTTCGTAGGGAGATGGACCCTCAAGCATCTGGGGAGTGTATGGAAGATGTTGTACATGTTTTCATATTAGTAGGGACACCAACTAACCTCATGGTTATCCTTGCGATGAGTCTCCTACACGCGGAAAAAGGTAGATGGTGGAGCCTGATTCTCCAGGTGTACGACGAGACATATCTTCTTTGGACGAACATCGAGTGCCTCTTCCGCTCGGAGTTCGTTCTAGCCACCCTCCATGCGGTGCGTATCTAGGAGCTCTTACAGCTACAGTAGGGCAGCATGACAGTAGCCCAGTACTCGATGAGGTTTACTGATCTCTCGCACCACTCCACAGATATGGTACGAGACCTTTTCTTCAGGGCCTGGACCTTTGACCAGGGACTGAGGCATGAGATCAGGGCTTGGATGATCTCCCTCAACATCCCTATGTAGGTGGGGGTACTAGAGAGAGCCCTTATAGTGGAGAGTTTTCTCACTGAGCAGTCACCAGAGGTGAGACCCTCCGTAGGACAACCCACAACGGAGTCTTCTACAGCCGACAGTAGACAGATGACGCAGAGGACCAAGCGGGCCAGATACTTAGATGATCAATCTCAGGATACAGGTTCGATTGTGCAGGGCACATGAAACAGAGCCATACACATGAGGAGCAGACTGTGCTATGCATGCAGCGGGCGTGGTCAAATTGCTCGAGACTGCCTAACCCACCTTGCAGATGAGTAGCAGGCAGTAGAGGGACCTCCCAGGCAGAGGTTCAACCATGGCGGTCCGCAGGGAGTATGCGGACGAGGCACAGGAGCTGGCCGAGCAACGGGTGGTGGGCGACGCTTTGAGGCCCTACCACACCACCACCAGGAAGACCACCCTGACCGCAGGGAATGGGTGGATAGGGGAGAGCTCATCTTCAGGAAGTTGAGGCCTACGACCATGGAGCTCCGGGAGCTGATGGACAGGAGGAGGACTAGCTCCATACATTGAGACTTTTGTTCATGTTTCTTCTAGCTTTGTTTATGTTTTGTTTGTGGATTCTTTGTGTATTTGTACCTTGAGCTGCAGTAATAAAAGACACTTGTTCTTGTGACATTTTCTTCCCTATCCTTTTTATGTAATTGATACTGAGAGGTTCCAGTTAATACCATTGACTTGACCCTCACTTTTATGATTTCTAATGGAGGATACCTGGTGACCACACACTGCTACCGACAGTGTGACTTGACCCTTGGAGGCGAGAGTAATAGTTGGATCTCTTGGTAGTAACGTCGAGGCCTTACGACATTATCCATGGCATGAAATGTACCATTCATATCAGGATTTACTAAATTAGGCAAAGGACATGGTTCATCCATGGGATGAGACCAGATTTCTCTTTTCGGTAGAGGAGGAATATCAGCATCTCTTATAGATCGTAGATGAAGAAGGGTGGAGTTAAGTCCTTACAAATGGCTAGTCTCACCAATTGTTCATCGAATGAACGATTTATGGTTCTCAGCAACTCAATAGTCTCAGGTGTTAATTTGATCAGATGGACATGAACCTAAGATAGTGGCGATGTCTTGAGTTCCTCCAGGAATATGACATCGAGACAGTTTATACTTTTGGGAAGGGGAACATTGCAGTGGATGCTCTTAGTAGGAGATCGGGCATTCACCTGTTAGGTGTGGCGAGACAATAGCTGGTCACGTTTTCAGATATCCATTGTGGATAGTGTTGGAGTGAGTACGTGTAGAACCTGAGATGGTTCAGGCTATGAAGAAGAGGGTGCAGATCATCCAGGAGCGGATGAGGACACATCAGAGCTGACAAAAGTCTTATGCTGATAAGAGGCAGAGACCACTAGAGTTCGAGGATAGCGACCACGTTTTCTAATGGGTCTCACCTCGGTGTTGATTATAAATATTTGGTCGGGGCAACAAGTTATCACCGCATTTAATCAGACCATTCTAGTTTCTCAGCAGGATAGGCGAGGTGGCTTATCGCCTGGCTCTACCACCTCATTTGCACCGGGTTCATGACGTCTTCCACGTATCTTAGCTGAGGAGATACGTACATGACATGACACATATCATAGAGCAGGGGGAGCTAGACATCGATGACGGGGCGAATTTTGTGGAGGTCCCGGTGGAGATCGAGGATCGATAGGAGTGGGTCCTAAGTGGGCAGTTTATTCCTCTAGTGCACATCAGGTGGCAGCACAGGAACCTCCATGAGAGCACATGGGAGAGCGAGGCTCAGATGCGTGCACAGTACCCAAATTTGTTTCCCTATTTTATGTTGTATATTTTCGGGGACGTAAATCCCTGAGGTGGAAGTAATGTAAAGACTAATAAATTTGAAGGAATTTTTTTTCTTAAATTATTTTGGATTTTATGAGTACGTAGTTTTTGACGACACCTAATTCCGAGGCCCGGTGTGCCCGGAATCAATTTTCAAAGATTAGCTCGGGTACGTTTAGTGAACGAACGAGTAGGTTTTTCTAACTTTTGATCCGTTACTCGGAATCGAATTCCGAGGGCACTAATGAAACCGCAGTGCAGGTAATTGCTTAAGATGACCTTTTTTGGAGTTGCGTTTAATTGGGAAGATTTGTTAAAAAAATGTGGATTAATTATAAAGAGACATAAAATTGTGCTACAAATTTTATTTCACTTATAAGTGGTTAAACCCCATCTGTGGGATTTGGGGTAGGACCCACTATAATTCTAACTCTTCTTGAAAGGATATTATTGAGGTGGGGCCCACATGAGACCCACCCCTTCAAATTCCCCAAACTCCTTTTCCACATTTATGATGCCAACTTAACACTTCTTTTACATTTGACAATTCTAGTTTTAATTAATTAAATGAATTCAAATTTTGAATTTTGAAAGGTTTGGAAAAGTAAAAATAAAAGAAGGGGTAGCTTATTTTATTTTAGGGGTTCTTGTGTTGTGTGGAGAATTGAGAGAGGGAGTGTTATACACTTTAAAGAACTTCATAATCCTCCTTGAAGAACGCGACGAACACCGACACGCCGTTCCATCTTCTCTCCACGTCAAAGAAACGGAGATGCTGCTTCCTCCATCGACGATCTCCATCAACGTATATGGAGCCTCACCCCGCAACGCCATTTTCCGTGAACTTCTTTGTGGTAGGGGTTGTTTCATTGTTCTAGTTTTATTTTTAACGTTGTTCGTTAATTTATTTTGGCCTCCTTTTAACAATATAACGGGAGTAGGTCAGACCGCAAAAACCCGGCTGACCCTCCTCCCCTTTTTTTATGTTCAACACCATCGTGGTTTGGAACGGAGGCGATGCGGTGCAATGACACGACGTGAAAATAAGGGAACCGTAGCCGGAGCAGGCCGCGACGAAGGAGCGTGGCGCCATCGCGTTGCGCCAGTGAAGCCGAAGGAAGCCGCGGCCAGGGGCGGGCCTCAGTGGAGGGGTGCGACATCGTCGCGCCGCCCCGGTCAGACAAGGGTCATAGACTAAGGCCGCGGTGGTACAAAGGAGGGATGCCAGACTCCACCGGCCCCCAGTACTTCAGGAGGCGGGACCCATGGGGGTCCCGTGGCAACTCATCGGCCGACCAAAATGGCCGCCCGTTACCAAGAAGACCGGGGGTTTAAAAGCCCCAGCGATCAACTAGGGCGGACCCAACAGGGGTCCGCCATTTCTCCATCAAGGGGGCATGCCCCCCCCTGCATTCTGCTCAGCCGAAGGCTGAGCTGCCGGCCATGAGGGTCGGGATGCCCGCGCTGGGCCGAACCCCCACACCGGGCCATGCCACGCCGAGCTGGGCCACCCACGTAGGGCTGGACCCCCATGCCGGGCTAGGCTGGGCCACACCCTAACGGGCCGACCCAGGGGATATTGGGTCCGGTCGGACCGGGCCCAAACCCCGTGTTTTCGGACAGATCCGTTCAAATGCTCATAACATGGGCTACGATACTTTGATATATGCACCATCTATTGAGTTGGGATCCTTGATTCAAGACGGTCATTTCGGTATATTACAATTAAGGTTTTAGAGAACTTTGGGTATGTCTGGGTTGGTTCAAACACGAAACCAACCAGGCCCTCAGAGCGAAAACACTCATAACATGACCTCCGGAAGTCCGATTGATGTGAAGTCATCTTTGTTGGATTCCTCTTAGTGAGATGGTTCTTTTGGATTACTTCGATCAAGGTTTGGATGCATCCGGAGTACAGTAGGGTTGGTTTTAGCTTAAAAACCAACCCGACCCCTCCGATGAAAAAGCCAATAACTCTCAGACCGGGCGTCCGATTGACGCACCGTTTATTGATTTGAGTTCCTATTAACGAGATAGAACTTTGTGATACATCAAATATGGACTTAGTGATAGTTGATGTATCGACCCCTTGGCTCGTGGAGCGGACCCTCCTGGAATCGAGATTGCTGTGTGCGGGAACCATAGAGCTGGCCACGACGAAGATGATGACTTCCATACAAGGTTCCTCAGTGGGTTCGACGAGGAAGAATACCGTTCTAGGATCCTTAGTTGGTTTGGGGTGGATGACTACCATACTGGGATCCTCTGTGGGTTTGAAAAGGACGACTACTGTACTGGGATCCTCTGTGGGTTCGACGACGATGTCTATCGTGGTGGGATCCTCCGTGGGTTCGACAACAATGAATTCTGTGTTGGGATCCTCTGTGGGTTCGATGACGATGAGTTCTCTACTTGGATCCTCCATGGGTTCGGCAGTGATGACATCTGTACTGGGAACCTACGTGGGTTTGGCAGAGGAGATGATTCAGATGCTACATCAATCATCTACACCTCTCTTGTGAATAATATACCTGTGTGAGCTGAGTGTTGACTTTCAATATTTATCTTCGATAAGATTGACTTTCTTTCCTGTGTGGAATGAGTTGTGTTTTTCTGTGTGGATTGGATTGTGCTTTCCTATGTGGACTGGGAAGAACTTGGGATCGAGAGTTGAAGCAGAACTGGAATTGATGACTTAGGTATATGTATGGGCATATATCTATGTAGAGTTGGTTGATACTTTGTGACTGTATCTTTCCTTTGTGGTTTATACATTGTGGATTCTGGGAGACCTTAGGGAGTCTCGGGGTCCCTACTGAGTATCGAATACTCACCCCTGCACGGTCTACGCCTGCACTATATTGTGTTGGTTGCAGACGACAGACAACACTGATCGTGGTTGAGGCTTGAGGAGCAAGGCAGTACCCGATGGTGGTCTATTAGGCGGGACGTACACAGAGAGGACGACCAGACTCAAGGAAATGAAGAGACTATCTGTACTCACCCTTCAGGTGGGAGTTTCAGAGGAAGACATTGTGGTTGTTGCTTTACTTTTTAGTTGTTTTACTTTCCTTCCAGTTGTACTGCACTTTCAGTTGGGTTTGTATACTCACCCATTTACTTTCCAGCACTTACTTTTGTACTCAGTTTACTTAGTTTTTACTTCAGCTTCTATACTATGTGGTGTTTGTTTTCTTACATGAAGGCAATGCCTTCCCTTATATCGGGATTTACGCCTTTGGTGCTAGTCTCCAGCCCCCGGCCCATGGAAGGTGGGCTTGGGGTAGTCACGGCATGGGTCCCGAGGACGGGATGTGACAAATCGTGTAGTTAAGGGTAATAAAATTATATCATAATAATATAAAATGACCCCAAAATGTGTCAAAATTTTCATTGTTGTGTCATGACAGACCATGGGATGCCTTGTTCCAACTTAGGGACCCCATGTAATCACTTTTGTCTGATAGTTACCTTTTGTCATATTATTTTTAAAGAAAGGAAACTATAACCAAACTATGTAACACCTAATTAAGACAGTTTTTATTTTGTTTACATAATTTATCTCTTAGACTATAAATATTCATGGAAAAATAATAATATTTACTACATTATGGTATTTTTTTAGTATTTTTAGACATTAAATAAATAAATTTATTTATGAAACCATGATGATGCAATGATTACCTCATTAATGAACGGTTTAAATAAAATGAAAAGTTAATGTAAAATCTAAGACTTACACTTGTATAAAACCTAATGTATGTGTGGATTTAGAACCCTTATAACCTTATCCCATAAATATATATTTTTGGGACTTTTAAAATCCGAAAACGATTTTATTATAAATTAACATTTCGGGACATTCCAAAATTGACCCACCTCCCTCTTATAAAAGGCCCCACCTCTACCCACTTACCCACACCTCTAAAAACCTTGTATCATCCTACTTCTACTCATATTATCTCTCAACATCCCTTCCTTACTCCTAGAAGCCTCACATTGGGCATAAGTATTTCTAAAAAATCGTTTGGATCAAATAAAAAAGTGTTACCCTATTTAAAGGTAATGTCGTCGCTCGAGTTTTTTGTTTTATTTTCCTTCTTCACTCACCCCTATCTTCTTATTATACGATCCCATAATAACACCAGTATCATCAATATACTAGGATTTTTTTATGATAATTATTCTACCTACACTTACACACACCCCCGTCTAATGGTTAAAGAACATACTGTTTCTATTGATGACGAATTACTGCCTCACGAAATGATGATTGTTCAATATTCTCCTACCACCTCTCATGGTGGCCATTATGATGGAACTATATTTATATATGATATATATTATACTTATTTCCTATTTATTCTTCTTTATTTTATGTTTATGACATTCCTTTATGCTTTTCATGTTGTGAAAATGCGATAATTTCATATGATGAAGTGTGGGAACCGACCCCTCAAGTGATGTGACTCGTTCATGCCAAACATGGAATTTATAAAGAATGTAATTTATGAACTTATGTAACATATATAACATATATATTATAATTTAATTATTATATAACTATTTATCATCATGTTTTCATTCCATTAAAGTATGAAATAGAAATGAAAGTAGCGTTCATGCGTACGTACAGCTTACCGTCTCCATGAACGGCTCATTTCATTTCTTATCTCCAAATGTTATGTACTATTATAAGTAAATATATATAATGGATATATATGATATATATTACATATAAATTATGAGTATAATTATGTATTTAATGAAATTATGACCACATGAAAATCATGTAATTATAATAAGTCCATTTTTTACTCATGTTCCGAACATCGACAAAATGTCCATTATGAAATCAAATAATTAAATAATTGTTATGGAAAGGTTATAAGTGATATAAAAGGAATAATAAACTTGAGAAATTTTCTTAATAGAGTAGAAATTAATTTATGTTTATCATTCAGGAAGAACAAGGAACATACAAGCGAGTCAAGTCGGACACAAGGTAAGGGGATTTCTTATCTCACATTTAATTCTGTGAGATTTCCATTGTTCGCCACTTATTTAATGCATGTGGAGTATTGTGTACTGCCATTTTATATATATTATCATGATTCTATTTATATAAATGGTATTCTGTTATTCATTTGGTGCTTATTATCTTTTGGTCATACAACTCGATTTATTACAGCGAGGAAAGGGGTTTTTATCTCACTTTTTATTCTTGTGAGATTCATGCTATATTTACCACTATCTCCTTTGAGTGGTGTATTTACTGCACATTATTCTACTCTTTGAGTAATATACATCCATTTATGGGAATTTACATCAAAATTTCACGGTCCTTCTTTCCTGGGGTGTATGTTTTGTAGGTTACCAAATCGGTAAGAGAACCTTTCACCCTCCTCTTTTTGAAAGGCTTATTTCTGTTAGGTATTTTAATTTACTTGTTCTTATGTTGGTATATGTTCTTATATATTTTTATTTATGTAAATTTGATGTCCAATTTATTAGATACCCTTTTTATCTTTCATCAACTCATTTTCTAAATTTTAAACTGACGTCGTTAGGCTGTCAAATTTCTGTAAGGGAACTTATTTACCCAATTTGAATTCTTTGGATTAAACCACTACATCATGATTATGTCATGCTATGAATATGTGTGAATGACCTATGTTTCTTTTACACTTAATATCAAATAATATTGGGTGTATTTATATTTGTCACACATTATTATGTCATTGATTTATCTTTAATCAATGGATACTGTCTTTATAAGGGACTTCGTCTCAATCTCCTTTTATTGCGGCATCCTTTAATTTATACATGACATTGTTTTATACTGTGTATAAAACCCTTTTGACTTTTAATTTCATTCAAAGGGAATATTTTCTCTATGAAGAGTTTTACTAAATGATGATAAGGAATTTTTCTTTTTTTTTACGTAAGTGGTGACATGGACCTCTTCCTGCACCGCGAGTATTATTTGATCTTTGGATTCTTTAACAAGCAGTAATGTTTTTAAAAGGAAAATAAATACCATATAATCTTTTTACGTATTTTGATATTGAAAATGGTTTCTATAATGGATTAATTTTTTTAATATCTTAAAATGTTGTATTGTTATTTCAATGTGGGAATGTTATCTTTCCATTATGCTTATGTTATGTGTTGTGATTATGTTATGGTTCTTGGACTTTATTACATATACGGGTGGTTCAATGATAAACCTAGGGTAGGTGAGCCCTAGATAGCTCTCCAATTCATTGGGTAACACGAAGGAGTTAAACACTAAGGTTTCTCCTAAGAGATTTAGGGAATATACTGTGATGGGTATTCCAAACGTAACCATGAGGGTTACTCCTTATGTAAGATTGTTATGAATGCCTCAAGTTAACTTTATGTTTTATGATTTCTACGTGTATTTCACAAATCTTATAATTTCATGGGATATGTTAAAAGGCTTATGTTATATATATATTGATGATCTAATGTTTTCATTCTTTTTGTATCCTTTACTGGGATTTTTATTCTCATCCCATGTTTTTGAAATGTTTTCCACAAGACTTAGAGATGAATAGGGTCAAGGATGGGATCAAGGAAATTTCATGCTGTCTAAAACATGGAACTAGACATGTTTTTTTAAGAGTTTTTATTTTGTGAAAAAAAATGAAAACTGAGTAGATGTGCCTACTTTGTAATCATTGAGATGTAATATTTATGTCCTAATTCTCTAAAACTCTAAACCTGAAAATGTCCTCACTGTGAATTATTCATTTAATTCAAGATTATGTAATTTTTTATGACTGTGTCCTTATATATCAAACCCTATTACAAATTCCCGTGTAGTTTATTGTTCAAATCATCTAATTAAATGAAGTTCATTATATAAAGATTAGTTTATATAAGCATTGATCTGGGTATATGTTCAAATGTAGACTTTGTAACACCCCAAGATTTTTAAATATTAATTCCAAATTTGATAGATTATGTGGCATGCAACACTGAGCATAAACACACCAGAAATGTAATTCATAAAATTTAGTCTCTTTGTAGCTTGTGAAACCTGAAACCCCACATATAAATAAAATATAATATAGCATAACATTATAAACCCAGTATTAAATATAAATTTATGAATATTACCTACTATGTTATGAAAATTATGATTATCTATTGATTTTTAAATAAAAAAACATTTAGAAGTAAAAGAAACGTTTTCTGAAAACGAAATACATTTTCTAAAATGAAATTTCTATGCATTTTGTGGACATAACATAATATTAATTCTTATAAACTATTAATAATTTATTGAATATAATGAAAATGGTTTTTAAAATTTTCATATCATAGTTATCTTAGGTTTATATTGTGATATATTTCTGAGATGTTTCATTTTTTAATGATTAGTAAAAAATACTATATTTTAATTGAAAAATGCATATTAATTTAAATAATTTATAATGTGTAACTATATTTTAAATAATTTTATTTTTAAATTATTTAAAATACTTATAAATTAATCCAATTAATTAATTAGAATCACTTCATGTCCATATTTTATAAAAAAACATTTTAAGATTTTGAAAATATTTTCCTTAAGGCCCAACTTTTTCAACCTATCTATAGGAATAATTTTATATTACAATTTTATAAATCATTGAGTGGAAATTTTAGAATTATATTCCTTTAATTTAATTATAATGATATATATTTTAAAATAAGGTCAAAATGTTTTTTGAACCAAATAAATATTGAAAACAATAAAAATTAATTACTCTAGATAAGGTAGAAACTAGATTTAGCAGGGGAGAAACTAAAAATATAAGGGCTAAATTGATCTAAAAATATTAATAAAATATATTTTTCAAATTTTTATAAAATATACTGTATATTACCTGATAAGATTTTATTTTGGACCCTTTTTGAATGTGAAAAATTCTATCACACCGTTTTATTTCCATAAATTACAAGTGTGTCATTCACCTCACTAATAAAAGGTCATGCCTCCCCACTATTACTCATACATTGAAACCCATTTGTATCAGATAATTAATAAACAAAATGACATCCAAAAATCTTTAGGCTTGTAATATAATGTATTTATTAGGAATAAGGCCAACCTTAGAAGGATTTGGTGCAATCATATAGAGGTTAACTGATGAATAGTTAATGTTCTTCAATGTGCATTTTTATTTTATTTCTAAATAATAATCCATAAATTCTTGTTAAAAAATTATTATATAATAACCTTATTATTTAAAATATACTATTATGTTTTTGTAATGTATTAATTTCTCAAAACCATCCCCACTTCAATCAAATAGGCTACAAATTCATCATTCTTATGTACGGAGGACTACTACGTCATGAAACAATACCATTATTTCTTCTATTACCTCCAATCACGGTTGGGTAAAATGATGGATTAAAATTATATAGTTTATATTTATAATATCATTGAACCTATATTGTAATTAAATCATATATACATTTTTAATATTCAATTATCTAGGGGTATCGGAAACCTCACTCATGTGTACGCCAGTCTACCGCCACATGAAGTGTTGTGATTTGTTTTTAACTAACACTACACATGTAATGTAATAAAGATAATTTTAATGAATTTATATGATATATCTGACATAATGATTTTTAATGAAGTATTTATCAACATGGAAAATATGATATGGATTATTTTTTACACTTAAAAACAATAGCATAGTTCATGTACAAGTGGCGTACTTCCTTAACGAAGCGATGCGATTCCCTTTTATTGCAACACCAAATAGATGATATATAAAAAATAATTACTTTAAAATAATTATTTATATATTCATTATGATTATTATGGGAATATAAAATATTAATTAACTTAATTCTATATTGATCATTGAAAAATGGGAATGTTACGCATGTGTACATTGAACCAACCTTCTCTATGATTATAATGTAGTTCATTTTTCATAACAATTATCCATGAATGGTTTCAAAATTATAATTCATTAATAAATATGATACTTATTTCCTACTTATTTATTTGTGAATTTTTAAGAATTTTTAACTATGACCATTGTCAAAATACCAATGTCATTTTTGACACATAAGCCAAATATTATCAAAATGTATCATGTAAACAAAATTGATAAAGTGATCAAATATTACATGTTAATAAGAAAAGTAAATTGAATAATAAATTTATACTATTTTTATATGATTGTTAATTATTAAAATATTTTAATTATTTGTGATGAAAAAGAACATATGTGATTATTCACACAACACGTAATGGCATCTCACATCACTTTTACTTTAATGAGACATACACCATATTCACAAGTTATTTGTTTGTTATGGTGTATATACTAACCGTTTGTATATTATATCATGAATTAATATATAAATGAGGTATTTCAAGTATCATTTTATATAATTTCATTCAAGGGGAATATGACACAAAAAATCCAATGTGGTAAGGATTTAATACACCATATCATATTTATTAAGGTTATTTTTTGTTAAGTATCCCTTGGGGAATTATTTTATATTTATAACTGGAAATAAATATTTTTTTCTCTTCTAGTTATAAATGATATTTTTCAGGTAATAGTTTCATTTTTTGAGCAATTGGTACATAAAATGATAGACAAAAATATTTTTAATAAAATAATAATTTAATTCTCTCTTCGATCAGAAATCTATATACATAAAAAACATGTTTTATAAAAATAATTTTAATATGTTTCTATTGAATATAAAATGATTCATTATATAATTTTTATATCATTTTTTTCACATAATAAAATTAAAAGGATTTTTATGGTCTTTCTGAAAATAATTCCCATTTGGATTTTACTAAAAATGTTAAACGAATCATTGTTTTAACGTACTCATCATGTATGAAATTTCCAAACTTCATGGAAAATAAATGTTTTAATGAATCCTTTGTATGTTTCAAAGGTAATTTTTAATGAAATGGGTTTTAAAATGTTTTGTGATCATCTAGTTTTTTATATGATTTTAAAAATTAAAATTTTCTTTTCCTAAAAATTATTTAATAAATAATTTTTTGATATTTATATTCCTCGTTGACATAATCCAATTAATTTACATATAATCCACTTGGTATATATTGTATTTATATCATCCTTATTTTTATTTATTGGATTATTTATGATAAGTTTAATTGGGGATGAAATATTTTATTACCATTATCCATTTTACTTTCAATGGTTTATGATTATGTTTTTGGATTGGGGTATGTATTAAAATTTTTTAAGTTAGTATTTCAATATAAATGTATATTTTGATTATGATCCACAAATTTCATATGATTCATGCTTTATAATTTTTACATGGTGGGAGGGGTTCTCAATAGCCCCTTGATGTATCGGCATGTCTCATTAGAGAAACCAGATATGGTTTTATTTGAGGCCTTACCCATTTTTATAGATTACTGGAACAATCATAAATAATATTAGACGTGTTGGTAATAGCCTTGAATGTAATATATATTGTCACGAACCAGGCCGGATTGCCATCCGACCTGGCGCCCGACCCGGTCCGCGGCAAGGCCCGAAGGGCGTTCCCGATCCCCACGGGCTGGCACAAGTGCCCGGGTATCATAAGTAACAAGTGGGAACGATTTTACCCAAAATACAAGACAAAAAGAAAACAACCAACCAGATAAACAACTGAAACTGGAAATAGACTACAAACACCCTTCTAAACTATAAACAGGTTTAGGTCTACAATTCAGCTAAAAACCCAAAATGAACAACCGAAAAAAACTAAGCTCCAAAATCAATGTTATGCAACAAGAGAAGTTTCATCCCCAAGCTACCAACACCATCCTGCACACGAAGACCGACAACAACCAATGCCTCCATCGCTGAGCACGAAGTCACAACCTGAAATACACAAGAAACAAAGTCTACATACACCCAAAGGTGTATGTAGGGTGTGAGCCAAAAGACCAATAGGACGTCACCCATTAAAAAGGTTCCATGCCACAACATCAAAAAGACAATTTAATGTGTTTATTCAAAATTTTAATTTAAAAATGATTTTAAAGAAAACATTTACAAGCTAAATGCTAAAATAAAAACACTAAAAAGAACTCATTTCACAAACACGATTTTGAAGAGGAAGAGAAAAGTTCAATATGGGAACACACACACATACTCACACACACACACACCCATACTCACACACACACACACACATACTCACACACACACACACACATACTCACACACACACACACATACTCACACCCAGGTGGTCCTCCATATGCCGACGGAAGGAACCACGTCATAGATGGTAGAGCACTATGGGTAAATCCCCTAAGGTACATCTAGCTCGAGTGGGATCCTAGAACCTCGTGTCTCAGTGAAACGTGGCTTAAAAGGCCACGACCCTCAGAAAAACGTGGCTTAGAAGGCCACGACCCTCAGAACACGTGGCTTAGAAGGCCACGACCCCCAGATATCATGTTTAGTTAGTGTTTCAATCGTCAATCCAGCTATGTGAGATAGGGATGATACCCATCTGGCTCATTTGCGCACTAGTTCTAGTCCTCCCACCAAGATACCCGGGGTTTTCCCTTGTGGTCAGTCAAGTTTCACATTCACATGGTATATTGTTTTTCCCATATCACAGACCCAACCAGACATTACACACAAGTCACTATTTTCACACCCAAATAACATTTCAAAAACTCACGCACGCCAAAACACCTTTCCAAAAATATATTCGTCGTTACCTAATTGTTTCGCAAAAACCCCATTTAAAAAAAATGCTCAAACAAGAACATAAACAATTTGCACAACTTAGGAAGCATTATTTTAATAACACAACAAGGGCAGACACAAATAAACACACCCAATTACAAAGGAGGGAGTCGTTCAAACCACTTGCTTAATAATTTGTCCTTAAAACTAGTTTTACCCAACTACACAATTGTATGAACCATCTGCACCTCTTAAAATGATTCGCTACCCATTAAAAACCCACATTTAGACATACACAACTCAATTACCCATAAGAACTAAGTTCGCACCAACCAAACATCACCTAGAACCCAACTTGAAAACATTGCACCAAAACAACACATATTTTCACGTGCAAAGACCATTTTAAAATCAATTTCGCACTCAAGTATTAGAAAACCACATTTTCACCATATAAACAATTGATTAAACAATTTTTGGGCTTACCCCAACAATTTCCAAAATGAAGAAAACATGATCATTTCTAAAGAAAGTGAAATTTTCATGATGCATGCATGTCAAACAATTTTTAAAACGCACTCGCACAACTTATAAAGCACAACCAATAATTTATGTGACAACACACATATAAGCAACAAAAGTATACTATTTTGGAAATCCAATTTCATTAGACAAGAATGCCAGAACGCTATAAACATGAATCGCATCATGCCATTAAATCATAGAACATATTAAATTAATTAAACAACCAAGCTAAATTATCTAGAAGATGTCAAGACATGGAACCACCTACCTAGGTGTAGTGGACTTCACAAAATTGGTGCGCAAAGGCCAACAAGTCAAGAGCAGCTCACACAGCATGCGTATGTCCTAAAAACAAAATACCAAACCCTTTGCATCAAAATTAAACCAACTGCAACCTAAAAATCTAGCCCGAAAATCCCAAAAACATTGACAGTGAACTGAAACCCATCGACACCATACTTAAACAAAATCTAAAACTCATGCATGATATAATAAATCAAGTGCACAAGTTACAAAGAAAACAATCATGCAATACAAAAATGAATATATATCGAAACACACCCCGTTTCACAGAAAAATACCATATAAATATTAATCACAAGTTAATAAATTGTCAAAACAACATTCGCACCCAAAATAAGTTGATATCAGCTCAAAATCATAAAACACCTAAATAAATACATCAAACCAACTACACCCAAAATGAACAAAAACAATTTAAGGCAAAACCCTAAAATTCTAACTATACCCGCTGGAATCTTAAACCCCCAAAAAGAAGAACAAAACACCAAGGAGAGAAAAAAGGGATTACCGACATAGCAGGTCGAGGGTTTGTCAAAGGAGGAACCAGAAGGGGCGGCGGGTCGCAGCGCCGGAAGAGGGAAGCGATGCTGGCTTTCTCCGGACCAAACAAGGAGGTCGGCGCGATTTCTAGCGGGAGTCCAGGGAGATGAGGAAGGTCGGTGGAGTCTGCTGCATCGCCGGACAGGAGGTGAGGCCGGGAGGTATGCTGGAAAGGGAGGCGGGAAGGCGATGCAACGTCAGACGGAGTAGGGGGGCAACAGGAGTGGGGGAGAGGACAGCCGCAGGAAGCAGGGGGGCGATGGGGAGTCCGCCGGACAAAGGGAGGGCCGAGCGGGGCACGACGCGGAGGGGAAACGGAGTAAAGAAGAAGGAAAAAAAGAAAAGGGAAAGGGGGAGGGGGCCAGCTCGCGGCGCACCAAAAAAAAAGAGGGTAAGAAAACCCTACCCCAAAAAAAAAGGAAAAAAAAAATAAAAAAATAAAATAAAACTTATAACTAAAAAGGAAAGTAACTAATAATAATAATATTATTATTAATAACAATAAAAATAGAATCAACAAAATAATAATAATTGTAATAAACTAAATTAGAAATAATAATAATAATATTCTTAATAATATAATTAAAACATTAATAAAAAGAATAATAATAATGATAAAAATATTAATGTTATTAATAATGTTATTATTATTAGAACTCTTAATTCATTTAATTCGTCCCGTGTTATTTTGCGCCAACCACGTTATTCATCTAATCAAATTTTATTTCTTTATCAATAATAATAATAATAATAATTTTTTGTTTAAAAAGTTTCACGCCAAAGGGGCATGCGGGGAACCGAGCGAGGCGGCACAGTGACCCATGCCAGGTTACACGATCTTGACAGCGGTGCGTTGTACGCCAAGAAGGCAAGGAAGTGCATTTCCAAAATAAAACTCAAAAAATAAATGTTCGGACTTGACTGGAATTATCTGATGCCCAATAGAAATAATAAAATAAGTAATATATATATTTATATAAAAGATGGGTGTGACAATTCTCCCCACCATAAAGCTTTCCGTCCCCGGAAAGCCACAACTAAGGCTGAAACCCAAAGTAGGAAACGACACCCCACTAAGGATCAAATAGGATCCCCACAAACATCAAGCAAAGAGAGAGAAACATCGTGCTCAGAGAAAGTGACTCAAAGACAACATCAAGAAATGCATAAAAAGACTTTCTGATATGTGTTGCTCGCCCCAAAGAGCTGAAAAAAAACCTCCAGTTGATTGATCAAGGAAAACGACTCTTGCACCCACAAAACCAACTTCAGAAGATGAAACAACTCAAACATTATTAAATGAAAACCACACCATTTGGTTGGAATCAACAGACAAGGTCAGACCATGTCCAAGGAACTCTCTTATCACTTTTCACCCAGTCATATTTAAAAACAGAGGCAACAGATCAACATGGGGAGGCCCGAGGGGCTCCCCACCATTTGGAACTCACTGATGCTTGAGACGATACTGGAAAACTGACACGGGGAGGTTCGAGCGGACTCCCTACCATTAAATAAAAGTCCAAAACTGATTCATCCTAGAGACATTCGTGCGAGACCCAAATGTGGGTCTCCCCACCATTAAGGAAAGGCCAACACTAATTTATTCAAGAGACCTTTGTGCGAGACCCGACATGGGTCTCGCTGCCATTATAACGAATAGAGGATACATAACATTAAAAAGATTCCTGATGGTGACCAAACACCCCACCACAAGGGGCGGGGAGGGAGGGGTCCGACTACCTGGGCATCAAAAGCACGACCTAAGACCTGACCAACACATCCACATCCCGGGATGAGCATTATAAAATTTTGGGATCGATGTTTCCCCAATAGACTCTCAAGGACCACTAAAAGTGATTGCTTCCAATGGGACGCAACCCCCAAGACTTTAAGGCAACGAGATGAACACGCCTCCACATGGTCACGAAAACCTTAGGCAACCAGACGGTTCGTTCGGAGCAGAACAACCATGGAAGACAATTTAAGCTGCTTTCACTTTCAACACTGATAACAGAAATAATTTTGGGGTCTCATACACTCTCGGGGTTCCTGACCACGCGCCAGCTTCACTCCGAGGCCTATGGCTGGAGCCCTGATGTTTGAAGCATCTTCTGCCTCGTAGTCAGGCATGGAAGACTCCCGAACAGAGCTTCTCCTTTTGGTGTCACAAGCAATCACACTACAACCAAGGAAACACCAGTAACCACAACACATTACGACATCCAACTGATCGTACACTGAACATTTACCAACACAAGAGCTTTAATGGTGCATGCGCATCACTCTTTGTCACACTGGATGAGAACATGACACCACAAATCGTCGCCGAGAACGATCATTGCTGTCGAGAGAAACATTAATTTGAGAAAGACTTTAGACTGCATCTTGAACACCACGTGATTTCTGCAAACGACCATAGCAGCCTCATACGACTCGGTCTTCCAAACTAGTAGTCTAACATGAACCCTTCTTTAAACGAAATAAACCAAAGAACAGAGGTCATTTAGAACGATAGGCTACACCGACGACTTAGGGTTGCTTCCAAACCACCGTTGACTATCAACGAGGTCTCACGCTGCAAGACGTCACCGAACGTGACCCTTGCGGCCGCTGTAAATACTACAAATCCCTTCAAGACACTGGTCAACACTAAAAATTCTGAACCACCTTCACCCTTCCTCCCTAGATTTCCTTTCACCGTTTCCAGGGGGAACCTTCAAACATGATGACATCAAACCTCATACCCAATGACTCGGACAACTCAAATGACCAAAACTACCTTCAACTCCCCTCTCATCTATCATTCCGCTGCGAGAGGATCCGCTTAACTGAAGGAAAAAGGAATAAACTTAGCATTGTCACAAAAAAAAGGAGGAGTCCTTACTTTTTTCAACTAGAGGGTCGGCCAACGGCGAACCATCTGTGGTCGCACGTCATTCTCACATTAATCTTTATTGGGGGTGTGCACTAGCCAAGAAATAAATCCATAGACCCAACCGAACTGGTCCAATGGTCAGGACATACCACAAGCGAACACCACACGTGCAGGGGAAACCACTGCAATGGCTCCCCGAGGTACTTTTCAAAAGAATTAACTAGATACACGCTTGCATACCAACTTACAATTAAGAATTCAATATCAGGACACAACCATTCCGAAAAATTCCTCGGCTCAAAACGCCTCACATCCGACATTTTCAAAACACAAGGACATGCCACACAAACACTATTAACTAAAACACCAAATTTCTTACCTTTAACAAAACATTTTGAAAATAAGAAAACCCAGTGGATTGCACAAACACCAATGGCGTCCCATGAGCCTCGCACATGCATGTTCCCGTGCCGCACTGGCACCCAACACATGTCATCCAGGCACTCATCCTCTCGTTCCATTAACCATTTATTTTTCCCATATACGCTCATGCATGTGGTTACCCACGAGAACACCAAGGGTCAAAACCAAACCTTTCAACTTTTCAAAACAAAAACATCCAACCCACACTTTTCAAACCTCACACACTATTTCATTTTCAAAGTGCTTCATTTGAAAACATTTTCCAAGACCAAAACATTTTTACTTAAAAACCAAATTTCCACGAATCCAGAACAAACAGACGATAAACAGAGCAAGAAGAAACTAGGTACAATGGTTGATTGGAAAGTATGGTTGGCGGCCATACGCCAATCACGCCACTGGCCACAGAGAGTATTTTAGGATAGTGTCCCCGGCTCCACAAGGCTTGCCAGACCCTGCGAGCTCACTAAGACCACTGAACTTACTCCCTTTTCATTTCCCCTTAGACACGATCATCCGTAAGAACTAAAAACTCAGACAAACCTCAACATACTTATGTAACTCGAGTCCCGCCACGAGGTGTGCTGGCCAGGCACCTTACTCACAGCCAGGACGTCGAGTCCTGACAAATATAACTCAAGTCTACCATGACTCTATCCCAAAATAAAACGACCCAAGAGAGCAAACCATGCCCTCTGATACCATTTTGTCACGAACCAGGCCGGGTCGCCATCCGACCCGGCGCCCGACCCGGTCCGCGGCAAGGCCCGAAGGGCGTTCCCGATCCCCACGGGCTGGCACAAGTGCCCGGGTATCATAAGTAACAAGTGGGAACGATTTTACCCAAAATACAAGACAAAAAGAAAAAAACCAACCAGATAAACAACTGAAACTGGAAACAGACTACAAACACCCTTCTAAACTATAAACAGGTTTAGGTCTACAATTCAGCTGAAAACCCAAAATGAACAACCGAAAAAACTAAGCTCCAAAATCAACCTTATGGAACACGAGAAGTTTCATCCCCAAGCTACCAACACCATCCTACAGACGAAGACCGACAGCAACCAATGCCTCCATCGCTGAGCACGAAGTCACAACCTGGAATACACAAGAAACAAAGTCTACATACACACAAAGGTGTATGTAGAGTGTGAGCCAAAATCCCAATAGGACGTCACCCATTAAAAAGGTTCCATGCCACAACATTAAAAAGAAAATTTAATGTGTTTATTCAAAATTTTAATTTAAAAATGATTTTAAAGAAAACATTTACAAGCTAAATGCTAAAATAAAAACACTAAAAAGAACTCATTTCACAAACACGATTTTGAAGAGGAAGAGAAAAGTTCAATATGGGAACACACACACATACTCACACACACACACACCCATACTCACACACACACACACACATACTCACACACACGCACACACATACTCACACACACACACACACACATACTCACACCCAGGTGGTCCTCCATATGCCGACGGAAGGCACCACGTCATATATGGTAGAGCACTATGGGTAAATCCCCTAAGGTTCATCTAGCTCGAGTGGGATCCTAGAACCTCGTGTCTCGGTGAAACGTGGCATAGAAGGCCACAACCCTCAGAAAAACTTGGCTTAGAAGGCCACGACCCTCAGAACACGTGGATTAGAAGGCCACGACCCTCAGATATCATGTTTAGTTAGTGTTGCAATCGTCAATCCAGCTAGGTGAGACATGGACGATACCCATCTGGCTCATTAGCGCACTAGTTCTAGTCCTCCCACCTAGATACCCGGGGTTTTCCCTCAGTCAAGTTTCACATTCACATGGTATATTGTTTTTCCCATATCACAGACCCAACCAGACATTACACACAAGTCACTATTTTCACACCCAAATAACATTTCAAAAACTCACGCACGCCAAAACACCTTTCCAAAAATATATTCGTCATTACCTAATTGTTTCGCAAAAACCCCATTTAAAAAAAACTCTCAAACAAGAACATAAACAATTTGCACAACTTAGGAAGCATTATTTTAATAACACAACAAGGGCATACACAAATAAACACACCCAATTACAATGGAGGGAGTCGTTCAAACCACTTGCTTAATAATTTGTCCTTAAAACTAGTTTTACCCAACTACACAATTGTTTGAACCATCTGCACCTCTTAAAATGATTCGCTACACATTAAAAACCCACATTTAGACATACACAACTCAATTACCCATAAGAACTAAGTTCGCACCAACCAAACATCACCTAGAACCCAACTTGAAAACATTGCACCAAAACAACACATATTTTCACGTGCAAAGACCATTTTAAAATCAATTTCGCACTCAAGTATTCTAAATCCACATTTTCACCATATAAACAATTGATTAAACAATTTTTGGGCTTACCCCAACAAGTTCCAAAATGAAGAAAACATGATCATTTCTAAAGAAAGCGAAATTTTCATGATGCATGCATGTCAAACAATTTTTAAAACGCACTCGCACAACTTATAAAGCACAACCAATAATTTATGCGACAACACACATATAAACAACAAAAGTATACTATTTCGGAAATCCAATTTCATTAGACAAGCATGCCAGAACGCTATAAACATGAATCACATCATGCCATTAAATCATAGAACATATTAAATTAATTAAACAACCAAGCTAAATTATCTAGAAGATGTCAAGACATGGAACCACCTACCTGGGTGTAGCGGACTTCACAAAATTGGTGCGCAAAGGCCAACAAGTCAAGCGCAGCTCACACAACATGCGTATGTCCTAAAAACAAAATACCAAACTTTTTGCATCAAAATTAAACCAACTACAACATAAAAATCTAGCCCGATAATCCCAAAAACATTGACAGTGAACCGAAACCCATCGACACCATACTTAAACAAAATCTAAAACTCATGCATGATATAATAAATCAAGTGCACAAGTTACAAAGAAAACAATCATGCAATACAAAAATGAATATATATCCAAACACACCCCGTTTCACAGAAAAATACCATATAAATATTAAACACAAGTTAATAAATTGTCAAAACAACATTCGCACCCAAAATAAGTTGATATCAGCTCAAAATCATAAAACCCCTAAATAAATACATCAAACCAACTACACCCAAAATGAACCAAAACAATTTAAGGCAAAACCCTAAAATTCTAACTATACCCGCTGGAATCTTAAACCCCCAAAAAGAAGAACAAAACACCAAGGAGAGGAAAAAGGGATTACCGACATAGCAGGTCGAGGGTTTGTCAAAGGAGGAACCGGAAGGGGCGGCGGGTCGCAGCGCCGGAAGAGGGAGGCGATGCTGGCTTTCTCCGGACCAAGCAAGGAGGTCGGCGCGATTTCCAGCGGGAGTCCAGGGAGATGAGGAAGGCCGGTGGAGTCTGCTGCGCCGCCGGACAGGAGGTGCGGCCGGGAGTTATGCTGGAAAGGGAGGCGGGCAGGCGGTACAACGCCGGACGGAGTAGGGGGGCAATGGGAGTGGGGGAGAGGACAGCCGTGGGAAGCAGGGGGGTGATGGGGAGTCCACCGGACAGAGGGAGGGTCGAGCGGGGCACGAGGCGGAGGGGAAACGGAGTAAAGAAGAAGAAAAAAAAAGAAACGGGAAAGGGGGAGGGGGCCAGCTTGCGGCGCACCAAAAAAAAAGAGGGTAAGAAAACCCTACCCCAAAAAAAAAAGGAAAAAAAAAATAAATAAATAAAATAAAACTTATAACTAAAAAGGAAAGTAACTAATAATAATATTATTATTATTAATAACAATAACAATAGAATCAACAAAATAATAATAATTGTAATAAACTAAATTAGAAATAATAATAATAATATTCTTTATAATATAATTAAAACATTAATAAAAATAATAATAATAATGATAAAAATATTAATGTTATTAATAATAATATTATTATTAGAACTCTTAATTCATTTAATTCGTCCCGTGTTATTTTGCGCCAACCACCTTATTCATCTAATCAAATTTTATTTCTTTATCAATAATAATAATAATTATTTTTTTTGTTTAAAAAGTTTCACGCCAAAGGGGCATGCGGGGAACCGAGCGAGGCGGCGCGGTGACCCATGCCAGGTTACACGATCTCGACAGCGGTGCGTTGTACGCCAAAAAGGCGAGGAAGTGCGTTTCCAAAATAAAACTCAAAAAATTTATGTTCGACCTTGACTGAAATTATCTGATGCCCAATAGAAATAATAAAATAAGTAATATATATATATATAAAAGATGGGTGTGACATATATCCTCTCTTAATAATTTGTAGTATTTTTTACATGTAGATAATTATTAATTCCATATTTATAAATTCATTTACTTATATTACATTTTTTATTAGAGTATTTATACTATCTGTGGTAAGGTTTCAAGGTCATTCCATTATTTTTATGGCATAATTTAATCATATTTTATTCATTCCATATTATGATAATGTTATTTATTAAATGGAATATGGTTCGATTATTTACCTTTCGTTATTGATTATTCTTTTTTATTCAGTGCATCCTCTATATACTAACAATTACTGAGCATCTATGATAAAAAAATTTATGTATTATTTTTCCTTGGTATTAGGGATATAATTTTGGATTGATTTGAAGTTATATAAAGTTGAAAATGGGATTTTTTTACAAAATATATATTTTTCAATTTTTGAATCTAATGTGAATTTTATGTATGTATCTAGATTACCTAGCCTATAAAACTATTCGGTCACTCAATATATGATTCCTTGTATATAATGATAATTTATTAAAGTTGAAATAGACTCCGGGATACTATGGTTGAGGTCTCTGTAGTTCATATCATAGAGAGGTTTAGTAGAATCTTTTTGAACAATATTTATAGGAAAATATATTAGGGAACATAAACCTATGATAGAAATTGAGTATATGAATAGAATAACATACAAATGTTTTTTTATGGAATACATGATATGGTATTCAATAGAAAATAAAACCTTATTTTTACAATACAAGTGTATGTGGTTCTGGAATAGATTTTAATATGGTTAATAACATTGAAAATGGTGCATCGGGCGTGACCCAATCATCACCTATTTCAGGAAAATAGCCTTAGTAGAGAATGTAGTCTGACACTTCTAGGGGTTATGATTAGGATAATTAAAATTTATTTATAAACATTATTAAGGATTATAAAAAAATTATATCCCTAAAGAAAAAAAAATTTGATGATGAGATTAAATACACATCATTTTTCAATTTAGGTTAACAGTTTTAGTATTTTTGGGATGGTAAATTATGTTTCATAATGATATCATATAATCTCTTAATTATATTAATTATATATTTTCTTTATTTATTTAAATTGAAACTATATCAACACACATAGTCTCTCGGTATTAATGATGATTTATTTTACAGGTTTAAGATAATAATTCAAGGGGTATTAGTCTCTCAAATATTATCATTATATAATAAAATTAAATAATATGATAAAACTATAGTGAAGAAATTATCTTAGTGTTATGGTTTCTATGGGAAGAAAGTGAAGAAGATGATGAAAGGGAAAAATAATGGTAATGGGAAGGAGGGAAATATGGATATTACCACATTAGATAATTATGGACATAAACATCATTATACTTTCCTACTTGGAAAGGGGTTTTGATACATGTATAGAAATAATGGACACTATGCTAATTATTTGAAGGGAAACAAAGAAGATTACTATTTTCAATTCACCCGCTATAAGGATTCAAGTACTACGCAAATTAATTCCACAAATGTGAAAATAATATAACTCAAATTAAGATAATGGATCATGTATATTGATATTATATTACCACAAATGAAGTTGAATGATTAATGATAATTTTTTTGATTAAATAATTATTCAATTTTATTATTTTATTGTTGATAGCATGATTATATGAGTTATAAAATATAAAAGGACTATATATTAGTACTTATTCATAATGGATTTAAAGCATTTAATGAATGGTTCTAATTAAAAAACGATTTAGGGGAAAGTTTAACTTCATGTAAAAGACAAATTGAGGTAAATAAAACCCTTATTATGATACTAATGTTGAGGTATTTATTGTAGGATAACATTATTATTGATTGGGAAAATATAAATTTCATAGTACTGAATACATTTAAATTGAATAACAATTTATTAAAAAAGTGGTTTATTATATCGTTGATGGAGTTATATTTTTTTGGATATCAAAAGTATAACAAATAATAAATTTTTTACATAAATAATTGGAAATCATGAATTATTTAAATAATATTTTATATAAATTCAGGTTTTTACACTTTTTCCACAGAGTACATGATAAAGGAATTCACATATTTGGGTAGTGATGATTAAGTGCTATGTTATTTTGTTTGGGGGATTAATGAAAATATGATTTTGAAAATTCTATGAACTTATTTTTAATCTTTTGGAGATTAATATTTTAGAATGGTGAAAAGGATAACCATTTATCAAATAATTTAATTTGAACATTGGATTAGGTTTCAGATATTAATGTATTACTTCATTATCCAAGGATTTGGGCATATTGGACAACATATACTAAAAATATTAGGATTATAAAATATTTATCAACATAAGGAAATGATATTAAAAAAATTATGTACTATTGAATATGTTAAAATTGAATTATAGTGATTTATGAAAAAAAAGAAATTTTATTAATTCATTATGTAAAGTAAACTGTGAAATAGGAATTGATCAAAGAAAAACTAACTATGAAATTGAGCTTATGAATTAGAAATAGATATTGTATATATATTTTATTATAATAATATATATTAATAGAAAACCTAGACATTCATAAAAAGATATTAAAAAAAATGGTATCTTATTAACTTTATAAATGATGAATCATATTTTCATTTATATCATCCCGGATTTATGGATTTGAGGTCCCAAACATTCCCTTGATCACCCACATTCTTATAATCAATGAATTATATATCTCTATATAATAATTTATGATATTCTTCTATCCCATACTTTTATTTCCATATAATTTTATACCATATATAATCTTCATTATGTTTTATTCCATATGACCATTTTAATTCTCATATCTCTTAACAAGATGATCCTTTTTAACCCTTCAAATGATTTGGGGTTTCAAGAAGGTTTTTTTCAAATATAAAACACATGATTACTGAGTTCAAGAATAAATTTTAAGGATAAAATTAACTTAAAGGGGGTATAATGTTTCACCATGAGATTTAAAAATACACAACTCATATTTTTCAATGAATGAAATTCCCAACAACAATATTAAACTGCAAAAGGTCAATATTTCAATAAATTTAATATCTTTAATAAATTGTGAAACACGCAACTCGAATTCTAAATAAAATTTAATATAGTATAAAATTATAACATAGATGTTAAAAAATATGGTATTAATATTACCAAATTAATTATGAAAATTATGGTTTGTATTTATTAAAAAAATAAATATCATTTAAATGAAAAAGATACATTTTCTAAAAAATGTATTTTTTCTCAATGATAGTTAATCACAATTTTCTTATATACATTAAAATTAATTTTCATAAAATTAATTACATTTATTTAATAAAATCAAAAAAAATTGGAAATTGATATATCAAAATTATATTAGGGTGATTATTTGAGATTTTTTTGAAAATTTTTATTTTTTTTTTCAGAATAGTGGTATATATTAATTTTAAATTGAAAACTACCATTTAGTTTAATTTTATCATAACATTAAATTTTATTTTGAATTGGTTTTATTGTAAAATTAGTTAAATTATATAAAATTTAATCCAATTTAGGTAATTATGAACAATTTGATAATGACTTTTGATAAAAAGTAAATTTAAACTTTCGAACAATTTCTCATTAAAAATATACTTTCTCATCACATCAATGAGATTAATTTTAGTCCAAATTTTCCCACTACATTAAATGGAATATAGAACAACTTATTCCTTATATTTATTATTTATAATATCTATTTTATAAGAAGGAAAAAATACTTTTTAATGAAAATGATAAGTGAAAATACAAAATATTAATTACAACGGTTAAGTTAAAAAATTGATTTTTCGTTTGTTAAAATAAAAATAAAAGTGAAAAATTATCCTAAAGAATTTACTAAAATATATTTTATTACCCTATTTTGAACATATAATATAAATTTCTCTATAATAATCTATTTTAGAGCCATTTTTATTTTAAAAATGTGGGTATACATTTCAATTTTCAAAAATTATAAGTGTTCCACTCACATAACTTATTAAAGGCCAATAACACTAAACACAACCTCACCACATCAAACCCTTTTGGATCTACCATGACCACACCAAAGAAATTCCAAAAATACCTCCTCTATTTTTATATGTCTTGTAGTGGGAATAAGTCAATCATTGGATGGATTTATTATAAACCCACAGACGTTACCAGATGAAGTTGTAACAGTTTTCAAGGAGTGTTTTTAGTTTTTTTCTTCTTACAACTGATTTTAAATTATTTAAAAAACAATATATAGTAAAATAAATATCATACAAATACTGATTTATTTTTTTAATAATTTCATTAAATTTATATATCTAGTATTTTATAAAATGGGTTACGAATCCTTTGTGTGTATGACAAAAAACCATCTCATGAACTGATGTATTTCATTCTTCTATTAATACATACCATGGATGGGAATGAAGATGTATCTAAATTATATGAATATATTATATTTATAATATAATGATAAATTATTATTCATTATATAATATATACTTTTTTCATTTCCATTCGGTATAAGATGCGATAAAGTCTCTTGTGTGTGTGACGGATTACTTCCTCACAATGTGATTTGATTCATTTTTCACTGAATCTATAAAAATATGGTAAAAAGTATAATGTTAAGGAATATATCTGGTAGAAATGACATAATAAATTTATTCATTTCATATTATTCATATTGAAAATATAATATATCATTTTCTTTTTTACAATAAAAATGCTTATGTGCGGACTACAGCCATGAAAAAGTGATGTGAATCTCTTTTATCACCACAAAAATGGATGATTTATATTAATGAAATTAAATAATATAATATAAAATATACGATATTAGTTTAATTTTTTAATGATAAAATATATCTTAACAACTCGTTATAATGGTCTTTGAAAATTAGAAACGTTACTCATCGGTCTGTACAACCTACCTTCTCCATGATTATAATATAGTTAATTTTTCTTAACCATATTTTTTTATTTATTCAAAAATTTAAATATATATATAATTATTAAAAAATTAATCATTTTTATACTAGATATGTTTTCAATAATGACCTCTTTGACCATATTCAACCATCCTAAGACATTTTTTTACATATAATCCATGTATCATCAAGTTATCCAATGTAAATATATTTTATTTAGTTTTCCTATATAAAATAGAAAAAATTAAAATGAAATGAATAATTAAATGAAAATTGTTCTTCATAAATTATATAATTAAAATATTTTTATTATTTGGGAATAAAAAAATATGATGATTCAGATCCATGGTAGGGGTTTCTCGTCTTAGATTTACTTCATTGAGACAAACACAATATTCACCACTTATTTTTTGTGGTTTATATACACCCATTATTGAGTTTAAAATCATGAAATTATTTATATTCATGGAATTTAAAATTTTATTTAATTTCCTTTCATCCAAGGGTATTATGAAATAATAGTTACCAAAGTGGTAAAGGTTAATTTCAAAATCTCATAATTAATTTGAATTGTCTTCATTTAAGTCTCCCTTGGGGGAATTATTTGATAGTTCTATCACAAAAAAGTAGATTTTATTAAACTATAGTTATTAGTTATAATTATGAATTAATAGTAACATTTTCGCACTCATTTTTACATAAAATGATTGATTTTATATTAAGGGAAGATAATTTTTTTTATTCAATCTGAAATTTTTGCCTTCAAACCCAAGGGTTTTTAAAGAAATTTAATTTTTAACCATTTATTATTGATTTTTTAATGATATTTTTAACCATTATCAATTATTATAAATTTAGTTTAGAGTAATATTGCTATAATTTTCAACATAATTCTTGTTTGTATTTTACCAAAAAAGTGAAAGGAATATTTGATTCAACATACTCAAAATGTAAGGAATATCTTTTTATCAGTAACATTATTTCTCAAGACATATCCCATAAGGCCAAAAATACATCATTTATCAATATATAATTACAGATATCTCATCGTCTTAATAGTCTCCATCTTTGAATTTTGTTTTCATCTATAGAATATAAATCACTATAAATGTTGTTCCTTAGACCCACACTCCTAGATAAATTTCTAGAATTAAAAAAATTACTCATATAATTTGGTTCCAATTAAGATGATCTAGGAATATAAAACATATAATTCAAATAATTTACATAATTTACTAATTTCATCTCACAAATTCAAAAAATTTATAAACATAATGGTTTACTATATTTAAATATTTTATACTAAACAATTATGTCATAATATAGCGAATATTTTCCCATATTATCACAACACTATACCCCCATATAAATATGTTATATGTAATATAAGTCTTTATATCTTGATGAAATTAATTGTATGAATTGGGTGAGTTCAAATTCTCAGTAAGGAAGAAGTGAATAGAAATCAATCAAATATCATAACTGATCATTATATAAAATTGGATTTGTGAAAAAATAATCATGATATGTTTTCATAACATAAAATAAACATAACCAAAAATCATATATTATAAATTACGAGTCATGAAAAATGTGTTTTTTTCATACATTCAAAAATGAGATGTATGAAAGTGGAATCATGAGTTATTTATCCTGATATAGGATAACACATCATAGGAATAATTATGTGGCATATACAAAACCATATAAAATAACTCCTTATAATTAGGTTCTATGATAATACTACCATCAAATAGTGGACATAATTCAATTGTTGATGGGGTTTTATTCAAAATAAATAACATTTTTTCACCTATAATATTAAGGGATATCATATTCAATTTAGGGATATAATGGATCACACTCGTCACTTTTTAGACAAATCCAGTTAGGGTTTTGAGATTTATTTTCATTCCTAGACATTATATTAGATATTCCATTACCTAATAAATTATAGGGATATAATGTATCCATTCATAATATAATGGTAAACTACACATTAATTCCATATAAATATGAAAACATTTAAAATTACATCATAGAAAAATTAACTCATGAGAAATAAATTGGCTCCCTGAACAATTCCACAAGATATTATCATAGTCCAACCAAATAAATTAGCTGTATGGTTTCACTAGAGAAAATACCTAGTGAAACATTAGAAACATTAAATTATGTTGAAATAAATGAAAAATACCTTTAAATTTTAAATATAAAATTTCATTTGAAACTTTTAGAAATATCATTTACTTTTAATAAATTTATATTATATGAAAATAATTTATTAAATATTGGGAATAAATATTAATTTAGAAAAAACTGACATATTTGAAAAGAAAATTTATTATAAAAAATGTTCATAAAAGTGAGAAAATAAATTTATTAAAGAAAAGATTAAATGTTTACTCCATCCACACTTTTGTAAATAATATCAATGTAAATTGAAATTGACTTATATGGAAAACATAGGAAACAATTCCTTTCCGTATTTTATAAATATACTAAAGTATATTTTAAAATTTAATTTTAATTCATATAATTATATAAAAATATAACTGTGAGATAGTATAAATATTATATGAATTAAGAAGAAATATACACCTATTAATAAAGAGATAATGATATCTCTGCTCATAATCATCCTTTTTGTTGAATTTTTTACCAAATGGAAGTGAAATGATGTAAATAAATGTAAAGCTCGCAAATTAATAGGGGATAAAAATGTATTTTTTGTTTAAAGTTAATTCTGAAAACATTTTCTCAAAATAATAGTGGATACATATAGAATCTCAATTTGATTTTGAGGTTGGAAAAAACACTTATGAAATAGATAAATATTAAATAAAAATCAATTAAATCAAAAAAAATAATCTTTTTATAAATATATTATTTTAATATAAAAAATGTTAATTTAAATTCATTGGGAAAAAATAAAATAAATAATGAAATAATGTGGTGAAGACAAATCATATCTCACTGAGAGAAAATTAAGATGGGGAGACCCATACCTTTAATTCTGAATTCCATGAAATTAGTTTTACATCATGTATAGAAAATAAAACTCTATAGATAAATTACTTAAAAAAAATATTCATATATGTTCCTTTTTATAATCATCAATTATAATATTTCATTAAAAATATATTATTCTATTCTAGTTTATTTTTATTATGGGATGTTTGAAATACTGATGGCTTCTTATGAGTTTCATAATTTTGATGGAAGTCCCCTTTCCATGGTAGAAAATTACATATTAGTAGATTATTAAATAAAGTGGATATTTATTTATAAAAAAATATTTATTTTGTCCCATGTTTATTTTAAAGATATAATGGGTATGGTTTTTTAGAACATAATTTATGGACAGCTTGTTTTATGTAATTTATCCATAACTGTATAGTATATTATAAGGATCATTATTTTTTTCATCTTTACATTATGATATTAATTAAATAAATTATTCCTTAATATCATATATAAATATAAATAATATCATGATACATATTCTTGTTGAAAATTATGATGTTAGAATAAAATCATTTTTGTATTTTGTTGAACTGATCCAAATAAGAACATGTTTTACTAATGAATGATAAAGAGTATAAAGTCATATAATAGTAGTACCATTTCTTCGTAATGTTACTGTCATTAATATAAAATCTTTATTTTGGGTAATAGTGTTTATAAATATTTTATATGCGATATTAATTTGCATACACTATCTTGAATAATGTATATTGATGATTTATCTCCTCAAAACTATTTCATTCATAATGAAGAATTTAGGATTCCATATTGGAAAAAAAGGATCCCAAATTTATATAATTATTTAGTAGTAAAAAAATGGTTTTTATATAATATATTTTTTAAGGAAATGTTTTGTTTGTATGAGGTAGAGGAGGGTTCTTTAAATATGTGAGTTTGGAATGGTATTTCAGTGAATTCTCAATCCATAATTTATAATTTTTCCATCTTAAAAGTAAAGTTGATAAAAACTGTACAATCAAAGAGATATGATATATTCTATAATTAATAACATTTTAAATACAATTATAGTAAGGGTTTTCAGATACTTAATGTTTTTATAAATTGGTTTAAGAGTTTTTGTCTAATTTTTCTGCTAATATGGTAACCTATTTTTTACTTCGAAGTATTATGTTCATGCCTATAAATTAATTTGAAATCTAAAACTAATTCAAAACTGATTTTAATGATTTTAATTAAACCATCTATTCTAATAAAAAATTTAAATATAGTAAATTTGGATTTTAAATGGAAGTATATAATATATAGAGATAAAATTCTTATAGAAAAATATTTTTTAAACATTGGGTGTTCTAAAATACTATTTTTCATAAATTAACAATTAAATGAGTGTTAATATATTTTTAATACATTTACAGATTACATTAGATTCATTATTTAACAATAATCAATATAATTTATTAGGATATAAATTCTGAATAATCAATAAATAGTACATTTGAAAATATTCCATTTTAAATTTAAATGATATTAACCATATGACGTTAAAATTAATTATTTTTAATTTTACCACAATATATTATTAATAATTTATAAAAAATCGATCCATTAATTTTAATAAATATACAAAATCTTTATTTAATAATATTATAAAAATAATTAACACATAAAAATTATATTGTAAGAAAATATATTCTTATTAAATATGTTTTTTTGAAATAATTTTTCATTTAGGAATTTTATTATTTTCATTTTTTTAAAGTTATATATTTTCAATATACTTGTTGGATACATGCATACCCAAAATAATTATATCCAATGAATATATTTATAATGTCCATATTTATAATGACTATATATCATATGATAATATATACACATTGGTCATATTTCATTTATATAAATACCTCTACTAACAACATTTAATTCTTTCAAACTATTTACTTCTCTCCTTGTATGTTTATTATATCTTTATAGTTTTTCATGTTCAATAGTATTTTTTTCGGCTTAGGAACACCATAAAAACCCATGCAGATAAATATTTTCTATATACAATGTTTTTATATACATTGGTATTTGTTCCCATTTTCATTTTATTAATGATGTTTCATTTTTTACATAATATACTATTGTTCATTATATCTCCCCTTGTTTTTTATGAATTAATTTTTTTAAATAAATTAAAAATATTAGTTAGCTTTAATTGAACTCTACATAAAGTTATGATTTCTTTATATGAAAAAAATTTTCTTATGCCATATGCAAAACATATATTATCTTTCAGTACAAAAAATACTATGTTTGGCATATGTTTCACACAATTTCTTGTTCCCACGATAGCTTTCATTGCAAGCAAAACAATGTTTGACCAAATTATAATATACTATTAATATTATTATTAAAATATTATTATAGATTTTACAGATCCATTACAATGATGGTTAGGAATATGATTAATTAAATAATTAAAATATGGTATGAAGATGTATATAAGATAAATTATCTGGTGGACAATTAACTAGAAATGAAAATAATTCCCTTTAGAGAATAGAGGAAATATTTTGATAGAAAAATATATTTATAAAATCTAATATGATTTGACTCAAAAAATTAACTAATTTTTTTAATATATTATTATAATAGAATATATATATATATATAAATATATATTATTCAAAAAACTATCTAATTTTTTTCATATTAATTTTTTATACAAGATATTAGAATGAATCCTATTTTACTCATAAAGAGATGTATCTTTCTAAAATATAATTTTAATACCTTTTAATGTAACACATAAATTAAATACCTTTTTTTATAATTTCTTCTTGAAAGAAAATTATTATTTTTTAAATTTGAACATAAAAATTATCTATGGGTGATTTTTTGGTATTCTTAAGAAATATTTTATTTTTAGATGAATAGATAAAAATAATAAATTTAAAATTAAAAATGATTTAATTGTTTTATTTATATAGAAAACTATATTTTGAATTGGATTTAAAGTATATTTAGATCAATTATACCTATGTTAATTCAATTTAGTCAATTTAAATCAAATTTATCATTATATTGAAAAGAAAAATAGTTCAATCTTTTGAACATTTTCACCTTAAAACCTCATTTTCTCTTCCCCTTTGTAGAATTACTATCAAATTACATTCATAATCATATGTTATTTGAATTTGGAGAAATGGGTTCCATATAAAGAATTAGATTAATTTTTAATTTCTAGTAATGTCAACACAATCCTTGGATAAAAATATTATTGAAATAAAATAAAATTTATTTGAGAAAATATGGTAAAGACGTGTATTTTTAGAGGTTAAAAAATAATCATATGTCTGTATTACATCAAAACTTGTCCAAAATACATTTTACATCCATATTTGATAATATATACCCTTTTATGTAAATTGGTTAATTGTTTTAGGCACATTATGTACGGATGACCGCAAAATTTTGTTTGTATTTTTGTATTTATATGAATGTCACCCCTCCATTATAATATTTAATTCACCTCATCAGTTCATATCACTAATAATGAACATTGGATCATAAAAAACCTCCAAAAATAATCTCTGAAAATTCCACTTATCTAAATAGAAACCCCACTCTGGGTAGAAGGAATACAGAGGATATACTTTTGTGCAAACAAAAAAGAGTTACCTAAATAAGAGTTAACGTTCTTCAATGAGAAATTTATAATTATTTATATCTCCACCCATTAAATTATTTATATGTAATTATTATAAAATAAAAATTTAATATTAAATATTGTTATATTTTTTTATGTTAATGGTATGGCATACACCTTCACACACTTCCATTAAATGGGATACACAATCATCATTTGTGGGTACATCAGACTGCACCTCACAGATTGATGCCATTTTTTCCGTTAACTCTTCTAATGGTAGTAACTACTGAAAAAATAATATTTTTAAGATATATATGATATTTTTGATGAATTTATTCATCCTTAATTTTAATATAATACATGACATCATGAATTCTTTTTTACAGAAATATAGTAACTTCCTTTGTCGACATGTGGACTACCACCTCGTCAAAGTGATGGGATTATTTCATACATTACAATGAAAGTATGAAATAAAAATATTTGATATATATGAAATATTATCTCTACTAGAATAATATATATATATATATATATATATATATATTAATTTAATGTCTTTTAAAAATATAACAATAAAATGGGAACAATGTCCATGCGTATGTATGGCCTACCGTCTCTAAGAACGAAATGTTTCATTTAATTTTTAAATATTTTTAAATTATTAAAAGTAAATATATATTTAATATATATGATATTTATATCATTTTATAATTTCTAGAAATAAATAATTTATGATCCATGTAATAGGAAAAAGAATCAAAATTTAAAACATGTATGAAAAACAAAGAAGTTATTACCTAAAACATAAATCTAACATGAAATAATTAATAATCATTAAATATAAAGACATAAGTAAATAATATATGGAAATATATATAATAATGTAGATATGTTATATATGTGTAAGAAAATTATATTTATTATATAGAAGTTTTGATCATGTACTATGAGAGTCAAGACTTAAAGTAAAGGAATTTCTAGTCTCACTTTTATATTGGAGAGACTTATGAAATGTTCAATAAAATTTTATTATATATTTATACTTATATATGGAAATTTATATCAAAAATTTTGTTTTTTTAATGATATTTTGGGTTTGAATTGATTTTATTATTTCATATATATCACAATTCAAAAGCTACTCAAATTGTATGGGATTTCCTTCCCACTTTTATTTTCTATGAGAGACAAGCCATATTCACCACCTATTTCATATAAGTGGTGTAAAATTACCATGGTTTTACTTTATTGTCATTATAATTATAATTATTATGATTTTCATATAAATTTTTTATCTATATTTTAGGGTGTTTATAACTCAAAATGTAGCAAATCCCTAAGGTAATTTTTTATTTATTTTTTGCTTTGGGGACACAGGTTCTGTTGTTCCCCTGTATTTTTTCATGGGGATAACAAAATTCCCTTTTAAAAGATATATAATTAATATAATTATTTTCATTATATTTTAAACTTCATTTATTATTATAATTTCATGGGTATTGGGATTTACTATTATAAAATGGTAACAATTTATTATTACAATGTAATTTTTTATCATGATTGTTTATGATTATGGTTAAATTGATGATATATTAAGATACATATCTCAAGAAAACTAATTAATTTTCTTCTCTAATAGATATTCATGATATCATAATGTAATTTTAAAATTTTTCCACTCTTTGGTACATAATATTATTAAGATAATGTTTTAAAGAAAAATCGCCTTTTATTCCTCTATTATATAAGAAATATGTTTTCCCTAAAAACCATGTTTTCTAAAAAATATCAAAAAATTTATACTAGTATCCTATGATATTTAAAATAACTTCTTACCCATGTTTTACCTTTTAAACAAGTTTTTTTTAAAATATAATCTTCATGAATTTTTCCAATGGTGGAACCTATCTAGACTTTTTACGATGAAAAAAACATTTTCTACATGTACGAGTATATCTAAATAATAACTAAAAGTTATTTATTCATCCTTATCATTTCTACCATATTAATTTTATTATGAAAAAATTTTACCTAATATTCTGGGAATTTATTTTTTGATGTGGTTTTTGATAAAAAATATTTTTAAAATGTCTTATGTTTAAGAAGTGTTTTAAACAATTTTAGAAGAATCATTTTTAATATTGGAAGATTATTATAAAATAATAATGTTTTCAAAATGTTTTAAGATCTAAAAATAATTTATAATAGAGGAAATTATATTATCCTGCAGAAATGTTTTTGAATTATTTTTAAATCGTACATCATATGTTTTCAATGAGGTTATCAATGAAAATTATTTTAAAATTATTTTATATATCGAAAATAAATTATTTCTATAAGAAATGATCAAAGTTATATATAAAAATTATTATCCAGATAATATCAGATCCACTATATAGCCTATAATTTAATTGGAATATGATCCTAGGAAACCATTCCTGTAATTTCATTGAATGTTTTATGTTTAAGGTGAATGTTATTTTATGAAAACCCTTCCACTTTCATAGGTTATACCATTATAACATGATTGGGAAACATCATTAATTTTAAGGGATATTATATAATAAAATGAGTATGAATCCAATATCATTAAAATATTTTATGATGTGATGAAAATTTTAAGACACCTATTTCACTCCACGGGTTATGGAATGATAATTATCAAACCCATCTATTTTTTATTTCCCATGATATGTTGAGAGATTAAATATCTTGGGGCACAAGGATGTATTGTTTAGTTATGTGTTTAGTGGGAAATATATCTCCCTCAAAATCATTTATTAAGATAATTGTTATAAATTATTAAATGGTACATGTGTTGAAATCCCACGCCATTAAAAGGCGGTACACTTGTGGACAACACAAACATATAAAAGAGGTAAATGGTTGGATATACCAAGCCTCTTGAATGGATGGTACATAGATAGAAATCCATAGCCTATAAAGATGGGTATACGAGTAGTCAACCTAATCCAAACAAAGGTTTAGGGGTGTTCATCCCAAGCCTATCATGTTTTGAAGGTCATTGTGGTTATCCATGACACATGATTTCTAATTTTTGTGTGTATACAAAAAAAATTATGTCCTATGCTTATTTTATACTCTCATGGAACATGTAAATAGAATAATCTATATTTCATGTCATGTGATTAAAAAAACATTATTCCACTAATCATGTATATGATCTTCTATTTGCAGGGTATGATCCATTAATAATATTTTCATATTCTCATCACCCTTATGATCATGTATTATTTACATATTTTATTAATTTACCCTTACCGAGCATTTACGATAACCATTTTTTATGTTTCCACTCCCACAGTTGTGAAGAAATATTTTAAGTTGGACATATAGGGGTAATATTTTTATGGGAGTTATTTAATATCTTCAACTGAGTTAGAAGATTATGTTTCCATTCTTCCAATGAAACTAAATTGTTACTATTGTCTGGAATTTACATTCGTATTGTGTAGAATATTCAACTAAAATGATGTAATATCCATATATGTTATGCCTGGGTCACTATAGTTTTTATCAATAGAATGGTTTAGTCATCCATTGGAAACTATTATGAAAAATAAATTAGTGATATCGCTAGAGAAATTTATAAGGATAATTCTAGGGATGTCTCAAAGGACATGCCTAAGGTGTCACTGATTTAAAATTAGGTATCATAATTTAGACATCCAATAAGTAATTTTTCATTATAATTTTGTTTTATAGAAAGATATGTGATACTAAAAATATGATTTTTGGTTATAAGTAAATAAATAGAACAAAAAATAACTTGGCTATCATTGATTGTGACCAACAATTTTTTGATGTGTAGTTTAATGGGATGAACACATCATTGAAGGAACTTGTGATCATGCCGAATCAATTTTCATGGATCATGTTTAACAGTGTGTACCTTAATCAACACTCAGACTTTCAAATGAATATAAGAATAGAGTTCAAAGACAATTTAGGTAATAGATACCAGATAACAAAGAATCTCCAGTTACATTATGTCAAGAATGTGTGATGAAACCCAAATTTGGATGTCTTTAAGGAACCATATTTTTCTTTTTTACTTTTTAAAAGGAGGGAAAAAGCATGTAACTAAAAAGGTTAAATGAAAATTTCATTTAATACAATGGATGAGAATAATAGACTCCTTATGGTATCATTATCTGTTAAATTATTTAAATATAGAAATCATAAGAATTATAAAAATCAACGTATTAACGAGAAATATCTTGATGAGAATTAAGAATTTTGTAATATTAATGGTATTTCTTCTGATGATAAAGAGTATTTGAGTAACATATAAAAGGCATATTCGATTCTAATAGTATTTTTTATAATCAAGATTAAATTGAATTTGATGAATGTTAACACAGAATCCGTATTTTATATTTTAGTAAAGGGTTAAAAAACTAATAAAATGACTATGCTTAGTTTATTTCTTGAGAAGGTAGTCATGTAAATGACGTATCAATAATTTGGAATTAAAATATTAAGTTATAATAATTATAAAATATATAGGTATTTTTAGTAGATTTTTACCCTTAGTGATTTAAATGGATAATTTGAATGGTGAAGATAACATAGAAACTCAATTTAACAGAAAGGTGTTATTTAGATCAAGGGAAGGTAATCATTGATTTGTTTTAAATTTTAAGAAAATAATGTTTATCTATGATAAATAGATGATTGATATGTATAAAGTTAATTCAATCATATTAATAAACATATAATAGATAAATTATTTTTTAAAATGATTTTTATGTTATCATTAATGATGTTTATATATATTTTTTATTTAAGGAACATATCCAAAAAATGAATGTTCTATATAAGGAATGAATAATCCTATAAGTTTTCATAATGATTTAATTGTTTTTTTGGTTATTATTATGGTTATATTGAGTACATGATGAATTTATTCACATATCTGGTATGTGAAAACAAATATCTAATTCATGATGTATATGGGTTTAATGTTAAGATTCATGATATTCCTTCTAAAGCTTCCAATTTTCGTCATTCTGAAGGGTTATAAGCTTAACCATTCATGGAATGGTTCATGTTAAACATAAAGTGATGTTTTATAGATTAATATATTATCTCCCCCTATAAAGATTTATTCATATTGGATAAATTGTTCAATTTTTTGTTTTGATGATATGTTTAATGTATATGGAATGACTTATGTATCTATCTATTTATCTTTTGATTCATTAATGATTCAATGAAAAAAATTAACTTTCTTTGTGGGAGTAAGATATTAATTAGAAATTTATCATGAAACAAAAAAGGGTGATATTGTTCATATGAAATCGAATGAAATAGAATTGGTATATAATATTATTAAATTTCTTAAACATTAAGAAAAGGATCATAATGAGAATGGTTCCTACTGTCATCATTTTTTTACGATATCAATGACCTTTTTCAAGATTATCTAATATACTATTATTTCAGTTGTTAACCTTCTCATTAACAACTACATTAATATGTTCAATGTTCTCTATCATTCTAAATCCTTACATGATTATTATATTTCTCTTCTCTATCCTTTTTTTCACACATGTTCTCATATTCAGAAGCCTAGTTTTATGGTGACCTCCGTATTTACATTTCCCTCTTATGAAGAAGATGGTTTATTATCCCTATATAAAATGTGACATTATATTAAAGTAACATTAAAATTATTAAACCTTTGATACCCTATCTTAATTTAAAAATAAAAATTCATTGGGGGGGGGGGGTAAATGGAACACAATGATTTTTTGATGAATTAGTTTTATTTGAGTAAATTACAATTCTTTGATGGATTTCATTTCATAATAAACTTTATTAATATTTAATTTTACAAAACACCTTGGTATGGATACACTAGATAAATACTTATATTATTATTTGGTACACACAACTCTATTTTTTCATGTTTTACACACAATTTTGATTTCCCTCTATATCGAATGTTTCACAAAATACTGAGTGTTTCCAAACTATAATATACTATAGATATTATTATTAATCAAATGTTATAGTTTTTTTCTAATATATGGAATGGAATTAATGATTAGTATTAATTGAACTATTAAATTATTCTTTTAAAATATTACTATGTTGAATTACATGGTGTCCAATTAACTAGAAATTAAAATAAAACCCTTGTGTAAATATAGGAAACCATTTGTTGGAAGACAATGTTTATAGAATTAAACATGTTTTACCTCAAATAATTAATTAAAACAATTTTTTTAATTTTTTTAATTATGTATATATATATATATATATATAATTTATTCTACTATTCAATGTTCATCATATGTGTATTTTCTGATAAAAGATAATAATAAAACTTATTTTCTCCATAATGAGATGTATTTTCTATATTAAATATTTAACAAATTTTAATACAGAACATATTTATAATCTAATTTTGAAACATCTATAAATTATATTTTAAAAAATAAAAATTATTTTTATTTATAATTATCAAAATTATATTATTGATACTTTTTCTTATTTTTCTAAAGTCTTTTATTTTTGGATGAATATTGAAAAATAATCTATTTTTATTGATTGTTTTTGTTTGATCCATATACATAGAAAATTTTATTTTAAATTTTTTTAATGTATATTTTGATAATTTATTCTTATATTAATCCAATTTTGGTGATCATAATAAATTTCACATTGTAATTGAATATAAAAACATTTCAATGTTTTGAACACTTTCACTTTAAAAACACATTTTATCACACTGCCTGAGAGATTAATTTTAAATAAAAATACCTCTTAGGTTACTGGAATTAATAAAAATGGTTTTCATAATTATAATAAGAATAATTTATATAGATTTTTAATGTAAAATTATTTTTTTAAATATTAATAAAATAAACTGAAATTAATTACAACAATTAAGGTACCAAAGTGCTTACTTAGTGGTAAATATTTTATGTTAATTGGGGAGTGACCTATAAAATTGTCTAAAATCCATCAGATATAAATATATATACTATATAATACCATTTATTTATTTTTGTTTATTATTTCAAGAGCTCCATCAAACTAAGAATTTTCAATAGTGTTTACCTTTTTATAATTTCAATAGTTCCACTCCACCTCCACTATAAAATGGAACTCACCCACCTACTTCTTCACACTTCCCGAGAATTTAGAATATTCCAAAACCTAAATAAATAATCTCACAAAATCATTTATATCACCAAAAATACCTAAACTTATTGATAAATAAAACCATGAAATCATTTTGGTGTAATCCTAAAATATATACTAGAAGAATATGTAATGTTCTGCAACAAACAATTTTGTTTTATTTCTTTATACACCCCTTAAACAATTTATATATTAATATTATATAATTACATAAATACCTTTAATATAATGATATGTTTTTATGTTATGGTTATGATATACACTTTCATACAATTCCATAAAATGGGAAACAAAATCATCATTCATGTGTACAGAGGACAACAAACCCGTGAACCGGTTTCATTCATTTATCCAATATCACCTCTCTTAGATGAGAATAATGATTAATATACTATTTTTATATCATATTTATGATATTTTATATTTATATATGATAATTTAATTATTATTCTATACAGTTTTCTGGATATCTATTTTGTGGGAATAAGATAACATTGTTTGTGGGCATCTAGATGACTGCCATCTAAATGCGATGCGATTCGTTCTTGATTTAAAAGAAATTTTTTAAGTATGGGTTTAATAAAATATTATATATATATATGAAATATTAATTATTATTTAATGTTAATATATATATATATATATATCATTTACATTTCATTGTTTAAAAATATGATAGATAATCGAAACAACATTCATTCATACGTATAGTCTACCATCTCCATTAACAATGAATTTCATGTCCTATTTCTATATTTTATTTATTTTTTTAAATAAATATATAATGAATATATATAATATTAATATAATGTTTGAAAATCTAAAAATAAAGAAATCATGATATATGTAAGAGGATAAATCATAACAAGTAAAAACATATTCAAAAAATAAAGAGCTTATCACTTGAAACATAACATTAACATGAAATTATTAATAAATGAGTAATATAAATTCATTAGTAGATCATATATTGTACTATATATACATATATGGTTCTATGATAGATTTAGAATAAAATTATATTTATTACATATGAATTTTTATCAATTACATGGAGATTCAAGACTTATGGTTATAGAATTCCTAGATTCGCATTTATTTTTGTGAGAACTATTCCATATTCACGACACGTATCATTTGTGTGGTGTATATAATACCCAATGAAATTTTATAATGTGAATTAAATATATTTAATGGTACTAAATGTTTCAATTTATGTTTTTCTTTCATATATCTCACGATTCAAATGTTGCACAAGTAGTAATGGATTTCTGTCTCACTTTTATTTTTAATGAAACACAAGCCCTATTCACTTCCTATTTATTATAGGTTATATTTATACTACCCATGTATTTGTATTTATATTCTTATATTGGGAATTTTATTTATTTACTTATCCATTTTATTATCTATCATAAGTGGTGGATATGGTGTAAAAGTTAACAAATTTGTAATGTGATTTTGTCTCAATTCTCCATCATTGGGACACATGGTATGTTATCAACCAATATTCTTTTTGGAGGTGTATATACTATCCTTTAGTTGATTATATAAATAGTGTTCTTCATTTGATGATATTTTATATTTCATTTAATTTTATTATTTTATGGGGATTATGATTTAATGCTACCAAATTGGCAACAGCTTGCTGCTACAATCTCATCATTTATTAGAATTTTTTATGATTATTCTTCCCTTGATAATATCTTATGAAACATATCTTGACAAGTCCCATTTTATTTTCTACTGTTTTTTTTATTTCCAATATATTCATGTTTTGGCACCATTTTTACACTCTTTGGTAATTAAAATGACTAATAAGAAGTTTTTTTATAAAATCTAATGGTATCACACTCTTTAATCAGAAATATATTTCATCCTTAAACTATTTTTTTAAAATAATTATTAAAAAATTGTATAGTATTATCCTAATATATTTAAAATTCATTTCTTCTCACAATTTACATTTTTAATTAAATGTTTTTTCAAAAATGGAATTATATTTCATTTTCCATATGAGTAAATTTTTTAAACATTTTATAATGAAAAAGTAATATTTGGAATGTACATTATTATCTGTGATCATGACCATCATTTAATTGAGGATTATTTTCCAAGTTTAGTGTATTAATTTTTTTTATGAGAAATATTTTTTTTAATATTCAACAAATTTATTATTTTTAATCTATTTTTCAATGAAAAATGTATTAAAAAATCCATATTATGAATAGTTATTTTATATGATTTATAATGATTGAAATAATGTTTTTAATGTTTTTTACATTGAATAATCTTTTAAAAATATATTATCATTTGAAATGGGGTTTTCAAAGTGAAAAAGATATTTTTCTCATCATATATTTTAAATTATTTTTAAAAATTAAATTATATGTTTTAATAGTGTTTTTAAAGAAAATGATTTTTATAATGTTTATGTATAAAAAAATTAACTTCATTAAGAAAAGCTTCATGCGACCTTTTGAAATCTTTATCCATATAAGATGACATACTTTGATATTTTTTATTCATTATGGGGAATATGATCAATGTAAAACCTTCTAAATATTTCTTTGAATGGTTTATTTTTATGATTACAAGATGTTTATGAAACCCGTAACCCTTTCATGAGTCATAGAAAGATAAATTCATTATGAAACCCAATTCATTTAATTAGTTATTATATGAAGAAATTATTATGAAACAAATAACATTTACAAATTTTATGATATGATGAATTCATAATGACATTCATCCCATTTCATGGATTATTATATAATCCTTATGAAACCCATGATTTTATAGTCCGTGATGTGATGAATGTTTTATTATTTTACGACAAATGAATGTATTATTTTATTTTTTGACATGTGCGACCTATATCTCCCACAATGCATTAGGTAATGATAAATGTTATATGACCTGAGAGGGTACATGATTGAACATACAAAACCTATAAAGTAGGGTACATGATGGGACATCCCAAACATTTAAAGGAGAGTGCACTAGTCGAAATCCCAAGCCTGTAAAGGAGGGTGCATAGGTGGAAACCCCAATCCTGTAATGGGGTGTACATAGGTGGTTAGCCTAATCCCAAAGTAGGTATTTTAGTGGATATCCAAGTGATAAAATTTTATGAAGTTCTTCGTGGTTAAACATAACATATTTTTTTAATGTTTATGTATATACAAAAAATCAATATCTTATGCCAATGTTATACTCTCATAGAACATGTCCTTGTTTAGATTATGATTAACATCTTATTATCTACCAAAATGTATTCCATGATTATATTATATAATCTATAATATGTCAGATATGATTTGAAATTGTTATCCACATGTTCACATACACTTATTTTAACTTTATGTTTAAATATATATTTTAATTACCCTTACTTTGAATATAAGGTCTACCATACTTATTTTTACCTTCCCTTGTTTTTAAATAATGATCGTTGATAGGACTAAAAAATAGATATATATTTATAGGAGGCATTGAATATATTCCCACAAGATAGATTATTTGGTTTTCTTATTTCCGTAGACAATATACTATTATGTCAATGGGTATGTACTTTTGTAATGTTTTTAATATACATCTACAATGACGTAATATCCATGTATGTTAATCCTAGGAAACTATATTGAACATGTGTTATAAAATTTCCTAACAATAAAATTAATAATTTTGTAGATATATTTTGAATTTGAAATAATATATTCCTCAAAATATTTAGTTAAATGTATATTCTTAGAAAATTCAAAGGTTGTCACACTCAACCCCCTTAAATAAATTACTTCATGAATGTTTTAATTATTAATATTTAATGAATATATTATGGGGTATCCAGATGATAAAAAATACTCAATATATAATTTCTAATGAGATATCAACCCCAATATCTTAGGGGAGATGGGGAAAATTAACTTTTTACTCATAAATGGAATATCCTCGAAATTTAATTTCTCCCATATAATCAGAGTTAAATACACATCATGACTGGGTATTATGATGGATTTCCTGGAAGTAAATCCCATTTTGAGTTCAATTTCATACATGCTATGATTTATGATCATATATTGGTCTTGAATATGAAATGTTAGCTGCCTATCTAGGTAATTAAGATGAAATATATTTAGAGATATCCAAACTATAAAAAAAATAAAATAATTTTTTGTAATGGGAGAATAATAATATTTTTTAGAAGAACATTCTCCCTATGATTCATTAATCATGTTTCACATATTGGATGATTATTATTTTTCCTCCATGGTTTTTTCATTTATGTTTCCCAAAAGCTCCATTTTATCTTCTTTTCCTTAAAACCATGAGAATGATAGATGTCTTCAATTTCCATTTCATCATTAAGAGTGCATCGAGTTATATTTTCATATCTATCAAAGTCACTTATATCAAGCACATTTTATTAGTTTTATGTTAAAACAATAGGGAAATGTATTATTTTTTATTCAAGGATGATGAAAAAATTTGATTCAATCCTTTAAAGTAATATGAGGTTTTATTCACAGTTACAAATACATACCTAATAAATTTTCCTAGTGTTAATTAATTATCTCTCTATTTAATTGTGATGTTTCTTGGAAAATAGTTGATTAAAAAATACTTCTTCAAACTCCACCCACATCATGGTGCTAATTTATAATTATTGACTTATTTTTTTATCAAATTCCTCCACTGGTCTTCTTATCCTTCAAATAAATAGACAATAAAAACTATTTTTTATACTATTGGATTTAAATAAATGAAAAAATATTTTCAATCATGTTTTTTCATGAATCTATAATTAGTTGACAAGATTCTACACTAAAGGCTATTGATTATTGATCCACGAAAGCCTAAATAACATGGTACTACATATTTAGTGTCCTCGGTAACTGAAAATTATTTATGTTATATTTAATAATATGTAATATCATGTAAATGAAATTTTAACTCATTCTTCAATCCTATATAGTTTCTAATTTTTAAAATCACATCACTTTCCACCATACAAATTATAAACTCAATTCCTCTTAGATCCAACAATTTTATAAATTCATGAAGCTTAATTTGAGTATCAATAAACAATGATAAGATTATGTAAATAAATGATTAGTTATAAAATTCTAATAATTTCATAAATTATGAGTCATTCATTTAAAAGTATTTCATTTTATGTTCATTTCACATAATTGTTGGTTCATAAAAGGTTTTTTATGGATATATAATCATATTATAGTCCCCAAAAATTACTAAACCCCAATTTGATTACCACACCCAATCTTTTAAAATAAAACTTATTTAATTATTTTCTATTTTTGGTTACACTCGTCGAGGCTTGGGTTGAGTAAGGTTTGAAATTTTTTTAGGATTGTTATTTTTTGTGGGTTTTGGGCCGGTTCATGGGCACTACACGGTAAGTAGTAACCATGCGGTTAGACTAGGTGGCAATAAAATCACCCAAATTAGGAAAAAATAAATATTGCAAATGTTTATACCTAAATAATATTATTATTATTATTTTGTAGATAATAATTTTATTCTTATTATTAAATTATTGTTATTATATTATTTCTATATTGATATTAATAGTACTATTTTTAGATTTTTTGTGTGTATTATTATTATTAATGAAATGAAAAAAAATTGGTGATGTGATTATTATTATTATTATCATAATTAGTATTATTATATTATAGATAATAGTAATAATAATCTTATTATTATTGTTATTATGATGTTATTTATTTTTTAATAATAAAAAATAATAATAATAGTGTATGTTTTGTTTCTCTTTTTTTATTTAATTTTTTTAAACCCTAATTTGTTTCATCCATATGCTTCCATTTTGCACCTCCCGTTCCCCTATATATCTTACATGACCCTACTCCAGCGCCCCACCCTTTCTCTCCACCAACACCTGTGCACCCTCCATTATCTAGGAATCACCCCCACCAAACTTTTCATATGTGTGAACAACCTGAACCCCTCTTTCTTCCTTGCGCTAGCAACTTTTGGCTAGACCACCCCTTCCCTGTGTGACCTCCATCCGACAGTTAACTGCTCATAGTGGCCAACCCCCTACTCCACCCTATTCAGGTGCAGTCATGACCCCCCCACACTGATAGACCTATTCTCCTACATTTTGTTTTATTTTATTTGGGGGGGGGGGGGTTGTTCTTCATCTTGGAGAAACTCTTGTCATTGGGGTCCATGTTGTTTGTTTTTTCATTGTTTATGGGGTGCAGTTGGTTTTCATGGTCTCACTCTTCCCTCCATTGAGGATTTATTACATCCACAACCTATTTTACGTAGGTAATTTGATTTATTTAATTTATGATGTGATCCAATTAATTCTTGATAGTTTCAATAAATATTTATACTTGATATGAACCTTAGTAATGCATTTTGATAGTTTGTTAGGTATTCTTAAATCATTGTATATTTTTTAAAATTCATTTCGAAGTGAATTTGTATATTTTTATATTTGATGCACACAAAATGGTGTGTGTGTGTGTTGTTCTCAAATATATGAAAGCATGTTGTGCACCCCTATAGTACCTTTTTTAGCACATTATAGTGTTTTGGTGTGGAAAAGTTTTGAAAACTATTTTTTAGGGTGATTCTTCAATTATGCCCATTTTTTGGCACCATTGAAATGTTTGATAAAATTCTATTTTTTTCATAGATGAATCCAAGACATGTTATGATTTATTCCCCTTCAAATATTTTTGAAAAACAGTATTAATTTTAATAATTTGGATTAACATGTGAATTGGGTGCCTTTTTGGTTTATCGGCTATAATGAAATGTTTTTGGAAAAGGTATTCCTAATTTTATAATAATTTTTATTAGATTATTACAATTATTTAGAATTGTTGGGTTTGGATCCTCAAGTGGTTTCTTACAATAGTTTTAATTGTACTTTTCAATGTTTGACCCGTTTTATAATTGAAATGAGTTTTAGGTGTTTTGATAAGTATTTGTAATTTCATTTCATAATTTTTTTCATTGGTTTTTTGAAACAAATATTATTTCCTTTGTTTGGTTTATTTTTATATTAGGGGTTCTGTGATTTTTGAGATGTCGTTAATGATTATAGTGTGTTGGACCTCTCTGCGGGTTTCATGAACACCCACAAGTCTTTGAATAGGGTAAGCCATATATATATAAATGTTCCTTATTTTTACATATTCCATCATTGGATGAGGAATATGTGTAATGAAGCAAGTGTCATATATATATATCTATGTGTGTGTATGTGGGGGTGTTTGTGTGAAGGGTTGGTTTGAGTGGTCATTGTCAAAAAGTGGCATGTTTGAGGTAGGATATCTATGCATTGATATTAAAATTTAAAAATCAGTTATTTCATTCAATTATATCATGTTTTAATAGTAATTATTGATATATAAATATATTGACATATTTTCCTTGATTTACAGTGGTTTCATTCTTTTGTTGTATTGAAATCAATGGTTTTATTTATTTTTACACATCATATACTTGACGAATTGCCCTATTGGAATTTAAAAATGTGTTTTGTATTTAAAATGGTGAATTGGGATTCTTAAATGAGTGTCTTTATTGATTTTCAGTTTCAAAATTGGCATCTGTTGGTTCTTTTTTAAAATGGGTTGGTGTTAAATTGTTGGTTTAGGCCTGTTTGGAACCATTTTAGAATAAGTTTCTTTGAAAACATGCTTTAGAATGCACGTCTTTTATTGTTGGATGTTGATGGGAATGGGTGTTCCTCATATGGGACTCCCCTCTGGTGTTTATGTTTGAAGGAAAGAAGGAAAAAATCCCTTAGAGTGATTTGGGGTTGGCTTTTGTGTGAATTTCACATGTGTTATGCATGTATATATGATAGATTCTTTGTTTCAAACTATTGGAACACCCCCTTTCTAGTCTGAACATGGGAACCTAATATAGCGAGATAATTTTTGGTGGATTATTTCTACACTATCTTAGATTATTCACTAGCATGTGGCCTATTGTAGGGGTTATTTTGTTAACAATACTGTTGGATTGAACCCCTTGGTTAGGGCAGGTAGGGAGATGATAAGGTGTTCGGGCATTATGATGTAATCATATAGGGAATGAAATCAGGATGAGCCACAAGTATTGTTTGTTCTAGATTATTCATGATCTCCTTGGTTATCCTATGTTTTCTGGTACCTAGTCTTCTATGGAATGTGATTGAGATTCATGTGTTGGTTTGTTATTATTGTGTGGCATTATTCAATTTCCAGTATAGTATTTTTGTTGATCTTGTTTATTTACGCAGTATATCTTCTCGATAAAAGTGATTAAAATGGTATCAAGTGTCTATGGAAAAGTTTTTTGAAATTTTTTTACACTTCATTCATCCCTTTTTAGTTTAAATGTATCCTCTTCTAAAATTCCTATGTATGATTCTTAAAAAGAGAATATGATTTTTAATTGAAAAAGCGCCATGGACTATGATTTTCATTAATAGGAAAATGGGTGGAAAATTAATTTTATATGTATTAGCTCAAACCTAAAACTGATTATTTATTTCTCTATATTAAATGAAGTTAAGAATATATTATTTTTGGCATACCTACTGAGTTTTTTAACTATTTCCTATTGTTTTATCATTATTTTTTGCCTTGTGTGATTCACCTTTTGTAGATTTGGTCTCCATAGTGTGTCATTTGTTTGAGGTTGGTGTTAACCTATAAGGTCTCATGGAGGTTTGCACAACTTTATTTTTTCCACTACTAGTTTTCATTTTCATTGTTCAGTTCTATTTAGTTATATGTTTTTCCTTTATGGTCTAAAATTTTTCCACCTATTTAATTGTGATGCCTGACACTAGTTCTCGTTCATTAGGGATCGTGAATTCCCCTTGGTCCATGTTGTGGGCTAGTTCGGGTGACCAGTTTATGGTCAATCCAGGTTGGTTAATAAAAACATTGTATCAAACGAGGCCCTTGATATTTGGGTTGTATAGTATATGGATATTAATACTATCGTTACTCTGGAGTTAGGTGTAGGAAGAGCGTCATGAACTCTTTCTCACATTGATCCTTGAGTTACTAGGGGTAGTTTGAGAATTTAGTCTTTTGTTCTTGTTTTTTAATGAGGGATAAAAATTGAGGCAAGTCGGTGTCACTTTGTGATCTCAAATGGAGTGGTGGCCTATGTGATGTACTTGTACATGGTTCATTTTTCTCATAGAATTATGACCTACTTGAGGAATGGCCTATAATCATGTCACAGAGTTAGGCATGAAACCTATTCCCTTCTTCCAGTAGCTGGTGTAAGTTGTTTATTGCCTTGGTTCTCATTGGTGTAAGTGCACTTTTGAAGGTGAAAGTAGTTTTGAAAAAGAGATTCATTCTTCAAAGTGGATTAAACATGGTAAAGTGGGTTACAAAAATTTAATGCTAATTGTATTGAATATTTGGTGCTTTTTTTGAATTAGAATATAAATGACTTGGTACGACCCATGGTGTTCTTTAGGATCATTTTTACATGTGGGGGTATGTATATGGAAAGTCCATTTTGGAATGTATGAATGGATGTGGAGGAACACATGTTCAACAGTTCATGTAATTTATTGCATGCGTATTTCACCTTAATGGTTTATACATAAGTTAAAAAGTTGGTTTTTAAATGGTATTTTCTTGGATTTGTTTATATTTTCTTCATTTTTGAGCATTTTGTTTTTTGATAAAGATTATTTTGTTGATGTTTCTTTGGCTTGATTTATGTTTTGGATATGTGTTTAATATTTTGATCAATAAATTACACCCATAAAGGACCTCATTGTTTCCAATCAGGCATTCCTAGTTTTTGTTCATTCTTAGATGTTGCCTATTCTTCATGGTGATCATGGTCTATTAGAGGTAGTAGAGTGGTCTGAATAGGTCCAGCATGTCTTCTGGGCATTGGGAAATCTTGCAGCTATCAGAGTACGTGTTGTTTTGGGTTTGTTGGAAGGTTCTTATTTGGACAAATGGTAGTTGTTCCCCCCACCATCAATGAAAGCTATGTTTATATGGGATGTATTTAAATCTATCTTTTTCTAATGGTTCATATCTAAAAATTTAAGGATGAAGAAATAGTAAGATCTCATGTGTATTCAACAAGACCAATAGATGGTGGTGGCATATGTTGACAATTTCAAGGAGATTGTTTCCTTTTCCTTAGATGTAGTGTCATAGGATTTTATAAAGACTTATCTCATTGTCGAGGTTCTTCTTCAAGAGGTAAAGGATAATGTCCCCCTTATAGGGACCATCGTTTCAAGAAGCTGGTAGATGACGCATTCCTAGAAGAGTTGGTCTCTATAGTGTAGACAATTATTAATCTAGTGTATCCAGTTTCTCATTACGGTTCCCAATATTGGGAGAAGAATAAGCTAGATTATCCAACATTAAAGGAGTATCCTTCAAAGGTGTTTGTTTCTGGTTTGTTGTATATTCCTTGTGCAGGCGACCAGTGTGGATGGTTTGGGCACTCGAAGCTATCATGTCGCATCCCATCGATGAAATGTGATCATTACAATATCCTTGGTCATCTCAATAAATATTTTTGGATGTGTCACCTAAAGAAGATGATGTGATAGAATTTTTTTAATGTTTTATTGTGAGGAAGGTGATGATTCATACATCAAATCCCTAGCCACCGGTCTCATGGTGAAGCTCACGTAGAGTCAGAGGATGCCAGTGGTGTGAAGCCTCAGTTTGAGTATTGTGTTTCTTGTTAAGAGTGGAACATTTAATGTATTTTCGTTCATGTTTGTCTATTGTTAAATATTTTAAATTTTTTTAAGTTCATAGCTTCGTTTTTAAGTTATGATGAAGTCATTCTATTATAATCTAAATAGTCATGACTAATTGAATGTGTATTTTTTAACAATTAGTTTTTCTTACTATGTGTTTTATCCCCACATGGGTTGGTTTCAGTTTTGGTTTTGGAAGTAATATCTTGGAGATGTTTAAATTTTATGATTTGGGTAGAAAGTGGATCCATTTCTTTGCAGAGTATTGGTATTCATTTCTTTTCAGGAGTCTTCCCCTGTTCTTATTGGTTCAATTGGTGTGATACGAAATTCGAGTTCTAGTAGTGGTGGTGTTTCTCTCATGTGATAGAATTTGATTTGGATCATTTGGAAGTTCTTGGGTTATCCCCCCTATCCAGGTGTGGTTTGTTTGGGTGTAACATTTTTGTGCTATTTGTGTTTTTGATGTGGGGAGAACCCTCTTTTGTTCTCTCGTTCTATTGTGTTTTGGTTTATTCTCAGTTGTTTGGGCATCACTAGAGAGTTAACGACCACCCCAAGGATGGGTTTCATTTAGTTTCGATCGAGAATAGATTAAAGTTTGGTCTATGTTTTTTCTGGGTTAGTTTCTGAGGGTAGAAAGTGTCAATGTTGGTTAGAACTATCACATCCCAGCTTTAAAATTTATTTTTATTTCCATTCTTCATGGATTTAGTTACTCTCATCGAGGCTCAAGTTTAGTTTCGATTTAAAATATTTTAGGATTATTAATTTTTGTGGGTATCAGGCTGGTGCATGGGCACTGCATGGTTATTGGTAATTGTGTGGTCGGCCTAGGTGACTTTGTGACTACCAAAATCTGCAAAAAAAAAAATAGTTTATCCCTAAATATTTTCTTATTATTATTAGTATTGTGTAAATAATAATATTATTATAATTATTAAACTATTGTAATACTATTATTTTAAAATTGATATTAACTGTATTATTTATGAATGTTTTATTAATATTTTTACTATAAAATAAATGAAATAAATGAAATAAATGTTATTAATGTGATTATTATTAGTATTATTATCATTAAATTAACTATTACTATTATTTATTTTATTATTATTATTATTATTATGTTTATGTTATTATTATCATTAACATTACTATTATTATTAGTGTCAATATTTTCGGTTTAGTTTTTTTAGTTTTATCTTGTTTTTATAACCCTAATTGGAGTGTCCCTACCCTTCCACAGGGCTACTTCCTTTCCCCAAAATCCCTTGCATGATCCTGCTCAAGCACCCCTCCCTATCTGGACTGCCACTCCTGTTCACCTTCCATCATCTAAGTGAGATCCCCCTTATTACCCTTGTGTGTGTTCGATCCGAACCCCTCCTTATCATGTGCCCTAACAACAACTAGAATGACCTCCCCTTTACAACGCGAACTCCATCTAGCAGTGCCCAAATATTGGGATTCAACCCCATTGCTTTGGAATGTTACGGTGTTGTAACATCCCAAGTAAGTGATGAATAATAGATATTATTATCTATGTCTATTTGTGAATTAGATAGTGTTTTAGAGGCTTAAAATGAGAATAAATCCAATCTTAAGCATGGAATACACTAATATTTTTAATAGATTGTTTTACAGCTTTTTGATGGCAAACCATTTTTAAATCAAACTTTTGACAATTTTATAATCTCTATTTGTCAAAATAAACATATTATTTCTGATTGGGACAATGAAATTTACATTGGATAAATTTTTTGTATTTTTCTGACAATGTTCATTTTGTTAATGAATAGTAAAAAATACTGCATTTTACATCAAAACTGCTTTTTCATCTAATTTAATTTTATGGTTAGATTATCTTTTTAATAGGTCTTAAAGTGTAACTTGAATATATTTTTACTATTTAATCCAATAGTGGCCATTGGAATTAATTTCACTTTGAAATTGGACTTAAACTAGTATCAATCTTTTGGGACTTATTGTTTCATAAAAACACGCAATTTGTTCTGACAGCGGGAATTAATTATTAAATTAATTAATGTAACTTATATGTTTTGATTTTTTTGAAATAGACATCATTTTTGAATTAGGAATATCAAATATAGCTTAGGGTGAAGTATTGGTATTTTTCTGAAGAACATCAATTTTTGATGAAGAGTGAAACCACTAAGTGGTACTTAAAAAACTGATTTTTTGTTTAAATTAAAATTTACCACCTCTGTGTTTTGAATTTCAAAAATATGACATACATGGTTGTCAATAAGAAGTAAAATGTGGTTCAATGGGATTAAAATAATTTTTTGGTGAATAGTAACTTTTATGTTTTTAATCGCGATTAGAGGTAATTAGTGTAGTTTAATGTAAAAATAATGTTTTAATAATATGGAATGACCTTGACACATGTCCTACACTTATGGGATGTGTCATGGACGACCAAAAAAATCCATGGGTGAACTTGGGGACACCATGGAGCCACTTTAGTAGGAAAATGACATTAATACCTTTTTATTTAAAGTTAAAATAAAAATGTCACAAACTTGAGTTGTTTTACTAAAACAATTTTTAAATGGGGTTATAGAAGTCATATTTTTTACTATAAATTGTCATTGGAACGATATAAAGATTTCCTACATAATAGTATTTGTTTTATAATTTTTATACATTAAATAAATTAAATTATTTATGACATCATGATGATGCAGCGATTACCTCATTAATAAAGGATTTAAATAAAATGAAAATATAATGTTAAAACTATAACTTACACATGTCAAAGACCTATTGTATGAGTATATTTCGAACCCTTATCACCTTATCCTCGAAATAAATCATTTTTGGACCTTTAAATTCTGAAACTCATTTGAAAACAAAGTAACCTTTAATACCTTTCCAAGAGTGCCCCTCCTCTCCTCTTATAAAAGCCCCCCACCTCTACCTCCTTACCCACACATATGAAGCCTTTGGCTTGGCCAAACCCTGCTCATTTTGTCTCTCCACATACCTCTCATAATCCTAGAAGCTTCAATTTGGGCATAAGTCTTCCCAAGAATGCCTTTGAGCTCAAATAAAAAAGAGTTATATGATTTAAAGGTAGTGTCTTCTCTTGTGTTATTATGTTTTATTTTGCTTCTCCAACCCCTAAACTCATTTTATTCATTTATTTTGTAACAACTCCAGTATCTTCAATATAATAGGATGTTGTTATAAGAATAATTCAAGCTACACTTACACACACCTACATCTAATGGTTATAGAATATACTGTTTCTGTGGATGGGGAATTTCTGCCTCATGAAACGATGATTGTTCAATATTCCTCTAACACCTTCAAAGGTGGCCATTAAGATGTCACTATATTTATATATGATATATAATATTTTTATTCTTTCTTTAAGCTTCTGTATTTTTCATTTATGGCAAACCTTTATGGCTTCCATTATGGGTATACGCGATATCTTCATTTTACGGAGTGCGGACTACCGCCCCCTCAAAGTGATTTGATTCGTTAATACCATATGTGGTATGTATAAAAGATAGATTTAATGATATTATATATGATACCATACTTGAATTATAATACTATTATGTTTCATAATGTTTTAATTCCATTAAAGTATGAGATGGAAATGAAAGTAGCGTTCATGTGTACGTACGACTTACCATCTCCATGAACGGTGCATTTCATTTCTTATCCCCAAATGAAATGTACTATTATAAGTACATATATATAATGGATATATATGATTTATGTTACATCTAAATGATTAATATAATTATGGAATTAAAATATACATATCTCTCATTTAGTTTTAATTCTATTAATATGTCATAGAAATGAAAGTAGCGTTCATGCATACGTACGACTTACCGTCTCCATGAATGGTGCATTTCATTTCATACCTCTAAACGTTATGTAATATTATAAATGCATGTATATACTGGATATATATGATATATATGATATCTACATCATGAGTAAAACTATGGATATAATGGATACATGAACAACTTGTAATTATAGAGAGTTTATTTTTGACTCAAGTACCAATGATCATTAAAACGACCGTTATTAACTTAAATAATTACATAGTGTTCATGACATGGAAATAAGTGATATAAAAGGAATAATGAACTTGAAAAAGGTTCTTAATCAAGTAGAAATTAACTCAAGTTTATTATTCAGGAGGTTAAATAACGATCGAGTCAAGTTGGACCCGAGGTAACGAACTTCGTCTCAATCTCCATTCGTTGAGGCATATTTTGTTTTATACAGAACATTCTTTTATACGGTGTATAAACACCTTTGAATTTTATGCTTATTCAAAAGGAATGTTTTCTTTATATGAAGCGTTTTACTAAACGAAAAAAGGAGTGTTTTTTTGTTTTTTTCGTACATATGAGGCGACAACGACTTCTCCACCGCCGTGACCATTATTTGAGTTTCGGCTTCCTCTACAAGCCATACCTTTTTTTAAAATGAAAAATAAATACCATGTTTTACTTTTATTTTATTTTGGTATTGAAATTTATTTTCATAACGTTTTTTATATCAATGTGTTGTATTGATATCTTGTGATTGAAATGTGGAAATGTTATGTTTCCCTTATGCATGTATTATGTGGTACGATTATGTTATGGTTCTTGGGAATTGTTATTAGGACGGGGGGTTCTGTGATAAACTATGGGCGGGTGAGCCCAATATAGCTCTCCAATGCATTGGGTACTACGAAGGAGTTAAACGTTAAGGTTTCTCCGAAGAGATTTAGGGAATATACTGTGATGGGTATTCCAAACGTAACCAAGAGGGTTACTCCCTACGAAGGAATGTTATGAATGCCCCAAGTTACCTTTATGTCTTATGATTTCTATGATTTATTCACGATTTGATGAGGTATGTTAAAGTGCTTATGTTTTATGAGTAGAGTATGATTTCATTTATTCTTATGTATACATGTACTCATGTTTCTTTTCCATATTTTTATATCCCTTACTGAGATTTTTATGCTCATCCCATGTTTTTGAATTGTTTTTCATAGGTCAAGGGAAGGGTACATGATATGATGATAGTGTCAAGGAAGTGTCAAGAAAGAATCCATGTTTTATTTTAAATATGTTTCCGTTGATGGGAAAAAATGAATACTATCTTTTATTGTAACCACATTGTTTAAATGTGGGATGTAATCCAAGTTTTATGATCTAATTATCTAAAACTCTAAACCTGAAAAGATCCTCAATGTGTAATCTTGTAATAACTGAAGATTAAGTAAGGTTTAAGGCTGGGGCCTTATAATTGGTATCAGAGGTCGATTTAGATAACTTTAGGAGCTAGAATTTTATTAAATGATTATCCAAAAATATTTTTTATGGTAAAATTGAAATGATATAGCATTTGAAGATTACCATGTTGCTTTGTCTAAGAAATATTTGTTCAGAATGGTTTTCCGTAGAGGAAACAAGGCAGCTATGTTGAGACGACATCAGGAGGAAGACAACCTTTCAAATCAGCAACCTGAGATGGTCAGAATTGGAACTGAATAGATTGTTACAGTAATGGCTCAGTTGACTCAGGTGAAAAATGTTGGTTTTTTTATTGATGATATTTTGGTGTTTTCTAAAATTAAAGAGGAGCATGAAACTCATTTAAGGGTTATCTTCCAAACATTAAAATAAAAGAAACTATATGGGAAATTCAATAAGTGTGAGTTTTGGTTGCAACAAATTTCTTTCATTGGTCAGATTGTTTCTAAAGATGGGATAACTGTTGATCCTACAAAAACAAAGGTTGTGGAAGAATGGCCAAGACCCACAAATGTAACTGAGATTCATAGCTTCCTTGGTTTGGCAGGCTATTACCGAAGGTTTGTTAGAAATTTTCACAGTAATCTATTCCAATGACTAATCTAACTCGGAAGGGTGTTAAGTTTATCTGGACAAAAGAATGTGATGATTGTTTTCAAGAACTGAAAAGAAGATTGGTGAATGCTCCAGTTTTGGCACTACCTTCCAGGAATGGGGAGTTTGTTATCTACAGTGATGCTTCCTTGAAAGGACTTGGTTGCATCTTAATGCAGAATGATCAGGTAATTGCTTATGCTTCACGGCAGTTGAAAACTCATGAGGTAAATTACCCTACACATGATTTGGAATTAACTATCGTTGTTTTCGCTTAAAAAATTTGGAGGCATCATTTTTATGGAGTAAAGTGTGAAATATATACCGATCACAAAAGTTTAAAGTATATATTCACTCAGAAAGAATTGAACATGAGACAGAGGAGATGGCTAGAATTAATCAAGGATTATGATTGTACAATTCATTACCATCTGGGAAAAGCAAATAAAGTGGTTGATGCTTTGAGTCGAAAAAGTAATACTTTATTGACAAAGTTGCGTTTGGAACGTGATCCTTTGGTTAAGGATTTGATGAACTTTGGAATAGAAGTTGTTGGTGCTGGATGTCCTTCTGTTTTGTTTCAGGTATCAGTGAAATCTTCTCTATCAGATAGAATTAAGCAAGCACAGAAGCAAGACAGCGAGTTGCAGAAAAGGGTAGAGCTGGTTTAGAAGGGTAAGTTGCCTGAATTCAATATTGATAATGATTTTGTTTTGAGATTTGGGAAGAGATTGTGTGTGCCGTGTGATTCACAGTTGAAGATAGATTTGTTATGTGAAGCTCATAGTTCTCCGTTTTCAGTCCATCCGGGTAGTACTAAGATTTATAGAGATCTTCAGGAGTATTACTGGTGGGACGAAATGAAAAGGGATATTACTGATTTTACTGTGATGTGTTTGACTTGTGAGCAGGTTAAAGAAGAGCGGTAGTTACCAAAAGGGATGCTTCATCCTTTACCAGTGCCAGAGTGGAAATGGGAAAATATATCCATGTACTTTGTTGTGGGATTACTGAAGACATCTTGAGGTAATAATGCAATATGGGTTATTGTTGATCGCTTGACTAAATCTGCTCATTTCCTTTCCATACGAGATAATTTTTCCCTAGATCAACTTTCCCATTTGTATCTTAAAGAGATAGTCAGGTTAATGGAGTTCCTCTCTCCATTGTATCTGACCGTGATCCCAGGTTCACTTCTAACTTTTGGAAAGGCATTCAGAAGTCGTTGGGTACTGAATTAAATTTTAGTATAGCTTTTCATCCTCAATCAGATGGGAATTCAGAATGAACAATTCAGACTTTGGAGGATATTCTACGTGCTTGTTCGATGGATTATCATGGAAGTTGGGACCAACATCTTTCTTTGGTTGAGTTTTCTTATAATAACAGTTTTCATTCTAGTATACAGATGACACCATTTGAGGCGTTATATGGGAAGCGGTGTCGAACTCCAGCTTTTTGGGATGCAGTGGGTGAAAGGAAGTTTATGGGACCAGAATTGGTAGAAGAGTTGGCAGAAAAAGTTCAGTTGATATAGAAACACATGAGAACAGCTCAAAGCAGACAGAAGAGTTATGCGAATAATCGGAGGAAGGATCTATCTTTCGAGGTAGGTGATCATGTCTTTTTCAATGTTTCGCCATGGAAAAGTGTGATGCGATTTGGTAAGAAAGGAAAGCTGAGTCCAAGGTTCATGGGACCATATGAAATTCTGGAGAGAGTTGGATCGGTTTCTTACCAAGTGGCTTTACCTCCGATTTTATCTCAGGTACACAATGTTTTTCATGTTTCAATGTTAAGGAAGTACATGCCAGATCCATCTCATGTTTTGAGTCCAGAGGTAGTTCAGCTGGAAGAGAACCTATCTTATGAGGAACAACCGGTCCAGATTCTTGACCATAAGGAGCAAGTGTTACGGAATAAGGTGATTCATCAGGTAAATGTTTTGTGGAAAAACCACATGATTGAAGAGGCAACATGGGAATATAAAAATGCAATGAGTTCTAAATACCCCCACTTATTCGATAAGTAAATAAATTGCGGGGACACAGTTTCCTAAAGGGGGGAAGGATGTAATATCCCAAGTAAGTTATGAATAATATATATTTTTATCTATGTCTATTTATGAATTAGATTGTGTTTTAGAGGCTTAAAATGAGAATAAATCTAATCTTAAGCATGGAATACACTAATATTTTTAAAAGATTATTTTATTGCCTTTTGATGGAAAACCATTTTTAAATAAAACTTTTGACAATTTTATAATCTATATTTGTCAAAATAAACATATTGTTTATTATTGAGACATTGAAATTTACATTGGATAATTTTTTGGTATTTTTCTGACAATGTTCATTTTTTAATGAATAGTGAAAAATACTGCATTTTACATCAAAATTGCTTTTTCATCTAATTTAATTATATGGTTAGATTATCTTTTTAATTTGTATTAAAGTGTAAATTGAATATATTTTTACCATTTAATCGAATAGTGGTCGTTGGAATTAATTTCACTTTGAAATTGCACTTAAACTAGTGTCAATCTTTTGGCACTTATTGTTTATAAAAACACGCTATTTGTTCTAACAGCGGGAATTAATTATTAAATTAATTAATATAACTTAATAGTTTTGAATTTTGTGAAATATAATTAATTTTTGAATTCGGAATATCAAATATATATTATGGTGATGTTTGGGTATTTTTCTGAAAAACTTCAATTTTTGATGAATAGTGAAACCACTAAGTGGTACTTAAAAAACTGATTTTTCATTTAAATGAAATTTTACCACATCTGTGTTTTAAATTTCAAAAATCCGACATACATGGTTGTCATTAAGAAGTAAAATGTGGTTCAATGGGATTAAAATAATTTTTTGGTGAATAGTAACTTTTATGTTTTTAATCGTGATTAGAGGTAATTAGTGTAGTTTAAGGTAAAAATAATGTTTTAATAATATGGAATGACCTTGAAACATGTCATACCCTTATTGCATGTGTCATGGCCGACCCAGAAAATCCAACTTGGGGACCCCATGGAGCCACTTTGGTAGGAAAATGACATTAATATCTTTTTTATTTAAAGTTAAAATATAAATGTCACAAACATGAGTTGTTTTACTAAAACAATTTTTAAATGGGGTTATACAAGTCATATTCTTGACTATAAATAGTCATTGGAAAGATAAAAAGATTTACTACATCATAGTATTTGTTTTATAATTTTTAGACCTTAAATAAATTAAATTATTTATGACATCATGATGATGCAGCGGTTACCTCATTAATAAAGGATTTAAATAAAATGAAAAGATAATGATAAAACTATAACTTACACTTATCAAAGACCTATTGTATTTGTATATTTCGAACCCTTATCACCTCATCCTTGAAATAAATCAATGTGGGACCTTTAAAATCCGAAACTCATTTGAAAATAAAGTAACCTTTTATACCTTTCCAAGAGTGCCCCTCCTCTCCTCTTATAAAAGGCCCCCACCTCTACCTCCTTACCCACACCTCTCAAGCCTTTGGCTCGGCTAAACCCTGATCATTTTGTCTCTCCAAATCCCTCTATTACTCCTAGAAGACTTACTTAAGGCAGAAGTCTTCCCAAGGATGCCTTTGAGCTCAAATCAAAAAGAGTTACCCGATTTAAAGGTAGTGTCTTCTCTTGTGTTCTTATGTTTTATTTTGCTTCTCCAACCCCCTAAACTCTTTTTATTAATTTATTTTGTAACAAATCCAGTATCTTCAATATACTATGATTTTTTTATAAGAATAATTCTAGCTACACTTACACACACCTACATCTAATGGTTAAATAACATACTGTTTCTGTGGATGACAGATTTCTGCCTCACGAAACGATGATTGTTCAATATTCCTCTAACACCTTCAAAGGTGGCCATTAAGATGTAACTATATTTATATATGATATATAATATGTTTATGTTTTCTTTAAGCTTCTTTATTTTTTATTTATGTCATACCTTTATGGATTCCATTATGGGTATACGCGATATCTTCATTTTAGAAAGTGCGGACTACAGCCCCCTCAAAGTGATTTGATTCGTTAATACCATATGTGGTACGTATAAAGGATTGATTTAATGATATTATATATGATACCATACTTGAATTATAATACTATTATGTATCATTATGTTTTAATTCCATTAAATTATGATATAGAAATGAAAGTAGCGTTCATGCGTACGTATGGCTTACCGTGTCCATGAACGGTGCATTTCATTTCTTATCCCTAAATGTAATGTACTATTATAAGTACATATATAAAATGGATATATATGATTTATTTTACATCTAAATGATGAATATAATTCAGGAATTAAAATATTCATATCTCTCATTTAGTTTTAATTCCATTAATTTGACATAGAATTGAAAGTAGCGTTCATGCGTATGTACGACTTACCATCTCCATGAACGGTGCATTTCATTTCTTACCTCTAAACGTTATGTAATATTATAAATGAATGTATATACTTGATATATATGATATATATTATATATACATCATGATTATAACTCTGGATATAATGGATACATGAAAAACTTGTAATTATAAAGAGTTTATTTTTGACTCAAGTACCAATGATCGTTAAAATGACCATTGTTAACTTAAATAATTACATAGTGTTCATGAAATGGCAATAAGTGATATAAAAGTAATAATGAACATGAAAAAGTTCTCTTAAGCAAGTAGAAATTAACTCAAGTTTATTATTCAGGAGGTTAAAGAACGATCGAGTCAAGTCGGACCCGAGGTAAGGGACTTCGTCTCATTCTCCATTCATTGAGGCATATTTTGTTTTATACACAACTTTCATTTATATAGTGTATAAACACCTTTGACTTTTATGCTTATTCAAAAGGAATATTTTTTATACGAAGCGTTTTACTAAATGATGAAAGGAATGTATTTTTGTTTTTTTTCGTACGTATGAGGCGACAACGACTTCTCTGCCGCTGTGACCATTATTTGAGTTTTGACTTCCTTTACAAGCCATACCTTTTTTTAAAATGAAAAATAAATACCATGTTTTACTTTTCTTTTATTTTGGTATTGAAAATGGGTTTCATAATGTTTTTTATATCAATTTTTTGTATTGATATCTTGTGATTGAAATGTGGAAATGTTATGTTTCCTTTATGCATGTATTATGTGGTACGATTATGTTATGGTTCATGGGAATTGTTATGAAGACGGGTGGTTCCGTGATAAACTAAGGGCGGGTGAGCTCGATATAGATCTCCAATGCATTGGGTAACATGAAGGAGTTAAACGTTAAGGTTTATCCGAAGAGATTTAGGGAATATACTGTGATGGGTATTCCAAACGTAACCAAGAGGGTTACTCCCTACGTAAGAATGTTATGAATGCCTCAAGTTACCTTTATGTATTATGATTTCTATGATTTATTCATCATTAGATGAGGTATGTTAATGTTATTGTGTTTTTTGAGTAGAGTATGATTTCATTGATTCTTATGTATACATTTACTCATGTTTCCTTTCCATATTTTTATATCCCTTACCGAGCTTTTTATGCTCATCCCATGTTTTTGAAATGTTTTTCACAGGTCAAGGGAAGGGTACATGATATGATGATAGTGTCAAGGAAGTGTCAAGAAAGAATCCATGTTTTATTTTAAATATGTTTCCATTGATGGGAAAAAATGAATACTATATTTTATTGTAACCACTTAGTTTAAATGTGGGATGTAATGCATGTTTTATGATCTAATTATATAAAAATATAAACCTGAAAAGATCCTAAATGTTTAATCTTGTAATAACTCAAGATTAAGTATGGTTTAAGGCTGGGGGCCTTATAGGTGCAGTCATGAATCCCCCCCCCCACAACCCTCTCCTAATCCATTTTGTCGTATTTTATTTCATTATTTTCATCATCTTGTCCAAAACATAATTATTGGAGTCCATTTTGTTGACATTTCTCATTTTTTAGGGTGTCTGGTTGGCCTCTGAGGTCTTTCTCTTCATTCCATTAAAGAGTCATTTCATCCGCACACCATTTTAAGAATGTTATTCTATTTATTTCTATTTTGATGCGATCTAATTAATTCCCGAGCATTGAAATCGAATTACACTTTATATGAAGCTTTATAATTTATTTCTGTAGTTTGATTAAGTGTTTTCAAATTTTTATAGTTTGTTAAAAATATGTTTTTATGTGAATTCCAATTTATGTCAATGTTTTTGAAACCAAATGATGTATGTATATTTTTTGATTATTTTTTATGCATGTTGTTCACCCCCGTTGTTCCTTTTGTAGTATATTAATGTGTTTTGTATTATGTAAAATAGGGAATAATACATTTTATGGTGATTCTTAAATTATACACCTTTGTTGGTGCATTTAAAATGTTTGATTAAATACCCTTTATTTTAATAGATGAAACCAAACCGTGTTATGATTTTTTTCAAATTTAAATATTTTGGATTCATAGTATAAATTTTATCAATTTGGAACAACGTGAAAATTGGGTACCTTTTTGGTTTAGTGGCTATAGTGATGTGTTTTGGGAAAGGGTTTTCTTAGTTTTAAAATAAGTTCATTAGATTCAAGAAATTCTATAGAATAGTTGGGTTTGGTTTCTCATGTGGTTTCTTAATGTGGTTTCAAATATAGGTTTTAATGTTTGGACCTTTTTTATAATTGAAATGCGTATTGGTGTTTGGATATATATTTGGACTTTATTTTCATAAATGTTCTGTTAGTTTTTTATTCTCATCTCAGTTTCATTGTTTGTCTTATTTTTTTTGGGGTTTTGGGAATTTTGAGTTGTCGTTAATGCTTATAGAGTGCATTGGACCTCATTGTGGTGCTTTCAAGCAGTGGGGGTGAATAAATTATACATGTATATTCATAGGTTAAGGAATATATATATGCCATTTTTGCGCATATAACCTCATGGTGTATGGAATATGTGAAATTCATATAGGGTAATTTATAAATATGTGTATAAATTCATGTGTGTGAGTGAAAAGGGTTAGTTTGAGGTGTATTTTTCAAAAAATGGCTTTTTTGAGGTAGGATATCCATGCATTGATATTTAAAGTTAAGAATCAATTATTTATTTCATTTCTTATCTAGTTTTTTTATTACTTATAAATATAGAATTGTAGTGAAATTTTCTTCCTTGAATTAGAGTGGTGTCTTTATTGTAATGCATTGTAATAAATGGTTAGATTGCATTTTTCACATCATGTTCTTGATGAAATTCCCCATTTGAGTTTATAAATTTGATTTAGATTTAAAATAGTGACTTGGGTTTCTTAAATGAGTGTCTAAGTGGAATATGATTTCAAAATTGGAATGTGTTGGTTCTTTTGAAATTGGGTTAGTGTGGAATGGTTGGTTTAGGCCGTTTTAGTACATTTATAAAATTATTTTCTTTGAAAAAACTATTTGGGATTCAATTATTTCCTTGTTGGATGTTGATGGGAATGGGTAATCTTTGGATGTGACTCTCCACATTTGTTTATGGTTGAAGGAATGTTCTTTAAAATCCCTTAGTGTGATTTGGGAGGTAAATATTGTGTGTGTCACTTCTGTGTGATGCATGTATATGTGATAGATTGCTTATTTGAAATTTTTTGCTTCACCCCCTTTTTAGTCTGAACAAGGGAACCTAGCATAACGAGAAAATGTTTATTAAATGTGTGATTCACTAGTTTAGATTTTGAACCGGCTAGTGGTCTATAGAATGGGTCATTTTGTTATAATTATTATGTGATTGGGCCCCTTGGTCAGGCCCGGTAGGGCGATGATCATGTATTTTGGCATTATGAAATCATTGGGTTGGGCATGCCTTCTGGATGAGACACATGTACAATATTTTTTAGATTATTCATGAGGTCATAGGTTTCACCTTGTTGTATAGTACTAATTTATCTATGGCAAGTGATTTAGTTGCATGTACTGGTTGGTTATTATTGTTTGGTGTTTTCAATTGACTGTGTTGTATATTAGTTGATCATATACCCTTTCATTGTGTAGATTCTTGATAAATGGGATAAAATTATTAAAAGCGGCTATGGAAAAAGGTTTATAAAATGATTTAAACTTTCTTCCTCTCTTTTTACTATAAACATCACCTATTTTAAAATGTCAATGCATTCTTCTTAAAAAGGAAATCTGGGTTTCAATTGAAAAAGGGAAATAGACCATGATATTCCTTAAAAGTAAAATGATTGCAAAACATAATTTTATATATTATAGCATAACCATGAAAATGATTATTCTTTTGGATAAATAAATCACTTTTGGAAATATATAATTTTGGCAAGCCTATTGTGTTTTAATACTCAGGAATATATTATTATCATTTTTATAGTTTCTGGTGTTGTTACTTGATTAGATTTGGTCGCCATAGTGCGACATTCGTTTGTGGTAACTGGTGACTTTTAGGGTGACATTGAGGTATGTAAAGTTTTATTTACATATAGATGATATTTTTCATTTTTGGTGGGCAGTTTTTGGGTTTTTTAATTTTTCATTAATATATGGGACAAATAGTTTTCATATATTTAATTTTGATGCCCAACATAAGTTTCCACCTTGTGGGGATAGGGAACGCCCCTTAAGAAATGTCACGGGCCAGCTCCTGCGACAAGTTTAGGGTCGATCTGGGTTGGTTTGGGACATCGATACTTACTATGGGGCCCTAGAAACAGACTCTCAAATCCTATTCTTGGATTAAAATTATTATAGAAATTTTTTTCATACCAAGTGATTTTTTCTATGTATAAAAACATATATTTTCTTTTATTTTCATAATTTATAATTTTAATCATATAAATTCAAACAATACTTGAACTTTAAGATTTGTTTTCTTTCAATATAATATTTATAAAAAATTATTTTAAAAACTATGATCATTTCCTCACAATCATATTGCAATGGTTCCTATTGATTAACTTTCATATGTTACAATATTCATGATATATTTTTAAATTAAAACACAAGAAAGGGATGAGTTCAGGTACTTAATAAAGGTAAAAATACGAGGTATCGATCACTGATAATAATTGTTTAATAGAACAAAATATGTTTATTATAAAATAATTAATATACAATAATATAAAAAAATATAATCATATAAAAATAAATATAAATAATGTATCATTATACATGGAATAATAATTTCTTCCTAACATTACAAATGAGATGTATGAATGTGAAAACATTATTCAATAATCATGATCCATGAGAACATAACGTTGAAGAAATAATATGAAGTATACAAATTCATAGTAAAAAAATTCTTATGTTGAGTCTAACATTGAAGACCATAACATCAATGTGGATTGAGTTATATAGTGGATTAGGTTATCCCCTCAATCCATTATATCTAAACTGAATAGATATTAAGATTTACCAAATGAACTAGATTTCTATGAAATATCTCACTAGTAACTTAATGGATTTAGTACCTTAAGGGTTTGTGTTTTCTGCCCAATAAAATTCATTTCATTATTAATACTCCACTTAATCTAATAGAGAGATATTATAGAACCACTATCACATAATGATAAACTCTATGTCGGTCTCAAATGAATATAGAAAAAATAAAAATTCCATCAAAACATAATTCATCCATGTGTAAGGAACAAGTTTCCTAAAATATTTTATATTATATTATCATAAAAAATACCAAGAAAGAATGTTGATGGTAAAATTCGAGAATATCCTCATGGAAACAGATGGAACATTAATAGATTTTAACATTTATGAAAAAAGATATGATATAATTAAAATGTTCCACAAAAAATACGAAAAATTATTCATTAATATTGATTTATATTTAAAAATAACATATAATTTAATGAAAATACAAATTAACCTATCATGCCATGAAATCATGTAAATAAATTTTTTTTGTACTAAATTTTTATAAAATGGGGAAAACTCATTCATGAGAAAAATTTTAAAAATAAATACTCATTTCACTCTTTGGATAAGAAAGACAAAGTAAATAGAAAATTCCCAGCACAAAAAATAACTGAAAATATTATTTTGATTTATTTTTATGGATATTAAAGTCTTATAAAAAATTAAAATAATAATTAACATATTTAGTGATGAATAAACCTATATAATATTATAAATAATATGGAAGTGGAGGAGAATGAATCCTTACAAAAATATGATATATGTTCCACCCCACTTACCATCATCCATTAAGTTGAACATAGAACCAAAGGGATGTGAAATTAAAAAAATGAGTAAAAAAACTCCAAACAAAACATAAATTTAATGTGTTTTGAGAGAGTAATAATTAAAAAAATATTCATAGTTTATAGATAAACATTTTGTATTTGAATGTTTGATTGAAAAAAAAACACATACAAATATGGTATCCTTTGAATTAGAATCCCTTGAATGAAAGAACACAATACAGATTTTTAAATCCTATTAATTACATGAAAAATATAGTGTAATAAATTCATTTGAATGTATATGGAATTCATAAATAATGGTGTTGAACATTGAACATATCTCAATGATAGAAAATTTAGATGAGGAACACTTACATTTACTACCAACTTCCACAATTGTACTTTAACCTCCTATATATAAAATAATCATAATAATCCATTATTCTAGAACCATATTTATTTATATTAACTATTAAAAAAATCAATTATAAAAATTCATTACATGGTAATTATTTATTAATTATTGTTTTTATCATCAAATACTTTATATTTTAATTGATTTTGGTGAGTTTCAAAATAGCGATGTGGACCTTAATTATGTGATCCGAGGTTCATATTTCATAGATTATTCATGGAAGTGGAATAATTTTTTTAAAGGTTACATTTATTTATATATTCATTTTATGGAATTTATGGGTATGATTTTTGAAGACAAAATCCACGATGATCTTGTTTCGGTTAATTTATCAATAAACACATATTACAATATAATGATCATTTTATTATCATGATAGAATTATATTCATGGAAGAAATTAATCCTTATCATCAATAATAATTGTAATTAATTCCATGATACTAATTAATTTTTATAATTATCTTTTTGTCATAACATCATTCATATAGGTGGTTGAACACAAAAAATAAGAACATTTTATTAAAATGAATGGGAAATAGTATCGATTTATATAATAGTAGTTTTATTTCCAATTAATCACAATAATTTTATTAAAAATAATATTATTTGGGAAGACTATTTATAAATAATGGATATGAGATGTTACTTGAAAATTATTGTGAAAAACTAGGTACATAGGTTTATTAATGGAAAGTGGATAACAATTTAGATATTGTATATAGGTTTAATTTTAAATGGAATGTGGAGAAAAAGATTAAAATAATTAATATGGGATAAGTTTTTATTTATAAAAATATGATACCCACATTTTCATATAGAGTTTTATGATATTTTTACTTCTCATAAAATAGGATACTAAATTCTTTACATTATTTTCATTTCTCACGATATATAATTTTTTACCTCAATAACATATTCTTATGAATAATAATGAAATTGAAGTCCTTACTTAATTTGAAAATGGTGACTATTTTTTACTCTATTAAATATAATTAGAATCCAAGATATGTTAAATGTATATTTTAAATGAAATCATAAATTATATAGAAAAAATAGATTTTACTAAAAATAAAATGTTAAACTATATGTTTCCATAATAATATTTTAGGTTAGTTAATAATTAGATTATTTTAAATATATATTTTTATACAATTAAAAATTAATTTAGATTCAATTTTTATATGTGATTAAATTAATTTATGAAGATAAAATTACCTGGAAATTAAAAATAGTTATTTTAAAATTGTTTTTTACAATAAATAATTTTTATTATTTGTCATTAATATGAATCATTTATCTTTTTAAAATGAAATTTTCTCAATCATCGATATAAAAAAATTATATGATTTTTTTAATTGGGTCTATATTTTCTTTTATAATAGTAATTGTAATTATTAAAATGAAAATGGATAAAATATATATTTTTAATAAAATATTCAAATTACATTATATCATTTTGATTCGTTATTTTTCACTAGTTAATTTTATTATTCTCACTTTGTTACTAAAAATTGTACATTTTCAATATACCTATAGATTATTTGTATACATGATGACCTTATATCCAATTACCATCTATTCATTGGTCATATTTCCAATAAATATATATCCAATGACCAAATAATTATCATTTATATTTTAATCACACACACACACATATATATATATATCCTTTAGAACATCATTGAACTCAATAATCCTATTTACTTCTATTATAACTTGTATATTGTACTTATAATGTTTTTATTTCTTCACATTGTCTTTTTTAGGTTATTATATACTTGAAAAATCATGAGGAAATGATATTATGTTCAGGGTATTTGGTATTACCAATGGTTTTATTCACCATATACATTATTTAGTATTTTTTTACATTATTTTCATATTTTATTAATTATTATCATGTAATGTAATATTTTTATATCAAAAAAATTTCATGGATCATTTTAGTCTAGTGTTTCTTATATAATAATATACTCGTTATAATAATTTTTAAATGGTACATTCACATAAAAATCAAAATTCATATCATTCTAATCTATTCAATAAATTTTTCCGAGTATTTTATTATTATCTATTATTGATGAAAATAGTTTATGGTATTCAAATGATATATAATATTCAATGTACTAATATTAATGAGATTTCTACCTTACTCTCTTATGAAAGGGTTTTAAATTAGTGGCTTCAATCATATTAGGGATTTCTCTAAATTTGATTTCCCCCCAGTTATTTGAGATAAATACCCCTCATGATTGGGTATGAATAATAATATACTGGGTTTAAATTCCATTTAGAGATCATAGTCATCCTTTACATGGTAGATGGTCATTGGTTGATTTTTATATGAAATGAGAATTCCAAATATAGGTGATTACAGTAGGATCTAGGTTTAGATAACAAATACATATTCTAAATAAAATAAAATTATACTAATGTAATAATAATAAGATATTTGGGAAGTAAATCACACCCATGATTCTTCCTACATCCATGATATATTTGATGAGTAATTTTTTCACATTAAATTTCATTTGAGTTGAAATAAAACTCTATTTTTTTAATCTTATATTGAATATGAAAATATTAATAGGGAAATATAATTTCAATTTCAACATAGAGAGCACATTTAATAGTTTTATCATTGATATTAATGTCCCTAATAGGCAACACTTCTAATAGATTTGGTTTTATGTCAATAAAGAAACAATCAATTTGTTCTATTTAGGTTAATGATAAAAGTAGAACAATATCATGAAATTCTATTGATTTATTATTCATTAGAACCTTTGGGTTCATCATTCTACTTTGGATCTCACAAAATTTTCAATTTATTATGTGTGTGTGTATTTGTAATATTTTTTTTCAAAATTACTCATTAAAGTCATCCTATTTTATTTATTTGGTTTATTCCTTTGGATTTGTGTTTAATATTTATGTCCACCACTAGATTGTTTCACCTACCAATTAATATAATTTTTTTTACATTTTCTAACATCTATCATTGAATAAAAAAATTATCTTATCTAACATGAATATCCAATACTATTTAATTTGTTGGTTGAATGCACCACTAACATTCCGAAGTTGTTCGTGTATGTGTGACTCAAAAATATATTACTACTTCTATGGGGTGTTACGAATCATAAAATTACTTATTATATTGGTCATAAACTGATATAAAATTTCCAGGAAGGTTTTAAACCTTATCTCATCCCATTTTGATCCTTATTAAGGCAGTTAAAACATTTTCCATCATACACATTATTAACATGGTTCCTCCTAGTTTTATCGATTGAATAAATAAGAAAACGTTAGCTATGACTATCAGGGAAAAATGATTGACAAAGAAAACGTTGAATAATTAAAATAAATACTAATTATATGTAAATTATGAATCCTCTATTTTACCTTATATAATTTGGATCATCATACATTATTTTAATTTCCTTAAATGTTGTATAACATTATATCCTCTTATTTTAATCCTCGAAAATAATTGATCCCTGCATTGATACCAATAAGGGTGACCTAAAACGACACTCATAGATCTGGTGATATAAATAAAAACAATACACATATTTTTGATACAATGGGAGACATGTCAATAATAACAGACATATATGTTACATAAATTCTATTAATTTAACATTTCATCTCATAAATTATCACAATACCAAAACCCCAAGGTTTAGTGTCTCCAAAGTGTAGGAAAATAAATAACTTATTTTACAATACTATAAATATTTCCCCATAGTTTTACTACACTAGAACCTCTCATAGATACATCAGTTGTTACATTATAATTCAAATCTAGGGAAAATGAAATACAGTTAATGGGTGAGCTCAGTTACTCAAAAAGGGTAAGAATAACAGATATCAAAAAATTGTCATAAGTGATCATAAGATGAAAATGTGCATATGGGAAAAAATTATGATATGCAGTCAAAAAATAATATAATTATTTCCAGAATAAAATATATTATAAATCAAATTTTAGAGAATAATGAATTTGACATAACATCAGAAACTATATGTATGAATGTGAAATATTGAGTTAATAATCATGACCCACAAAAAATAATATAGGTATAATAACATGGAATATAAAATATCATTTTTAAAAATTTATAATTTTTATGATCACTACTAATACCATATTTGAATATTAGAAAAAGTCATATAGAGGGTTGAGTTTTCTACAAAATCCTTTACATTTCACGTCCTGAGTTACAAAGAATTACCCAACACATTAGCGTGAAATAATAAATCTCACCTAAAATTTCATGGAAAAATATCCTTAGGTGTTTGTTTTCAGATTCTATTCAAATTAATTGCATAATATAATTATTTATTCAATATATTAGGCATCTATAATGGACCCACCCATAAACTAATGATAAACCATTCATTAATGAAACATAAACATATATACATTCAAAATTTTATTATAGTATAATATACTAACAATAAAGAGATTGGTTTTTGAAAAAAATTTATTAGTCCTTAATATGTGTCATTTGAAGAATTAATATATATGCTATCATTATTTTAAATTCCCCATTAAATATAAGAAACATTGATGGTTGGTTATATTAATGAAAATACATTTAAAATACTATTAGATTTAGTTTTAAATGTAAGAATAAAAACCATAAATATTTTAACGTTTTATTTAACAAAATAATATATAAAAAAGAAGAATAGAAAATATTTTTTAAAATCATTAAATCCATTAGAATTATTTAATTATGAAAAATGTTTATAAAAATAGAAAATGTGTTTATTTGTAAAATAATTATGAATGAGATTCCCCTTACAATTTTGTAAATAAAGTCAAAGTGAATAAAAATTATCATGTATGAAATATACGAGAAATGATTACATTAATTATTTTATAAATAGATACAATGTAAATTTAAAATATCCCTAAAAATTATTGATATGAACAACAATAAAAAAATAAATATTATTCACTTGGAGGAGAAACATTCTGTGTTGAAATAATAGAATAGGTTAACTACACATAAAAACATCCTTTCTGTTTAATTTGTATTAAAATGGGTATGAAATGGTAAAATAAGTTTACTCAGTATAAAAACCAATGATGAATAATATATATGGGTTATCATATATAAATAAAAAATAGTTTCTTGTTATATGAGTTTAGTCATACAATGTGTTTAGAAGAGAAACCTCTGCTACTTTGGTAAACATTTTCATCAAAATATTTTTAATGAAATAAAGTGAAATTTATTGTAAAATTAAAAAATTAATTTAATAGTATAATATAATTATTTTAAGTGATACATTTACATCACATAGGTAATGAATTTTTTGAATATATAATATACCTCAATGATAAAAAATTCATATGATAAGGACCTTAATTTCAATCTAGATATCCGTGAAATTTCTTTTAGTTACTATATAATAAAAATAACAATACTAATACCAAATTCACTAACCATAATTATATATACTATATTTTATAATCTTAAAATATAATCATTCATTACACATGTTTTAGTTTGTTATCATTTATTTTCAATGATTTATGTTTTTAATTTTGATTATTACCTTTGAGTTTAATAATGGAGAAGCCAATCCCCATTCCTTAAAATTTAATTCTTCCTTATAATATTTTAAAAAGTAATGTTGTTATTTTTAATGATTTTTATATTTCAATGTTTAATTTATGTATTTTATTTTTACGGTTTATGGGGAAGGAATATACGATGAGATTATTTTCTTTAACTTACCAATAACCAAAGATTAATCTATAATTATCATAAATTTTTATTCCATCCTTATTAAATCATATAAATGATATAAATTACTATTTAATATCATATATTATAAATATTAATATCATTATACACTAAAATTTACAAAATTATGATATTTATATATCATCATTCATCTAGGTGGTTGAATCGACCAAATCAATAATATGTTATACGAATGAATGAGTAAGAGACTAAAGAATAATATGAGAAACATAACGTTTTAAAAAATAATGATATAACTATAGAATAATTTATGTATATAATGGGTTTATAAAAATTGGATACAATGAGGTTATTGATAATGATTACGAATCAATATGTATATTCTTTTTGGAATTCACATCTTATTTGCACCAGTTCCTTTGGAATTCTGAACTTACAGAACCTTTTTGGAACTATATGAACTTAAAAAAATAATAAATATTTAAAATACTAAAAATTGAAAGAAATAAAAAATTGATTTTATAGAGCATAGTGTTTTAAAATGGGTAGGAAATTAGACTTTTATAGGTGAGTTTTTAGTTTCATTTCCATTAATTCTCATTCCTTAATTTATAAGGCTGTAAAATTAAATTGAATGTTGAAGAAAAATTAAATAATGGATATAGTAGATTATTTTCTCTAAATAAAACATACCAAAATTTAGAGATAGGTTATCATGAAATTTTAACTTTTTACTGGTTATTTTAACCCAATTTACATCATTGTAACATTACAATGTAAACCCATTTTTAATTTTTAAGATTAACTTTTTACATTAAAATAAATTTACATAATTAAATATTTTCCACCTAGTGATTAAATTTTTAACCAATTTACTCTAATTATATTTTAAAATATTGAAAATTTATATTTTAAAATGAAAATATATTATATCAAGAAAAACCATTATTTTTATTAAAGAATAACTTTTATAAAAATTATGCCTTCTTTATATTATTTCAAAAATTGTTGAAGTCAAATCAATTCCATTAAATTTATTTATAAATTTTAAAATTATATTATATTAAAATATTAAATGTGATTTATTAAATTTGTTAGTATTAAAATTTTCAACACACATAAATGTCTCTTTGGAAAATATCTCATTTTTAACACTGAATAATTTGAAACACAACACATTAAAATATTATTCATCCTCAAAAAAATAAACATTATCATTCATTGATATTATAATGATTCATTGAATATTTTATATTCCTAAAATGAGTCCATAATTGTAATAATTTTAATAATTAATACATAAAAATATTTCTTCAAAAAAATTGGTTAATTAAATTTTATATTATTTATTTTTAATTTATCACATACAATTTATATGATTTTTAAATTGTTATATAATGTTAAATGTATATATATATATACCTTTTGGATACATTCATAACCAATATCTATATATTAAATTTCCAAATTTTCATCTATAATATATTTTTTGTCTATATATATAGTAGTAAAATCTCATTCCTATATAAATCCTTAGAATAACATTAGATCATTAACCCTATAAACATAATTGTAATAATATATATTATAAATATAATGTTTGTCATTGTTTTAATAGTTTTATTTGGGGTTATTATCTTCTATGAAAACCTTGAGGATATAGATTTCTTGTTTGTGGATTTTTTATTTATTTTTAAATTTTATCATCCCATACATTTTTAAATGATGTTTAAAATATTTTTCTTGTAGTGTTTTAATTTTTATATTATATTGTGATATTTTATCATAATAAAATGCTAGGATTTTTGTTTCGGTTTGGTGTTTCATGAGAAATAGTATTCACAACACTGAAATTATTTAAAGGTAAATTCATATGAAAATATTGGGGGATTTAATTAAAACTAATCACACATATTAATGAATTATTATAATAGGATCCTAATCAAACTGATGTGAAGTTTTTGTATAAATAGAAAATATTGAACACAAATGTAATTTCTTATTTTAGTGACTTGTATTCACTTCATATCATGACAACTATTAGTAGCAACTGAGAATAAATCTATATCAACTTCCTATAACTATCCCATGAACAGATTTCTAACATTATCTTGCATATATTCCCACAACCCAAGTTGTATTTTTTGATAAAAAGGATACTCTATAACTTAACAGATTTAATAGTTATCTCTGATTATATTACCTACATTAAAAAGAGGTATTTGAACCCTTAGGTAAAACTCATATATGTGGAATTTACCAAATAAAAATGGTCTCAAATATTATAAACACATTATAGAATAAAACTAATGATAGATTTACTTGTTATTTATTCTTCATTGAAAAAATAATACAAAGTATAATTTATAGTGGGGAGAAAATAACCCTACTATATCATTGATAGGGATAATTATCAACCCCCAACATCATCCTCAATATTTAAAATGTATTCATTATCATTGTTTTATTTAATGAATATGGTATTTTATCCATTATTGGGACAAACTACAACTACACCAGATTTTTTTTTCAAAAAACACCTTTATGAAGTGATCTATTTATTAATGCGGATTAGTCATGAATGTTAATCCATATACCCCTATAAATTTTTGGAGAAATGATTATCACATATGATAAGTATTGTAAACATGACTTCCACCTTGATATATTTAAATTCAATCCTCATCCACATCAATAGGTTTGTAGAATTTGTTGAATCCATATATTCATCTTTATTAGTACTAGTGGTCAATGATATTTATTTCTTTGTGTGCTGGCATACACACCCTTCACCAATAAATACAACAGTATTGGATATTTATCTTTGATCATATTTACATGAATCCCATTTTTTATATGTATTTATAAAAAGATCATGATTTCTAATACTATAATATTTCAGTCCATAGTTTATCAAAACATTAATATTTGTTTGAATTCTCTTTCCAGCAATGAAATGACTTTTTTTCGTGATATTTTATACTTATAAATTAATGTTAGTACACACACTATATAAAATCTTAATGCTATCATGTATGATAAATTAATATTAATATTTCAAAATTCTCTTGAATCAACTTCATGTCCTTATTCATTATTAAATATATTGCATTATCTCTAAAAATGGGATAGAAATTGGCTTCAAATCCTCCACTACAAACTTATTTAGTACTTTTTGGACATATATATCTAGAGAATGAATTATAAGATCTTATTTTGGTTAAATTTTAATGTATAAAAATCATCAAATTTCTCTATGAATATTTATTTCAATAAGGTATTAATTTTGAAATAATATTCCAAAAAAATATCCTCCTCATTTATAGAAAAAATTAACTCATGTACACATAAAATAAAAATTAGTGATACTTTATTTTCTTTCTTTAATAAAGATGTTTTTGTTGAATCTTATTTTCTAGAACTTAATTATCATTAAATAAGTTAAAAAATTAAAATGTAATTCTATTTTGGATTTTTTACCCATATTAGAACATATTTAACCTAAAAACAAAATCGTAATATTATCTAATAAATATCCCACTATTTTTCCCTTTGTATAATCTATCTTCTAAATCTCTATTGAGGAAGGTATACATGAAATATTTTGGAAAATATTTTTTTCTTTATTATAAAAGAGAATGAAATATAATAATTTTCTACAGGCTAGAAACCCACGTGAAGATCTCACAAAAATAAATTTCTTCAACCATTGAGCACCGTTTTTACACTAATCTTTCCTTGATTCTTACCACTTCACCATATTCAATATTATTGTCAAAAAACAAAAAAAATTGTTCTGATGAAATTTCTATTTTTTAGCCCGGGTAACAAATATATTTCTTTTCTATTATATATATGATCTTACTCATCATTGATAGCATCAAACCACTCTTGAGGGTCTGAATCTTCATTCTCTTATCCCAGTTCAACATGGTATAATAGTGAGGATTGTTTTTTTAAATGTTATTCTAGTATGAAAAAAGTTCCCTTGTTCTCTAATAAAATTTCTAGCCTCTAAATTATTTCAAATCATTTAATGAGTTAAATGAATTTTTTATTTGTCACTATAAAGAGATGGCTCATCAAAATCAATTTTTACTTCTTTTGAAATATCATTATTTTTATAAACATTTCACTACTTTTCAATAAGAATTTCATTATCAGAAAACCTTCTCCAGATTTATAATTGATTTTTGATTTTATTATTTGAGTGTTCCATCAAATTTAATTAGATGTATTGACAATGTTATTTATTTATTAATTGTAAGAGCATTATACATTTATATTTTGATAAACACTATGATGATATAGTCAACTCATCACTGTTTATACATTTCAATATATTTACCTCTCACATTGATAAAAAAAGATTGTAAAAAAGTAAAGACTAACTCAAAACTATTGATTTTTTTAGTATATATCATTTATTATAATGTAAGAATTTTGTTTATAAAATAAATGTGTTTGAATATGAACAACTAAAACAATTAATTATCTAAAAAAACACCAAGATGTATCATGATCGATCAATATGGTATGATCGATATCCACCAAACAACTATTCCATAATTTTGTTACACAATTTTGATGTAGTGTTCATGAATCACTATGATCATGGTGAATTATATTCTTCTTAAGAAAATATGAAAATAATTTATGTGTTTATTATGCACTACTATCTATCAAGATATTTTAAAGAATAAACCATATTCTTTTTCGATAATAATTCTAAACATCTACACCATTTTTATCCATAGGCTTACGATTCTTAAAAATTACCCAAGTTATAAGATTATATTCTTCAATAAAGTAAATAAAATAAATATAAGAACTTATTTATTTATCCTCAAATGCCATCGCATGTTTGAATGAATAATCTCTAATGAAATAGATGCTTGAATATATAAATTATTTAGTGGAGAGTTAATATTTTTCCCATTATATATATTGAAAATATCATGATTTTATCTATACATCATGAAAGTTATCTATTCAGTAATCTTTCCAATATTCCATTGAATATGATTACCCATACATCAATTTCAAAATTTAATTTCTTTCTTTATGTTTAGGTAACACAAATTTTCAACACCACTGTCATGAAATATGATTCCCCTTATTTTCTATTTTCCTTCCAGTTTACATAAATTTTTAACATCTTTACTAATAACTCATATTTATTTAATAAGACATCATTATCATCTTCATACAGATGTGTGACACATTATATTTGGTTTTTCAACCTAATAGAATATAAAGTGTTCTATGAAATCAAATTCTCCATTCAAATGTCTGATGATCAGACTATTTTTATGTAACCCGTTATTTCAAAACCTAATTGAAAAATCCCTTACATTTTTAAAATCCTTATAAATATTTAAAACCTATATCATGTGTGGAAAATAAAAACTATATTTATTCTATTAACATAACGTTTTACATTATTTAAGTTAAATTTCATAAGCTAAATTATTTTCCATATGTGTGCCTTTGTTCTACTAAAATTTTCATTATTGAAATTATTATACAATTAGGCGTGTAAGATATTGCGAGAATATTCATAAAACTAAAACACATACACCTATATTTCAAAAACCTCTTCTAATTGTATAAATTTTTTTATCAACAATTATTCAAGAATTTTCAATGTTCCTTTTAAATTTTTATTTTTCATCAAATAACACCCCATAAAACTTTCCTCTCACACATCCCAATCCAATTAGGATATTACCAATTAAATAAAAAAATGATTTGATGTTCCTCAATCCTAAATTCTTCCAAAAATATACATATAAGTTATATATTCTACTGAAAATAGATTAATATTTGGAAGAAAAATTTTTATTTCAAATAAAATATATATGATCAAATTTTAACCTCTTATATGTATCAAAAATTTTATGAACATAAAATTATTTTTTATATGATATAAAATTCATTCAATCCTTTTTAAAGTTAATAATTTCTATGGTTTTTACCTTAAAATTGGTTCTCTAATAATTTACACATTTCTAACAATCATCTTACATTAGAGTATACATGGATTTCATAACTTTTAACTTTTTCATATAATTTCTACAAATAAATCCATGTTCATTTTCATCCATTTTGTGTTATTTTTTCTATTTAACATGATCATCTTTGTTATTTGAAACTTTATCAACCTTCAGAAAATTATTCATTGAGCTTTCATGGACATCATGAATTGTTTTTTGAATATTAGATTTGTACTACTTTAATTCCATTTACACATTTATCAAATTAAATTATAACTTTTTGAGTTCATTATATTTAATTTTAACAATTTATTCTATTTAAGTTTTTTTTTCTTAAACAATTGATTGAAATATTCACATAATCAATATATTAATCATCTATGAAACGTTATAAGAAGGTTAAGAATAATTTTTTCATGAATATTGATTGTATTTCAATAATTTTCTTTATTTATTTATCTAATTTCAAGATATTTAAAAGAAATTCACTCAGATAATTAATAAAAATTACTCTATTTTTTCTTCCTCAATCCCAACAACACTACATAAATAACTTTTGAAAACTTCATCATTAATATTTAGTAATTACTAATTTATTATCAATATAATAGGAATTCTGAACTTCTTCTTCTAATTCTTCACTACAGTCAATGTCCTAAAAAACTAAAAATAAAATTATCTTTTTTTCACTTATTAAAATCCATACCCATCCCTTTTTAATTTTTGGTACCAATAATATTTTTTAATTTTATCTTAGAGGATATCCATCGACTGTCATCCACATCATATCTATCTTTTTTCACTTTCAAGAAAGGATAAATTTTTTAAAAAATATCTTTTATTTGCATACTTGAAACATGTCAATGTAATAAAAGTGTTCAACAATATGTTGAATCTTATAAAATTATAGAAATGAAATTATTTTTTAAAAACATTCATTAAAATTATAATCTTTTTTAGAATAATCCTATTTCTATAACTACTTCACTATTTAAATTTTATTATTTTTATGATATATAATAAATTTATTTATATCCTTATTATAATATTTTAATATATATTCTTCATAACTCTTATTTAAAATAACAATTTTATGTAAATCATTTAATGGAAGTGTACTCAGATCATGGTCGTTATGTTCCAATAAATTTTTATGAAACCAATACAGTTTAATGCATAATATCTTCTTGATAACCTTTGAGTCATTAATATTTTCACCAAAACCTTTAAATGTGTTAAAATTTCAATTTACTCTAGTAACTAAGGAATACACTATTCAATCATCAAATAACATAGTATCTTCAGACATCAATACCTACATTTTTATTTTGTCTTACATCACTTTTTTTCTCCCTTTATAATGATTTTATAACCTATCCCATTTTCTATTTACTATCATTAATCCACTTACATTATCAAACACACCATTTAATATAAAAAATTAATATTTATAAAATTACTATCTTTTCAATGATTCATTTAATAACATGATAACATATAAATTCCTATATCATTAGGTATATAACCATTATTTAATACTTCTAACATATCTGGACTATCAAATATAGATAATATACAAATTTATCATTCACTGTATGATAGTTTCCCAAACAAAGTGCAAATAACTTTTTTTATTTAAAGAATAATATTTATTTTAGAGACATTATTTATAACTGGTAATATTGAATTACATTATTGATATTACATGCACCAAACATGCACATAAAAGAATAAAGATAATATTTTTTTATAAGGATTATGACAAAAAATGAGTTTCATATCTTTGGAATGATCTGGATTAAGTTGAGGTGATATAATATTATAATATCATCATGTGGATTATAAATGGAAAACATTTATCCATTAATAATGATATAAAAATGTTCTATTGATGGTTAACAATGTTGCTACATAGTCAATATTTTAAATATATATTTATAAATAATTTGATAATTTGAATATGAATTATAATATCATTAATTTTTCATTATTAATTTTCTTTTTCTACTTTATTGTTATAATATTCATATTATACGTTCACATTATAAATATTTTTTTCTTGATACATTTAAATTTTTATCAATTTTTTTATTTTAATTTTATATTAAAATTCAAACAAATAACATCCTTTAAACAAATTAAACATCTTCTCATTCTTCTCTTGGATGTCCCATCATCCAATGGAATTGTCTAAGTGGCCCTTTGAAAATATCACATTGTCGAAGAATGTATATTATTATGATTAGGAATTTGTTTTCAACTACATAATAATTTCATTGGGTGATGAATTTATCTATAGTAAAAACCTTATTAGTTGTTTAGAATAATGAAAATTTTATTTTCCATGATATCTCATCACAACCAAAAACACTTCTTCTCTTATCTATGATCATGTGAGCATGATATGGTAGTATTTTCATGGTATGGGCATGAATCTAGATTTTATTATATCACAATTTCTATATTTTTATATTTAATCCATGAAATTCAAGATTCAACATCATATAATATGTTTAAAAACACTCTTTATCTCTTATAATATCTCGTATATAACATACTATTAATTTCCAGAAACTATATCTTTCAAATATCCTTATAAAAATTTAAAAATATGTATTTTTTTCAATTTACAATACCATATATGTATATAAATAACACTTAAATAAAAAATGAATGAATCATCAAAATTCATATAATGGTTCTTATTCAAATACTTTATTGAATAAAAAACTCCTTGATATAATAGAAATTACATTAATGCATGATCATAAATACTCTTATGATTTTAGTTATATCCAATTATATATCCTTCATTAGAGTTACTCATAAATTTCAATAAATTTTCACTTATGTCTTAATAACTATGAAAATTTTATGACTACCTCTGCTAAAATGACTCTTACATAAACCGGATAGAACATAGATCATTGTCAAAATTCACGGATGTAACCAATCATACTACAACATATATAGTATAGTCACTATTTTTTATTAATCACTTTTTCACATTTTAAACCAAATTCAATATAATTATAGAAACCATTAAAATAACTCTAAATAAAACCACAAAATCTTTTAAACAACTAAAAACTTCAAACTAGCCGTCAACATGTAGTATCAACCTTGTTATATGTGATTCTGAAGACCGTGTATGTATTTAAAAAAAATATCAAACAGATAAACACATCAACTCTATCTCTTTTATAAATTATAATCCATTTAAAAACACCATAATGATTTGGGATACTTATTTATTTACAAATCCATAAAAACTCTACTTTGTTATCAAAAAAATAAACTAGTATCACAACCACTTCATTTATCAACTTATCCAAAAAAATATCTTTTGTTTGAAACCCCACTGAAAGAGGGTTCTTATTATAGTATAACTGATTAATCCCTAACATTATACTTATTAGGAATCTTAGGGTTCTCCATATAGAATATGTTATCATTATTAATTTGTGCTAATCAAAAAAGTACCTATATAATCATTTACTTCACGCTCCCACCATTTTAAGAAATACCATTTGGGAAATTATTATATTTCTAGTAACCTGTGATGTTTATATTATTCCTCATATTTATATCAACATAGAAAATCAAAATAATTTCAGGAATATGTATAAAAAAATTGTTAATATAACTATAGAAAAAAAACTTACATGAAATGAATAACTAATAAATAATTTTTGTATCCAAACTCACAACTTACTAAGTCACAATAATTTTAATTTGTACAACATTTCATATCATGTTTATTAACATAATCATAACAATCTACATCATATTAGGTATAATTATTTTTTATTTTCGATAAAAACATTGTATGTTTTGAAAACATTTTGATGTGGATGTGTTAAAGGGAGTCATATGATTTAGTTTTAGGAAAAAGGATGTGGAGTTATAATATTACTAGGACAAATTCCCCTATCAGAATTTTGATGGTAGGCCACCTATTTTTAGGTGGATGGAGAATATTGAACTATGTTTACTAACGAGGGTTCACTAGGGATACAATAGTTTTTAATAATCCACTAATTCTCTTGTGAGATAAAACAGGGTTATAGTGGGGCCATAGTAATTTTTTAATATTTTAATTTGTTTGTTTTATTTTAATATAATTTTTTTAAAATGAAATTTTTTTCACTTCATTCCATGTAATAAAGAACTCATGCTCACCCTCACACTCCCCTTTTTATGTAACCTAATATTCATAATTCTTCAATATTTGTGACTAGAATAATGTGTTATATATCTATATAGATATCAATTGTTCATCTTGTCACTCCTCTTCCAAATATTCTAGATTTCCTCACTTGTTCAACGTTCATCACCACTAGTGCCCAAATTTAGGGATATATAATAAGATAATTTTGTTTCATCAATGAGAGGTGAACTTTTCTAATTAAATTTCATAGGATTTTATCTATAGTTATATAGGAGGTCAATTAGAACCTTCCATGTTAGATAATGATTATGGAATATGTGTTATGATATCTGTGAATAACTATGTATGTGAAAACTATTCAATGTAAATATATATATGGATTATTTGAATCTAATAAATTAAATAATATGGAATATTATTGTTATGATTTACAAATAATTTTATTTATTAAAGTTGTTTTTGATAACCAGGCCATTTAGCATTATAAAATGATAATTGGAGAAGGGTACCCACATGGTATATCATTGATTATATTGTCACCAAGTAGGATATGACATGTTCTATATAATACTCATTGATGGTAGGTGGTATAACGAAATAAGGATTATATAGATGAGGATGGGAATCATGATATCAGAGAGAAAAGAGTTTTTGTGGGATTAATAAACCTATTATAATGTGTATATCAGGGTTAAGTTTGTTTCATAACCCATATGAACTTATCCAGTATGTTTGCTTATGTGGAATATTTTATTTTTTTATGATACACTGTATAGTGTAATTTATTTGAAAATTGTTTTCTGTATTTGTTTTATATATGTTTATTGAACTTACCTGGGATGGGTTTAAATATACCTTATAATGTGGAAGATTTATTGTTCATTATATTACCCCATGGGGGATATATTGGGAGTTCAATATAGTTTATTTATAATATGAAAATTACGTTGATATGTGGTTGGGTGTAATTCAAACCATATAATGTTATTTAAATGGTGATTGTTTAAATGAAAAGCTAGTTTCATTAATTGGAATGTATAGATGTATAATACCATACTTTTCGAATTTTGAAATTTTGTTTGGTGTTGCATCTAATAGTGACATTGTGGTGGTAATTGAATCATTTTTACTCTAATTTAGACTTGTATAATATGTGTATATTTAGTATAAGATTAATTATAATTCCCACATTAAATATTTTTTGATTTTCCTTGATACAAATCATAACATTAGACATTGTTGATATATAGTTTTGGGGAACCTTTAATGTAGGATGTTTTAGTGGTGTGATTTGGTTATAAAACCAACAATAAAATTAATGGGGTTTTAGTTGTCTTTACACCTTTCTATAATTCATATGTTTTAATATGTGGTATTAAGAGAGAACATCATGCCAAACCTTAGTTTCATTGTTTGATATATTTACACATGACACATGAGTTAGGTTAAATAGGTAGGGTAGATCCCATTGTTTTTATAAAACTCATGTATATGAATAGTGGTAATGATTTATGTATTAAAATTATTATTATTATCAACATTTAATATCATTATGAACATACATATTTTATATTTGGTTAGGGAAACTATTGGTTTTGGAATTCTGAGTTATACTGACACCCTATATGGGCATATGGATAAGTGTGATTTTTTTTCTTTTACATAGGCAAGTGAAGGAGACCTATAATAGATCAATGATAAAATGATGCTTAGTTAGGGATAAAAGACAAATTTGTTCCAAGACTCAATACTAGTTTTATGGATATAATATAATTTTTTTTCTTTTGAATCATTTGTAATATAATCTTCCCAAGAAAATTATGTTTATGTTTATATGAATCAAATGATATTAATTTATCTCAAATTTATATATCATGAACATTTTGATTTATTAAGGCTTGTCCATTAACTTTAATGCTTATACTCTATATTATATAATGAACACTACTTATGTTTTTTCCACTATTAGATATGGATATATGGATAATGGAGTATAATCTCTTTATGATTTTTGATTGAATCTTATTGTTAGTTGATAAAATATACTATATGGGGAGGTGTTTATGAGGTATATAACACATAGTTATAGTTATATTGGATGTTAACTTGTCCTGAGATGTAACAAAGATGTTTTTTATGTTTTTTTAAATTTTTTCACTATTTGAGTATATTGGTTGGTTGTAGGATGTTGTTGCAAGTTGTGATGGATCTTTTGTTTGGGAGTAGGTATCCTATGTAAATGGAAAGTAAATGTTTCAAGTGATGGGATTGTTTTTCAAGGTTCATGGGTGTATGATCTCATGATTTTCGAAAATATGATGTGTAGTTTATATTTTTTCCTTTAATTTCCCTATCAAGGAAATAAATCATTAATTCATGTATGAATTTAAGAACATATGATTCATATGTATTTTTTTTTCTTTCATATTGTTGTGCACCTTTGTTTTGATACTGAGTCAAATTGTTCTATGTTTCAATATAAACCTATAGAAGTTTTCCATAAATAAATTTATGGTGTAATTAATCTTGACTCGAAACATGATGTTGTTGTGGTATTATTTTTTTCAAAGAATAATGTGGATGTTATATGTTTTATTAACCATGGTAGTGGGTATATTATGATGAAAAGTTCATCCAAGTTGTTGAGATACTTACATTTTATGGGGTGTGAATTGAGTTGTAGGACTCTATTTCTATTAAATATTATAAAAAATATATATCATTATTGATAATTGAAATTTGATATGATTTTCTCAATATTATAAATAGTACCATTCCCTGGTGGTAACCATTATGATATATATAATAGGTTAATGATGATCATCCCCTATACACAATTGAGTAAGAGCCCTGTATAATGCTAGTACCATCTATGGGTGAGAATCTCAAAGTGAGTTTATAGTGTTTTGTGTAGTTTATGGGATGATATTCACTATGAGTCGGGCCTTCATTTTTTATGTTGATTTATATATTTTTAAGGAAACATCCCCCGCCTCCAATGTCTGGTTGGTCCCTCTAATATAATGTTATAGGTTGTTTCCCTTCAAGATATTTTATAGTACCTATGGGTACCCTCTAAGTGGAGGGTGAATAGTGGGAAATACATCTTATGAGGAGTAGATAAGAGCTCATGGGGTTTTTATTGTTGAAAAACATAATTTGTAAGGAAAATATATGTACATTAAGATCCATTATCTATAGTATTTATTCCTATACAATTTATGGATGATATGACCCAAGATTTAATTCAATTCAAAAAATATATAGGCCTATTATTCTTAATAAATCATGTTTGAAATAGCTTCTTTGTTTCCATTCAATGTTTGATGGGATTAGAATCTCATGAGTTAGAATCATTAAAGATGATATGAGGTATTTCATTTAAGTATAGGTAAAATTTTTATACCTGACATATTTTTCATTTTTTTATTATATTACTCATTTCTAAGAGGATCTTAATTACAGGAAGGGGCTCTATGAAGTTGTATTTTTATAGGGACTAGTATCATGCCTTAAATAATTAATAACCACATGTTTTATGGTTTATTATTGGCTAGTGTTGGGAAATGTAGACAAAGTGGTGTTTTGTTACTTCAACCGTAGAGAAGATGTTTAGTATTCTTTTACCAATGTATTTGGACTAGTTATTTTAAATATCTGTAAAATAGAAAACAAATGGAATATCAATTTATTATAAGCATGGGGAACCAATAAAATTTTTCAGTATTGATACATTTTTTGTTGGTGGTAAAGGTTCTTAGTAGACACCAAGATCCATATTAGGTCCATGAGTACCATTAAAGAGAGTTTTTGTGGTTCATCCACCTGGTTTGTGTGTGGAGGTGGATTTGGTCCCTGGGGGAAGGATGTAGCATCACCAAGGTGATATTTTATTGGAATGATAAGAAGATATTGATTAGGGTTCTTGATTAGTCACATTTCATTCTATCTAGAAATACTAATCATAAATTTTCAATCACTAATAGTTCTTGGAAAAATATTATTAGTATAAACACTTTTTCTATATTTATGGGTTAATTGTACTCATCTATACAACAATATTTCTTAGTTTTATGTATTTGAACCTATAATATCCATATAAATTTTTTTTATCAATACTCTAATAGAAATAAAGTTATAGTATTTTAATAGATGTTTCAGGTTCAACATGTTGATCAATAGGAATATGATTAGTAGTTCTTCTCTTATGTTTGAGACGTAAAACATCAATGTGATAATTGTTATCGATTATACAACTCAGTATCAAGGAAAAATTGACTGATATAATTTTAAAGTTTCATCCACATTTATTAATAGTTTTGAATATTCCCTAGATACATAATGGGATTTAAAAAAAGAAATTTTTGAACCTATCCATTAATCTATAGATATATTCTTAATAAATCTTACTAGTATTGTTATAGATGATGATAACACATAGAAACTAGACAGTAATATTATTGTTCAGCAGTTTTTGGATATTTTACTAAGGATTTAATGGGTTTTCCACATTTTATAGTACATTATCTTGACAATGATGGTTCTAGGTATATGTACCACATCCATCCTTATAGGATAACTCATATAGAGTGTAAAATTTAAGTTTTAACTAGAGGAACTTAATTCAACTGAGATTATTTTTCCTTAAAAAAATCCTTGGGGTGTGTCATGTTATTTTATAAGAAAGAATATTATTATTTATGCATGATTTTTAACAGCTATTGAACTAGGTTAAATTCAAGAACCATCATCCAATTCATCATATAGATGACTGAATAGATCAATTACCGGGAGAAAAGTGACTCTCTAATAACAGCATGACATTATGTTGTCAACAATTTGAGGTGATTTCTACTGATATTCCTTAAACTACATTATGGAGTATTTCAATCATATATTAATACAATTTAATTTAGTTCCTATTGATGAATATGTAAGAAATACTTATTTCAATTATGAATACTTTTGTTTCATCCATAATGTAAAACTTTTATGGTTTTCTTAATTAATTGATTTTTTTATTCTCCCAATCATTGGAAGACTATTCTCCATACATATATATTTTACTGAGCACATGGCAAGAGAAGATTTTGTGTCATGACTGTTTTTAGATCTAGACCAGTGAGGTTTTCATCTTTGGGTGTGTGATATAAGAGACTATAATCTTTGAATATATTGATAAGGTTAAGGATGTTATTTCTTGGGTGTGACCCATTGAATTCCACTGAGTTTCATTAATTCATTGGATTGATGGGATAATATAAGTGATTCATTCATGAATTCTCTCTACTAGAAGCACTAAGGATGACATCGACTAAGAAGGGGTGATGTTCAAGTAGAGTAATATTTATGAGAGATTCTTCATAAAAATGAAGTGAATGTTGAGTTATTCTCTAACAATGACAATTATAGAGATTTTTAAACATTATAACCTATATTTTCGTGCATACGAGATTAGTCATGTATTCTTATTGATGTAATATGGGTGGGTAAAAACTTATGTCTTATGAAAATTTAATCTAAATGAGTGGAATAATATAAATAATGATTTTTAATGGGGTATATAGTATTCATGATATTATATTATGGTCACTACAAACTGTGAGTTAGGTCAATCGTGAATGAAAACCTCAAGAGGTTAAGGTATATTATTATAGTGAAATATATAAACCTTCTAATGATATGGTCTGCTGAGTATCATTAATATTTTGACATTGAAATTTGATACACCAATGATAAGGTGATTTTTATGGATATTTTCTTAATCGATATATTTAGACATAATATGTTAAGGAGGATAGTAGGGAGTGATAGTTGTTGGGCCTCCTCACTAAGATTAAACATGATTGTTAGTAGTATGATGTCTTAATTAACCTTTAATCCCTTATTATAAACTATCAACTCTCTAATAGGAGAAAAAGAGTCATTTATTGTAATATTATTGTACTGTAATGAGATAAAATATATATGGAGATGAACATTCACTAGGTTAGTACAATGATAATGATATAAAATCATATATATTAGGATAGTTCTTGGTCTTCATGACCCTATAAGATAAGATATTTTAAAGATCACATGAATTTATATGGGTGTCTCGGATTGGGATTTATAGGATATATTGTGATGTCAGAAGTAAATATTGGTGGGTTGGGAGAAAAATTATATATTTTGGTTTTTCTAATGATGATTCACCTATTATAAGTAGATGGATGATCATTAAGGTCATATAGTCATTCTTCATCCTTTAACCATTATAGTGTAGAATTTGGATGATGTGGTTATAAAAATAATGATATAATTACCCATGTCACCTCATGGTATTAATAAAATATAATTAATTTATTAAATGTTTAAAAATTTCACACATTCCCTATCAATCAGGAAGAACTATTACGTTGATGATTTGGGAAGGTTTTATGTTGCGAACAAAATTATGACACTCAAGAAATATTGGGTATGGGATTCCATTATCAAACATGTGTGAGAAAAAATTGAACCATAAAATTGTTAAAGGATTAGTTGTGGGAATGTGTATTTGATTTCGGTGGATAATGAGAGAGTTATATTTCCATATTATTTTTTTACAAAATAACTATCAAATATATTTATAGATACAATCTTTCGAGTCATTTTATCATAATCCATATCGATAAAAACCATATTATATAAAGATAGGAAAATATTTGATCATTGTGATATTTATTATATAGTAAAAATAAAATAATATTTAGTTGATTAGGAAAATTTTTGTGGCCACTCATAGAAGATAGAAAATATATTCAAACTATTGATTTCATCCTCTGGATTTAGAGGTGAGAAGACATGTTATGTTGAGTGTGTCTCCCTGGTTTGTAAAAATTGGGATATAGAGTTTGGGATGTTAATTCTCTACATTATGGGTAAATTTATTATTTTTTAGCAGATTTGTGTAGTAATATATAGATTAGTTCATCCTAATTGTTAAATAGTTAGTCATTATAGATTTTATTTACCTCAGATTCAAAGATTGCATCCCGATTCATCCCATGTGATCATTTTTTATGATGATGAGATGGATTATAATGAATCATTCTTTGATTGAAAAGATCATATAACTGATTATATAAATTAAATCATATTTGAGATATAATACCCTTATTTTTTGTGTAATGGAAGTATAGGTATATCTAGAATGCGACATGGGATTTGTAGGATGTTATACATGAATTTCATCAAAAATATTTACTGGTGATGAATGGTTATCTTCCATAGTAATAACATTCTATTTTGTGGGGAAATTGAAACACCATAAATCATCCAATTCATTAATATGATTTTCATTTTTATATAATTAGGTTATTTTTTTCCATTGATTATGGAAAACTTTTGGGGAGGACTAGACATGAATTTTTGGATAACCTACAATGGAGTGAATATCTAACCATGTGATAATGTCTTATAATATGACAGGGTTGAGAAAAATAGTGTATATGTAACTGAGTCTATGGAAACAACCACTACCACCATGGGTCTAATAAGGAATCACAGTAACCCTAGAATTCCATTAGAGGTCTTATTAGGTCCACCTGTTGTCTGGTATGACTTTTTAGTTTTTTAATTTTTTATCTATTTTAATTAAAACGGTTAATTTTTTTATATGATACATTTCACATTTCATTACCAAAAATTTAGAACACAAGATCCCCATCAAAATTACGATCATTCTTCACCTTCCTTGTCTATATCTTCCTTTTTTGTTAATATAATTGACAGTCATATATCTTTATAAATCACTATGTGTAAATATATCACAATTTATCTCTATATCAAAGGATTTACTTGTTATTTCATCTTTATTAATTAGTCATGACATAATTTAAGGATTTATGCTAGTTTATTCAGTTTTATCCTTGAATGGATGAATATTTAGAGGAAATAATTTTTTTAATACCATTTCCATAATGAGGTGTGTGGTGTGTAACCATTTTTTTTGGTTTATGCATGTGGCATGTGTGTTGCAATGTTAATGACCTACTAAGACTATGAACATGCTCCAAAGATAAAACAATTTTTTTTTCAAATTAAATTGATTGATTAATAATTTAGAAGGTCATTTTTTAGGTCATTTTTTTCCATTTTTTCATATTTGACATTATAGTCACTCATAACCACGAATTTGAATAAATTAAAATGAAAATGGGATAAGAGATCCCATGAGGGGTTTCATTAATTGTATTCCAACATACTATACAATAATTGGTTCCCGAGATTACTAATTACTATTTTGTGGTATAATAATATATTTTAAACAAGAAGGTATCCATGAATTTCAATAAGAGGTGAGAAAGTTGTTATTTATGAGTAACCAACCTAATATAATGTGTATATCAGGGATTAAAGAGTCCCCATTCTATGATAAACTTGTGATGTATAATTGTTTATATGGTTTTTTCTTTGCATTATGTTAAGTAATTTATATTAAATGATTTTTTTGTTTGGATTCATCTATAGTTATAAAACATGATACAATTTGATGTAATGTCAAATATAAATTTCGTTAATATGTGGTTGGGGGTAATTCATAGATGGGGGTTATATTGGTATTTTGGTTTTGGGTAAAATGATTAATTGTTGATATGTTCGATATGAAAATGAATATAAGTCTTTCCCAATTTTATTGTATGATATTTTTTGTCACTAGTACTGGGTTGAATTGATTGTAAATTTTGTGTGGTAGTGAAATATTATCAAAACCTTGTATATTAGGATGGTTGAATGAAATTATAAACTTGAAGTGTTATATGGTATATATTTGGATGTAATTCAATATATTACAATATGGTAATGTGGAAAATTTAATGTTTTAATTAATATGAATTCCATTTCTTGTTTTACAGATGAGTTTCATTACATTTAACTATAGTTATATATATTATTATCAATGGAAATAAATGTTTTCTATTTATAAGTTTTTTAGTTGAATAATTTAATCTATGTATTTTTTACTATGTATATAGAAGTTACAATAATGTAATGATTGTAATTTAGAAAATAATTTTACATTTTGAACTATATTAATGTATTGGATCATATTTATCTAGTAAAATTTACAGTTCATTATTATATATCATATACTTTTATACATATATTTATATTATATATATATATATTATTTGGAATCTGAAAGAACCCAGGTCTTCATTTTCAGGCATGTATTTCTTTTTCCTGGAGTTTTTGAGAAAATAGGAGTTTTTGGAAAATTTTAAAGTACAATCCATGTACTTTATATGTATATGTCGTGTACTTCCTTGTCGCGCCATGTCGTGTGTTGGTCGTGTCTAGGCCACACACAAGATGTGTAGGGTTTAAGTGGAGGCCGCTTAAAGTGGAGTATAGAAATGTGGATTTCACGACGTGTACTCAAGAAGTACATGCGGTGTGTTGTCTTTTTTTCATTAAACGGACCATGGTCATGCCTAATCGCTAGAACGGCCGTCCTCTAGGATTCGTTCAGACAAGAGCTATCGTACGACCGCGATTCTTCTCTGAGCCCCAGAGCTTCCATATGAAATCCATTTCATCCGTCGTCAATTGCGTTGGAACCACATCGGTGAGTTGTTCCTTCTCCTAGAGCCTTGTTTTCCAATTCCATATCTTTCTCAAGACATTGTGGGTTGATAATTTTGGATGTTTTCTCATATCATTGACATTGTAAGGAGAATCAATCATTTTGGTTCAAGTCTATCGATCTCCTAGCATTGTGGAAGGTGGTTTGTGCCTTTCTGTAGGAATCCTTTCAATATTTTTTGCAATTCCACCAATTTCCCTTGAACGGGGTCTTGTGTGTGTTTCTTATTTTTGCCCTGTTGTTGTCTGCTTTGCTTGATTGCTTGAGTAGAGGTAATCACTTGTGAATAGGGTAATTTTTACTATTCTATGGATGTTTTTTCATGATGTTTTTGCTTGTTAGGAATTTTTCTAGTTGTCATGCCTAGTTTTAAGATAGTATAACTGATGTATTGTTATGTTTTTGGGCCTTAGAATGATATCCAAGTAGTTCTTGAGGTTTACTTGGGGTGATACGTGCGCTCTGCATGTTTATTTTACATATGGCTATGAGAACCTTGTGTAGTGGACCATAGGGAGAATGGATGTAAGGAATTTTCCAGAGTGTCTTTAATTTACAATGCGAGACCACATGGGGAATTGACGTTGAGTGCTTCCTCAGAGATTCTGTAGTTCCTCGACATGGGCCACAGGTGGAATGAGATGTTGAGTGCTTCCCTAGAGAGCCTTTAGTACGATATGAGACTATAAGGGATATTGATGGTGAGTGCTTCCTCAGAGAGTCTATTATTTAGCTGAACTAGATGGGTGTGACTATGTGTGCCTCCCAGAGGGTTGCTAGTACTTGTAGGTTGAACCATAAGGGATAGGCTGTGACAATTACCTAGGGGGTTACCTGTTGTTATACTTGTTGTTTGGCTGTTACTTGTGTACTTTCTATGCTAGACACTATGGATTGTAGCTGCTGTGTGTTTTCCTATTCATTGCTTTCTGTACTTTTACTTGCAATGTATTCACTGACTGTTAGGCACAGATCTTTGGGTGGTTTCCTACTAGGACCTTGTCCTAGAACCTATTTGGGCTATGCATTTGGGCCAAAGCAGACTATATTGTTGCAGGTATAGATGAGGGAAAGCACCCTTCTACTTCTGGTACATGACTTGATGTGGACCTGAAGAGCATGGGACCAAGCAATGGCTTGCGATGTTGAGGAGTTTACCTATTTTCTTTTTCACTTTGGTTTAGTATTGTATTCAGCGTTGTGACATGTTTGGATGTTTTACTAGACATATGTATCATGCATCATTTTATATACATGTGGGGGTGCTCTAGTTGTTTACAGTTAGTCTTCCATTGTGTATCATTTACTCTTATATGGATGGTTACGGTTGCTTCTATTATTTATTTGTTTCCTTTTTCTATGTACTCTTCCAATGAGGGAAATGTTTCCCCACTATCACACCCAAGGCCCTCACTGCTAGTCGGCAGCCTGTGGCGTTTTGGGAAATGCTCTTTAGGCCATGTGACCCACCGGGTACGGGGTGCCTATGGGTGGCTTCTAGAATGGGGACATTACAAAGTTGTATCAAAGGCAGGTTCTTTTCTCTTGATTTACTATTTGGAGCCTTTATGTAGGGATAGGACAAATTTAGTACATGGTATTAAGCTGTGCTCGAGAGTAGCTAACCCACGTATAGGGAAAACCCAATCTACCTCGCTTATTATAGTTTTCTCGTTTTTCTATGTAACAGTTGATCTGATTTCACCTAGAGTGATTCACATGCTTGTGTTGTTATTGTTATTGACATTGTGGTTCTATTTCTATCGTAACCCAATGAGATGAGGTTATTCCATCTCATACATCATATAGGTACTTGTTAAAAATCACATGCCATGCATTCCTTCCATGCCATCTAGGGAGCATTAGAAATTTCATTTTGTATTGATAGACGTTGTGTAGATTATGTATGATTTTTTGATTGATGCTTGAAAGAATCCCTGTAGTTTGGAAGAGAGGTTGTTTGTATTGTACCTTGCTTAAATCAACACCAAAGTTTGGTTCTTGAGGTGTTATGGGCCCTCTTGAATCAGAAATTGGTGAATCATTAACCTGTTCTTCCTTAAATATGATTGTATTAGAAGAAAAGCTTTGATTCGTGGGGAGTATGGGCCCTCACGAATCGGAATTCGGCACCTTCATGCTCGTTTTTCAGTGTTTTCTGGGGTTCGGTGCAGTTTTAGAGCTACTGCCCGGAAAAACCCAAAATACACGGTGTGTACTTTATATATACATGCCCTGTAGTTTTTAAACCTTGTCACTTACTGTGTGACCAGAAACACGGGTTATAAAAAAATCCCCAAGAATACGCCGTGTACGGTATGTACATGCTGTATAGTAGTGAGCTGTGTACCCGGTCGTGTCACTAACAACATGGGTCAGGGATGCTCGAGTCATACACACTGTGTTGTGTATGAACACACCTTGTATCCTTGTTCTCAGTACCTTTCCGTGTCACTAATAACATGGTCCATGAAAACAAAATCTTTATGTACACGCTGTGTTTGTTTGGAACACGCGGTGTAGTCTCAGCCGTGTAACCGGCCGTGTAACTAACAACACGGGTCATTGAAACCTTGTATACTACATGCCGTGTCCACAGGTAACACGCCGTGTTGTCTCAGTTTATGTAGACTGTGTCGGTTATCCATCTAAAGAGACTTGGGCAGGGGAATAGTGTAATATACACGCCGTGTAGAGTTTATACACACCATGTAGTCATGGTTTTGTAAAACATGAGTGTTTCCTTCTCCTGTTCCCACTTTGTACTCTTGTGTTCTCAGTAATTGATATTCCTGATCTAAATTATGCTTTTGATCTTCCATATTTATGCCTCTGACACATCCTCCGGTTGTACGTTAGTTGCCAAATGGTGATCAGACACCAGATATGGCTGATCAGGGACTTCCTGCCGATCCTCCAGTCGGGCGGGCATTAGTGCCGACTGTCATACCAGTTGCAGGCGCTGATGCACAGTTCAGGGAAGGATTTATGGGGATGATGCAGACCTTTCAAGGAGCACTGCCTCCTACCAGGACTATGGAAGAATTGACGCAGGTCTTCCAATAGCATCATCCACCTACTTTCTCAGGGAAAGGAGGACCGCAGGATACAGAGTCATGGATGGAAGCCATGATGACTATCATTGAGCATCTAGAAATGCCTCCAGAGAGGCGGGTCAAGCTCACTACCTATATTCTATGAGACTCCGCCAATAGGTGATGGGACATGATCTCACAGGCGGGTCATCCACAGATTATGGCTTGGGAGGAGTTCCACCGTGTGTTCTACGACTAATTCTACCCGGAGACCCTGAGGGTCAACCGAGCCTGGGAGTTCATGAGTCTAGATAAGGGAAATATATCTGTTATAGAGTATTCCTCTCATTTCACTAAGCTGCAGTGTTTCACACCCCTCCGGGGTGGAGACAATGTGTTCTTAGCAAGGAAGTTTGAGGATCGTCTCAGGCGGGAGATCCACTCGCAGGTGAATATATTCCAGTTGACTTCCATCACTTCCATTGTCAACCAGGCACTGATTGCAGAGTGCAATCTGAGAGACTCCGGAGCTGCGACCTAGGGTGGTTCTGCTTCTAGAGCTAGTGTTCCTCCAGTTGACAGCAGGAAATGCCGTAGGGTGTCTACGCATGGTGAACTGAGGAGGCGAGATACATCTTTAGGAATCCAGGTAGAATGCTACTAGTGTGGAAGGGCAGGGCACACAAGGCCGCAATGCCCGAGAGACCTAGTGGAGTGTCATTCTTGCGGAAAGACGCGCTACCTTCAGCATTTCTGCCAGGTTTTCTCACCAGTAGCCGGTGATGGGGGTTCTTCCATGACTCCTCATTCGGAACCAGCACCACCAATTTCTCACTAGTCGGGGAACTGGAGTTCTTCTAGCCATTCAGGCTGAGGTGGATGTCAAGGTCGTGGTAGTCAATCACCAGTCTTTCAACGTCAGCAGGGAGGATCATCTCAGAGTGGTCAGGCAGGGTCAAAGTGCCACGGGACATGCCCGACTTTTGTGGTGGAGCAGAAATATCATGAGCAGGATCCCGAACCTTCTATATTTTGAGGTACGATCTTAGTATCCTCAGTTTTATCTTCATCTCTTTTTGATAATGGTGCTACAGATCGCTTTATCTCTCCTACTGTTGTGGAGATACTTGTGCTCTGTATCTGTTCTTTTGCCAACTTGTTGACACTAGACACACCATTGGGGATAAGTACATCTATTGTACATCAGTGTAGAGAGTTCCCTCTCGAGGTTGCAGGGTATAGTTTATTAAGGGATCTCTATTTCCTAGAGATGACAGGTTATGATGTCATTCTCGGGATGGACTGGTTGGTTCTCTTCCAGGAAGACGTCGACTATTATCACCACATGGTGAGTTTCATTTCACCAGAGGGTGAATTATTTCTTCATAGAGGTGAATGGTATTTCCAGGAGAGTTGAGATAGACTTGAGAATCATGGGCTAGGAGGGGTTACGAACTAGATTTCTAGTCATTATCTAGATGATCAGGGGACTTCACAGTTAGAATATCCTCCTATGGTGGATCATTTAAGGGATGTCTTTCTAGAAGACTTTTCAGGATTTCCTCCTGATCATGAGGTAGAATTATCTATTGAACTTGGGATAGGAGCAGCACCGATGTCCATTCCTCCCTATAGGATGGATACACCTGAGTTGCAGGAGATCCAGAAGTAGTTGCATGAGTTGTAGGAAAAGGGTTTCATCCCACCCAGTACTTCTCCTTGGGGATTTCTTATCCTGTTTGTGAAGAAGGAAAACTGTACCCTTAGGCTCTGTATAGATTATCGGAAGCTAAACCAGTTGACAGTCAAGAACCGATATCCCTTTCCAAGTATTGATGATCATTTTGATCAGCTTCGAGGAGCCCAGGTGTTCTCGAAGATCTATTTGAGGTCTCTTTGTCATCATTTGCACATTAGATGATCAGATATACCTCTGATAGCCTTCAAGAGTAGGTATTGTCTCTACGTGTATACAGTTATGCCGTTCGTTCTCATGAATGTGCAAGCAGTTTTCATGGCACTGATCAACTGAGTGTTCCATCCTTACTTGGATTCTTTTGTTGTGGTCTTCGTGGGCAATATCGGGATGTACTCTCACACTCGATGCGACCATGCTACCCACCTTGATATCATTCTGAGTACACTAAGAGAGTATCAGCTTTATGCTAAACTCTCAAAGTGCCACTTTTGGATGTATCAGATTCATTTCTGGGGTCACGTCATCTCAGAGGAAGGAGTATCTATGGATCCAAAGAAAGCTAGAGATGTAGTTTCTTGGGAGAAGCCGAAGAACGTTGTTGAGGTACAATGTTTACTAGGGCTGGCTGCTACTATAGACGCTTCATTCAAGACTTTTCACACCTAGAAACACCATTGACAGGTCTGACCAAGAAGGGGGAGAAGTTCTTATTGTTAGATTCTTGTGAGTCAGCCTTTCATGTGCTGAAGGGAAGATTGACGTCAACACCGATACTAGTCTTTCCATAGCTTGGAAAGAGCTATACTGTTTATTGTGATGCTTCAGGTATTGGGATGGGTGTTGTGATTATGCAAGGAGATGGAGTCATTGCGTACAGGTCTCGGCAGTTAAGGCCACATGAGAGGAACAACCCGACGCATGATCTGGAGTTGGCAGCTGTCGTTCATGCCTTACGCTGTTGGAGACATTACCTTCTGGGAGATCACTTTGTGGTTTTCACCGACCACAAGAGTCTCAATTACATCTTCACTCAGCATGATCTGAATCTAAGACAATGCAAGGGGGTTGAGTATCTTCAGTCTCTTTATTTCGAGCTTGCCTATACCCCGGGAAAGGGAAACGCAGTGGCAGATGCGTTGAGTTAGATAACTCAGATTTAAACAGTTCAGGAGGCCAACATTGAGTGGCAGCTGCTGGCTCTATTCTCTGAGATGCATCTAAAGGTGCACGATAGACAGGGATAGACATACCTATCTTCTATAGTTGTTTCCTCTATACTTCTTGATCAGGTACGAATGAGGCAGATATCAAACTCAGGAGGATTAGTCCTACGAGAGAGTGAGTCAGGAGAGGACTCTCTTCCTGGATGGACAGTGGGCATGGATGAGATCTTGCATTTACAGGGACACGTATGGGTTCCAGCAGACATACACGAGGAGTTGATGCAGGATTTTCATTCCTCAGTTTGGGTAGTTCATTCTGACATCGCCAATATGTATCGGGATCTTCATCACCAGTACTGTTGGACAGGTATGAAGAGATGTGTTTCTGGTTTCGTCTTGAGGTGATCTACTTGTCAGCAGGTGGAGGCGGAGCATCAGTGACCAACATGCCTTTTACAATAGTTACCCATTCTAGAGTGGAAGAGGAATGATGTCGTGATGGAATTTGTGACTGGATTCTCGAGGTCTTCTTGAGGGAATGATGTTGTTAGGGTTTTCATCGATAGGCTTACGAAGGTTTCTCACTTCTTACCGATCAAGGAAACCTTCAGTGTTGATGATCTGGGATGACTATACATCCAAGAGATTGTATGTCTGCATGGGGTTCCACACTCCATTGTTTCAGACAGGGATGTGCGCTTTACTTATCAGTTCTGGAAGGGGATTTAGAGGGCTTTGGGTACACATGTACTTTTGAGTAAAACATACTATACCCAGACAGATAGCCAGTCTGAGCGTACGATCCAGGTACTTGAGGATATGCTCCGAGCTTGCAATCTTGACTTTGGTGGTTCCTGAGAGAAGCATGTCCCTCTGGTAGAGTTCACCTACAACAACAGTTGTTAGAGGACTATTCAGATGGCACCTTACGAGGCATTGTACGGTAAGCCATGCCGATCACCTTTATGCTGGCTGCAGGTAGGAGAGACAGCTTTACCGGGACATCACCTTGTTCAGGAGTCCTCAGAGTAGATAGAGTGGATTCATAAGAGGATGGCTATAGAACAATCTCGACAGAAGTCTTATTCTGATCAGTGGATATGACCTTTGGAGTTTGAGGTAGGGGATCAGGTTTTCCTACCTGTCGCACTGAGGTTGGGACACAAGAAGACTCAGAGATAGTGTAATCTTTCACCATGGTACGTTGGGCCGTTTGAGTTATTGGAGAGAGTTGGGATGGTTGCCTATCAGTTGCAGTTACCTCATAGGTACCGGGCCATGCACGACGTCTTCCATGTCTCTCATCTCCAACTTTACTTTTCAGACCCGTCTCATGTCTTTTAGCCCAAGGAGGTTGAACATGAATTGGATGCATCGTTTGAGGAGAATCCCTTCTAGATTGTCGATCGTAATACGAAGGTTCTCTGTTGCAGGTCTGTTCCTCTAGTATGGGTGTTATGGAATCATGGGTGAGTACAAGATGAGACTTGGAAGAAGGAGGCTGATGTGTGATCGCAGTAGCCAGAGCTATTCAGGGTTTTTTCTTCTATTCCTCGATAGTGTAATTCGGGGAAGAATTTTATTAAGGGATGAAGTTTTTGAGAACCCAGATCTTCGTTTTCAGGTATGTATTTTCCATTCCTGGAGTTTTTGAGAAAAGTGGAGTTTCTAGAAAGTTTTAATGTACACGCCATGTACTTTATAAGTACACGCTGTGTACTCTCTTATCACACTAGGCAGTTTGCTGGCCATGTCCAGGCCACACACACAGTGTGTAGGGGTGATGTGGAGGCCGCTTAAAGCGGAATATGGAAAAGTGGAGTACACACCGTGTACTGAATATGTACATGCCTTGTATTTTATTTTTTTTTCATTAAACAGACAGAGGTCACGCCTAATTTCTAGAATGACCTTCTTCTAGGTTTCATTCGGACGAGAGATCCCATACGATCGTGATTCTTCTACAAGCCCCCGAGCTTCCTCCAATCTCCGTTTCATCCACCGTCAAATATGTTGGAACCATAGTGGCGAGTTATTCCTTCTCTTAGAGCCTTGTTTTCCAATTCCTCCTCTTTGTGAAGATATCATGGGTTGAGCATTTTATCAGATCTTCGACGTTCTAAAGAGAATCAATCATCGTGGTTCAAGTATATCGATCTCCTAGCATTGACGTAGGTGGTTTGTGCCTTTCGGTAGGAAGTCCTTTAATATTTTGTGCAATTCCACCAATTTCATTGAATAAGGTCTTGTGTGTTTTTCCTATTTTTCCCCTGTTGTTTTTTGCTTTTCTTTATTTATTGAGTAGAGGTAAATGCTTGTGAATAGGGTAATTTTAACTATGCTATAGATGTTTTCCCATGCATATTTTTCTTGTTAGGACTTTTTCCTATTGCCATGCCTAGTTGTAGGATAGTGGAACTGATGTATTGTTATGTTTTTTTCCTTAGAATGATAGCCAAGTAGTTCTTGTGGTTTACATGGGGCGATACACGCACTATGCATGTTTATTTTACACAGGTCTGTGAGAACCTAGTGTAGTGGACCATAGGTAGAATGGACGTAAGGGCTTCTCTAGAGTGTCTTTAATTTATGTTGTGAGACCACAGGGGGAATTGACGTTGAGTGCTTCTTCAAAGATTCTGTAGTTCCTTGATCTGTGCCACAGGGGGAATGAGACATTGAGTGCTTCCCCATATAACCTTTAGTATGATACGAGACTATAGGGGGAATTGATGGTGAGTGCTTCCTCATAGAGTTTATTCTTTAGCTGAACCAGAGGGGTGAGACAATGTGTGCCTCCTAGAGGGTTGCTAGTACTTGTATGTTGAACCATAAGGGTTAGGCTATGAGAACTACCCAAATGGTTACCTTTTGTTCTACTTGTTGTTTGGATGTTACTTGTGTACTTTCTATGCTAGACACTATGGATTGTAGCTAGTATGGGATTTCCCGTTTACTCCTTTCTGTACTTTTACTTGCCATGTATTCACTGACTGTTAGGCACAGATCATTGGGTGGTTGCCTACTGGGACCTTATCTCGCACCCTATTTGTGCCATGATTTTGGGCCTAATTAGACTATATTGTTGCAGGTATAGATAAGGTCAAGCGCCCTCTTACTTCAGGTACTTGACTTGCTGTAGAGTTGGAGATCATGGGACCAAGCGATGGCTTGCGATGTTGAGGAGTTTACCTGTTTTCTTTTGCACTTCTGTTTAGTATTGTATTCAACATTATAACTTGTTTGGCTATTTTACTAGACATATGTATTATGCATCATTTTATATACATGTGGGTGTGCTCTAGTTTTTTACTATTAGTCTTCCGTTGTTTATCATTTACTCTTGTATGGATGGTTACTGTTTCTACTGTTGTCTATTTGTTTTCTTCCGTTGTGTACTCTTCAAATGAAGGAATAGTTTTTCCACTATCAAACCCACGTCCCTCGCTTCTAGTCAGCAGCCTTTGGATTTTTAGGAAATGCGTTTGGGGCCATGTGACTCACCAGGTATGGGGCGCCTCTTGGTGGATTCCGGAACCGGGACATTACAGAATCAATGTTTGAAAATTTATGTGGTATCATGTGAATAATTTTAATAACACATATGTGTATGTTACTCTTATTCCTATAGTTTAATTCATAGTTTAATCATGAATTTTAATTTTTATTTATAAGTATGAAATCATACATATCATCAATAAAAGATTTATTTTATGAAAAAATATTTCTAATGATTAGTTCATGATATTTTAAGAATGAAATAACCATTAAAAAATTTATATAAATCCTAATTTTATGGATACTGATCGGGGAATTTCTAATTATGTTTATTTAGGATTATTATTTAAATTAAAAAAAAATCAAAATCTCGATTTTGATATTAAATATTGGGGACTAAGAATATATGAATGTTATTAAAATAATTTCTACATTTAAGACTATATTAATATTATATTTCAATAAGTTACATATTTTATATTCATATCATAACGAAAAGCATAATTGGAAATCAAAAAATAAGGGAAAATATATAATTTTTATGATTTTACTTTATATTAATGATTAATATACAACTATGGTTCCTTCTGAGAAATACATTAGAGGCATGCATGTTTTTCTAAATATCATTTCACATTTGGTGTGGTGATCTCAATCATAACTAGTTTTAGTTAGCTAAAACATCTTGTAAATAAGTGTGAGTGCCATGCGGATTGCTCTTGTAACTTATAAAAATTATGTGTCTGATACTTAGGGGGATTTTTTAGGTTGTTGGTAAAAGGATATTCTTAAAGTCACTATACTATAATATTTCTTCAGTTTATAGGAGGATTACATGTTTCATAAAAACCATTAACCACTATAAAATCATACTATGTCATTTATTTACTTTTACTTATTTCCATTTTATAATTTAATCTGAAAAAAGATATAATTAGAGAATTAATTGAACAAGAAAGATAGAAATTTTATTGGGAAATTAATATTCATAATTCACAATATATTAAGTCTCTATAGACATAATAAATTGGAAAAAATTGAAATTAGCATGAATAATTTGAGTTACCGACATAGGAAAATCGATATATTATGATTTATTGTTGTTACTACAATGATATATCCAATATATTTAACTTATATTATTGTGGTGCCTTATTTTATTAATGTAAATTATGGTTACTAGTTTATAATAATGATCATATATTAAAAATATTTGGTGTAAAATTCAATATGAAATTGTGGAATTGAGATAGTATTGCAATAGGTGAAACAAAATTTATGGTACTGGTCAAGATTCTTAGTATAATTTAAATTAACATTATATGAATGATTTTATATATAGATTAATACTAGATGAGTTTAAATGGTTTTATAAATCCACCACTTCTTTTGATATTTGGGGAAAATTACTTTTCATTAAAAGGTATAAAAATTTAAAAATAATTGATCTAAAATTATAAAAAATGGACATGTGTTACTTATATGATATTATATGGTGAAAGAGTCACATAAAAAAATAAAATTAGAACTAAAATTTTAAATAATGTTTATTCCTGAGAACTGAGGTTCAAAAATAAAATTACACAATAAATATTTGATGTATTTTACCATGAATAAGATTTTATTCTTGAATCAAATAACCTACTGGTATTAATGATCTAGAAATAAAACAAATATGATTCGTATTGTTATGATATAAAATATAAAATGAAATATGAAGCTTATGATAAAAGTTTTTAGAAATTATTTTTCTACTCTAAAAAATTTTGCATCAAAATTGAAATACATGTCAAATGAAATATATTTCACCTCCTAAGGTTAAGGAAATCTAATATTAAATTTTTTTGCATAACTAGACCATATTATTAAAATATTAAAGTAGTTTAACAAGAGAATAATGGTCTTCATATGTGCATTCAAAAAATATAAAAATAATAATGAAAATACAAAGGGGATGTGACAGTCTGAGTTTAAAAACTATTGTTATATCAAGCATGGTTTACCACAACATATAAATAGAAATAAATATTGTATCATGTAAACAATATAATTTTATATAAGGAAATATAAGAAAGCTATTACTTCAATATAATGTTTTTTAATTACTTTTTTCATTTTCAACATTCAAATTTTATAAAAATAAAATCAAAACAAAGAGAAATATATATGCTTTATGGACCAAACTAAAGGGGTATTAAAATTTTATTCCTCGGATAAATAAATATTATAATAATTAATTTAATGAGATTAATGTATACTTGTTTTTTCATATATAAATAAATGGTTTATTAATGAAAGAGAATAAATATATTAAAAAATGTTATTATATTGTTTATACTAAAAAATATGTAACTAATCACCCTATAGAATCAATTCCTAAATTTGTGAAATCTAAATATTTATGAGTTATTAATGATATTAATATTAATTAATTGTTTTATAAGGAATATATTTTAATGTTTTCAAGAAGTATATTTACCCAGGTGGAGGAATTATATGAAAAGATACTTTATAGTTAAAATTTTCCTAATTAAAATAATGAATTAAGGGAAGATTAAAAAATCTAGAGATCTGTAAACATTATCTTGTTCAATGTGCTCATACCAAAAGAATGAATACTATTTTTTTTCACTGTACAAAACCTTGACATTGCAAAAATGATTATATTTTCAGATATCTTCAAAATATTTATGTTAAGAATTACTATATTGGAAAATGTTTATCTACCTTTATTGTTTTAAATTCTATATAAAAAAAACCCTTTTTTACCAAATCCTTTCAATCATGACATGTCTTGAACAATTATATTATGTGTACCAAAATACTTACATGTTTGAAATTATCTATAAGGAAGTATACAAAAAATAATATTTCTATGTAGAAAATTTGTAGTGGTTTCTCAAAACATATGAATTGAGTTTTATCAAATTTCTATTCATTACCGACGATTGATAGTTCCCCTTACACATTTAAATATAATTCTATAAGAAGAAATATTTATTTTAAATCTATTGTAAATCTAGAATTAGTTCTAATAAAAAACGTTCTCTTTATAAATGGTTAAAGACAAATTAGATAATTTTACCTCAACTCTATAAAAATAGTTATTCAGATGGTTTTTCAAATAATTAATGCTCTATTTATAAATATTTATTGATTAAATACAACTAACCAACAACAAAAATGTTTATATTTTAGATGTTGACACTTTTTTTAGAAGGAAGATAATTTTTTTGAAAATTTCAATTAATGAATATTGAATTTTAAATAAATTAATTACACATTATAACTTTTATTATTTATGGAATCTATTTGAGAATAATTTGTCTTTGGAATTTCCAATATTCAAATTTGATAAAAAGATATTATGTGATGCATTCGAAATGGAAAAAACTTATATTATTTAAATTAAATCATTGTGGTAACTACTTTGACTATATTGAAGCATACCCACATTGATTGTTTATATGAACTAGGAAAATAATACATAGATGAATTTCTTCTATTTTATTTTGAGTCAAATATTTTCGATTTATAGTTTTGTTTAATTTTTAAGCATTAAAAAGTTATATTATTTTGTGGTTATGATTTTTGTACATTGGTTATTAAGGAAAATGTTTCCAAAATTATTTACATGATAAGATATAGTGGGGAGGATTCTTAATATAATGAGTTTAACTAAATTTTCTCAATAATTTCATTAAAAATTATTTTTACACACTTTTAACACCTCAATATAATGGTTTTGATGAAATGGGAAATACAACATTGCATGAAATTACTAGAAACATTCTATGTTAATATATTCAATCAACAACTTTTGGATGAAGGCCATTAATTTATATTTTTATATTATAAAAAAAGTTATAATAATAAAAACTTAATGATAACAGCCTAATATTTATGGATTAGAAGATAACCTAATGTTGGGTACTTTGATGAATTTGGATATATATTGTTTATTTTTAATATTTTGGATAATCATTGTTAATTCGATCCATGGGTTGTTGAAAAAATATTTCACATAATAACCCACATTGGCCCTGCCTGGGCTATAAACATGATTAAGATATACCCCAAGATATTATCAAATGGGCCTAGGTATAGAAAATATTACTTAGTAGAAAATAAAAACTGATATTGGAGGCCTTAAACTATTGTATGTATACTAATTCACAGGATTCTCCATAGACACCAATGTAACATAGTATGTAAAAAATATTGTAAAAAGTGCATGTTAAACCTATGAACCCTATAAATGAGTATGATTGTTGAAAATAAATGTAAAAGGGTAAAATATATACGGAATGATCATAATTAACATCTAACCTAACATAGAGAGGGGAAACTCTATTAAAACCCAATTATATTACACACCATAACTAATAATTTATTAAATAATGACAAACTAAATAAACCCTAGAATGTCACAAGGCCTACTTTCTATAGGTAATTAGGTACAAAACATAATAATATTAACATATATATAATATAATTATTTAAGAAAATACAAAACACACCCTTAGATCCCTTTTTTATTCTAAAAGTGCGTTGGATAACCTTGGGAAATACATAAGATGGTGGTGAGTGATAAAGAACAGTAAGGGAATAATCAACGAATCACTCAAGGTCAAGCAGTACATGTCTTCAAATAGGTATATCAAGGTAATATAAGAGGTGTGAGAGCCATAATATTTAAAATATAAATATGATGTTTGATGATTACATAAAGGAAAATTTGGATTGTGGGAACAATATAGATCATGACATCATATACCTAAGTCCATGATAACCTCCCAAAAAAATAACAAATTATTATTTGTGGAACCTTCCATATAACATACCTGGAATACCTTGACAATAAAACATTAAACAATTCATGGGTGGTCTATATAATTCCAAGACGACCCATCATATTCATTAAATTCACATTGATAAATATTCCACATAGATCACACAACATAAGGATTCATTTAATCACTTTTAATCCTATTATTATATAGTTTAGGATACATAAATGGAATTGAACAATAATTTATTAATATATAAATCTTGGTTAACATCCATGAGTGGAAATGGGGATGGGTATTCACAGCATAAAAGGTTGTCTTAGAAAAACAAAATATAATTTATACTGCATTACTGGGTACATAAGCATTAATGGAACAATTTAATGAGGGTAAAATGGGTATATCATTACATGGAATCATAAAGATATTATCTATTATGTGGAAAAACATATCACAAAATGAAGAATTAGAAATTAAAAAGAAATAATATAAATATGGTTTTTGAAGAAATTGGATGTTGAGAGGATCCCTCACATTGAAAGGGGGGTTATAAAATAATATGAAGAGTTTATTAATATATTTAGTGCATTATGTGAGGGATATATTGAGGTAATGGTATATAAAACATTTAATTATAGTTTTTTGAGTCAACATGATTGATACCTTGGTTGGGTTTTATCTAAAAACATGGCGTAATTTATAATTATTTTATAAACATAGGACTTAGACCCTACATGATAAAATAATAAAACACAAACCTTCCCATGTTTTCGAATAGTTATGAGTGGTTTGATATATTTTATTAATATATGAATGAATCCCATTAAATTAACTCCCATTGTGATGTGAAGGTGACTCGTGTCCCCAAAAATTTAATTTCAGAACATTAAAATATAATACAGATTTTAGATAATTAATTAAGGCTTTATAAAATTTTAAAAAATCAATAAATTATATTATTTTAAAGGGGAAACATAATTTTTTATATACTCTTTATATTATTTATTACATTAATTTTTTAATTTTGTGTTCTCATAATACATATTGTATTTTTAAACCATATTAAATTCTAAAATAAGAATTCGTATGTCTAAAAAATTATGAGAACATAAGCATTTTATAAATTCAACATTTTGATTTAAGAAACAAAATTATTTCAACATGATAATTATACAAATATGATCATTTATACTTTTAAATAAAAAACCCAATTTATTAAAAAAAATATGGGTTATTGTGATTATAATAGTTTTCCACCCAATATAAAAATTATACATCACCAACTAAAATTAATTTATCTTTCATATTTCAAAAAATATTTTTTAATATTTTTATTTTATTGAAATAATAATTACATCAAAATATTTTAAGTTTTTCAAAAAAATGTTTTTTCATTGAAAATATATATTTTCTGAAAAATATGTCTTCCATTGAATCAACATATAATTTTTTTGATCAAAATTATTACATAATAATTTATAATTTATGCATAAAAAATTCAAAATATATTTATTATTACATTAAATATTAAAATATAAAACTAATATGGTTAGTTTCTTGTAACATAACTTCTCTTTACACAGGTGTATGCCTTCAGGGTATAGTGGTATACATTGAATCATTCTAAGGGTGTCTCAGTGATCTTGATTTGGGTCATGAAATAGATAAGCTAGAACTTCTACCATAATTGGTTTCGCTCATTATTTAGTTTCTTAAACTATATTTATGATTGGGAAAGGGAAGATATTAGTAAATATGTATCACTCAAATGATTCAATAAATGGGTTTCATATGGTTTGATATAACTGGTCAAGGATAAATATTTTTTCATCCAAATTAATTGGACTTTATCATAACCCATAATATATAATAATATTAATGGTATTTGTAAAAATGATTTATTATCAATTATTATGATGCGTAAAAGTATCTTAAATCTAAATTTTATAACATATTATTGTCCAAAATATCAAAAGGTAGTTCATGTGTTTTATGAAACATATATATTTAATTATTAATTTATTAATATTAAAAGGCTAATTCATTTATAAATTTTTTATTTGTAACATTCTCACTACATAATGTTTTTTTCACTCAAAAAATCATTTCATAAACTAAAGTATATGAGGGTACTTCTATTTCATAATCTCTTTTGGTCCCCAGGTCACTTATTGAATCTTTTTTTTTTCTACCATAGTACATTGACGTGGTGAGTTGTTACATTACGTTTAATGTTCTCCCAAAAATATAATATATTTTCTAACTACTCCTTATATTATAGATAAATATTCAATTGTTTGACATATTAATTTAGTACATGCGATGGGTCTGGTATGTGCTTCATTAGTAGGGATGTATTGAAGACATAATGTATTTATGATATATTTTTTGGTAGTGGTAGTTTGTGGGACACATCTCCAATATGATCAAGGATCCCAAAGGAACCAATATATATTGAACTAAGCTTTCACTTCATCCCTAAAACATATACCTCATTAAAGATGATATACAATGGATCACTTTATATCTAGCCTAAAGTTATAGATCATGTGAATGAAATTTCTATATATATTCTATATCACGATTTTTATGATTTCCATTTTTTTAATTGTTAGAACCTTCCCCATCATCTCTTGGACAAGACCAGGTCCCATCAACTCCATCTCTCCAACATAATCCCATAATGTGGGATTATAACACATTTTTTCATTTAGAGCCACATAATCATCCATTTGAATTCTAGAATATAAGTTATTGTTATATAATTACTATATTATATGAAGGTGTCGATCCAAAAATCCTCATAAATACATTTAACATGATATAAAAACATTATCTATAGTTTTAATGGTACTCTTAAATTTATAATTTATATAATGGTGTTAATCATTAAAAAAGTAAACATTATGTCAAAATATTTTTGATGGATTCTCTAGGACCTCAATGTAATACTCAATTCACAATTCAATTTATTTTACAGCGGCACTCTAGGAAGTCCTACAACTTCCCTTGTGTATATCACAGTGAGTTGTTCAAGGGAGATATATTACTTTATCATAATGAAATGTGATGAATTTTTATGTAAATATACTGCCACTCGTATTAAATTATTTACTTTTGATATCATCGGGATACCTATGACTAAAACCATGGTTATAATTTTTTATTTTGATATAGATATTGGAAATGGTTTCATGAAGGATTTAATCATCTTTTATTCAGCCATCATATGTTATAGTATAAAGTATCAAGATTAAAATTTTGAAATAAAAACCTTCCATTTATTCGAAAATATGTTTTGGTACAAATAACTATAAACCATACTTCTTCCTTTACTAATAGGGAAGGATTATCTATGTGAACCATCGAGAAGTTCCCTCTGCATTTCTAGTTATGATGAGAAACATATCGAGGTTCCAAACATGAAAACTCCATCTTATGAAATGTTTAACTCCATAATATTTTCTATAAATTTTTAACCCACCTCTTTATTTTTTTGTTCCTCCTTGATCCCCTCATTAATATATGGTTGAGATGGTAATTGGTAAATGTATTGTAAATATCCTTTTATTATACACATGTTCATCCATGGGATGTCTAGAATATTGGATACCTTACAATAATCATTATTGATAGGGTTTGTAGAAAACCTCAGTTATGATAAAAAGAAATTATATCACTTTTTTGTAACACATAATAAATATCCCAAATATAATCCCACACACTATATCATTTTAGTTTCTTTGGAATCATGGAAACATAAACACAGATACATAGGTGAGATTCATTATCTCCAATTAGGTTCTCCCTAGCTATCAACATTCTTAGGAACATAAAAAACATACAGATAATCATATCTTCTGGAAAGGAAATATAATAATTTTTTACCTCATATGCTCAGTAAGGGTATACATGGGAGATATGTAAGAATAATATAGAATATTAGGCTATAAGAACAAGATCCTAATATTACATTATCGTACCCTCCATAAAAAATATAATAAAAAAGATTCATGGATTAAATATTGTCATTTTATAAGATAAGAATCATAATGGAATCAAGAGAATAATTCACAAAAGAATAATATAAGAATAATACATGGAATTATAAAAGAAAAATAAGAAAAAAAATATTAATATAGTCAAGGCTTAATGCCAAGGCCATCTTAGTATAAAGGGTTCACTTCCCAAACAATCTTGGTAGTCATGTTTCAATTCCAAGTTCTTCTTAGTAGTCAAGGTTCAATCCCAAGACTATTTTAGTGATAATTCCCATTACTAGAATGTGGTCACTCCCCATTAAATCGTTGTCTATCTCATGAGGAATAAATATTTACCCACTGTATTTGTGGGAGATATAGGTCCCATCCATCTCATAATGAAATCATATATAAATGTGCCAGATGATCACTAATAGTCATCATATCATAACCAATGAAATGAAATGGGTATAAAAAAAGCTTTATCATGTCATAACATATGGAAATGGGAATATTTTCATAGTCATTTCAACAAATCATTACCCATGCAAACAAGATGTTTCCAAAATCATATAACCCATGGATGAGTAATGAGGTTCAAAAACATAATTCCATCAATAAACCTTTAATGAAATAAAATGGATGATTTATTGGATAATATCCTTGGTAAGTAGTAGGAATGAACAACCTATGTCATCTAATATGGAAAATAATTGTTATAGATTGTTGAAAAACATTTTTGAGAAAAATATCTTTTATGATTTGTATTATTATTTTTAAAAAATAAAACCTTTTTAAAAACCTTTTTTTAAAATGATTTTATAATATATATTGATTATTTTTAAACATTAAAAAAATTTAAAATTAACTTTTCATTAAAAAAATTTCATAAAATATTATTTAAAAACATTTTAAATACATTTTTTAAAACATGGTTTTGTAATATAGCATAATTACCACGGGAGAGGAAAATAAGGTTAGATTTTTTTAAACACTTAATTATTAAATCATAAGTAAAAAAAATAAGTAATTTTGTACCAATAAATGAATATATATTTAATATTAATAGGATAACAAAATCCAAATAATAATTGAGATACAATTCATAATATATCATAAATGGAAGCATTGTCATAAATATTCTTGATAAATGATGAAATTATAGAAGTAAACTAATACCACATTGTTAACATAGAATCATAATCACTATTACAGAATGAAATTTCACGAAGAATAAAATAACATGGAGAAAATTATATTCATGAAAAATTGAATTATATACACCTCATAAAATAATATAGGTGCATAACAAAACATGTGTACCAAAGAAGGCAAGTTGATACAATACTACCTCACAAATTTGATAAATTTTTAATCGTAAACCCCCTAAAATAGAGATCATAAAATAGAGATGTCAATACCCATTAATTTAATGGTATTGATCCTATATTAAATTCATGATTTCATTTTCTACCAAAACAAATAAACTTGTGGTTAATACGGTATCTGTCTCGCAGAAATAAAAGTGTGACAAGAAACAAGTTTACCTTATATATAAAATCACATAAAACTCATCATGGATGCCAATATAATAATTATATTATTATTATAAATATTTTAAATAATTAAATTTACTTAAATCAAGCCATATATTATTATCTTATGACCTTTTATAACACTTTTATTAACAATTTCAGGTTAATGTTACACTTGGTGTAATAACTGCTTTGTTTTTTCACATGTTTCTTTATTTATTACATTTTTATCATCTTAATTATATCATGAATTAATCATATTCAGAATGATAACCATGAAATAAATATAATATTTATTTATTATTTATTTATTTATACTATGATATAGAATATAATAGTTTCGAATGAAATACACCGATCATGGTTATTATCGGCCGTACATACATGTGGATGTCATTTATAATTTCTTGTTGTATTTTAGTTGATATGAAATTAAGATATATATGTATATATTAATATTACATTAGAATTATTATTTCATATAAAAATTATATTTTATTAAACACATATTTAATATGTTTTATGTAATGCGTGAACGAATCATATCACTTTCCAGAGGGGGTAGTCAAAATGTCCACAAATAATGTTATCATATTCCATAAAAATATAAAGTTTGTAGGTATGAATTATATAGAAATTTTATAAATATATAGAAATAAAAAATAAAAAATATATCATTTATAAATAGAAAATGAAATATTAATCCCAACAATATAGGGAGGTAATGGAAGAACAAATTACATTGGTTCATTAGGCGGTACTAAGCCGCACAAACAAACAATAATTGTGTATTGCATTTGATATAAGTTTGTGTGAGTGTTGGTTGAACCCTTAAAAATATTAAGCATTTGTATATTTTGGATTTTAAGGTATGTATGTACTCATGGTATAATAATATTTGACGGGCTTAATTAAGAAATAAAAAAATGTTATTATGAAAGGATGTTAACTCTTCTTTGGGTAACTCCATTAGGTTTCCACCAAAGGGACTATTTGGATGAATTTAGGCCCAAAGTAATGAATATTTAATTAATGGAGGGAATCTGGATGGTTTTGGTCATGAAAAAGGTCTTTATAGGTGTGAAGGAGGGAGGGGGTGAGTGACCATTTATAGTGGGATGGGAGTGACAATCTAGTAAATAAAAAAAAGTAAAAATTATTGAGAGGTATCCATTACATAATGTGACACAAATAATGGTAAATATTATAGAAATTTGTTGATATTATACGTATATGTCAAGAAAATTGATCTTTTACATGTGTCTCTATTATTTGGCCATTGAGGAAAAATTGTAAACACTATGTAATCATGTTTTTACCGAAATTAATGTGATTATTTTTCAGAACATTAACTAATAATTTTTTCTAAAAAAATTAAAATTATTATATATTATAAATATTTATAAAATAATATGGATTCAAAATTTTAAAATTATAATCACATTAGTGGCCATTATTATTTTAAAATTAATCTTACGTATAGGATGAGATGAAAGTTCAAAAGATTATAATTTGGTAAATCCAATTACAATGTGAAATTGGTTACAATGAACTAAATTTTATAATTTTATTTAAATTGATCTAATTAAAAACTAAAACTAAAATCAATCATTACTTAACCTAATAACTAATTAAAACTAAAAATAGTTCCACAAAAATAATTATTTTTTAATAAACATCCAAAAATGAATCATAATTTAATTTTATAATTATAAATTAAATAAATAATTTTATTCTATCAAATTAAATTTCTAAAATTTTCAAAAACTATTTTTAATATTTTTTACATAAGCATATAAAAAGAAATTCTTTTGTGAAAATAATATTTACCAAAACAAATAATCATTAAAAAATTCATATATCATGCATTATAAATATGTTTTTTCTATATCAAAAAATTATTAATAATATTTATTAATTATTTATTTCAATTCATATTACTATTTTTAATGGATATGTTATAATAGCCTTATTTTAAACGTTATAATGATAAAATTTTGTTTCAAAGAAACTCTTTGTTTCATGTAATAAAAGTTAAGTCGATGTTGTGGGTACTACAAGATCAAATTGTTGTATCATGTAATAGAAGTTTATATTGGTTAATATTCCAATAAAATACATCATATATATTAAATTTATTGTGAAAAAAGGTTCATAAAAACTGATGGTGCTACATTTTACCCCCTTAAAAATAAATTTTCCTTAAAATTCATCATTCTAATTCTGAAAAATTAAGATACTTTTGCCTCATATTATCCTTAATATAACATATAACTTTTTATAACTGGTTATTTCATGACAAAACCTTGACCAGGTGAGTGGCCTTATTTCCTATAACTTTCTCGGTTTGATATAGAATATCAATTGGTTGTTCTTTGAGAGATATTTTATAGATGTACCATGTGATAGGCTATAGTCTTAATACAATCAAGAATATAAAAGGGAACAAAATACCTAGGTATTAGTTTCCCTTTGTTCCTAAATATCATAAATCTTTTCTAGGGAGATATTTATAGAAATATCTCCACACCAAATTTAAATTATAGATCATGCTGATGGTTATTAGCATATATTTTCATCCATATTTTGGCTACCATGATATAATTCTGAATGATTCTATCCTTCTCTTCCATTTCATTAGTTATAACATGTTCCAATATCATTATTACTCTTTGATCATTATATAACATTAGATCTCTATATTTAATCCCATATAATGATTCATAGGTTTCCAAATGAGTTCTTGAGTGTAAGATATTATTGTTAAAAATGACAATTTTATGACGGTGTTGATCCCATCATCCTTTGAAATATAGAGAATAATATATCAACATACCCTAGGGGGATTTAATTGTTCTTTGAATCTAAATATATTCCTAAAGATGATAAATAGTGTTGAAACTCAATTATGTATCAATGTATTTAGGAATAATTTTCCAGAATAAATATCTAAACCACAAATCCTAAACAAATACAAGAGAATGTGGTCCTCCATGAAACTTTACCTCTTCATTAATGTATATCCTAGAATGTTGACCGAAAGAGAGTATTCTATAAATGGGATTAAGTGTGTTAACTTTGTATAGATATCATCTAACACCCATATAACATTATTCCCTTTATATAGTTTAGGGATTCTAATGAAAATAATCCATATTTATGTTCTCCCATTAAAATTATAGAATGGGAAATGGATGAAACATCCCCCAATAATTTTCAATATCATTCTTAAAATTCAAGAGTACCATGAACTGAGATATAATATCATTGATATATGTTTTAGTGGAAACCCAACTGATGTTTTCTTCAAAATCTCTGTACATATTTATATTACTATGTAGAATAGAGAATGAAGGAATATGATCTTCCTTTAAAAAATCCTTCATAAAATGAACTATGTAAGGAACACATGAATGATATTTGAACGTTATCATTATATCCCACACAAGGTTAAACTTAAAAAATTTGTAACCTTCTTCTATATTTCTAAATATTCCTCATGTAACTCTCTAATCATCACTTGGATAGAGGGTTGAATATTCAATTGAAAAAGATATTATTTTTCCCTTCTTTTATATTTTTTTAGGCTATCATTTTAAAATCCATAAATATGAGATCATTTGTTATCCTTTTCATTGATAATATATCAGGGACCTTTTGACTCAATGCATTATCCACTTGGTTTGCTTTCCCCTGGTGGTAATGTATTGAGAAATCATTATACTTTTTAATATCTAACCTTTATACATGGAGCATGTTCAACTCTGTTTGTTTGAATATATAATTCCAACTATTATAATTGGTATATATACCACAATTTTCACAATAAATATAATTCCTCCATATATTTAATGACAAAATTACCATAACTAAATCCAAATCTTTATTTTAGAAATTTTTCTCATGAATAGTAAATTATCCCGAGGCATAGGTTTAAAGAAGTTGTTTTTCATAATAAAACATCTCAATCCACTGTTAAATTTATCAAAATAATTTAAAAACCCTCCGATATTATATAGTAATGTAATAATATGTTTGGTGAATAACATTCTCTTTAGTTTGTTGAAATTTTATAGAAATTCATTTATCCAAATAAACATGGAAAACATATGAGTTAACATGGTAAAAAATTGGTTAGTCATGATAAATACTCTAAAAACAATTAATAATATCATGATACTATAATAAAACTAAGGAAATCATTCATTATGATTTGTATGAGCCAACATTTTATATCCTCCATCATTCATGGATCTACAGATATACCCTCTCTTGATTTTAAATGACCGAAAAATGAATCCTTTTAAAGAAAAAACTCACACTTTTCAAAAATTCCAAAAAATTAATCCTTCCTTTTAGTATTTAATATAATTTTCAAGTTGTCATCATTCTCATCCTCACTGTTTAAATAAATAATAATATAATCTATAACGACTACCATAAAATAATGAAGGTAATATCTAAATCATATATTCATCTAATCCATTATAATAATAGGGGGATTAGTAAGACCAAAATGCATCTCTATATATTCATAGTGTATATATCGTTTTCTAATTTCATCTTGGGTATATCCTCTTTCTTGACCCTCTATTGATGATATCCTATGATGGAATATCTTGGAAAAGCATTGAGATCCACAAAATTGATCAAACATGTGTTCAATATTGTGGTGAGGATTCTTCTTCTTCATCATAATATTTTTAACTCTTGGTAATTTCATGGTCATATTGACTAATATATATTATCACATAATAAAGAGGTGCACTCTATGGAAACAAATATGGCTGAGTGAATCTCATTTCATGGTTTCCCTTGATTTTCTTGTTCAATTCCTAAAACTGAATCATGGATTTCCAATAGGACGTCATTGAAATATCTGTGGAACCAGTTATGAATTATAATGAGAACTCAACTTCAAATTTTATTTGAATTATATGCATATCTTTTTTGAGGACATCAAAAAATTCCCAAATAATAGGCATATCATTGTTGGTATTTTTACCCCCAAACAGTTGAGACAAACACATCCTATGGATGAAAATTAAGACCCTTAAACATGATGTAATCTATATAGGAAGGTCATACCTATCATCATAGTTATATATGGTCAATTTTTTATTTCAAATATCCAATATAACTTTCATTATTTAAAATTGATGTGGTCTTTATGCATACAAATCCAATCTATGCCTATGTTTAAATCAAACTCAAATAGGGAACAAATGACTATATTTAGAGGAATCACATTCCCACAAATTTCAATAGAAGTGTAATCATAGACATGATATGCAACCATCATTCCATTAGTGGTGTTCACATATAATTATATATCTAATAGTTTTGATGAAAACATGACACCCATTTAATATTTTATAGATATGAAACAATTGATAGATCTAGAATCAAATAATACATTAGTAGTTCTATAGTGGATTGAAATTTTACCTCTCACAACTTCATTATCAAAACCCTTATAAAAAATAGTTATCACATGATATTTCCCCATGTCCCTTATCTTATGAGGTTACTAATGCCAATCATCATAATTATCCTTCTGGATAGGCCACTAATTATGATATTGACCATTATCTTTACATTTGATTCACTAATATGGAAGAGGATTGTTTTTTAGAATTATATCGATTCAAATTATAATCTATCTTCTTCAATTAAAATTGACAATAAAATTATTGATGAACTTCTATTTCCCACATAAAAAATCTATTAAACCCCTTCATAAAATTTATTTCATACTTCTTCACAAACATAGAGAATGAACAAAAGGACAAGTTCTTTTCTCCATGGATTTTTTCATTTTCCATTAAACTCCATAATTAATTTCTTATAAAATCCACGAGAGTGATATGTAACTCCAACCAACATTTCAACCATGATTTCACAATAGAGAATCTATTTATAGGTACTGGTGTCTCTTATAGATCACTCCCTTTTGAGACATTCATTAATCCATTGGATAATTGATCAACTTCAATTTTAGATTGGATGATATTAATAGAAGTGTACCTCACTTGTCTTGTAAAATAATCTTCATAGGTACAAATATATTCATCGTCAATTTAATTAATGTGAGACAAAATATATTCATATTTGTATAAATACTTCACAAAATTTAATTATTGATAAACAAGTTCCCAAACTCATCCCAATCCACGGATTCAATTTCATATTGTTTCCTTATATCATTGATTAGAATCCATGATTGTTCTACTTAACCATTTAAATGATAAAAAGGTTGAATGAATTTTTTAGGTTTTGAATATTATATAATTAAAAATATTTTTTTAGTTGTGCTAATCCATTCTTCTAAAACAATTAGATTGGAAGAACCACTAAAATAATTTGGATGCTACCTCGGTAAGGACTTAATAGTATTTTGTTCCCACTATTTCAACTTGGGAAGCCCAACACGATTCATCTATTAATAATGCTATGTTAGAATAAAATTGATGGTTTTCATTAAATCTCTTATATCATTCATACAACTGAGAAAAAATCATTTAATTTCCCATCATACTCAGTATTAATGCAGTTTCTTTAGGATCTTACAACTAACTAAAACCAAAAAGTAGTGTGTTACAAATAAGAAAAATATTTTTGAAACTCTATAATCATGGAAAATACTTATAGGATGTATATTTTATGAAACTATATTTATTATATGACACCTTAGAAGTATTCTATGTTATTTATATCCAAATTCTATTTAAATACTTCCTGATGGGTTATGAAGAGTATGCTAATAATTAAAGCATATCACTTGTAAGTGTCAAACCAGGTGTGTTGCAAGGCCTATTGTCTTACACCAGTTCCTAACTAGTTATAGCTAAATATTATGTTTTCTAGGTTGTTAAAACTATATAAATATGTTATAGAGACACATCCACATACAATATCTAGAAATGGATATATTTCTAGTAAACCACTCAATGTATCCTCTACCAACATTCCAAGAAATTTTCCTATAATTTGACCCGTCTATAGACATATCCTTAAAGAAATGATTATAGGGATCTCACTATGGTATTATAATAAGAGTTTCTAAATTTTGAGTGTAAATTTTCACTTATACCTACTAGATATAGCCTTCATTATAAAACACAGAAAATATATCACTTTTTTGGAACATTTTATACATTAAACAATATATGCAATCTAATACCATGTTAGTCTCATGCTTTGGAAACATGGAAACATAAAAACTGATACATAAGTGAGATAAAATGTATTCAACATAGTTCTCCATGACTAGAAACCTTATTAAAAACATCACACATAATAGATATAATCATAAATTAGGGAAAGAAAATATATAAAGGGTGAGCTCAGATGCTCAGTACAGATAATCAAGGGAGACATATAATCACATTCATGAGAATAAGTGTATGAAAACATGATCATAACATTAAAATATCATAAACTTCATATAAAATATCATAATATCGAGTCACAGAATAAATATTGGAAGTTTATATGCGATAAATCATAAGGGAATCAATATCACATTCCATAAAAGAAGTAACAGAACGAAAATACATTGAATTATTGTAGAAACATAAGAATATAAAATAATTTCTATTGAAGTCAATTCCAAACCCCCTGGCCATATTAATCTAATGGGTTCATGTCCCAAACCATATTGGTAGTCATGGTTATCTCCCATGATAATATTACTACTCAAGATTCACTCCCAAGACAAACGTAATAGAAATAGTATTTTACTAAACCATGTTCATTTACCATTCCATCAATTTCTATATGAGGGATTTCAGTATTTCACTAATGTATAAAATAAAGATATAGGTCTAACCAATCTCATCATGATGTCATACATATGTGTTTCACAAGATCATAAAAAATCATCATATCCTAACTTATAAAATGAAATGGGAATCATAAAAAATTCAACATATTACAACCTATGGCAAAGACACATGTTTTATAATCTTTCCATCAATTAATCACCCATGAAAATAATAGGGTTTTAAAATCATATAAGACGTGGTAGAGAAAAATGATTCATAAAAATAATTCCAACAAAATATAAACCATTAATGAAATAATGTGAATGATATTGGAGGATAATATCCAAAGTAATGGGTAGGTAACAACAGCATATGTCATAATATATAGAAAATAATTTAAAGTTGTATTTCGCTAACAATTCATCATGAAGATACCCTTTCGACGTTGAAAATTATTTTTAAAACCTAAAATATTTTTAAAAACAATTCACATTAAAAATCGATTTAATAAAATATAAGTAATCTTTGAAAACAAAAAAAACAAAATATATTTCATTGATAATTATCTTAAAATATTATTTTAGAGACACATTTTTTAAAACATGGTTTTTGAATAAAATAGATTTCTCACCAAAGAGAGATATAAGGTCATATTTCCTCAAATTCATATTATTATTTATATTAAGTAAGAAATAGTGAATAAAAGGTTCCAATACATGAATATATCATGAAGAAATATATTAGAGTACAATAATGATTATTCATGAGATATTGGTAACAATATTTCAACAATGTAATCATAAACTATCCCGATGAATGATGAGATTGATGTAATAAACTCGTACCACATTGGTACCTTTGAATCATAATCCCCATGAGATAATTACTTCACACAAACCATACAATATCATAGAAATAAATATATTCAAGAAATAATATGTCATATTTAATAATATACACCTCATCAAATTATATACATGCATATCAAAACATGTTCCCTAATGAATGAAAATTAAGGCACAATTAAAATAACGATTTCCTAACCTTTAAACCATATACCACCATGATATAGAGATCATAAAATGGGATTTTATGTACCCATAAATTTAAGGATATGTATCATATAATATATTCATTTTAATTATATATAGTACAAAAAATGAGTGGTGAATACGGTAAAAGTATCACAAAAATAAAAGTAAGATTAGAAATCACCTTACCTTATATGTTGACTCTCATTACACTGTGAAAATCTCCCATATAAAAAATTTATATTTATTTGAAAACATTTATAGAACAATATTAAGGTATATAATAACATATTTTAATTTATTATGACATTTTATTACCCATTTGTTAACAATTATATGTAAGTGTTTTGTTTCGGGTATTATCTTCTTATTTTCACGAGTGTTTTAATATGATATATTTTTTATCCCCATCATTATATCATGATTTTATTGTTTAAAAATTTATTAAAATTATATATATATATATATGTGGTATTCATTAAATATATATATATATATTTATAATAATCAATAAAATATATTAGATGGAAATGAAATTAAACGTTCATGGAAATGGAAGGTTGTGCATATACATGAATAATGTTTCCATTTTATTTTCATATTTTTAAACATAGACAAGTATAAGATATATATATTCTCTTTATATTAGTATTATTGTTTCATAAATGATTCGTATGTTTATTAAACCAATATTTAATATATCACATAGAAATCATGAATGAATCACATCACTTTGATGAAGTAGTAGTCCATACGTCCGAAATCATAGTTATCATGTTTTTGAAAAATTAAATGTATGATGTATTGCTTTATATATTAATTATATAAGTATAAAAACATCATAAATATGATATATTTCATATTTAAATATAAACTCTTTCATTTAATCTGACTTTGAAAGGGGGTAATAGAAGAACAAATAACATTGGTTTGAAAAGTAGAAGTCTGTCACACACGAATGAAGATAGAGTATCCCATTTGAGGGACATGTGTGTGAGTGTAGGTCATAACCTTAACATAAAACATCTCTTTATATTAATTATAATTATTTTATTATATATTCATATAATAAAAATAATTTATGTGATGGATAATGAAATAAAAAAACTTCTTATTGAAGGATGTTACCTCTTCTTTGGGTGACTCTATTTTGTTTGCCACAAAGGGGTTACATGGTTTTATTTCTTCCCAGAATGATGCCTCAAGGATGAATGTTTGGATATTGGGAGGATATTTGGGTTGGTATTGGTTGATCCATGTTATTTCTAGGTGTGAATAAGTGAGGGGTGCCATATTATAGTGGATGTTGAATCGCATTCATTTAAATAAAAAAGGTAAAAAATATTGAGTGGTATCTAATATATCATGTGCCTCTAATAATTGTCCATATTAGATAACAGAGAGGATATGGTTTAGATATGGAATTAAAATTTAATTTCCACAATTTATTAGTGTTTTCCCCATATGATATAGTTTATCCAAAATGTAATCTTGTTTTATCCCTAATCTCTCTAATTAATTTTTTTTTCATTTTCAGTAATCCATTTTGTAAAAAAAATTATGTTGAAATTTTTATAAATGAAAAATTATTATAACTCCATTTACAAAACCCATTATTTTTAATTATTATCATTGAATTGGAATAAATTAATAATTAATCTATCATACAAATGGGATGAGATGATGGGTTTTTGAATTTAAAAGGTTCAAAATATTGAATTGTTTCTTTATCCAATTTTGATGTGATGTTATGTTCAATGAACATAATTGCATCAATTTATTTATTATTGATGAATTTATAAATTATAAAAAATTAGAATATTATTTAACTATATTAATAAATTAATCGAAAGAGTAGTTTTCAATTAAAAATTCAATTTTTTCAGTATTTATCAAAAAATAAAATATTTCCAAAATAACCCAATACATCCCTATAAAGAAAATATTGAAATTAATTTTTAAAAATACATTACAGTTTATCAAATTAATTTTTTAAATTTTTATAAATGAGTTTTATTATAGTTCCCAAAAGGACATTAAAATAATTTTATTTGGAGAAAATTGTATTTTTTGAAAACATATATTCATTACCAAAAATTATATATTCTTTTATCAATATGATTAATTTATATAAAACAATTATAATAATATTTAAAATTTATATAGTAATATTCATATTACTATGTTAAACATGTATGTTATAAATATCATATATATATTATTATAATGATAAAAATGTTTTTTCATAGAAACTCAGTGTTTCTTATAATAAAAGTTAAGTCAATGTTGCATTAAGTAAAAAACATAACATATAGTATTATATAGAGAATGATTAACAAGGTGTAATGAAGAATAAGATACATCATAAAAAATTAATTTATTTTATAAAAGTCTCATAAAAACATTAGGTGTTACAAGGATGCATGATCTATTCTAATCAAACCATATACCACTTTGTTTGTCTTACTAGGAATGTAATGGATATAAAAATCACAATCACCATATCTAACTCATTTATTTAACAATATATAGGTCCATCTATGTTAATATGTAATTTAGAATATTTTATCCATGTATAAATCAAAATTCTACCTGTAAAGATAATATTACCAAATACATTATACAAAGATCACTATATCAAATTTGAGATCAAGTGTTTGGTAGTAATACTCGTGGATATTTAATTGGATGAAGGAAAATTCTATAATTTTTTCCTGCTTTATTAGCATACAACACATTACCCTTTTTTATGCATCCTGTGAAATCAAATAAAAACCCACTAATATATATTATGAGACTACATGGTTAGAATAATCTATTCATTATTTCCTTATAACTCACTTTTCACTTATAAGTCTAGAAATATTTACTCTATTTTTTGTTATCTGAGATATCAGAATTGAATATTGATAGATGTTTCTCAAAAATTGTTGATAATTACAATCTAATCTATGAAAACTGTGATTTTTTATGTCAATTTTGGTCTTGTTCATCATTCAATTGCCTATGTTTTTGAAGTATCCGTATATATACATTTTTTGTGATAAAATTCCCCAGAAATGTAAATTGAACCATCCCAAACCCACAATAACTATACCCCTCATACAAAATTTCACTCTCTGTGGGTTTCCTTTCAACATTCTAATGATCCTAATATCACTCCATGATTTTGGAGTATATAATAATATCATCGATAAAGTTTACCAATAATTTGTAAAGGTAATCCATAATGTCTCAATTCGTCAATTACCTGATGATATATAGAAAATTAGTGAGTCTAACCAGAGTCACTATGAACACATCAAATCATTATATTATACAAAAGGTAATCTTGGGGATATCATCCTTCTTCGCATTTAATTAGTAGTATATTGACTGAAGATCCACCCTGAAGTAGTATATCACTTCACATGTTTGATCTAATAAGTATTAATTCTATGGTATATGATAATATTTCTTCATTATGATCTAGTCAAGATCACAATTATCAATACCTAGATGCATAAACCCATCCCTCTTCATAATAAAAAGGGTCAGTGCCTCCCATATTGAAAAACATGGGCGTATAAACCCTTTATATGGATTATCTTGTTGCTGGTTCTTGAAATACTCAAGTTAGATGATGTAGATTATATATATAGTCTTTGATATTTGTAATGATCTAGGAATATTTTTTATTGATATCTCATCATCCCTTATAAGAAAAAGATGAGACTATTTTATAAAAAACATATTAGTGACTTCCATACAATGGGCTTGTCATTAATGATGAAATTTTCCTTAGTCTCAAAATTTTTGAACAGATATTATTTCTCATATGGAAATAATATCGATTCTTAATATTATGATACCAAATGAGATTCATCATTATCCATTCACTTTAATGGAATTAGTGGATTATTTTTTATTAGGAGTATTACTTTAATCTCTTATAAAATTATGATGGCTCTATATAATGAAATTAAATCCATTCCAAGAATTATATAAAATTACACTAAAGGGATAATAAAAAATATTTCTAGTAAATTCACCACATTCATTTTTACAAGTGGGGAGTTTTAGGTTTCAGATGCATTAAGTGACCTAATTTTTTTATTCAACAGTGCCATGTATTCTATGATTTTATGTGTTGTTCAAATAGTTCTACTAATCATTGGTGGTATAAATTAATGTGTATAACAGGAATAAAATAATAAATTCTATATTTATTAATGAAAAAATATCATACCTATCACGTCTTCATTTTGAGGACCCACCCTACAAGTTTTAATGGATTAAATTTATCCTGCTCTTTAGCCCTTTCTATTTGTTGTTATTAGTTGTCATCAACAACCCTTGTAATAGTAAATTGATTCACATAGAGTCCATATTCCATGAATTTGATAAATTTCACATCGCATTAAGGTTCTACAAGAAAAATAATTTCTTCCATCAAAATGGTGTGTTTATCAATATGGTCATCACATTCTAGGTTCTCTACATAATCTCACTTATGAAATTTATTTATCAACCCTCTTATGTTACATTGATATGTCTATTAGATAAATTTTTATTACATTACATTATGATATTATTTAAATATTCCTTTATTAGGATTTATAGATCACACCATTATTATATATATCCTATGGTAATCTCATGTTGTTTTTTAAGATGAAATGAATATAAGGGAATGGTATAAATTTTTTTATCTATAATAATGTTTTAACCATATTCAATTCATTTTTTATTTACTTGATTACCAATATAAACTAGGCCTAATGTTATTTTGGATTTTTATTAAGATTATATTGACAAAATCAATCATGACTTAATTTTTATAAAATGCATGTGTTATTTTAGTTGGTATCAATGTAAACTATAGATACAATGGGGGAATTATATTTGAAAACCCTAGTGATGTGTTTATTTATAATGCTTAACATAGTTAAACATCACTAAATTTTCTAAATTATATATTCAGTTTTATATTGAAAATAAACCATTTTATACATAATAAAATTGGATGTGGACAATAAATGAATTATATTAACATAAATTAATAATTGTGGTATACATTCTATATTTGTACCATATAAAGGAATAACACGAACATCTAGTTTAAATACACTTGAGTTGAAATGGGGATATTTTTTCATTACAAAAATGTTTCCCATGGAAAATCACAGGATAATTATAGTATGATAATATGGGTAAATAATGATTCATATAAGTGTTTAATGAGAGTGAAATAGGATTATATTAATATTTAAATCTTATTTATATTTATAAGGACATATTAATATATATCCCAAAATAAAAAATTTAAACCCAAAAGGGAATAATATAAAGAAGAATATTGAATAAAGATTAGAATTAGAGGGTCCCTTATAAGAAGAGGGTACTTATAAATGATTTGGAGGATCATTCAAAGTGAATGAGGGAAACCATGGTGTGATATAGAGTGGTAAATTCAGTGTAAAATCATGATCATGGGGTTTTCATTGAAGATGAACAGGATGTTGTGAGGATTTTTCCGGCGGAAGAGATGGGAATTATTTATTAATTGCAAAACTTATGTTTTCGACTCTATATAATAAAATTATCTAGACCAAAACCCATACCATTATTTTTCCATGGTTCCTAAAAAATATGATTTTATTTTTAATATTTAATATATGTAATAACCAAACCCATTAAAATATCAACCTTGGTGATGTGTAGGTGACTCATTTTCCTAAAGAATTAATCATAAAAACTTAAACAATAATATTTTCTTGGGGGTACATCATGGCTTTATAACATTGGTAAAATAATAAAAAACATTATTCCAAAGGTGGAACCTAATTTTGATCATCAATAATTATTAAAATTAATTAAATACATTTTTATCATTTTTAATTTCATGATACATACCGCATACTTATATTGTATTTATTTTTTACCCAAAAATTCATCCATCTCACAAATTTATGAAGAAATTATTTTTTGTATAATTTTGATCTGCTGATTTTGAAAATAATATTAATTTTATGAGGATAATTAATAAATATTATAATTTAAAATAAAAAATATTATATAAAAATCCTCACTTATTGAAAAATTTTAATTTGTATGACATTACCATTTTTTACCCTTATAGAAATTATATATTACTTTTTAAGTTTTTATTTTATTTTATAATTAGATTAATATTGTTTATTTAAATTAGTTTAAAAATATTTTTTTCTAAAAGAATTGAATTATTCAAAAATGGTGTCTTGGTTGAAGCAATTTTTTCCAAAAAAATATAATTTCCGTTTCATCTTTTCAAAATAAAATTTATATGAAACACATAATTTAATCATTTATCAATTAATAATAAAAATAGATAATTATAATAATTATTTTATTAAATATAAAATTATAAAATTAAAAATACTAGTTTCTAGATACACAATGTCTCATTATAGCAGTATACTCCCTAATAGTATGTAGTTTGATAGTTTATTTTTATTAGGGTGGTTCAGAATAGATGGTTTATGCCCCGATCTCTATAGTAAGGATCCTAACCCATAATTGGTTTTTATTTTGATTTAGGTGTTCATTCTCATCACTGTCTAACTCAAGGAAAATTTTCAGTGATTCTATATCCTTTGAAAATTCCCTCAAATGGGAATCATATGGCTTTATAATACAGTTTAAGGACATTACTTATTTTATCAATATCAATTAGACAACATCATAACCATTAATATATAGTAATCTTAATGGTCATTATACAATGACAATACTATTAATAGTATTTATCCTTAAATATACATTAAATCTGATGGGAAATAACTTATAATGGTTCAAAATTACCAAATTAATGAATATTATTTCTGTAACTTCATTACATACTAATGAATATATTCCTTCAAAATGAGAAATTCATTTAAAAATGTTTTATCATTAAAAATGTCTCATCATACTACCAATAACCTATCCACTAATCCTAATATAATAGTTGTTATGAACCATTAAAAACCAACCACACTATGTTCTCTTAGATATCTATCATAAATACTTTCGTATACATAATAAATTACATGTTCTGGATGATCCCATGAATGGGTGAGTATATATATACCAAGTAGAATACCCCGAAAATAACCAGTAAGAAATAAATCAATAAAAAATTTAGCTTAAACCCATAACCAATAATGTAAATATAGGAAAAAAGATAAATTTATTCATTGAGGGATAAAATTCATGCACTGTAGTCTCAAAATCAATACCATCCAAAAAAATCATATACATCCTCCAATCCAAAAGTCAAAGGAAACTACAAGTTCATTCCCATAGATCTCGTTATAGAATCTCTTTCCCAGGGAAATGAGTGAAATAAAAACACTAGGGGTAGATCCCTATCATCTTTGAGTTCTATAGAAGAGATAAATATGTAACTCATAGAAATAGGTAACGTACCAATATATATTAGTGAAATACGTGACATTATATGATTCCACAAGTAGAGGATCCCTACCCGATGCTCACGTGGGTGAAATATAGCTCTTTAGGAGGATCCCAATTTTAATTTGTGACATGATAACCCCACATAATAGTGTATAGGTATAATCCATGACTAAAACAAGTAATATAGATATATTGTAATTATAGTGCATATCCAAAGTGTACACAGTGTGTCTCCCCACAATAACCACATTGCCATGTTCTATTGTTTCACATAACATTTATTAGAATCAGCACACTACGTGTTAAATTATGACATGATGTGTAATTTACATTGGGATACTCGGTATATACACCGTTTTCATGATACATGTCCTTATAATGGGGAAAAAGTGTAGTCCAGCACACATGATGTGTAGGGCCTCACGAGTCCTTACATGTGTACTCCTATTACACCATGATCAAGAAAATTAGGGTTCACATGGTCATGTGATGTTTAACATCCACACAAACATTAGTAGTTTCATTTGTGAGACACATGGAACATAATGTTTTATACTAGAAATCATGTATTCATGATGTTTTAATAATGTCATATATACAATGAAACATTAGATTTTCAATACCCCATTGTCGATATCACCCTGAAATCTATTCAAAACACTCACAAAAAATTATTGACTATCATAATGTCTTGAAAGATGTCGATGTTAGGTCATTTATCATAAATAAATAGACCACTATTGGCTCTTATTTCATCCATGAACCATGTCACATAAAAAATCCCACCATCTGTTTCATCTTCATATTTTCATCACTTTTATCATAACTTGATTTTTCCATAATCCATTGAAAAACCCCCAAAACCACAATTTATTGAACCTAAAATAAATAATTTAATTAAATGAGTCTTTAGGGATGGTAAAAACACCATCCAATCAAATACTTGATAAGAACACATGAATATTAGAGTGAGAAATCCATAATACACCAATAAAGTGAATTAAACATTAAATGAGGGAGACATTGTTCCAGATTGAAATCAATGGAACAATATCAATATGACTAAGAAAAGGCATATGTTTAACAATTATATAAATCCAAATAAATTCATGAATCAATGGGATAGGAAATAATTGATTTGTTATTGGTTTATTATTGGAAACTTTACTCATATATATATAAAAGTTACAAATAGAAATAATGGAATCAATGAACTACCTTAATAGGAAACTATCATTTCGGAATAAAATATCAATGCTGATGTTATGGAAGAATATTTTTAGTTTTTTGTTGATTTCTGATCCCATGTTCATCCACCAATGTGTTCTCCCCTATATCGCCCCATATGTCTCCCAATATCAATTAGCTTGGGTTACGTGGATAAAACCAATCAATTTACATATGTGAAAAAAATTGTAAAGTGATTGATTAAAAAAATAAAAAAAATTAAGTTAATGATTTAATTTGTACATTATAATTCACCTATAATAATGTATCACCTAGAAACCCAAAATAAAAAATCATATTCCATGCCTATGGAAAATATTGAGTTCTTGACTAAACATCAAACTCATTTTCCCTATATGAGGTAACGATGATAATATATAGAGTAACACATGTGTGAGTATAAAATATAATTAATAATATTGAAATACACCACAATAATATTCAAAACACCCTTAATAATATAACCATTTTTAGGGAAAAAATCCAGGTCATCCACAAAATATTTCAAAGAGTCTATAACCATCAACTTGGTTTTTTAATGTTAGTGTTGAAACCACAATATTATTATTTAAAGAAAAGGAAAACCCTATTTTTTCTGGGTAGAGGGAGACCCATTACATAGCCCTAAGGCCTAGGGGAATGAAAGCCCTTTTTATTGGCACAAAGGGCCCTCTCATGAATATTACTACTGTAGTACCCAAGACTCTACAGTACCACCACCACTATACTTCATGATATAGTATGTTGGGTACTGTAGTAGTACTGTTCATGAGAGGTTCCTTTGGGACCATAAAATCGGCTTTCATTCCCCTCGGCCTTTGGGCTTTGTAATGGGTCTCTCTATACCAAGATAGAATAGGTTCATTCTTTTTATTTAAATAATAAAATTTAGGCTTCATTCAATTCTTGTGTATAAAACCATAACCGAATACTTAAGTGACGAATTAGGGGTTTTAGTGATGTATCTATTGTTAATCTAAATTTAAAAGAATAATTATTAGTAAATAGTATAAAAACCTTTAATTATCGATTGTAGGAAATAAATTGGTTATCAGAAAAATAGTCAAGTTTAAATTTGGTAATTACTAGAGATATTATTCAGTTAGTATCTAGAGGTTAATATTGTAAAGGAAAAGTTAGTTTAATGTGTTAATATGAGGCTAGAAGTTGTTATGAAATGTATTTATAATTTTATTGTCTTGTTTTTCAAACGTAAATCATTAAATATTTTCACACCTCTAATAATTGGATAATGGAGAAGTTTTTATAGATATATTCTATTAGGTAGACTATTCCAAATAAACAATTATTAGGATATAAAATTTGATAAATATTTATCTTTTGGTTTATGATTTCATAAAAAATGTTATTTGTGAATTTAGGTTTAGAGATGATTTCTTATTTTTAATGATTCCAGTGTGGGGATTTATAAAAATCATATGATGAAAAAATCTAGTAGAAAAGTGAAGAAATTTGATCGTATGTATAGAGTTCATTATATGATAATTTGTCTATTTTTAACCAATTTAGAAAAAAAAATATAGTTTTGGCTATGGAAATATTTTTGTTTTGAGTTTGAGAAGTTTTATGTTTAGTTAAATGTTGTTGAAGTAAAAAAAGTGAAATTATTGAGGAAATTCTAAATAATATGATCTCAAAAATAGAAAATGTATAAGTTGAAAGAATTCAAATCAGATGAAGTTCATTAAGATGAATTCAATTGGAAATATATTTTGTAAAGTGTATATCAGATTGAAATGTATAAATATTAGAAGATGAATCTAGATCTGGATGATTTGAAAGAAAAATTAGGTAAATAACATTCTATAGAGGTAGTTATAAATAATCAACAATAGTTTCTTTCTTATGCATGTCGTTCGATAGAACAATTTTTTGGTTAATGTTTTTTGAAGTCCATTTATTAAGAAATACCAGAGAACCAAATGAATTCCCATTAGATGGAGGATTTTTTACACAGAACCTAGAATGTTTACTATTCATGTGAGAAAATTTTACATACTTTATAATTAGATTCAAACAGAGAAACAAGATAAAATCTAAAAGAAAAATTTTTAGGAGGGAAGATTCTACCCTAGGATTCTCTAGGTTGAGGAATATTTATTTTGTATAAAATATAGAAATTGTGATCATGGAAAAAAGATTGAAGTCACCAGAAAAACATTCCTATCAGGTGGAATCAAATAAAGAAAATGTGAGGAAGACACATTGATTTTCAAAACGATCAAAAAAATGTTTTCTCAATAAAAAATAGGGAAAATAAATTAGTCAGATAGTAAATGGATGATGTTCATATAGAATTATAAATAGTATGTTTGTTACTACAACCTCTAATGAATGTGATGAATAATTGTTTGCATGATGTGAAAAAATGAAGAATCAGAAGTATCATAGTGACGATAAACTAAAAATATAAGTTATGGTGTGTGTAATATGATTAATATATATAACTTGTTTTAATGTATTGGTGTAAAAGGGACATGAAATATTGTTTTTATAACAGGTTAATGTATGATTAAGGACACACCACATTTACTATAAACCAAAAAGGGGTTTTTATAGTATGGTTTTTTGTATTGTATTATTTATAACAAATCAAGGGCAATATAATATTATCGAGTAGTGAACAATAAATGTTGTTATATTCTTTTTTAATTTTTTTGTCTAATGGTATTCATTATAGTATTATCTATTTAGTAGGGATTTAATATTGTTATTATGAAATAAATTAAAAAATAAAATATATTAAATATTCACATCCTCCCCCTCATATTGATCAAATTTATCCTTTTGGGTCAACTCAAATTGTTTTAAAATTATTGTTATCTCCATTAATAATCTTTCTATGTTTTAAGAGAAGAGCCGTTTTCATGGAAGTTTTGAATTATTAGCGCAAAAATGGAAGGAATGTTTTAAAAATAAATAACTATTTTATTTGGAATGATATAATGATATGATATTTTATTCCCCATGGTTATTATGTTCATAAATATTCATCAAACATATTTTCTCCACTTTTTGATAATATTACCACTATAGTTACTGATAAGAAGAATTTGAAAAGTTATAGGTGATCTATAAATGTTATAAAGTCATTACTTAATGAAAGTGATATTCTTAGAGGTAAAGGATAATTTACTACCAATTTATTTTGAGACAAGTTGAAAAACATATATAAAGGAAATACGAAAGTGAGGAAGTAATAGTTAATAATATAGAGGTTGATGTGTGATGTTATTAAGATAGATTAGTTTCATTCTTTTGGTGATTTAATTACAAATGCGAATGAAATTTTGTGAACCATAATAATTCATTGTTAGAATATGGGATATTTAATGATATTTGAAATTTTCTTATGAATTATTTCTAATAAATTTGATTTAAATATTTTAACATTGGAAGATATAGACCCCAAAACAATATCCTTGGATAATCTATATGTGGACCTCATTTCATAATAAATCATAAGTTAAAATGTTATGAATAAAAAATATATTTATGAGTAGAAAATTTACTCCAAAGTTGAATTTCCTTGATGAAAAATAATCATGTGACTTTGACATCAAAGATGAGGTTAGTAAAACTTTTGATACATTTTTTTCAAAAACGTGAAAATGGTAATTAGAAAGTACAAAGGTAATTTACCAGGGAAATATTTTTGATATGGAGTTGTTGTTACATTGTTTCATATTATCAATGCCAAAATGATGTATAAATATGATAAATATGACATATAATCATGAATATTCAATGAAAATATTGATGAAAAATCCAATTCCTCCCATAATGGACATGATAATAAATTCTAAAAATAAAATTGGAGAAACATTTTTTAATGTGTGTCGATGATGATTGAGTATAAGAATAAGATAGTAATATCTATGATAACATTGGAAAAAATTTAGACAAGTGAATGATGAAAAATTCTCTGGTGATGATAGATGTTTTTTAGAAGAATAACAAACCCATATAAAGATTAATCTAATGAGAGAGTTGAGAAAATATATTGGGAATATTGTAAGGCATGTAAGGGAGATCATGAGTTAAAATATTAGTACAAATAATTAAGAATATTTTATTATTTAAAATTATTATTGATAAAATATATTAATAATCTAAAGAAGTTTTCAATGAAAATTATTACCTCAAAATAAATATTGATGATATAAAGAAAGTGGGGAAGAATAGTTAGAACCTATTCAATAAAAACATTTAAAAATTTGTTAATGAGTTACAAACATCCAATTTTTTTCATAGATGTTAGGAAGTGTTCTGGGAATATAACCCTTAGAAGTATTAAAAAATGTTATCCTCAATAAATTATATTAATATGGAAAATTCTAAAATATGAAATAGAAGTTTGGTAGTACATTTTTTAAGATAAAGCAATTAGATTTGCCAAGTGGGTGTTTATAAAATCATTGGATATTAAAAAAATAGGTTCACACTAGAATATTTTCAATGTTAGTTTCACAAAAATCATTATATTCATTGTTTGATTACAAATATTTTAATTAAGCTATAGAACATCAATAGTTCCTTGACTCCAAAAATTAAGAGATTGATAAAAATGAAAATAATGATACATGCGAACCTTTACACAACCAAAATAATAAAAAAGTTATTGGTTCAAATTGGGTATTCAAAAACATGTTGAATGAAAATGTTATGTTATATTAAATAAGGCATGACTAGTGTGTAATGGTTATGCAGAAATTAATGTAACTAATTTTCTTGAGGGCTTTACTATAGTGTTACAATTAGAAACAAGAAAAATATCTATTAGTATTGTGTTATTATGAATATATAAAATATTTCTAATTAATTTCATTTCATATTTTCTCAACATAGAGGTCTATGAGTATTTGTATATTGAAAAACAATATGGATTCTTTAATGTGGAATATTAATGTTTTCAATGCAAGTTAAAAAAAGATTTGTAAGGCCTGACTCAGGATTAGAGTGCTTGGAAAACTAAATTTTATTTTTTACATAATTAAGTTAAACATAAAAAATGGAATAGTTCATACTATCCCCAATATAAATGAAAATAAAGTGGTTTACCTCATTTTGATTTTTTAATATGATGATATATTATTCCCCATTAATTAATTAAAATCATATGAATTTTTGTTTTAGGATATAATGAATCTTTCAAAGATATCCATGTTGAGAGAAATGAAATATTGTATTGTAATACATCTTACTTAATAGAAGGAATATATTTTCCTATCTTTATATAATTTTGATAAGGAAATTATAATGATGTTTGACATGAAAGACTCAACTATAGTTTACACACCAATGTAATGGTGAATAAAGTTATCCAATAATAGATAAAAAGAGTGTGCTGATCCTATTTAATATACAATGTTGTTTGAACTTTTATTATGTATGATGGACTCAGGAATATATATAGTTTTTTCTTTAACACATTAAGCATAAATAAAAATTGAAACTAAAAAATATAATATTCTAACAAGAAAATAAATACTCATATATGTAAAAGTCATAACTAATATTGGTTTTAAATATGAAAACACGTGAAAAAAATGATTTATTTAGTTATATTGATACATGTTGAAGGGGATGTGTTAATTATTGAAAATTAATATCTGGTGGAGAATTTTTCTTTAGAAAAATATTTGTTTTCTAAAATAAAATGAAATATAATTTATCAAATATAATTAAAACATATGTTGATTATAATAAATCCTATAAATATTTAATATAACTTATTTGGAATAATAGAGAGTTGTATGAATCATTTGTTTATATTAATTTTCACCTTTCCATAGGTTGTGAAAAATAGATTTCTATAAATCCAATTAGTTTTCTATTAATAAAGTCTCATTAAAAGAAAATTTATAAAAAAAACCATTCTATCATACAATATATGGATAATAATGAAATAAATTTTGAATTTATTCTTATAATGAAGAAATTTACATATATTTTCACAAAATTGTTGATGAAATAATGATTTCACCTGATTATGATGAGAATGGTTTTTCCACAGAGCATTATTAATAGATAAATTATGTTATATCCACCCTTTCTCCATCATTCCATTGTATAATATTGTCAAATGGGATAAACAAATACCAAAATTTATCTATTGGTATGTGTATTACAATTTTGGGGAAAGTATTTATTTGGAGGTACTTTATAAAAAATGAAAGTTATGATTTAATCATATGTGATTATGTGATTTTATTTAGATTTTATTGATGTTGTTGTTGGAAAAAAATTTACTAAATGTTATAGTTGGGTTTGGGGTTGATGTTTCAAGTGGAAGCAGATGATTCATAATTCAATGCTTATAAAAAACACACAATTTTTTTCAGTGATTTATATTTCATGCACAATGTTTTCTAACATAGTACTAGAATAATTTATATATAATCCATCCATATGAAATATATTATTTTAGTTATTTGTCTTTTTTAGTTGATAAAAAATTATTGGGGAGGATTAATTTGAATATAATGGTTGTATGAGTTATTAAGTTGATAAAAGTTGATTTAAAATATGTTCAGAATATTTTTATCATTTTTTGTAAAACAATATTACAATTTATTTTTAGGAATACAAAAATATGTAGATAGTAAACATTTACAAATAAAATTCCATCAGATATTTTATTCCATATGAATACCTCTAATAATATGAAATAGTTTGAATGTTTATCATTTTTATTATAAATTACAAGATAAGGTTTTCAGAGAAAATCATATATGGTGATCCTTTGGTGTTCAGAATTTTTATGACATCATGAGTTATAAAAATTTAGTTATCCAATTTCTTATTAGAAATGATGGGAAATTTTTTTGGGTGTAAATAATTTTTTTTATAGGATCCATTGATGTCTACACGATAAATACTAACATATATTTTTTTTCTACCTATAAATTTTTGTTCTAGGTTTTGAATGTTTTTATTTCATATAATTATTATAGAAGTATAAAATTAATTCTACTAAGGAAATCCCAATTTGTACAAATTTTAAATTGGATGATATCCAAAATTGATGATGTCTAAATTTGAATAAGTAAAATTAGATGATGTCTAATAAGATGAAGCCTTATGGGAAAATATTGTTAAAATTTCTACCAGAAATAAAAAATTAAATTTTGGGAATACGGTGTTGGATCAGGATGATTGGAAAAATGTTTTGTAAAAATTTCATTCGATAGTGATGGGTTTTTAAAAGAAACAAATGATGTCTTCTGATGAATTTAATTAGATGGGAGATTTGGGAGGATAATTTCATCAAATGTGGTCCTACAAATATAGAATGTAGAATCGAATATTATCTCATTAATTTGAATATTTATTTAAATTATTAATAAGAAAAAAATTCAATGTAATGATGAATCACTGATTATAATGTTCTTTAGGATTTTTTTCTATAGATAATAAATACAAAAATGAAAATATAATTTCTAAATGTCCAAATATAAAAGTAAAACATCCATGATTCATTGCAATGTTGATGGAATATTATAGAGATAGTGGATGCCCGAGTTTTTAGAAGAATCACGAATTCTCTATTATCCATAAAATATGCAAGAGGGAATTATACTAAGAGACAGATTTAAATTTAATTTTTTCATTAAGTGGGAAAGTAAAATTGAAATCCTGAATATTCAACTTCTCAATCATCTATAAATTTGTTTTTAATTATTGTGAGGACAATGTATACTCTTAAAACATGAAAAAAAAAACAATTGTAAAAAAAATTCATATAAAGAAACAAGATAAAATCATAAATCAAAAGATTGATCACAGATGTTTCCAACCAAGGATTTTAATCATTAAAGAATAAGAGATTGTATCAAATACATAATTTTTTATTATGGGAAATAGACATAAGTCACTCAATAAAAATTTATGTTTTTTAGAATTAGACATGTAGATTTTAAAGAACATGCATCAGTTTTCCGAAGGATACTGAATATGTTTTTTTATATGGAACAATTAGAATAATATTTTAGGGAATAAGATTAATTCAAAAGACCAATGAGATAGATTTTGAAATTTTATAGGAAATAAGGTAAAGGAATTTATTTTTTAATAAGTGAATAATTGAATATGTAAAAGTAGAATTTTCAAAAAAATATATGTTAAGGTTTTTAATTTTTTTAAAAAAACTATTTTTTATCATATATTTCTAGAATGAACATGCATTGTTATTTTGAAAATAATTTAACAAAAGTGAATGTATATTCCATTATTACTAAAAATAAATGAAAAATGATTTTTATAGTGCATTGATCAGTATTGGATTATTTCCAAACCATTACAAGGATTGGATACTCTTATTGAGTAGTGATCCATGTAAAATCTGGAATTCTAATGGATAGTCCATGTGTTCATTTTTTTGTAAAATTCATAAGTATTTAATATAATTGGAATATTTTTTTGATGTAATAAATATTAAAAATAAATTATCATTGATATACACCTGCCCCTCTCATTGAACACAAATAAGATATTTGAATATTTCAATAAGTAAGTGGATGTGAATGATTATGAAGGGGCCTTTTCCCATATTTCTCGATTTTTATCCATTGAAACCTTCTTAGCTTATAAAAACATATGAAAAAACATAGGATTATTAAATAATAATAAATTTTATTTTTTAATGGTTTTTTATTGATGGGTTTTATGTTTTAAAATCTAATTGATTTCTAAATCCTCATTTTCGAAATAATTTTTTCAAACTGAACATACCTTTGTGTATACTTAAATGGACACCTAATTCATGGTCTATGAGTAACATTTATTTTTTTTTGAAATATTATTTCTCAATCAATGGGTGATCATACATTAGAATTAAAATTTTATATTTTGATAATATTTAATCTCATGTATTTGTTGATTGTTTGATTTTTTTGATACAACTCAACATATGTTATGTATTTAACATTCTATGTTTGTAAAACATCAATTTTATATTATAATGATGGGTGATTTAAACATTCTACTTATTTTAAAAATCATTTATAAATAATTTTTGTATGTTTTATGTCAATCAAGTTAAGTACATGTCTTAAATAAAAATATTATACATGAAAATAATAATAATTATATAACTCTTATGATTTATAATTTTAAAGATTATATGAAATATGAAGTTACACAAGAAGAAAAAATCATGTTTAGATAAATAATTTTGATGTTGTTATGTATTAATTCTCTAAGATTGGGACAAGAGTTTATTATATTTATATGGTCTCTTTTTCATGATTATATTATGGAATGTCATCTGAAATATTATGAAATTATTTTATGTTCTCTTTATACATTTTTTTCAATGTAGTCTATTTCCTAAAACATTATGTTTTATTTAATTTGATCTTTTAATGATATATTTGGGGTTTTAAAACATATGGGGAGAGAAAATTTGAAAGAAATCATTTTTTTTTGGAAAATAGTTTTTCTCATTCTAGTAAAAATAATAAATTATGAGGTAGTATTTAATAAAAAATAAATTTATGTTTTATATTACATCATTTGTAATAATTTGTTGATGGTTGGAAAAAATTATATAATATTGTCTTTATGGATGGGCATGGTCCTATGAAATGTGATACCTCTAGTTCTATCATGATTCTAAAAATGATTTTATGAATCATTCTAAAAATAATGAATTTTTTATTTGGAATCAATTCATAAGAGATTAACCACAAAATATTGATAAATATATTTGGTTTACTGATATGAAACGTTAGTTTTTAGATATTTTCACAATGAAACTAAGTAATGATAATTTATAATTTATTAATAGTGAATTTGGTTTCATTTAATTTTTGCAATTTTAGTCTACTATTTTCAAATAATTTATTTTATGATCTATAAATTAAATACATAATCTTACTTATTAAACATTTATTCTAATTTATAATCTTCAAAATCCCATATAAAATCTTATGTAATATTATATTGGACAAATTCACGATATGTAATATTAATTTCTAGATATATATATTATTAAATTTTAACTATAAAATTATAATTCTTAGGTGCATGATTTTATTTCATTTTAACTTCAAATTTTAATGTTATTATTGTTACTTGTCAATGTACTTTCAATATATGTTTTTCTATTATCTAGTTTTAAGAAAAAATAATTAATTGATCATTTTTCATCAAAATTCAAATTTTCATTAAAACCATTGTATTCTGATTTAAATTCAAAATCTCAAAACCATGAACCTCAAATTAAAAATGATAATGGGTAAGCTAGAGAGGAATGTTGATGGATATTAACAAGAATGTGATATGAGGGAAAACATTACAGGTCAAAAAAATATTATTCAAAGTAAATCTATTTATTTATCTTGGATTAGTCAAATGAAAATTCTGTTGAAAAATGTTTAACATTATCATGGATAAGAGTAAGTTTTTTATACATAGATTAATTTTTTTTTCAAATGTGATGTATGAGAGTTATACTCAAATGTTTATTTAATATTTTTGAGTACTGAAAACAAGACCAAATATAATATAAATGGACCACTTATTTCCTTTATTATAATGAGTTTGATAAATTTTACACCATCCATTTTCTTATCTAGTCATGTTTAGTCAATCAGGGGTCTGTGATGGTGAACATAGTCCTATAGAAACCATATTCCATCGATTTTTAAAAAATATCAATTGAGAAAATGTAAATGAAAAACTTTTAAACTGATTATATCATTTTTCAAAAATATATAAATGAAATTATAACCCTAATTGATAGAGAATTTAATAAGGTTATATTTTAAGATATACATCTATTATAATTATTATTTAATTAGAGGATTATTTGCCTCCCAATTTACATTTTTATGTACATTTTGGTGTATATCTCACATTCATCAGTGGTTCAAATGATGAAGAAACATATTAAATTTCTAAAATATTCATTCCATTTATTATATTATTTTTATATAAAAAATAACAATGGTACTTGAAAAAATAGTGGCCTTAATAGAATAAAAGAATATATTTTTAAATAACTCCACTAGTATGTGACAACAGTTATCTGATTGACCAAATCACTCACTGACTATCCATTAGAATCCAGACAGAGAAAAACTATATCTACTGAAGAGGGACACAATTTTATTTTTTGACCCATGAATGATGTATTACACCCTCTAATTGTAAGGCCCCAGCCTTAAACCTTACTTAATATTGAATTAAATGAATAATTCACATTGAGGATCTTTCCAGGTTTAGAGTTTTATAGAATTAGATAATAAATCATGAATTACATTCCACATTTAAAAAAGGTGGTTACATAAAAGATAGTATTAGTTTTTCCCATCGACGGAAACATATTTAAAATAAAACATGGATCCCTTCTTGACAGTTCCTTGACACTATCATTATATCATGCACCTTTCCCTTGACCTGTGAAAAACATTTCAAAAACTTGGGATGAGCATAAAAAGATCAGTAAGGGATATCAAAGTATGAAAAGAAAATATTAGACCATGTATGAAAACATACTTTACTCATAAAACATAAGAATTTTAGCATACCTCATCAAATCATGAATAAATCATAGAAATCATAAGCCATAAAGGTAACTTGAGGCATTCATAACATTCTTACGTAGGGAGTAACCCTCTTGGTTACATTTGGAATACCCATCACAGTATATTCCTTAAATCTATTCGGAGAAACCTTAATGTTTAAGCCCTTCGCGTTACCCAATGAATTGGAGAGCTATATCGGGCTCACCCACCCTTAGATTATCATGGAACCACCCGTCTTCATAATAATTCCCAAGAACCATAACATAATCGTATCACATAAAACATGCATAAAGGAAACATAAAATTTCCACTTTTCAATCACAAGATATAAATACAACACATTGATATAAAAACATTATGAAAACCATTTTCAATACCAAAATAAAATAAAAGTAAAACATGGTATTTATTTTTCATTTAAAAAAATAATGGCTTGTAGAGGAAGCTGAAACTCAAATAATGGTCATGGTGGAAGAGAAGTCGTTGTCGCCGCATACATACAACAAAAAAATCATTCCCTTTTGTCGTTTAGTACAACGCTTCATATAAAAAATATTCCTTTTGGATAAAAATAAAAGTCAAAGGGGTTTATACAATGTATAAAATAAAGTAGTGTATAAAAGAAAATATGCCTCAATGAAAGGATATTGAGACGAAGTCCCATACAAAGACGATATCCTTGGATTAAGGATAAATCAATTACATAATTATGTGTGACAAACGAATACACCAAATATAAGTGGATATTAAGTGTAAAAAAATCAGAGGTTATTCACACATATTCATAGAATGAAATATTCCAGGAGTACAAGTTTATCCAAAATAATCAAAATTGGGTTAAGAAGTTTCCTTTCAAAAATTCGACAGCCTAACGACATCACTTCAAAATTCAGAAAATGCGTTAATGAGAGATAAAAAGGGAATATCATCACTTGGACATAAAATTTACATCAATAAGGATATAGAAGAACATATCCCAACATAATAGTATGTGAATTAAAAGACATAACAAAAGAAGTCTTTTAAAAAGAGGAGGGTGAATGGTTCCCTTACCGACTTGGGTAACTTTCGAAACGTACACCCCATTGAAGAAGGGTCATAGAATGAATATGTAAATACCCATAAATGAAGTTATATAACACAAAGAGTATAATAATTGGAAGTAAATACACTACTCAAAGGAAATGGTGGAAAATGTAGCATAAATATCAGGAGACTAAAAGTGAGATGAAAAATCTCTTACGAAAACTCGGCAGCCTAACGACACCACTTAAAAATTACAAAAATGGATTGATGAGATAAAATAGGGTCTCTCATCATGTTACAATAAAATTTACAGAAATAGGAATATAAAAGAACATCCCCCATAATAACAAAGAGGAGCTTACAAGAAGTGACATAAAGGAGAGTACTTAAACAGAAATAGAGAGGTTAGATCTCTTACGAAAATTCGGCAGCCTAACGACGACACTCAAAACTTCCAAAATAGATTGATGAGAGAAATTAGGGTCTCTCATCATATGAACATAAAAATTAAAGTAGGAGTAATATAAAATAACATCCCAATCATAAGAAAGATGAGCTTAAAAGGAATGACATAAAAGTGTGTACTTAAAAAGAAAGAGAGGGGTAGGATCCCTTACCTACTGTCCGACATGACTCGATCGTTCTTTAATCTCCTGAATAATAAAATTTGGTCAATTTATAATTTCTTAAGGAACTAATTTAAAGATTATTATTCATTTAATATCAGATATTATAATGTTATAATAACTGGTTAATAAATTGAGTTCATATCAGACGTTTTTGTCGATGTTCGGTACATGAGTAAAAATCGAACTTGTTGGAAAAGAATTTTCCATGTAGTTATAGGTACATCATATACAGAATAGTATTGATGTTTTAAATATCATATATATCCAGTATATATTCATTTTATACTATTCCATAGCATTTGGAGATAAAAAAAATTAAAAGCACCGTTCATGGAGACGGTTGGCCATACGTACGCATGAACGCTACCTTCATTTTTTGTCATATTAATAGAATTAAAACAAAATGAGAGATATATATATTATAATTCCAGAATGATATCCATAGTTTAGATGTAATATATTACATATATATCCATTATATATATGTACTTATAATATTACATAACATTTGGAGATAAGAAATGAAATGTACCGTTCATGGAGACGGTAAGCCGTATATACGCATGAACACTACTTTCATTTCTTTTTTTTTTGTATTAAATAGAATTAAATAATAATGATAGAATGGTATATTATAATTACATTAAGATATCATATGTAATACCATTAATTCCATCCTTTATACGTCCCACATATGGCATTAACGAATCAAATCACTTTGAGGGGGCGGTAGTCCGCACTTCCGAAAATGAAGATATCACGTTTACCCATAATGGAAACCATAAAGGTATGCCAGAAATGAAAAATACAGAAGCTGAAGGAAAACATAAACATATTATATATCATATATAAATATATTTACATCTTAATGGCCACCAATGAAGGTGTGGAGATAATATTGAACAATCATCGTTTCGTGAGGCAGTAATTCGCCATCCATAGAAACAATATGTTCTTTAACCATTAGATGGAGGTGTGTGAAAGTGTAGCTCTAATACTTATTATAACAACATCCTATTATATTTAAGATACTGGTGTTGTTACAAAAAAAAGTAATAAAAAGAGTTTAGGGGTTTGGAGATGTAAAATAAAACAAAAGAACACAAGGGAAGACATTACCTTTAAATCGGGTAACTCTCTTTGATTTGAGCTCAAAGGCTTCCTTGGAAAGGATTATGCCCAAAGTGAGGCTTTAATGATGAATATAGGGATGTGTAGAGATGAAATGGGTAGGGGTTGGCCAAGCCAAAGGCTTGATAGGTTTGTGTAAGGTGGTAGAGGTGGGGGCCTTTTATAAGAGGAGAGGAGGGGCACTCTCGGAAGGTTATAAAATATTACTTTATTATAAAATGATTTTCGGATCTAAAAGGTCAAAAAATGATATATTTCGAGTATAAGGTGATAAGGATTCTAAATCCACCCATCCAATAGGTTTGTCACAAGTTTAAGACTTAGATTTCACCCTATCTTCTCATTTTATTTAAATCGTTCATTTATGAGGTAATCACTACATCATCAGGGTGTCATAAATAAATTAATTTATTTAATATCTAAAAATTATAAAAAAATATCATGATTTAGGAAATCTTTTTATATTTTTAATGAATATTTATATTAAAAAATATGACTTTTATAACCCCATATAAAAATTGTTTTAGTAAAACAACACATGTTTGTGACATTTTAATTTTAACTTTAAATAAAAAGGTATTAATGTCATTTTCCAACCAAAGTGGCTCCATGGGGTCCCCAAGTTGACCGATGGATTTTCTAGGTCGGCAATGAATCATACAATGAGGGTAGGACATGTTTATAGGTCATTTCATATTATTAAAACATTATTTTTACTTAAACTACACTAATTACCTCTAATCGCGATTAAAACTTAAAAGTTACTATTCACCAAAAAAATTATTTTAATTCCATTGAACCACATTTTACTTCTTAATGACAACCATGTATGTTGGATTTTTTAAATTCAAAACACAGAGGTGGTAAAATTTCATTTAAACGAAAAATCAGTTTTTTAAGTACCACTTATTGGTTTCACTATTCATCAAAAATTGATGTTTTCCCAAAAAATACCAAAATTTCACCCTAATCTATATTTGATATTCCGAATTAAAAAATGATGCCTATTTTAAAAAATTAAGAAAATATATGTTACATTATTTAATTTAATAATTAATTCTTGCTGCCAGAGCAAATAGTGTGTTTTTATGAAACAATAAGTATCAAAAGATTGACACTAGTTTAAGTCCAATTTCAAGATGAAATTAATTCCAACGACCACTATTGGATTAAATGGTAAAAATATATTCTAATTTCTCTTTAAAAAAAATTCAAAAGATAATATAATCAAATAAATAAATTATATTAAAAAGATGTTTTGAATTAAAATACAACATTTTCACTATTCATTAAAAAAAATGAACTTTATCGGAAAAATACCAAAAATTTACACTATGTAAATTTTGATGTCTCGATTCTAAAGAAGAATTTTATTTTGTCAAATATAACACATAAAATTGTCAAAAAGTGGATTTAAAAGAGGTTATTCATCAAAAGGCGGTTAATCGACCTTTTAAAGTATATTAGAATGTTTACGCTTAAAATTGGATTCATTCGCATTTTTAATCCTCTAATAATTATTGTAAAAAGTAAAAATATTTGACAAACATATATAATAATTTTTTAGTTAGTTCTGTTCATTCCTGCCATTACAATGGCTAGGCGTTAACTACAACTTAAAATAATATTATTTTATTATTAGAGTGCAATGTAAGATTCCCAAGAAACTCGTTGTTGCGTATTGGGTACGCCATCGAGAATAACATCCCCTTTAAAGTTATATTAATATTTTATTCAAAAATATGGATAAATGTGAATATTTCATATTCTTTATTTACCTAGGGTGCTACACTAATATATGTAAAATGATAATAAGGATATGAAATGATATAAATACACCATGAGGGTTCTATGATTTATTTATATACCTAGAATATATTTTTGGTCTCATTGTGATTCAATTTAATCATTTAAATTACTCTCACACAACTATATCTATTCCATTAATATCATAATTTGATATTTTTACCAAATTATTTAGAGTATCCCCTGAATTTATTATTCAAATAAATCCTCTTATTTTTCCTTTTCTTGGGTATGCACTATCACTGAGGGTTTTAGAGATGGGTTATCAAAACCTTTAATGTGAGGGATTGGGTACTCACTATCATTGTGTGTGAGTGGGATATAGGATCACTTCCTCAAAAGTGAGGGGTAATATTTTCCTATCCTCCACTAATAAAATTCTACCATTAATTTGGGTTTAATTATACAAAACACTAGAAAAAATTGGTATTACATTTTTAGTGGGTTTTATTTCAAGTATAGATAAAAAATAAGTGTATTATTTTCTTGGTATAACCATTTTTTGTAATGGTTTAAACCAAAACATCCCAAAGATCATTATAGGAAATTTGTAAAGATCCAATATTTGACTTTTTAATCCTCTATATTAATTAATTATGCCTCATTTATTAAAATTATGTTTCCACTACTATTAACACTTATAATTTATTTTTTTCACTTATAATTGTTTTAATTCCATTTTATTTATTTATATATATATGTTTTGTAAATAAATTATCCACCCTCATGCCTTCTTTAATATAACCCATAATTGGTATTATATTGAACCATTAATTTAAAATGTAAATATGTTAATGTAATTATTATTCAAAAATATATTCTAGCAAAACTTAATAAAGTGGCCTAGAAGGGCACTCCATGTGTTGATATATAAACTTTGATATATCCAAATATGGTAATTTAAAAACTAGACTGTATTATTTTATTATAAGTATATGATATCGAGTTTAGTGAATATAAATGAATTCTTATACCACCACACATGAAAAATGAATAAAAATAGACCACAAATCATATATTGACATTTTTTGTTTGATAGAAAATCCAAGAATACTCTAAATTTAGTGTTAGATAAAAATTAATTTAAAAGATTTTCCTTATGTAAAATCACTCATAAAAGTTTGAAATTACTATAAATTAAAATTGATGGTAGAAATAAATTAAAGGATAAAAGGATTGATATATATTATCATTATTTATATTTAATTATTATTTATCCTAAGTATTATATAACTGAGATTTTTATTAGATTTATTGATATTTATAATTGAATGTAATCTCTTACTGATGATCATATCTTAGAGAAAGATGTGAATAAAACCATTTCAAGCATAATAAGATCTTGTAAACCCTATTTAATGATGATTCAGGAAGATAAGGATATCTCTAATATATCTATTGAAGATAAAATTTGATAACTCATGTCCAATTAGATTAAAAAAAGGAAATATATGAAGACAATAGAAAAGATAAAAGAGAAAATGAAGAACCATTCCTTCATGGAAATTGATGATAATTAATCAAGAGTGGTTTTAATATTTTAAACATGTCTATGAACCTATAAATGTTATTTAAAATAAATAAGTCTTATTATCATACTAAAAAGGATAATGAAAAAAGGTTAAACAAGGGTATGGTTAAATGATTCAATAAAAATGGCTCACATCAAGCCCGAGGATACAATATCCCAAAATCAGGAGAAAGAGAATATGAACTATAATAAGTAATTAGAAGTGTAAACTTAGAGTTCATGCGCTAAACTTATTTCATCATTTGGATTAGCTGATAAATCCTCCAAATTATTTATGGCCCATGATGAGGTAAGCCCATGTACTGCATATTACCCTCCATCATATTATTCTTTCTCCTCTAACAATATTGATTATAATGATCTCTAATATGATGGAGAATAATTAATGGAATTATTTTATAAAAAAACACAAAACAATATTATATTAATATGAAATATAATATTGCTGTGAGTGATAAAAATTGACTCCCTAAAATAATAGGTGTTATCAATGAAATTAATGGATCAACTAGAAAGTCAAAATTTCAAATAAAAAAATTGTGTACCTCTAAACAAATCATCTCTAGTTCACCAATGGTGTCAATATTTTTATATTATTTTTTAATTTAAATCATCATAAAAAATTTTATTATATACATGTTTATAATGAAAGATTCTATAAAAATATGAAGAATTCCATTTTTTAAGATATATCTCTCAATATAAATTTTAAAATTGTCATATGAAAATTGAGAAATTGATTTATAAATGAAATGGAAAAAATACATGATATTGTTGCATAAAACTGGTCTAAATATATTCAAATATACTTTCTAAATTATCTCATATTTATTATTGAAATTCATATCCTAGGATAATATGGGTTTTAAAATCTTTTCTAGAAAACATATTTGGACCTAAATTTTCCGAGATAATATCACTAGTTTCTTGAGTATTTTATTAGCAGCATATATAAAGGGAAATTTCTAAAGCACATCAATGTTTTTAAATAGAATATTTTTATCAAACATATTTTTTGAATTCATAATTTTGTAATATTTATATTATTTATATATTTTTATTAAATAAATATTTTCTTTTTAATTTAATGAAACCCTTTTCTATAAAATTGTATTTATTATGTGGTTGTATATCATATTCTATGTGGAATAATAATTTTAAGAAAAAAATTTCAAGAATAATATAAATTACTTTATAATTAAATTAGTAATTTTTAGAATTTAAATTTTTAATCATAAATTTTAAAACATATTTATCTAATTCATTGAATCTTCAAACCCCATCATATTATCCATTTGAATTTTTGAAATTCTATTTCAAATTATTTTGTATTTATTACTTAAAAGTGGTTTTGTTAAAAAAAGTGAAATCTATATTCATGAGATAAAATTTATTTTAATCTATTAGGGACTAAAAAATGGATTACATGTGATTCTCTTATCCTAGAAGGATTGAGTATTTTCTTTTCTTTGTGCTAAGTATTATAAAATTATATGCTTCCTCTTATATCATTATCATGTTAATATTCATATGATCATCTTATCAAAATCTGGATCTATATAAATTATGTGGTTTAACATAAATATTCATTGTTTCATATTTTTACTTCTATAAAAATATTGAGACCATTTGTTAAAATTTATCATTTTATTTATATCAGGAATTGATTAATATATTTATTTCTTATTCATGGGTTAGGTTTGTTTGATTTATCTTGAATTTAGTGACTACTAATTTATATAATTATCTATGCACCTTATAAATTAAAAATTATTAATCCTTTGAGTGGTTTATAATAATTTTTTAAATAAAAAATGATCCAAAAAGTGGAAAATATTTTCGTCAAAATAGTAACATAATCAATTATATATTTTACTCTATTTTGTATAAAATTTCATTTAATAAAACATGGGTGTGTAATTTTTTCATTCCGATGTTTTGTTTTAAATTTTTTAATATTTTTTTTTGTAAAAAATGTGTTTTAAAATATTATTTTATGGAGTTTTGTATTTTGGTTTTAATAATATAATTTAGAGGAGTGAAATACCCTCTTATATCAAAATTGATTCATATAGAGACACTCTATTTAGAATAAATATTAAGCATGTTTATATTTAATAGTTATATTGTTGAACTAAAACATTGTCATGAATTTATTTTAAATAATATTTAAATGAAGGAATTTGAATGTTAATGTTTAATGTTCTCAATTCATTAAATCCATTTTGAATTTTAAGAACTCTTGATGTAACATTATGGTTCAATAATGGTTATTTCTATTTAGTGTGATTTATTATTGGAAGTCATATTATTACTAATGTATAATCATTATTAATCTAAAACATACTAAAAAGAATTATGAAAATTATAATGTGGGGAATATTCTTAAATAAATGTTATGATTTATCTCAATAATTTTAAAAGATATGTTTTTTAAATTCAATGGGAGTGAGGGATTTAATATTAGTGGATGATTATTTTATTATATGTAAGAAATAAAAAATTTCCAAGTTATATTAATTTTTTCTATTAAATTAAAATTATATGTTTTTTAGACTTTTGATTAGCATGATTTTTTGTAACTTTTTGAAATTGATTTTTTTGATAATCAGAGATGGAGAGATGTTTTCAAATTCAATAATCAATGGAATCATTCTTGAATTAATTCATAAATGTCATTTATATTTACTTTTATGTTGTTAAATTTTTAAAAATTGTAATTCATTTTAGTTATGTTCATGATAAATTTATCATGCTTATATTTTTATTATATATTTATTAATTTATAGTGATCAAAAAAAAAGGAGGATAATGTCATATATAGAATTATTTATGTGTTCATAAGGATCGTCAATAACAAAAAAAATTTCTATATTTTCCATTTCAATTATTTTAATATTTATATTATATTTATTTTATCATTAAGGTACTAGAACAAAGAGTGGCCTCAACGGAATTGTGGAGTATATTTTAAAATCCCTCACCTAATCGGTCCTAGTGACTACCACGTGGGACCAATATATATAACTTGTTCTTTCCACATTACGCTATCTATTTGATGACAACCACTAGAAATATAGTGTGATATTGATAAAAAGCATATATCCGTTTGGGGGTTCCCCATGTGGATTAATTGGATCACTATGAATTTTATAATACCCACAACACCTATTTAATGATTATATGAATATAAGAGGCTATAAATAAACACCGATGGATTATTGGATGTATTTGGATATCTTAGGATCAATATAATTTGTTTTCATCATTCTCATGATCTATTTTAATCAAATTTCTTCCACTCTTCATTTCTTGGTTTTTTTCTATAGGTGGATTGATATTTTTCAAAAATGGTATTGGAATAAGTGATACTTTTATATTAACTTTTCATGAGTTATCACTACCATTTAGTGTGAGTGATATAGTTAATCACTGACTTTAATGTTTTTTATTTGGTTATCACCACCATTGAGTGGGAGGAGTATATGTGATCACTACGGTAAAAGTGTTGGATATTAGGTTATATCCACCAAAACAATTAGACTAGTATTGTATATTTGATTCTTGATACAAGTCACTAAATAGAAAGTGTCATACTTATTGTATCATGTTTCCACTCTATTACCACTAAAATAAAGGGTGTGTATTTATTTCTAAAATAATTTCAAAATTAGGTTTAAACCGAAAATTCTAAACTATCATACTGGAAGGATATGCAGGGATTTATTATGAGATTATTGAAGAACCACTTTATAAATATAATTTTCAAAATAATATATATGTATATTTAATCTATTTTTAGATTTTATTATTTTATTATCACATTATTTTTTAAAATCTATATAATTTAGTTATAAATTTTAAATAAATAATTAAATTAAAATTCATCCCCTCTTAAAATATTTACTTCTAAGAACACATTATTCATTAGAACCATGTAATAAAGAAGTTAAAATTAAATCAATATTGATCGTTACTGAATATAATATTTTAGAAATAATAAATACATCGAACTGAACCAGATGTTGGTTTTTGTCATAGTAATTACAATATAAATGATGTTATTTAAGAATTAATCGTTATAATTGGAATGTTCCCTTGAATAGAATTGTATCTAATAATAATGATATCAAAGCTGAATAAGAAGATCAATAATTTTAATGGACTGAAGAAGATATTCCTACATCTATTAAGGGAAATTAGACAAAGGCATTAATTGAAGCATTAGTGACTGAACATGACACACCTGAGAATAAATATATGGAATCAAATTTATTTTCCTAATATTATATGGATTCACTAAAGATAAGAATAAAATGTAATTTTTAAATTGAATGTATAAATTGAAACTACTAATCACATAGTTGTTTTAGAGGCTACTAAGGATGATAATTTGGATGTTAAATCTTCCCATTTGGAATTTTTTATAGATGATTCACTAAATTTTAATTATGATATTAATAAGTTAGTATATGTAAATAGACATGTTTTTTATGAATTCTAAAAATTATATTAGAGTAGTAGAAGATACTGATAATATAAATCAGTAATAAGATAACATTTAGAAAAAAGGAAAGACATGAAATTTTAACTTATAAAATGATGATGAATTTGTAAAAGTACCCATAATTCCATGATTAAAATTAGTATTAAATGAGAATATTTTAAAACCCAATACTGAAATATAAGACAAAACATTTAATTATAATATCACCCAGTTCAGCAATGATATATATAAAATAATTCAAAAATTTCCAGATGAAATTACTTATGTGAACAATGGTGTGAAAAAAGAAGGGGATTTATTGAAATAATAGTAGGAAAAATTAGTATAAAATTTTGATATAGAGGAATTTAAATCTAAAATGGTTTCTAATTTAGGTATAGATGAGCTAAGTCTATTTATGATAACTCCAGATAGACATTTGAATGGTTTGAAACCCATTAATAAATATATGGGAGAATAATGCACGAATGGTATTAGAGATAGAGTGTGAGATCAAGTAGATTTAATGCAAGAGAATCAACCAGTTAAGATTATTAGTCTATATTATATTATAGGTGAGTTTTATTGAGTTAAATAACAAATATTTTTATTCATTTATTCACATGATTTGGATATATTGAATGAAATAATGAAATCATTGTTGAATAATACTATTATATTTTATTTGTTTCAATAATTTAGTGGAGATTAAATTACTAAATCCAAGAAAGTAATAATGAAGGAACATAATTTTGATATTCACCTATATATAATGTGAATTAAATGAAAATTTATAATGTATATATATCTATCTAAAAACTAAAGTGATTATGTTACTAAATATATATATTTGGTAATATTTTTCCTTGGTGAATTTGAGTCAAAACAAGATTTCAACGTATAATTATTTTGTAAAACTATTGATGAATCTTAGGCTTCATGAAACAAACTGAAAGACTACCTATGAGCATTGAGTGAAATTTTTAAAAATTAAAATGGTTAAAAAGACATTATTTTTTATAGAAATGATGATCTATATTATTTAATATATGAATTAAAATTTTAACATAGTGATGAGACTGATTCCAAATCCTATTCATCTAGGAAGGAAAATATTAATCGGCATGAGTTATTGGATTAATAGTACCCAGCTCTATATATATCAGATAACCTTCTGAATAATGATTTTATTTCAATGATTCATTTAGATAAGTATAAAAATAACTTCAAATATGTCGACAATTCAAATAATTTGATAGTTAAACACATGGATTAAATGAGAAAATGTGCTCTATTTTATTCAGACTATTATTTATTAACCTAAGATACATTTAAATGAATTATTAGAAAAAAAAATTGAATAGTATAGGAATGTAGTAATGATTTTTTTTTATTATATTGTATTTTTCATAGAATGTATTATTGAAATGAAAAAAATAATATGACTAATTTTTATGTTCATGCTATTATGAATTTCAAGAATACAACAATGATGAAATAACTCCATGATTGGAAATCACTGGGAAATATATATAATTGATAAAAAAATATAAAATTTTTAGTGAATTACATTCTATCAAGTCTCATTATTTAATATTTGAGTTTGAAAATATTTTTGGACAACACAATTAATTTCTATAAATATCCATGGATAATCCTTCATTTTTGAAGATTGTAGATATGGAAACAACAAATAATCCTCTCTAAAATTTTTATTATCTTCTATTAATGACTCCAATATCCCTTAAAATTACATAAATTTATACTCCAATATCTGAACTCACCAATGTATGGTTTGAGGAGGGTATGTATACTCCTTAGAAAATTATGTAAGGATCTCAAAGTCATGATCAATATATAAAAATTGGGAGATATTCAAAATATTACCCCAATTGTATTAGAGTTTTTTATGATCTTTTTATTTATTCCTCTAGAACCATATCCTTTCACAAGGATAATAAAATACTTTTTCCATAGCTTGACTCCTCAAAATACTGATAATATATAATCTGATTCTATCTATAGAGATCAATAATACAATTTATTCCAATTTTACCTTTTCCATGTGAATATTTATATTTTTTATTGTGAATTATTACATTATAATTGAATAATAGAAATAAATGATGAAATGTTTTCTTTTCACCAAATTTTACTTCTTACGATGTGAAAAAGACAATATAGAATTCTTTTTGTCTACATTTTTTATATAATAATGAGTTTAAAAATATAATATGACTCATTTAACAAATTTTTTTTACTTACATGGTATGTTTTTATGTTGGTATGATTTATATTATTTATTATAAAAAATTTAATGGGTTTTTAAATCATCAAAATTGTGGAAGAATTTAGAAAATTTGTATTTTTCTAACAAAAATTTGAGAATCCTAAGTTTTTATTCTCAAAAACTAATTTTGTATTTTTATTGAGGAGTGTATTCAAGTATGAAAAGAGGTCTATTTATGTGTTTCAACAAAAATTTATGTGTTCAGCTTACAATGTTTTAATTTTAATGATGTTTTCCAAATATTAAATATTGCTTATATATAAGTGTCTCTTATCAGATGTTAACGTAATATATTTTAGGGAAAATGATATTGCTACTTATGTTTCAAGGAAGAAGCTATTATTATATAGAAAAATAAGGTTAGAATAATAATAATTGTTTAAATATTTTATATTTTCTGAATGATTCTAAAATAATATTTTACAGTATAGGATTTCCCTACATCAAAATAGGTCAATAGTTAAATCAAAATTTTAGTAGAAGGAATTAACCAAGATCAGTTTATTTTTTTAAATAATTATTTAATATTAAAAACATATATAAAGTTATTTTTTAGAAGAAATATATTTAGAATTATAGCCTTTTTTAATTCAAGTAATTAATAAATAAATTTATATGGAAATTGAATTACAACATAGAGTAATTGAGATCAGGAATATAAAAAGGTCTTATAAATAATATTTAACACCATTACCTTTTAAATATTGGATTTTTATATGTTTTATATTTCTTATACTATTTTGAAAAAAGAATTCTAATGGAAGGGGTAATACATGGTGTAATGTCTTGAACCTAGAAGCCACTAAACCACTGCCTCATGTCGGCTCTCCATATTACCACAAGAGTGCCTCCATGTATTATTGAGGTTTTAGACAAGAAGAGAGGGTCTAATGTATCAAGTGGGAAGAGTATACCCTTTTTATAATAGTAAGCGACAACAGATAACATATGAAATTGAGTAAATAAAAATCAGTGTATTAGAATCATTAATTACCTAACATATCCCAAACAGTGTACAAATTATAACCATCAATATATTTTACATGTCTTGATAAAATTCAAAAAATTAATGAAAAATAAAATAAATAGAAAAAACTAAATTTCCTAAATGGGTCCCAACTCCAAGTCTATATCCTCATCCATTTATGTCATAAGGAAAACTAAACCCCAAACATTGGGTCTTTTCACTTGTCCAGACCATCAACCATTAAATCTTCTCAGGTACCTAATGATGACCTAAGAAGGGTGTGAGAAAACATAGTAGTTCACCACTAACATTATCTAAAATATATTCAGCCTAAACAAATAGTGCATGTAGGTATCAAAATAAATGAAAAAGAAATCTAAAATAGACTTGGGTACTATTAGGTATAAATAGTTACATAGTTACCTTCCATTATTATTTCCATTTTTATTACTTATACTATCTTTATTACTTAATTCATTTATGTTAAATGTTATATGGATTTTCCATTTACACTATTTTCACATCAGCCCAAGACAGTCAATTTTCATGTATAAGTAGAATAAATAATGTTCCATATATCCCTAGAGACAATATTTTATAATGAAATACATTATAAATCCCTTGGAACCTTAATATATGTAGTTTCATCAAATACATACATTATAGTTATTGAGCCTTAGTACCCTTCTCTAACCCATGCATTATATAGTGGGGTTTAAATCCTATGTATAACCCATCCAATAGGTGTAGATCCTCAAGTCCAATAAACCACAATAACCAAGCCATATGTACATGATTAATTTTTCATTTACCACATAGACCATATAACATACCAATCCTAATAAATAGATAATAACAATCCAATTTAACATTTCATTTAACACATAAATCACCCATATGCCTTAAACTACTAACAACATAACATTTAATTAGCCTAGACCAATTATCCCATTCACTATTTTCTTTCAATATCCAGTTATGACAATACATTGCTACTCATAGAAAATTTGAAACACATATAAATTCACAAGAATTTATCCCTTAAACATGACCATCATTTCATATAAATTAACTCTATTTTGCATCCAAGTAAATTTCATAAATCACTTAGAACAATTTCATTTATTACAATTAAATCAACCCATGTTAAGAAAAATAATCCCTTACTCGATTACCATCATTTTGAAAAAACTATTCATTTCCATTTTTAATTCAGTCCAATGTAACCATATATTCTTCATGGTTATTCCTTAACAAAGATTATTTCCATGATTTTCAAAACTATTTTATATATTTGGAATCAATAGTGAACTACACGGGTGGCCCTAAATTTGTCTTTTCATCCTCAACGTACCCAATGGGGTACATGATGTGTTGAAATCACCATTTAGAAATCCTTTTTTACCAAATATTACATTGTAAATTAAACTAAAATTAAGTTGAAAGAAAACACAAAACTATGGATTCTAAAATAATCCTAAATAATATGGGATATAACTTATATACCACCCACCTCTAATACAAATATGAATACACCCTCAACCTTATCTATATAACTAGATTCAGGAACCCCTAGAATCCCCAACCTATGATCAAATAGAAAAATAGGGATTTAGGGCATCAGATGAAAAAGAATGAATCTACTATCCCTCATCTGAAAAAGAGATGTATGAAGATGATTCAACTCCCCAGAAACTTTGATTTTCAACTAATAGATCTCTAAATTTTGTTATAATTGAAGGAGAATGATCCCTTGGAATATTTTGAGGGTTTGGTTCATCACTATTTTCTGAGAGGAGAAGAAATGATGAAGATTTAATGTAGAGAAATTATCATCCCAAGGGGTATGTTTTTTAGTTTTTCAACTTTTAATGGGGTGAATGGTTTCGCTTCACTATTCTCCCACTGTGCGCCAACTTCTCCCCAAGAAGGTTTTAGCTATACAGTTACATGGGGAGGACATCACAGTTTTACAAACATTGAACCGACCATTTAGGAAGCCATAGTCCAAGGTTGTATGGTTTGTATTTTCCCCATTCATAGTTTTCAAAACCCATTCCCAAACCATGAAATATAAACATATTATGTTTCTATTTTATTTCATGTATTGAACCCCGAGAACACCCCAACCTCCTCACACACCTAGTAATATTTTATTTTTCCAAATTCAACTCATTAAATGAAAATTTTTAAATAATACATACCTTCACAATTTTTGGGATCTTACCACCTACCCACATTATAAGTATTTTTCCATTTTCTATCCCCGGATGTGTTTTTCAGAATGATCCACAATTCAAACAAGATGATCTTAAATAGACACATCAGGGTCAAGCTCAAAATCCTTAACATAGATCATGTGATGAGGGATAGTGAGAAAATATTGTTGCTTCAACACATGAAAAACATAAAGTATACCACTATAATGATATGAAAGAGATAATCTATATGCTACTGGTCCAATCCTCTCTACAATATAAAATAGTTCCATGTATCTGGGAACTAACATTTACTACTTCAAAATCCAACAGTGCCCCTACTTTGGAGACACCTGATGAAACACACAATAACTCACCTTAAACATAATAGGAATATGTTATAGATTGTCAAATGACTTATATATACTATGATTCATTTTCATATGCTTCTGAATGAACATAATCTTTTCTGACATCTCCCACATGAGACTCATCCCCAACAACTCCAATTCGCCAGTCTATAACAAAAAAGAGATATTTATGTGGTCTACCCTAGAGACCTCAAATGATACCATCTGAATTTTTCCTTGGTAACTATTTCTTGTAAACAAACTAAAAAAATTAACAAGATCTTTTCAAATAATCAATCAAAATGTAGGGAACAATTCCTTAACACGTCCTCAAATATTTTAATGGTATGCTATGACTTATCGTCAGTCTGTGAGTGAAAGGATGCACTCAAAAACACATGTTTACCATGATCCATTTTCAATTCCTCTTAAAAGTATGATGTAAAAAAGAATACCACGATCTAAAATAATCATTCAGGGAACTCCATGAAACCAGGATATTTCAGGAACATACAACCCACCCAACCAATCCACAAGGTAATTCTATCTATTCTTCATGAAATAAGCCTTCATGGCCAACTAATCAACATCAACCGAGATCAAAACACTATTATGAGCCTTCCTCATATGGACTATTATTAAATACTTCATCTTATCATTCCATTTCCATTCTAGAATATATAATTTCTGCATCAAAATAGTTGACCACTGACTGTTCTCTTTCACCTGTTAATATGTAATACATCGTGCCATAAAAACAGTAACCTCCTTCTCCATCCCTTGCCACAAATACTGACTAAAAAGATCATACTACATTTTGTTCAAGATAAGATATAGTTCCCTATTTTATTTTTGAAATACTTACTTCAAATCTTCCCATATACCTGGTAGCACAACAATATAACCATGAAAAAAAAAGATTCATCACTAACAGTTCATCTAGATGGGTGATCCCCACCATTAAGACTTTCATTTGAAGCCAACCAATTTAAATACTCCTTATTTTCCCCTAGTATGGCTCAGAAGTGAGGAGTCAACTACCAAATTTGAAATGAACCCCTTCCCTTGGTCGTCTTAATCATCCAATTTCATCTTAGAAAAAATGAAATTATCTTCCACGTGGAGATTGATTCCCGAATAGAATGATTCTGATTCATTCAGTACAAATCACCAGTGACACTGATTCCCTATCATGATGTGTAAACCTAGTCAAAAACAAAAGAATTCATGTATTCATCCCATATTCACTATCGAAGATTCAATTCACATGGGGTGAATATTTTCTTAAGACAATTATGATCAGTATACAATATAATCCATCCTACCAAATATTAATGATGACATTATATCATGGCATAAACCACCTTAGAAAATTCCAGATCTTGAATCATGTAATTATTTTCATGAGGTCATAATTTTCTTGTAACATACATAACAACTCGACTATCCTACATCAATACAGCCCCAAGACCAGCACCAAAACTATCCCAAAACAAGGTATAATATTTAAATAACTCATGTAATATTTGAATTTTTGTGGTGGTAAATCACACATTTAACTCTTGGAAAGCATTTTCACATGCCTTATAACTTTAAAAATCGATTCCCTTCATGGTCAAGCTCAAAAGTTATGCATAAAAATTTGAAAAATATTTAATAAACCATCAATAGTAGCCGACCAATCATAGAAAACATCGGATATATGAAACATTCTTGTTCTTCTCCCCAGATACCATGGGCTACAAATTCTCTATATCTACAGACACACCATCCTTTGAGAACATTTTCCCCAAAAAATCACCTTACTAATTTATAAATTACACTTACATAGCTTAGCATATAAACTATGATATCATTGTGTACAAAAGATGATTTAAATATGTTTTGCATGATCCTCATGGGTTTTAGATCACACTATGATTTCATCCTAAAATACATCTATGAATATGTCAATTTAAGGTTGAAAAATTATTTTCATTAGGTCCATAAGTACTATTGGTGCATTGTTCAATCTAAACCACATGATTAAAAACTCATACAAACCATATATGCTCTTAAAGGTATTATATGGTATATTAAAAGTTATCACTCTTAGATGGTGATATCCCAATCTTAGAAATTTTATTAAAATCCCTAAATCACCTACCATCTGTTTAAAAAGATAATTTATATGAGGAATTGGGTATCCGTTATTATCTATTATCTAATTCAGCTTCCTATAATCAATTCACAACTACAGAGATCTGTAAGATTTCATGGAAAACCACATAGGATATTCCTAAGGTTATATAATATTTCAAATAAAAACTTTATTCTCCAATTCCATCAACTATGTCTTAAGATCGTATAGTTTTGATGGTGACCATATATATGGAAGAATGGAAACTAGTTCTTCCCCTAATAGACACTACATTGTGTAGTAAGCATCCCTCTTAGGTGGAATCCCGGATAAATCATTGAGAAATACATCCAAAAACTGATCTACCATTAGTGGAATCATGGACTTCTTTACTCCACCATCATGAAGCCTAAAGCAAGCCACCTGGTCTATGATTTCACCCAACATCTAACAAACTATCACTTTATGGCTCATCCGAACTGCCCATTCACCAAGATGGATGTACCTTTATCCTCAAGATATATTAATGTTACCCTTTTTAGGGTAAAAATTAATTTTGACTTGGTACAGTGTTACACATTACAACCCAAAAAACAGAACAAGACATGAAATATCAAAAAAAAGTCACAGGAAATGGAACCCCCCAACCTCAAGTGGACCCCCAATACATTAATTGATATTCTTTTCTCACACCCCTAGGGGTGTATGAATCTATATTACCCCATAGATACATTTCCCCACTAGATAGAGCATAACAACAAACTATGTAGAAATGAAATAATGCAAGGTGACTATCTGAAATAAATCACTATAAAGGATAGAGGCTAAAATAATCATTCCATGAATAGTTGATGGCCCAGCCATTCCACCTCTAGGTGTTGGCTAACCTATATGATGCTTTCCTACCCCTCTACCATGGTCCCTAATCTGATTCCCTACTTATGAACTACTCTACCGGTATGGAGGCCCTCACTCTTGAGTACTACATCCACCGCCTCTACAGGTATGACTATTCTAACCCCAACCAGCTTCCTAGTAAGGGGTAACTAATTTCTATCCTAAAATCATAATTAGCCATGACACTCCATTTATGACCAGGTATTGAGGGTTCATACAAAACTTTTTCACATTACCCATCATGTCTCACTCTTAGAACTCAACTGGTGGTTAGGGGAACTAACCATTCATATTCCTCGATCTAGCACACCGAGAAAAAAAACACCCGGTTACCCCTATGAGAGTTTGGTCCTCTCTTTGGATCACTCCATTCATTTTTCCATGAAATATATTTCCAAAATGACCCTTCCTGCCCTCAGATCCCAAACCACTAGTTTGTACCAATGGAACCACAAACCCACTACATGTTTCATCATTCATGTTACCTTCTAAAATAAGGGCATGATCCCTCACTTTATAAAATCACATTAAATAAAAGAAGATCACATGATACTTGATCTAATGTATATGCAATTTTTTTAAACATCTCAGTTGTGAGAACTCATCTTCTCTCTATACCATAATAAAGCATTGAAATTATGTGAGAAATCCTTCCTAATACCTCACTAACATCATTTACTTAGTCCAACTCATATACTCTACAAACCACTCCTATCACAATGTCATTGGATAAATGTATTTCAGAAAGTTCCCCTTGAAATCCTTTAATGGAATAACTTCATGCTACTAAGTCTAGAAAAAAATTCCCACCATATGTTTGCTTGTCCCAACAACATGTTGATTTCATAATTGAATCAGTTCTCTGTAGGAGCCTCCATGTGATCCATAATTGTCAGGATAGACTCTATCGAAAAGTCATCATCTCTAATTCCACCATCTCCACCAAATATTAGAGGGTGTTGCAAATGAAAATCTGTGGCCATATCAAACATACTCATTACAATCCTCTATTTAAATTATTCCATAATCTGAAAAAATGATTCATGTTCAAATGTAACATATCCCCTACATAATTTCCCTGAACAACCATAATTTCTTTCCCCACATCCTGAGGGGCATTGTTAGTGACGTTCTCTTTTCTAACAATCAGCACGTGTCAATGTGGTGGCATCTCCCTACAATTATATAAAAAAGTCTTAGATCATATATCATAACTCATCAACAACATATATGAAGGAAAACTCTCTATAAACAAAAAATAACCCATTAAGCATACACAATCCCAAAGGACTTCATCACTTCTAGAAAACTACCCACAACAAACCCTACCACATTAAATAGATAAATTGATGTAAACAGACATACATAGACATAAGTCTTTTAGTAGGAACCTTTCTATAAATGTTCCCTCATTCGCAATAAATAAATTTCATATTAAACACATTTCTAATTTCAAATCTTTCCCTAACAAATATGTTATCTCATTTTCATCCTTTCATTATGCATAATTTTCTATCCATTCATTTGAATTTTTTATTTTACTAATTGTCATCATCTTTATTTGAAATTATTTTCACTAAGTATTCAGGATGATAAAATGAATCTTGTCATGCATGTCCCAAACACCCAAACATTGTGTGTTTATTTTGATTCATGACAATTATAGCCCTATGTACCATGAATTATGAATGAGTACACAACCCTGTGCCATTCTCGCCACAATCAAAATATCATAAAAAAGTCACATCACACAACAAGAGAATCACCCAATTATGAAATGTCATTCAACCATAACAACACACATCAGGAACAATAATTATAAATCTGTATACTTGGGATTTTTTCATACATGGGTTAGCTACTTCCTAGAATGAGGTCGTTAACAGGGGCCAACATGTCTGAATTTCCCATCTACCATATGAAATAAATTTACGTAAGAAATGAAGTTATCAGATAACACATTATGACAACCCCAACCTTGAAAACACTAAACCAGTACCCCGAGTCGAGTCGATGCATGGCCTTCATCGCACCTCCTACTACTCCAAATGTTTTTCGACTATAGGCGAGGGTCTAATGTATCAAGTGGGCAGACTATACCCTATTTATCTAAGTAATCCAAAATATATAACATATGAAATAATATAAATAAGAAAAAATATATCAGAAAAATGAATTAAAAAATATATCCCAAGTAGGGTACAAAACATAACAAACAATAAATATATTATGTCCTACTAATAGTTTCAAAATTGAAGAAAACTAAAATAAATTGAAATTGTTCAATCCCAAAAAGGGTCTTGACTCCATGACCAGATCCTCATCAATACACATCATAATAACAAATCACCTGCCTAGTATATGACATTTTGCTTTTTCCAAACCTAAAACCATGAAATCTTCTCGAGAACCCAATAGTATCCTGAAAAGGGTATGAGTAAAACTCAGTTGGCCACCACAAATGGTTTCTACTAACTATCTAGTTTAAACATATAGTACAAGAAAATATGAAATAAATGATAATGTAAACCAAAAGACACTTATGTTCTATTAGGTAAGAATAGTTACTCAGTTCGGTTCCTTTATTATTTACATTTTTGACACTTATACCATCTTTATTAGTCAATTAATTTTTTCGAACTTGCAATTAGGGCATGGATATTACCATATTTATATATTTTCCTAATCCAGTCAATTATCTTGTATAAGGTAATTACTCATGTTTTTATCTCCTTAGTGTCAATATTTCATAATAAAATAAAGAACACTTACTGTGGTACCTTAATATTAGTAATTTCAAAATATGCATTTGTTAGATGGATAGATCCTGAGTCCCCTACCCTAAATCATGTATTAATGGGTGGGTGTAAGAGCTTATTATTAACCAACATATGGGTTTATATCCTCCGTCTAATACCCACAAAAAACATGCCCTATGAACATTCTTATTCCATAATTAACCACATATACCATATCACAAAACAAAAATAATCCATAACACCAAAAAATAACTTTTTATATTTCATTTAAAACATAAATCACCATTACTCATTATCCCATTAACACAATTTCTGTTTACTTCACCTAGTCTATTTAACATATTCCCATTTTTATTTCATTGTCCATGTATGATATTCCATTACAATGTTAACACGTTAAAAAAAATTATCAATTCACAAGAATTTAATCATTAGACATGGTAATGATTTCATATTCATTAATCCTATTATGAAATCAATTACACATCATAAATCACCATGGCCAATTTCCATTATTACAAAAACTCGATTCAGGTTAGGATAAAAAATCTCTTATACCATTACCAGAATATGAAATCAACTATTAATTTTTCCTTTTTAATTCAATCCAATGTGACAAATTATTAATAATGGGTTCTACCTTACCAAAAATCATTTTTGGTCACAACATTACAATTTTCATTGTTCAAAATCATTGTGTCACCCTATGGGTGGCCCTAAATTGGTATAGTCAACCACAATGAACCCCATGAGGTTTTTGAGGCATTCAAATCCCCATTTAGACTTCCAATTTACCAAATTATACTATGTACATTAGAAGGGTAACAAGAGGGGAAAAAAACAACCATGTGATCCCAAATCAATATATAAAATATTGGATATAACATGTAGACTACCTACGTCAAATACAATGGTGAATGTACGATTGGATTTACCCATATATCCAGAATTAAGTACCCCACGAATCCCAATCATAAGATCTACCATACAAATAAGGTTTTTGGGATTTGTAAGAAGAATAAAAAATATGCAAACCCTAAAATAGAAAATAGAATCAACAGTAATATTAAACTCACTCGATGATTTTATTGTCGACCAACGACATTCCAAATGGCCTAGAGTGGAAGGAGAATGATAACTTGGATGCCTAGGAGGTTCTTATTCATCAGCAAGGTTACGTGGATAATAAATGGAGACGACATCAAGAGAATAAAAAATATTGAGTGGATTTTTGGTAATTTTCACCTATTTAATGGGTCGTGTGGTTTGGTTTCACAGTTTGGATGAATGGTTTTCCAAATTGTATGAAAACCACACATAATGTTTTTCCAAAGAATTAAAAAATCACAATATTAACTATGTAGGACTTAATGGTTTTACAAACCATGAACCAACCATGTGAGAAGCCTCTATCTATGGTTTTATAGTTTGGAATTCTACAAAACATGGCTTTACTAACTATTCGCAAACCATGATATATTCATAGAATGGCCTAGATTTCCTATTATTTTGTGTTTTAAGCCATGGGAACACCCCTGAAACTCATCACACACCGATTAAACATATATTTATGAAAATTAAGTACTTAAACCCATAATTTAATGAACTAAATACTTTCACAATGTCTGGTATTTTACACAAGGGATGAATGTTTACTACTATTGTGTGCCGCATTGAAGGTAATAATATGACTGATGACCCTTAAGAGATAAACCATAAAAACATAGATGATTCTCATGAGAACATTCAACTTTTATGATTTCTAAATTTTGATAAAACTATGTGTTTTTTCTATTATTAAATTTACTAAATTTTATTCACTATATAAAGTGCACAACTTTTTTTCTATGTGGGGTATTGAGAACATGAATATGTGTAATTACTCTGACATGATAACCTGAATGACTCTAGTTTGCGTCAACAAAAAACTGTAGGTTCACTTTATATTTTATAAATATTGGTGTGAACATATGTGGTTAGAAAAAAAAGTGATAGATAGTTCCCCTCAACAAAGTTAAAGAAAAGTTATAAAATTGAAAATGCAATTTAATAATATATTATGGCATTACTAGGAATATGGACCCAAAATGCATGGGCTCTACTATAGGTACATTTTTATTAATATGTATATGAAATAATTGAAGGAATGACTATATGAACATGATTAGATACTAAAAACTAGTCTAATGAGTCCACGAAAATATACAAAATTAGTTAAATAAAATAAAAATGGTTTAAACAGAATATTTATAAGCCAAACATGGACATGTTATCTAAAAATGAGTGACTCTCATATGAATATATTCAAGGAGAATCCTCTTCAAATCACCAATGTATACATTATGTATTTCATCCATACAGTGATTAAAAGTGGCTCTTTTGCCTAGAAATATATATGTTTCATGATTCCCTACTTCGATGAATTTCACCATTTGGATCTTGAAAAATAAGGTATATACCCATCCCATAGGTTCATGTGTAGTGTGTTAGTGTGGTATCATATTAATACGTCTCCCCCAAAACCTTATATATACATAATAATCGAAGCACGCTGCTGGAAAAAATATAGGTAATGTACATAAAAGAAGAAAAACAATACAAGTGAATGATCATTCTTAACATATTATAAATCATATAATTTATCACTATATTGAATAGTAACATTTGAAGGGAGGATACTTAACCTGAAATACCTACATTATGAAATACCAATATCATTATGAGGACAAAGGTATGGGAATTTTGAAACACATCCAATATAGGTACAATATAATAAGAGTCGTGATATTATCCCATCCAGTTAGAAATGAACTGTCTATAAAAATTATGGCACTTATTATATCTTGTGGAAAGGGTAAAGTGGTATACATATTTAGGTATCCTCTAAGCTAATTCTATCGATGTTCTCCCAACTTGAATTATATACATAAAACAATTACATATACCATAGAAACATACATTATTTTATATATTATAGTAATCATATAACATATATATATACATAATTAATAACTAAAAGGGTTATATGAATACATTTTATTTTAATCATATATTACACATGAAAAGATAATAAACTATGTGTCCATAGTTATATAAAAATATTTTCAATAAGACCCTCCGTTAATTACATTAGAATAAAATTATAAACCTTGTATTAGAAATATTTAAACTACTAATGAATTCATTATACAAGTATAGATACATTGTAAAATAAGGAATCATTAATTCAATAAGAATATATAAATTATGTGTTTTATTATATTCAAACCATTATACTTTTGTTTTGTTTTATTGTGCCTATACTGATTCAAACCTATACTTGTCGGTGTATGAGAGGTAATAGGGGCATTCCTAATGAAAAAATTGCTTCTAGATAGTTCATTAGAATTCATTTTATCAATCCTATGCATAAAGTGTTCATCTAAAGATGATTTTTACCTTTGGAACATCTACTGGAAATAGTGTAAGGTAAATATCAAACACAAGACCATATGTTTAATAAAAATATAGTTATTCTATGCCACTAAAAATTGTGTCCAAAAATTAAACTGGTAGATTTAGAAAATTATAGAAGCCCTAGGATATAAGTATATTTAGATACATCTTATTCTGTTGAAATAATATAAGAAGGGAATATATTAAGTGATGATAAATCCTTTCAAAAATAAAACCATTTCTCAATAACCAAATTGAACCACACAAATCAATGTTTATTGGTATATTATCTTAGGAAGCCTAAGTAATAATAGTTATCCCAATATATGTATAAAAATTGTTGAATGGGAGAGGATATCTGATCCCATGTTAATTAGGTGTCAAATTTAAGGAAAAATTACTAAAATGCACTTTTCAAAAGTTATTTAACCCACCTTCCTACCAAGTACAAACAAAAAAGGACAGGTATCCAATCTATATCCAATGGGTATGTGTTGGTCCCTAGACCCAAGGGGTCTCCCCTTCATATTCTCCCATTTCAATATTCTCCTTTTACCTCCTACACCCACTTCAACTAAAAAGAAACCCAATAAAAATTCACTAAATATAATGGGGTTTACCTAATTAGAGTGGTTATACAATTTTCAAACTCCACCCCATTATGTTTATAATCCCAATGAAAACTTCACCATCTGCCAAAGAGAATAGTTCGGGCCAATATAACTAAATCTTTGTTTCCTAATCCCAAGACTCATCTAAGAACTTTTCATGTTTCTATCTAACCTAAAAATAGGCATCATGTTTCCGGCTAAAACATTCAGACATTGATCAATGATTCATATGTGATTATCCATATTTTATGATCCAATATAGAACTCAACATAATCCTACTCGATTATAAATGATTGATTGGTAATGTAATTCTTCAGTTGAGAAACAAATAAGGTGTTATTTCAGAAACCAAATATCAAAGGTAAGGATATTACATAAATAAAATAACAAACATTGAAATGAATTTTGTATAATATAACATATAATGGGGTCAAATTTACCCACATACCTATCTTTTTCTGACCGATCCTCAGTGCAATATAAATAAAAACATGGTCATATTCCCTAAAATATCAACATTAATATATAATTGTTGGTGTTATATATTTTCTGGATATAAATTGTTTTGAGAGGGTTCTGAGTTATAATGAAAAATTCTTAAATCTCTTGAAAAAATAAATATACGTATTATTTAAGACTCCCAAATATCATTTCAATAGATATGATTGTTAATTATCTTTAATTAAATGGATAATTCCTTTCAAAAAAATATATATTATCAGTTACTTCTTGGTGTTAGAATTCCACCAAGGAATAAAAATCATTCCACTGTCCACCAAAAAAATTAGGGATCAAAGAATATATTATAATAGTAATATAATTTACATGGGATGGCCATAAATATTGGTATGAAATGAATTATTCAATTTAAAATTAGGCATAATATTTTCATTAACACCCCTTCAGATATTGAGATATAAAATTCACATACATCTTAGAGATAATGTTAATTTGTATACCATTAAAAATCAATTTCTTTTCTGATTATATATTTCTATGTTTGTTAATAATTTATTCATTATTAATAGGTAATTAATGGATTTTATTGATCATATGAATAATTATAACCTAATCGATGGCATTCTGTTTAGATAACCTCGGCTAGGTAGTCATGTAGTCCACCATGAAATCATCCAATTTTCAAACAATAGTTGGATTTGAAAATAGATTAAATTCATGGTTTTAATTTTATTATATTACACATTTCATAGTAATAAATTACGAAGAAAATATCAAAAATAATTATTTAAATTGGGCCACCAAATCTATTAACGAACATCCAAATATATCTTTATGAACCCTAGGAGTACAACCATCGTAACTTAATTGAATTATTTCAACAACACCTATTTCATTTTTTAGGGAACTATAATAATCCCCTTTATTGATGAGATGGAATGATAATATTGAGGCAAACCATAAAGGACATCCCCACTATGCAGCCTCTCTCAAATAATGGTTGTATCAGGATAAAAAATACAAGAGTCCCTGACTTACACAAGATAGAAATTTAAAGATTGATAGTAAAGATATAAAAACATTTTATCTTCAACTACATCTTGATAAAGATTTCATATAAGTAATATCAATATCCCTTAATCTTAGCTTCATATAACTTTTAAGGATGGACCTTCCTATTGAATGAATTTGTAATAACATTTATATTACCATGTTCACACTGAATATAAAAATCAAATTACTTTAGATGTTATCCCTATTATAATTATATGATATTCAAATCACATTAGAAGAAACTACAATAAAATATCTTGTATGATATAAACCCCATAATGAACTATATAAATAAATAATAACTCAAGAGCATTGGTCCATAAGTAATAGATTGAAATTATTAGTTATGGTTTGTATAATTTCATTCATATTGATTTCATTTAATTGATTGATATGATACCACTAGGTGATTCCTAATTAAAACACAACCAAGAAAATTAATAGATGAATTATAATACACTTTAAACCCAAAAACCTCTATGATTTATGGTATGAATAGGTGATATAGTCAATCTATTATCTTATTCATAAATCAATTCATCACACGGTCATGACCATAAGGATTTAACTCTTTCATCTTTTAGTGATGTCATTGGATATAATATAGTATAATTATATTTAATGAAGAATAAAATATTATAAATTATTTAGGAATCTTCAGATCTTTAATATAGTAGTGGGAACAGTCAAATATATGACATATTCCAAGATTTTTGATTCCATAAAATTACCATATTAAGAAATAATATACCCAAGGAATATAAATACCCTAAATATTACAAGTTTTTAATAATTATAACATATAACTAATCATTTAGTATACTCTATAATATTGTTTATAAGTTTCATGCATGTTTACCATAGATTAATAATATTCCATATTGTTATCCAAAAATTACATAATGACTGAATATATGATGTTATAAAATATCTCACTCGTCATGTCCATGAATAATTTTAGTTCTATAGTTAAAAAATGAATAAATAGATATTCCTAATTAATTTACCCATTTCAGAAATGTTTTTTCATAAAATAATTTTTCTTAACATGAATGTAAAGATAAATTGATCATTGAACAATTTTTTGAAACCAATGTTATATAAAAAAGGTAATCAAATAGACTATCGATTCATGGAATGAAAAAAATTATTAAATAATTTAAAATGGGTTCATCTTCTGATATTCCACATTGAGGAATAAACATTGATATAATTTATTAACAAAAATGATTTTGGAATGTCTTATGTAATTGGTCATAGGGATATATATTTTTACCTCATGATCCTCCTATGATGTTTTATATTCCATAAATAATATTGTATCCAAACAACATGTACCGATAAAAATAGGTTCAGAAACACATTGAATACAAATATAAAACTCTGTTTAAAAAATATTGATGAAGATATTAAAAGTATTCTTAGAAAACCTTCGGATAAAGATCCATTGCAAAAAGAAATACACACTTCCTTTTAGCTTCCACAACATTAAGAATAAGGCTTCATATTTTGGTAGTCATCCATTAGGAATATTTTTAACTAGGTCTTCATTGAATTTATTCTAGTCCCAAATCAAGTAGAAGTGTATATTTGAAAATTTATAGAAATGATAAAAACACAATTTTAAGGTTAAAAAATGCATTCTTGGAACTAGGATCACTTGTCCATTTTAAAAGATAAATATATGTGGTTTATATTGAGAACAATAAGGTCATAAAAATTCATGAAAAATAATATATTAAAATAATAGAATAAATGTTATTTCATCCTCTTTATCCACATCCCTAAACCCCTTTCAATAATCATATAGTCTGGTGGAATCTCTTTTATCAAACCATAGATGGTAAAAAATTGATTTGAAATTTGAAATTGAAATTTAACTATAATAATTTTACAAAAATTAAGATATGGAACATAAAAAAATTGTACAATATATATTTGATGGACCCAAAATAGCCTGAATTGTGGAATTATATTAAGAATCAATCCAAACATAAACCTCCTACTAAAATAGAGGATTATATATTTTCATCAAGGAATGTATTGTTGCTAAACATGGTTAATTTCTCCCAAATACCTCATCATCTTGATCTCCCTGATGGCTTCCAACAACCATCGATTTAATAAAAATATAACTAGGACTACGGTTCCTGGGTTTCTTGAGGACAATGAAGAAAAATGTATTTAATGATATTGTGAAGAAACCTATTTTGTAAGAAGACTATCTATAGGAGTGGTATTTTAAATCTTAATAGGTGATTTTCAACTTATTATTTCCCTGAAATACACACAAAAATCATTGAGAAAGATTTATCCTAGAAAAAGGGGGAATGTTATTCAACTGATTTTAATATATTATTATGGAAAAACCATTCAACCCTCTTCTCAACATTATTTATGGACTCTATTATCCAATATGATTACTAGATTAATAATTCAAGAGGGGATTTAATTGAGTTCTAAAAATTTATTTTATAGAGAACCACCCTATTCTGATATGATAGAATAAAATCATTTCCTTAAAAGTGTGTAGATAAGAAAATAATGAATTTAATGGAAATGATATTGTAAGAATTATATTTCTAGTGGTTCAAGGAAAGAATAACCTATTATACTCAACCAACACTCTACCTTATAATTTTGGTGATATTTATATAACAACTCTTTATCATGGGGTACCTAGATATAATATAAGTAGTTTTTACTTATTAAAAAGGTCTATGATCCTTCAAATATGCTCTCCCATTACACGAACTGTCTATGGAATTAAACACACTGATACAAAAAGTAAAAAAATATAATAAACATAAATTTTGAGAGGAACGTATGCATCACATAGTTGAAACCATCAACTTATAATAGATAACACTTTATCCAAATAATGTTATATATTCCATGTTATAGATCGAGCTGATCTTTAGTGAATCTAATTGAACCAGAAAGTACAAAACATAGGATTGGATTCCACTATTTATAGGTATCCATAATTATTTTTGTAAATAATGAAATAAACTATCTATCCATTTTTTAGTGTATAGTATTTATTTTTATATACTATTTAAACATGTGTGTTAGATTCTAATGGTTGAGATGGTTTATATAGTGATCTCGATGAGACATTATATTAATGACATGCATCCAAATTTTCCAAATATATGAATTTATTTTTCTACAGAGATAAAATATATCATATCATTCCTTATATCTTTTAATTCATGGGATATCTTATATAGGCCAATCATTACTTAAATAGATACTCTATTTTTGATGTGGTCTAAAAGAATGAAGGGAAAAATCTTGCATATATCTGTTAAATTTAATAAAATGGATTTTATATTTTTTAATCATAATTATTTAAATATTATAATATGGGAAAGGTCATATTTGACCAAAATTAATATTTAAACTATAAAAATTCATGTTTGTGGTTTAGGTTAAAATCAATTTACCCAGGGGTCAAAATAAAAATATAATTATTGAAATGACATTAAAAAATAATAAAATCTATATTTTAGACATATTTGGACCATATAAATTAGATTATAGAATATTTTTCATTACATGAGACTAGTTACATAGGACAAATATTGGTGTAATTAATTCTTTTTAGATATTACAAGTGTGTTAGTCACCTCACTTACAAAAGACCCCACTTTTTTTCACACATCACACCTTAAAAGTCATATTTTTTGGATAATACCAGACAGAATAAGTTTTACAATTCCATAAAATCCTCAAAACATCCTTATTTGTTTAATAAATCCATCCAAGGAATTCCATTGGTGAAAAAAATAAGAAGTTACTCGAAGAAGTTGTAACATTCTTCAATGAGAATCATATTTTATTTCTTGAACCTCCATATTAAATATTACGTAAAATATTAATATTTAATAGAATTTTTATCATTCATACACTATGATTTTATGAAGTTAATTTTATAACATGAATTCTTCTTCTATTCTATAAAATTTGTTACAAAGTCAACATTTGTGTGTGCGGCATACTACAGCCATTCGAACTGATGCCATTCATTTTTCATTACCATGCCCCAGAGTTGGGAATTATGACAGATATAAAGTTAATATAAGATATTTATAAAATAATTATAAATATATAATAAATATATAATATATACCTTTTAAATTTTCTATTCCATAGAGGATACAATATCATTGTTCGAGTGTAAAGTGGAGTAATTCCAGGTGAAGTTATGTGATTCTTTTTCACTAACACATAACATTTAAGGTATTAAGGGGGAAGATAATAAATATATGTGATGTTAATGGAATTAAAACTATATTAATTAAATATTTATCTTTAATAGAAGGTAATATATAATTATTTATACCTTTTCACTGACTCAGAAATGAGAATGTCGTTCATGAACATGGGGACCACCACCTTCACAAACAAATGTAACTCTATTATCATCAGCACACCACATGGGTGATATATATATATATAAGTATATTGATGGAAATTATATGGTAAATATTCTAATATTATCATTATATAATGATAAGCCATAACTTACCTCATTTCCATAATGATCATTGAAAAATGGAAATGTTGATCATGCATACATATAGTCTACTATGTCCATGAATTGAATATTCTTCATTTATGAAAAACATAATTCAATATTGGTATTAAATGAATAATTAATTTATAATTATGTCCTGATTATTAATCTATATATATATAAATACTAACCTCTTTGTCTATAGTAAACCTACAAGTCAATTTTGAATTAAAATCTGAAGTGGTCAAAGAAAAAAACATAAACATAATTGATAAAACAATTTTATATAACATGATAATAAGTGTAATGGTAGTATTAATAATATTTATAAAGATAAAATAATTTAAATAATCAATATATGTTTATTATTCCTGAAGACAAATACACCTGTGACAAGTCATGCTCAAGGTAAGGGACTCCATCTTAATTTCCTTTTTCTAAGGAATATTTTGATGTGATAAACTAAAAATCCTGAACAAGGTTTATATAAAAACCCTTTCACATGTTATTTCTGGAATTTTCCAATTATCATGATGTTAATAGTCATTTTTAATGTTATTATTTCATCGGGATTTCTATTAAAATTATAAAATGTGATAAGGTTATATTTTTATGAAAAATTCACTTTTAATTTCATTCCTTCAATCTCTTACTATTCCCTATCAATGATTTTAAAAATATTTTATAAAAAATATTATGGAAATAATTTTTTTTAAAGACATTTTTTGTATATTGTCTACTTTGTTTTCAATGATTTTCAAATGTAATATTTTTACATGTTTTATACATAACATTTTGACAAACATCAAATTTAATGTTCTAATTTTATGGTACAATGTGACGACATATGTTTCTGCCACTGTGGATGTTCTTCAATTTCTTTTTTCCTTTTTAGGCTTATAATTTTACATCAATGAAAACCCACTTTATTAATTTTTTAAAATGTTTTTTGAAATGAGAATTAAATTTTCATATCTAATAGTGATTTTCATAATAGTTTATAAGTGTTTTTAAAATATTTTTTGGTGATGAATGTGAAAGAATATTATATTTTATTCATTTTTTAGATCATCATAATTATATGAAATTTTTTGGCCCATGTGGTTTTGTGTAATATTTTTATTTCTAAAACGATGTGTGTGACCAGATATATCTCTAATAAATTTCATAATGATTAGGTTCTCTAGAGAACAATATTGGATATTAGCTATATTGTTATTCAAAATTTTAAGTGTTTTTAAGGATTCTATAATATAATGTTCCATGAAACCTACATGAATTATCTATTCATACTATATAGTTATTCATAGAAATAATCATCTTCAAAAATTTAATATGAATTACCATTTTAAATTAATTATAATTCTCAATCTGGGTAAATTTTTTTGTTTTTATGAACGGGTTTTCATAGGTTTTTAGTTTTTTAACATGAGTTATGGTTTTCATTTTTTATGTATATTACAATGATTTCTGTACTCATCCCATGTTTTTGAAACGATATTCACTTCCTTTAAGATTGGTTAAATTAAAGGAATGGGAAAATATTACATTTATGAAGAGTGTTAATGAAAAGAAATCATGCTTTGTTTTAGAACATTTATATGGTGGTAGAAATTGAAACTGATCATTGGTGAAATTTTTTATTATATTGTTTTTTGATGTATGACCTGATAATGCAACCCTATAAACCATAAAATATTATCTAATATAAGTGAATTTACTCTTGACTTAAAACATAATATCATGTTATATTTATTGTTTGGTACTTATAATTGATATCTGCGGTGGATTTAGATAATTTTAGTGGTTAAGACACTAAATTTTTCAATCTTGTGGAAGATTTACCATATGAATAGTTTGAAAATATATAGTATTTCAAGATTAATATGTTTCTTCCCCTAAAAAATATCTATTTTAATGGATTTTATATAGGAAATATGGAATCATAAGTGGGATAGAACTGGGAATAAAATATCCTCCCAAAAAAATATCCCTATTAGGTTGGAATTATAATAGAATAGTTTGTTACAATGAAGGATTAGTTTACACAAACTATTACTATTTGTGGAATCCAAGCTTGAGAAGAAAATGATCTACAATGAAGGAAAACGTTTATTGGGGATCATTTCGTGAGGAAAAATCACCCATAATTATTTTGATCATCTAATACTACGGTTGATGATGGATGAATAAATTCTTTGGAGAAGATATTTGATGTCATGGAATATTCTGAACATCCAAAGGTAACTCATTCCATTTAACATTTTAGAGGAGATATATGTTTACATTGTACTTTAGTTAAGAACACAAGATTTAAATATGTTCAACATTACATGTTATGGGAAACATTTAAGGAAATTCACCTTGATAATTATTTCCATAGGGATGTTTGATGCCATATGATGAAAATTTCACGAATTGAGGAAAAAAGATGAATATTATGTTGAAACCTAAGAATAATATTTTATAAAACTATCCATATACATACTGGATTTTTTAAGGACATTACATGTAAAATAAATAGATATTATTCATTATTTAAGGAAATTCAACAAATATATTTTTTCCACAAGATAATTTAAAAACCTATGAATAAGTTGATTTTTAACCCACTGAGTTTTTTGGAACATTTTTTGTTGAATAAATTATTATTCTTTGATATCATGTGTTGCATGATTCACTATTTAAAACATTAATTATACCCCATACCAATATAATATTTACCTACATGCAACACTGACATGCCTGACATTATACACAACGCGAAGCTTCTAAAAAGCATCATTTTCATATGATAATAATTTAAATGAGATAGTCATAACCCAACCATTAAAATTTTTAATATGAGAAGTAATAACTAATTTTAAAATATTATTTATTATTTTTTTAACTCAATAAAAAATATTGATAATAAAACATGTAATATTTGTAATGAACTTATATTTTCAGAAATACTATTTTCTAAAATGAACTACTTTTTATGTCCTTATGTGAAAAATAATAAAATATATTTCCAAAAAATTAAGAAAATGAATATGCTAAAATTAATGTAATATTTAAATTAAAAATATCAATATTGATTAATTTTTAATTTTAGGTATTTTTCTAAAAACTTTATTTTTTTGATGAATGAATAAAAATAATAAAATTTAATTTAAATGTGATTTTTTATATAATTTATTTATTTAGAAAAAATATATAAAATATTTTTAATGTTTAATGACATTAATTTTACATACATTAATCCATATATTTTTATTTCAACTAATTTTACATTGAAATTGGTTACCAAAACATTCCAATCATTTAAAATATTTTCTAAAAAACCCCATTGTCATGACATGGGTTTGGGATTAATTTTTTTAAAAAACTAAACTTATATTATTTAAAATTTTAAAAATGTTTTAAATATTTGGAATAGTAGTTAATTATAATTTCTAATAAGTTCAAATTATTTTTTGATCAAAACTATTTGTGTAAGTGATTAAAATTAGTTACATCAATTAAGAGAAAAACTATTTTAACTAAAGACTAAAACTTTATCTTAAGGCCAAAAATGTCCTAGACACTTGTCCAAAATCCATTTGATATCCATATTTATACCCTATCCATAATTTTATGTTATTAGTACCATTATTCGATCGACATATCATAGAAAAAAATATAATGTAATTCCCATTTTCATAAATAAACTACAATTCCACTCCTCCTCCACTAAAAAGTGGCACTCACTGCTCCCAATTATTCAAAAATATCAAGCCATTTGGATTGGAAAAACTCTACCAAAATCTCTTTTTGAAATCAATACATTTTTTGTAGATTCCCCCATTTTGAAAATAATTTATCCATGGAAAACCATTGGTGAAAACCAAAAGGAGTAACCGAATGAAGATATAACATCCTTCTACAAGATCTTTTATTTTATTTTCATTATCCTCCCTTAAACTCATCATATTCTATTATTTTATAATATCCTATATATCATAAATATAATTAAATGTTATTATTATATTCTTTATAACTAATCATCCACACACCTCCATCAAATGGGTAAGGAACTTACATTTCTTATGTATGGTGAACTATCTCCTCAAGAAATTATGTTGTTCATTTTTTATTTTACCACATCTAATGGTTGGGAATTATGATGGAAAATATAACATATATATATATAAGATATTTATTATCTATTTATTTCTTTTTATTTTTTTTATAACAGAAACCACCATGCCTTACATTTAATAAAATATTAATAATTTTGTTTGAGGAAGTGTAGACTATCGTCTCCTCAATGTGATGTGATTTATTCACAATCTATATAGATTATATTTGGGAAGAGTTTAATAAGTGTATATTACATATATGAAAAAATAATTTTACTATAATCAGGATATATAAATATATATATTCCTATTACTATCCTTATTTCAATATGATAATAAAATGGAAATAAAGTTCATCAGTAAGTACAACAAACTATCTCCATAAATAGTGTATTCCATATCATATTTATATATATAATTGATTTTGATAAATTGTAACACCCCAAACTTTCCACGGTACACTTCTCTTTGAATAATACAATAGCATGTGTTGTACGCAACACTGAGTTCAAGTACACCATGACTTACCAAACTAGTCGTTCAAAAGAGGTTATGAATAGTATTAATTAAATTTTAAATATTATATTATCCTTATAATTTTAATCCATATTATGAGTTTCTAAGACATGATTTATGAAAAAATTCATTTTTTCCAGATAAAAGAAGTATTTTTCAAAAAATGAAATTTTACCACCTTTTAATGTAGATGCGTTTTTAAAACCAATATTTGAAACTTTTATATCATCAATTTGACAAAATGAAATTCTTCATTAGAATGCAGACATAAGAATTTAGTTTCAATAATGTTTTGGTGTCTTTCTGATAACTTTCATATTTGTGTGAATAGAGAAAATGCTATATTTTAACTGAAAACAACTTTTTTAATCAAAATAATTTATATTGTTAGATTATAAATTTTAATGGTTTGGAAGTATAAATAGATTATATTTTTACTATTTAATCTAATGATGGTAATTTTAGGTAATTTCACTTTGAAATTGGACATATACAAATGTCAATCTTTTGATAGTTATTATTTTTAAAAATACGCCTTTTAGTTTCGAAAGCAGGAATCAATTTTAAATTAATAAATGAAACTTTTATGTTTTGAATTTGGTAAAACAGACTTCATTTTTTGTATTTGGAATAACTAAATTAGCCTAGGGTGAAATTTTGGTACTTTTCGGATAACTTTTATATTTTGATGAATAGTAAAAAATTACTAAATTTTAATTAAAAACAACTTTTTAATCGAAATAATTAATAGTGATAAATTATGAATTTCAGTGGTTTTAAATTATATTTAAAATATATTTTTACCATGTAATACAATGTGGGTCATTGAATATAATTTCACATTTAAACCAGACATAAACAAGTGCCAATCTTTTAATAATTATTATCTCTTAAAAACATGCTTTTTGTTTTAACAACAGGAATTAATTTTAAATTAATTTCAGCCACTTATGTGTTATGAATTTGGAAAAATGGATTCTGTATTTGGAATCAGGATGTTCAAATTGTGTAAATAGGTAACTTTTATTTTTAGACATTTTGGATAATTACTTCAGTAAATATTTTATTTACCATGGTTAAAGGGTAAATTTGGTAAACAAGGGTTAAAAAAATAATATTATAACAATACTAAATTACCATAAAACGTGTCTTAAACCAATTGGTTGATACATGGTCGACCATGGGAATCTTTGGGTCGATTTTGGGACCCCATGTATCCACTTGTAAGTGATAGGGACACTTTATTTTAATTAAGTTAAAATGAATACAAAAATGACACAAGATAATATCTTTTAGAAACAAAATTGTTACATAGGGTTATATATGTTTTATTTTAGACTATCAATATTAATTAGAAATCTAAAAATATTTCCTACTTAAGGAGAGTTTATTTATAATTTTTAGACATTAAATAATTTAGTTTATTTATAACACAATGATGATGCAGTAATTACCATAATAGTGACAAATTAAAATAATTGATATTATAAATACCCAAATAAATATAATTTGAGACTTTTAATGAATTAAACTAATTTTATAGGATAACATGACATATTAGGATTGATTTAATTGACTTTTTTAGAAGTAATAATTCTGTTATGAGTTTCACAAAAATCAACTATTGAATAATGTCAGAATTGACATAAATGAGTTTTTAAAACAAATATTATATTATTAATTGATATTAAATTCCTAAAAATCTAAAGTTTGGCCAAGAGACTTATATCATGATATTTGTATCATTAATGGACCACTTGGGGGTCTCTTGGATGTATATGGTAAGTTTATTAACCATATAATATAAAAATTCAAAGAGACATTGTAAAAGAGAAACTAATTAACTAAGAGTTAATACTTAATGATAAGGTTAATATAATGACACAAACCTGTATAAATTACATTGTTTGAGTGGTTTTCGACCCATAACCACCTTAAAATTTAAATAATCAACTTTTTAGCTATTAGAAACTGAATATGAATTTATTATAAATTAATATTTCTAGCTTTTCCAAAGGTACCCCTCACCCCTCTTATAAAACGGCACTCCCCCTTCTCATTACTTGACACCTTCAAAGCCTTTTGGTTCGGCCAAACCCTGCCCAATACTCTCTCAACTTCCATCAATACAACCTAGAGGCCTTAGTTTGATCAGAAAGTCAACCTATGGAGCCCTTTTGATCAAATCAAAAGGAAGAACCCGAAGAAGAGGCAATGTTTTCACCACCCCTTTTCAAGTTCCTTTCTTCTTCCACTTCTTCTTTCTTTGTTATTACCATTATAAAATAATAACTCTAGTATCATATATATACTGTGATGTTATTATAAATATGGTACAACCATATTCAGTATTATATCCACCCTTTGAATAACATGTCACCATACGTGCGTACGTACGGCTTGCCATCTCCACGTCGTGGTATAATTGTTATTCAATATATTATTATTTGGATGGGTATAATAATGATGTGTAATTCATGTAAATAATAAATATAACATGATAATTATTTTGTATATATGATATACCATCCAATTATATATTATTTTAATATCAAAATAATTATATTGTCGCTCGTGCGTACGTACGGACTACCGTCTCCACGAACGCGATGAGATTCATTCTCTATCGTACCCATTCAAGTATAATTATCATTTTATGATTTAAAAATAATGTTTAAAAACTTGATATGATTATGGATATGAATAAGATACAACCTATCCATGACAAACATGGCTTATGTAACAAAACATATAAAAGAAAACGAGTAAGTAAACACCTGAAACGATGATAATTGTAAGATATTATTAACAAAGAAAGGTTAAAAGATCATATATGATATAATATTAATGTATATGATTCATGAATAATTTAATAACAGTTATTTAAACATTATACAGTAGGTTAACCTACCCCCAACCAAGGAAAAGTACAAGGTAAGGGGTTTCTTAACTCACTCTTAATTTCTTGAGAATTCCATTATTCACCACTTAATTATTGCATGTGGTGTATGTGTACTTCCCATGATTGTATTCATTACGTAATATACTTTAATTTATGGTTATTTACATCATCATTATATGATCCTTCTTTCATGGGTGTATGTTTCGTATGCTACCTAATCGATAAGGGAATTCGAAATTTCAATTTCCATTTATTTGGCTTTACGCAAACTTCATTGATTATTTTACTCCATGATTATGTGTGGAATAACTATTCATTTGCTTATGTCATAATTTCCACTCCCATTTTTTGTGGATATACTTTTGATACACATAATCACTCCATTGATAATTTCTCAAGTCATCGATATGAATAATTTTAACTCATTCTCCATTTGTTGAGTTAAACATCCAATTCATTGGTGTTGTTTTTATAAGATTATGTGTGAATATCCTTTGATTGATTTACACTGAATATCCAATCATATTTAGTGTATTTGTATTTTTTATACATAACTATGTCGTTGATTTATCCTTAACCTAAGGATACGGCCTTTATGAGATATTTCATCTCAATTTAAATTCCATTGAGACTTCTTTGTTGTTATACACCAAATCACTTTTATGTGGTGTATATAATGTACTTTGACATAGTATATCATGAATACCTTTATTCTCATGATATTACAAAGTTTTTATTACCTCAATTATTTATATTCAAGTGTCTCTCTTTTGGTTAGAATCTCTAACTAAAATACCATTTTTAAATGTTTTAAAGACTTATTCATCTAAATCTTGCTCATTAATGTCCATGTTTTAAAAATGGTTTAAGGATTTATTTATATGAACATTAATGTTTTAAAATTAAAACTCCTTTTAAAATGTTTCAAAGTGGTATGGGACACTTTGATTCAAAAATCTATTTTAAAATGTCTTCTTGACAAATAGTGTGACTTTTAAATGATTTCAAGAAAAAGGGGGATATTTCTCTCAAAAAGTTTTGATGATTATTTTCATCTATGTCAACATCCTTCATTATTCTTGATTGAGGTTAATGTGATACAATAAAATCATCCATATTGTATCGAATGAGTTATGTTTGACTGTGGATGTGCTATTTTTATAACATTCATAGTTTGTGGTTAAAGTATTGACATTTCTTATGCTAGTTTTAATACGAATGTTTATGTTATGTTTAAACCTGTTCATATGAGGACTGAATTGGACTTAATAAGTGACGGGTGGAGCCTGCTATAGATCCTCGAATAATCGGTAGGTCTCATGAGACAAACTAGTGTCTTGGCACAAGGGCTTGACAAAATCTTATTTGTAGTCTTGTCACGAGGCCTTGGATATGTGGTTATGATAGTCTGGCATTATGAATTCCATCATTATGAAAGTGGTTATTGATATTGCATGTGATTGTTCGACTAGTAGAATATCCATGTGAATAAGTAAATGGCATTATTTTATTTTATCTTTGCCAGATTATGCTGAAGTTCAATTTTAAAAGGCTTTTGTTTTAATGATAAATTTTCTTAAGTGTTTATGCTTATATATGAAAGTTTCTGCTATAATGTTATCCTTACTGAGCATCTAAGCTCACCCATTTCAATGTTTTATTTTTCCCAGGATTATGAAGAAGTAATTTATGAATGACCTACAGGGATATTATAAGGGGATATGAAGACAAGATGTTTTTTTATGTAATGTAAAACTTTATGATTGTATCTAGTGTTTCCAAGGATACTAAACTAATCGGTATTTCTAGACATGATCTTTCTTGTGATCATGCCAATGTTATATAATAATGCACTGACTCTGGGTAACTGGGGTCAGGGCGTTACAGTTGGTATCAGAGGAAGGTTAGTACAACTTTGGAAGCTAGATTTAGATAAACTCTTATTAGAGAACATAGATTTAAGATGGACTTTGAGGATTAATATAGAAGAACTTCCTAGAATTTTGGTATTGTAGAGATTTTGTGAGTTTTCCACGAAATACATCCCTGTCTGGATACGAGTAGGTAGAGGCGGCTCTGGCACATATGTACCTAGGGGTAAAACCCGAAAACACCGCTTTGAGCTAGACTCGAATGAGAACTGGTGCACGACAACGGGCCTTGCTGCACTCTTGGTTATGACACTCCCAGGGGATATGCTTAGGATAATTTACATTTTCTTTACAAACCAATTTGAAGTATTAAATATATAAGATGATAGTAAATGTCCTTGGATAATCCTAATGTGTTTCAAATTGAGAATATGGTGACATGCTAATCTCTAAATGATTTTATGACTACTGTTACTCACACAATGCTTTCTAGTTTTAGTCAATGGCTGGATTCCAAGGAATTCATAGTGACTTTGAGAATGATGTACAAGGTGGGAACAGTTGCGGAAATGAGCAACAAAATGGAATGTTGATAGGTGTAAAAGATATCATATTTATGAAAAATCAATTTTCCAAAAATATGATCAACAATATATATATTAACCAATTATCGGATTCAAAAAAAAAGAGAAAGGTGATGAAAGATAAGTGCTCCAGCAGTGGAGACCATGGAGAAAGGAATCCTCAATTTACATCATGCAGGAAATGTGGAAGGAGACACCCAGGAAAGTGTCTCAATGGGACAAAGAAATGCTTTACATGCGGGAAGGAAGGACATAAAGTGAAGAATTGCTGAAGAAAAATGAAGAGTACTATGGAAGAAGATAAAAATGGTCCCAAGAGTCCATTTGTAGTCATTTCATGTAAATGTAGGGGACCTGGCCATTACCCGAGTGAATGCCCTATTCTATAGGATATTTTCTTGGTCAAAGAAGAAGCTATGTGGAAATAAATGGTTGGAGAAATGTTTGAGAAGTATTAGTGCTCCTTGTTGATGGGTTTACTTTGGAATAATTATCTCTTGTATTTGTAACCCCGCAGTTTTCCATGTGAGAATGATATTTGATAAAGAATTATCTCTTATCTTGTGGATATAGGTATAAATAGCCATTTAGTTTTATATGATCATTGGGGTTTGAGAGAATTATAAGATATTATAATTTGGGATGAAAATGCAAGGTATGAGATAAGATTTGTGGTTAAATTATGTTATGGTTATTTGAGGAATTTATCTCATTTTGGTAATGTTATAAAATATAATTTTTGAAAAAGGACAACATGTAGACTGTGTGACAACCCATCGCGTCAGACAAAGCTACGAGAATCGAACCCACAACCAAAGTGCGATTGGGATTTATCGCCTACCACTGGACTACGTGAAGTCCCTGGATAGTGTGACTAATTATTTTCAGTTAAATGATTTTATTGATCAATAATAAGTTGATTTGGATTCTTATGTCTTATCAAATGAATTCCCTTGGTATAAGAAAATGATTTGGTGATTAAGTGATAAATGTTATTTTAGAAGATGTTCACTTTGTTGGGAACACTATATCCCCAAGGAAAATAGAATACTATGGGGTTTCATTTGTGGAGTAATGGTAGATTTTTATCTATGTTTTTATTGTGGATTTATAGTGATTTGGGTTATTTATGAAAATTATTAACCTATAATAGAGAATATGTGATGATGTTAATTACTTTTAAGTATGTGACTTTAAGAGTATTTGATGTCATTGGGAGATACAATTTAACATGAGAGACTACATAATCAAATTCTCTTATGTTTTGGGTTTCAATATTAGTTTGGATTATATTGGAGGATTTTAAGGAAAATTGATTATTGAATGGTATTTTTTTTAACTTTGGGGTATTGTTGGTTTAATTTTAGAAATTAAGATTAGTGTTTATTTCTCTCAAGGAATATCCTTTTGGGGGATCATTAGATCTTGTACTAAACATTTTGGTTTTGATTGATCTCTAAAGACAATGTAAATATATAGTTTATCCTACATGGATCATATGATTTTATAGAACTTTATTCTAGCTCTTCTAGTGTGACCAAGTCTTCTTGAATACTCATAATTTAAAAAAATGAGTTAGTGGTGGAAATTTATTAAAGAATGAAACTCTACATAAAAAGTAAGTATATATCTTTATATTCTTAGTCAATATCGTAAATGAATTCCTCATCCTTATGTAATATAACTTAAAACAAAAAAATGTTGTCCGTTTACTTTTCCTACTAGGAGATTAATGATCATTTGTCCCAACACAAGTTTTTGGTTTTCTTATTGTTAACTTTATCCTGATCATGATTTCTATCCCTCTCCATCAGAACTTGATACTTAGTTTATCATCCATATCCATGTTTTCCTACCTGGAATCCTAGTATGGGTTATCTAGGGTGACCTTTATACCCTTTTTTTCTTTTAAAGTAATAGTTTTATTGACTCTTTTTCTGATGTGGGACTTTCCATTATATTTTCAAGTGCAATTTTTAAAATTGAGAGGATGCAATTTATTGGAGGATGGGTGAATGTAACACCCCAATCTTCCATGGTACACTTCTCTTTGAATATTACAATAGCGTGTGTTGTATGCTACACTGAGTTCAAGTACACCACAACTTACCAAACTAGCCGTCCAAAAGAGGTTATGAATAGTATTCACTGAATTTAAAATATTATATTATCATTATAATTTTAATCCATATTATGAGTTTCTAAGACATGATTTATGAACAAATTCATTTTTTTCAGATAAAAGAAGTATTTTTCAAAAAATGAAAATTTACCACCTTTTAATGGAGAAGCCTTTTTAAAACCAATATTTGAAACATTTATATATTCAATTTGACAAAATGAAATTCTTCTTTAGAATCGGCACATATGATTTTAGTATCAATAATGTTTTGGTGTCTTTCTGATAACTTTCATATTTGTGTGAATAGTGAAAAATACTTTATTTTAACTGAAAACAACTTTTTTAATCAAAATAATTTATATTGTTAAATTATACATTTTAATGGTTTGGAAGTATAAATAGATTATATTTTTACTATTTAATCTAATTATGGTCATTTTATGTAATTTCACTTTGAAATTGGACATAAACAAATGTCGAACTTTTGATAGTTATTATTTCTTAAAAATACGCCTTTTGGTTTCGAAAGCGGGAATCAATTTAAAATTAATAAATGCAACTTTTATGTTTTTAATTTGGTAAAATAGACTTCATTTTTGGATTTGGAATAACTAAATTATCCTTGGGTGAAATTTTGGTACTTTTCAGATAACTTTTATATTTTGATGAATAGTAAAAAATTACTAAATTTTAATTAAAAACAACTTTTTTAATCGAAATAATTAATAGTGATAAATTATGAATTTGAGTGGTTTTAAATTATATTTAAAATATATTTTTACCATGTAATACAATGTGGGTCATTGAATATAATTTCACATTTAAACCAGACATAAACAAGTCCCAATCTTTTGATATTTATTATCTCTTAAAAACACGCTTTTTGTTTTAACTACGAGAATTAGTTTTAAATTAATTTCTGCCACTTCTGTATTTTGAATTTGAAAAAATGGATTCCATATTTGGAATCTGTATGTTCAAATTTTATAAATAGGTAACTTTTATTTGTAGACATTTTGGATAATTACTTCGGTAATATTTTATTTATCATGGTTAAAGGGTAAATCCGGTAAACAAGGGTTAAAAAAATAATATTATAGTAATACCAAATTACCCTAAAACGTGTATTAACCCTATTGGTTGATACATGGTCGACCATGAGCATATTTGGGTCGATTTTGGGACCCCATGGATCCACTTGTAAGTGATAGAGACACTTTATTTTAAACAAGTTAAAATGAATACAAAAATTACACAAGCAAATATCTTTTAGAATAAAAATTGTTACATAGGGTTATATATGTTGGATTTTAGACTATAATTATTCATTAGAAAGATACTTAGATTTAATACATAATAATAGTTTATTTATAATTTTTATACATTAAATAATTTATTTTATTTATGACACAATGATGATGCAGTAATTACCATAATAGTGAAAAATTAAAATAATTGATATTATAAATACACAAATAAATATAATTTGAGACTTATAATTAATTACACTAATTTTCTAGGATAATATGACATATTAAGATTGATTTAATTGACTTTTTTCGAAGTAATATTTCTGTTATGAGTTTCACAAAAATCAACTATTGAATAGTGTCAAAATGACATAAAAGAGTTTTTAAAACAAATTTTATATTATTAATTGATATTAAATTCCTAAAAATCTAAGGTTCGGCCAAGAGACATATATCATGATATTTGTATCATTAATATACCAGTTTGGGGTCTCTTGGATGTATATGGTATGTTTATTAACCATATAATATAAAAATACAAAGAGACATCGTAAAAGTGAAACTAATTAACTAAGAGTTAATACTTAAAGATAAGGTTAATATAATGACCCAAACTTGTCTAAATAATATTCTTTGAGTGGTTTTCGACCCATCCCTACCTTAACCTATAAATAATCAACATTTGAGCTATTAGAAACCGAATATGAATTTATTATAAATTAATATTTCTATCTTTTCCAAAGGTGCCCCTCACCCCTCTTATAAAAGGGCAATCCCCCTTCTCATTACATCACACCTTCAAACCCTTTTGGTTCGGCCAAACCCTGCCCAAATACTCTATCAACTTCTCTCAATACAACCTAGAGGCCTTAGTTTGATTAGAAAGCCAACCTAAAGATCGCTTTTGATCAAATCAAAAGGAAGAATCCGAAGAAGAGGTAATGTTTTCACCACCCCTTTTCAAGTTCCTTTCTTCTTCCACTTCTTCTTTCTTTATTATTACCATTCTAAAATAATAACTCCAGTATCTTATATATACTGTGATGTTATTATAAATATGGTACAACTATATTCAGTATTCTACCCACCCTTTGAATAACATGTCACCATACGTGCGTATGTACGGCTCACCGTCTCCACGTCGTGGTGTAATTGTTATTCAATATAATATTATTTAGATGAGTATAATAATGATGTGTAATTCATTTAATTAATAAATATAACATTATTATTATTATGTATATATGATATACCATTCAATTATATATTATTTTAATATCAAAAGAATGATATTGTCGCTCGTGCGTACGTACGGACTACCGTCTCCACGAACGCGATGAGATTCATTCTATATCGTACCCATTCAAGTATAATACTGATTTGATGATTTAAAAATAATGTTTAGGAACTTGATATCATTCTGGATATGAATAAGCTACAACCTATCCATGAAAAACATGGCTTACGTAACAAAACATTTAAAATAAAATGAGTAAGTTAACACCCGAAACGACGATAATTCTAAGATATTATTAACAAAGCAACGTTAAAAGATCATATATGATATCATATTAATGTATATGATTCATGAATAATTTAATAACAATTATTTCAACATTATACAGGAGGTTAACCTACCCCCAACCAGGGAAAAGTACAAGGTAAGGGGTTTCTTATCTCACTCTTAATTTCGTTAGAATTCTATTGTTCACGACTTAATTATTGCATGCGGTGTATGTGTACTACCCATGATTGTATTAATTACATAATATACATTAATTTATGGGTATTTAAATCATCATTGTATGATCCTTCTTTCATGGGTGTATGTTTCGTATGTTACCTAATCGATAAGGGAATTCGAAATTTCAATTTCCATTTATTCGGCTTTATGCTAACTTCATTGATTATTTTACTCAGAGATTATGTGTGGAATAACTATTCATTTTCTTATGTCATAATTTCCACTACCCTTTTCTGTGGATATACTTTTTATACACATAATCAATCCATTGATAATTTCTCAAGTCATCGATATGAATAATTTTAACTCATTCTCCATTTGTTGAGTTAAACATCCAATTCATTGGTGTTGTTTTTAAAAGATTTTGTGTGAATATCCTTTGATTGACTTACACAGAATATCCAATCATATTTAGTGTATTTATATTTTTCACACATAACTATGTCGTTGATTTATCCTTAACCTAAGGATACGACCTTTATGAGAGATTTCATCTCAATTTAAATTCCATTGAGACTTCTTTGTTGTTATACACCAAATCACTTTTATGTGGTGTATATAATGTACTTTGACATAGTATATCATGAATCCCTTAATTTGCCTGATATTACAATGTTTTGATTACCTCAATTATTTGTATTCAAGTGTCTCTCTTTTGGTTAGAATCTCTAACTAAAATACCATTTTTAAATGTTTTAAAGACTTATTTATCTAAATATTGCTCATTAATGTCCATGTTTTAAAAATGTGTTTAAGGATTTATTTATATGGACATTAAAGTTTTAAAATTAAAAGTCCTTTTAAAATCTTTCAAAGTGGTGATTCAAAAATCTATTTTAAAATGTCTTCTTAACAAATAGTGTGACTTTTAAGTGATTTCAAGAAAAAGGAGGATTTTTCTCTCAAAAAGTTTTGATGATTATTTTCATCTATGTCAAAATCCTTCATTATTCTTGATTGAGGTTAATGTGACACAATACAATCTTTCATATTGTATCGAATGAGTTATGTTTGACTGTGGATGTGCTATTTTTATACCATTCATAGTCTGTGGTTAATGTATTGATATTTCATATGCTAGTTTTAATACGAATGTTTATGTTATGTTTAAACCTGTTCATATGAGGAATACATTGGACTTAACAAGTGACGAGTGGGGCTCGCTATAGCTCCTCGATGCATCGGTAGGTCTCATGATACAAACTAGTGTCTTGGAACAAGGCCTTGACAAAATCTTATTTGTAGTCTTGGCACGAGGCCTTGGCTATGTGGTTATGATAGTCTGGCATTATGAATTCCATCATTATGAAAGTGGTTATTGATATTTCATGTGATTGTTCGACTAGTAGAATATCCATGTGAATAAGTAAATGGCATTATTTCATTTTATATTTTCCATATTATGCTAAAGTTCAATTTTAAAAGGCTTTTGTTTTAATTATATATTGCCTTAAGTGTTTATGCTTATCTATGAAAGTTTCTGCTATAATGTTATCCTTACTGAGCATCTGAGCTCACCCCTTTCAATGTTTTATTTTTCCCAAGATTATGAATAAGTAATAAGACAAGATTATTTTTTAGGCAATGTAAAACTTTATGATTGTATCTAGTGTTTCCAAGGATACTAAACTAATCGGTCTTTCTAGACTTGATATTTCTTGTGATCATGCCAATGTTATGTAATAATTCACCGACTCTGGGTAACTGGGGTCAGGGCATTACATAAATGGATATATATACTGAATATACATGATATGTATATAAATTTTTTCATTTTCTAAATTATTATTTTTGTATTCGGACAAAAAATATTACTAATTAAGACACATGTAAAAAACCAAGTGGATATTACCTGTAACGTTACATTAACTAGGAAGTGTTAAAAAGAAAGTGATATAATGCAATATATGGTTTTAGAAAGAAAAAATAGGTTTTTAAAATTTTTTATATTAAATTTAAATTTATTAAACAAATTTTTTTATTAGTGTGATGAAATTCAAGATATAAGGTAAAGGGATTTCTAGGATCACTATTATTTCTATGGGACATATTATTTATTCGCCACTTGTTACATTTGTGTGTTTTATATACCACCATTGAATATATTCAATGATTATTATACATAAATATATAACTATGCATATATCCATTTAGGATCTATATTTCATGGATTTTATGTTTCAAATGTTAGCACATTAGTAAAGTAATTTTGTCTTAGTTTTTCCTTTTTTGAGGAACATGGTCGGAATTTCAAAAACAATGTTTTCAAAAATGTTTTTAAATATTATATTTAAAGATTATTTTCAATGAAAGTGGATTTTAAATTATATTTTATGGTTTTAAATTTATCTTTTCTTAGTTTTCATAGTTTTTTCAAAGAAATTATTTTCAAAATGTTTCCAATATTTCTTCATAAGTTTTCTATTGTGTTTTCAATGAAATGGTTTTCTAATATTTCTTTATAAATTTTAAATTTTATTTTTAATGAAAATGGTTTTCAAGTGGATTTATTTTTTAAAAATAAAATTCAATGATGAAAGGATATTTTTCACATAAAATATATCTAAATGATAATTCAAAATTATTTTTTGAAGATGATATCTGTTGATGTTACTCATTACTTTCTAGAGAAATGATCCAGAGGTTCCATTCATTTTATTTCTCTAACTAGATTATTTTTGGATGTCATGTTGTTTATGAAACTTGTTCCACATTCATGGGATAAATATTTATGAAAGCGGTTTCTTATTCATGTGTTATATTTCTATGAAACCCATGTCCTTTCAATAGTTATTATATTTATGAAATAATTATGAAACCTATACCTTTTTCCCAAGGATGTGACATTATTACATTTTAATGATACCCATTTCATTTCAAAGATTATGATATGATTTTTAATGATATTATAGAACAGATTTATATGATTTCATTATGATATTAGTGTATTTTATATTTCAATCCAATGCATTGGCTAAATATTTATATCTCATTAGATAATGATGTGATTCATGTTGAAAAACTAGATCCCTAGTGGAATAGGGGAAGATTCGATCCACATTGGGATGATGGGGAAACCCGGTCCCCAAAGGGGAGATGTGGAAACATGATCCACTATGGAACGATGGGTAAAACCTAACCCTTTCAAAGAAAGATATACGACTAGTAATGGTGATGTGTACTACTAAATAAGTGGAGTCTGCATGATGTTCCCAATAAAGATTTGGAATTGATCCTAGACATATAGGTAATGATATTCAATGTTTATGTGTCTTCCAAATTTCAATGTCGTATTCCTATGTTATGCATTCAAAGATCATGATCTTGATTCCGTAATGATTTATCTCTTTTTTACCTACAAATATTTATTTCATTATTCACATTTATGATCTTTCTTAGGAATGGTATGATCTTCTAATGTTATGGTCATATATTTATACCCTTATACTCATGTTTATGATTGCATAACTCACTTTTTTATCCTTTCTGTGCATCTTATCTCACCACTTTTTATGTTTCATTCCCCAGGTTATAAAGATATGTATTTGGAATGGGGTTTCTAATATGGTTTCATGTTATTAATAACATAATGGGGGATAATATAACTTACTTATGTACTAGTGATTATGGTTCTATATTTCCAAAAGAACTAGGATGATATGGTCTTAGTGATTCTATTTGTGTAATTTATTATTATATTATATAGAAATAATGTCACATTAATATATGAATGCTGATGGTCAATATAGTTGGTATCAGATAAAAGTTTTAGTTAACCTTTATAAATGAGGTTGATAAAACCTTAGTGAGAACTCTAACTATAGTGACCTAGGATTAACAAAAATCAATATTGTATCAAATTAGATGTATAATCAGTACATTACAAAAATAAATTCCTGATAATCATAATATTTTTTTTTCATTGGTAATAATGAAACAAGATATTCTATCGTTGTAAAATATCATCAATATCTCACGAGGACGTTAATGTCATGATTTCCAAGAAAACACTTTCTTAACTATCGTTTGTACTAAAGAGTATAAAAAAAGAACCAATACATGATTATACTACGAATATATAGAGGATAAGATAATTCCTAAATTTTATTGAGTGGTTTATAATAATATTTCATAAAATAAATAATAAATATAAAAAATCATGAAAACCAATGAGATTGTTTCAATAAACACATATAAAATGATAACTTGATATCATACTCTCCATGTAAGAAAAAAAATTAAATGAATCATAAAAAAGACCAAAATGTAGGAGATTCATGATATGACATTTAAAATGAAATTATGTACACCTCTAAAAGGAATTTAGGTGCATACCAAAATATGAGTTTCTAATAAGGAAAATTGAGACAAAACTATTTTACCGATTTGGTATCTTTTGAAAACTAATTCCTATGAAAGAAAGGTCATAAAAAAGATATGTTAAAACCCCTAAATGTAATTACAAGATACATATAATACAATCATGGGTACTACATACACCACATAAAATAAAAATGTGGCTAACATCGCACGTATCTCACAAAAATAAATAGTGAGATGAAATCCCCTTACCTATTGTCTTGAATCTCATCGTACTCATTCAAAAAAACATTATAATAAATATAAATTTATTATAAATATTTTAAATACCTATATTTTTATATCTAATAACAAAAATGGTTTTATTACAATCATATAATACCTTTTTTTTAAACATCATTTGTTAAGGTTTCACTTCAGGTAATATTTTCTTTGTTTTTAATGTGTGTCTTAATTTATTATATTATTGATCCTTATACTTATATCATGATTATAGAATGTAAAATATGATATAAATATTATATAAAAATAGTATATTTTTATTAAAATAATATATATAATAAATAATATTGAAATGGAATACAATATTCATTGATACGGTAGGTCGTACATATGCATGAACGTTATTAGGGTTTAAATGTCGTGTTTGGAAAAAGAAAGTAAAATACATATACGTATATATATATATATATATATATATAACTCACTGACATAATAGTTTTAGGATATAGTATATTTTCAATTAAACTATCCTTAGTACAATCCATGTATTGTATGAACCAATCATACCGCTTTAAGGGGCCGGTAGTCCCCACTTCCTCAAACAAAATTACCTTATTTACATAAGATGGAATGCATAAAGGTATATTCCCAATAAAAGTTATAGAATAATAAATACATGTTAAATATAATATATATAATATATAAACATAGTGTCTATCATAATGGCCATCGTGATCATTGTTAATGAAAAAAATGAACCAACATCGTTTCTGAAACAGTTGTTCACCGTAAACAGAAACGGTAAGTTTGTTACCCATTAAATGGATGCGTGAATAAGTGTGGTTAGAAAATTTATTGTAACACCCAAGACTTTTATGAGAAATATTTTTGTTTTTATAAATCATAAAAGGAATCTTTCACTATAAATAACACTATCATGGCTTGCTTTACACGTAATCGCGACCTTCCTCGATAGCTTGCGTCGTACGCAATACCGAGTTTCACTAAACAATGATATGCTATTAAAATATTATTAAAACTAGCCGTTATGAATAGTAATAACCACTTTCTGAAATTTTATAAATTTTATTTTTCAAAATGGACTTCATTTTTGGATTCGGAATATCGAAATTAGCCTATGGTGAAATTTTGGTATTTTTCTGAAAACTTTCAATTTTTGATGAATAGTGAAAACACTAAGTGGTAGTTAAAAAAAACTGAATTTTTCATAAAACTTAATTTTACCGCTTCTGTGAGTGGAATTCCAAAAATCAGAGAGACACGGTTGATGTCAGTAAGTAAAATGTGTTTCAATGAGATGAAAATAATTTTTGGTGAATAATAACTTTTTACATTTTTTTACCACGGTTAAAAGTAAATAGGGTAATTAAGGGTAAAAATGATATTATTATTACCCTAAAACATGTCCTAATTCTATTGGATAAGTTTAATTCGACCAAAAAAAACCATAGGAATAAATTATGACCATTTAGGCCCACTTGGATTAGATTAAGACATTTATTATTAATTTATTTAAAGAAGGGTTAAAATAGTTAAAATCAAAGTTTAATAAGAAGATAATTTCTAATATAGGGTTATACATAAGATAAATTCGACTATAAATATTCATTATAAATCTAAAAATCTTTCTTAAATAATGGTATTTTATTTGTAATTTTTAGACATTAAATACTTTAATTTATTTATGACACGATGATGATGCTGTAATTATCTTATTAATGAAATATTGACATAATTGATGTTATAAATACCCAAATAAATGTAATTTGAGACTTTTTATGAATTAAACTAAATTTATAGGTTAATATGACATGTTAGTATTGATTTAAGTAACTTTTTGCGAACTAATCTTTCTGTTATGAGTTTTAAAAAAATAAATTACTAAATAGTGTCAAAATTGACATAAAATAGTTTTTAAAACAAATATTATAATATTAATTGTTATTTTGTTCCTAAAAATCTAAGGTTTGGCCAAATGACTTATATAAGGTTATATATATTAATAATAAACAACTTGGGGTTCTTTTGTCTTGTTATAGTAATTTTATTATCCTTATAGTGTAAGAACACAGGAAGACACGGTAAAAGTAAAATTATTTAACTTAATGTTAAATCTAAATGATAAGGTTAAAATAGGAACCTAAACTTGTCTAAATTATATTGGATGAGATTATTTCGACCCATCACCTCCTTTTATTCGAAATAAATCAAATTGGAGCTATTTAAAATCGAACATGACTTTATAATAAAATAATATTTTTAGTTTTTCCAAAGGAGCCGATCTCCTCCCTTATAAAAGGGCTCCTCCTCCCCTCTTCCTCACACCACATTGAGCCTTTTAGTTCGGCCAAACCTTGCCAATTTCTCCTCTACACTTCCCTAGAGACATTCTAGAGGTCCTGTTCTTTTTAAAAAGCCAATTTTATTGCCCTAAAAGGAGGTCTCAAAGAAGCACTTCAAAGAAGAGGTAATGTCCATTACCGATTCTTTCATATTTATTTCTTCTTCCAATTCTTCTTCATTAGTTGTTTCATTATGAAGTAATAACATCAGTATCACTCATATAATGATATGTTATTATAAGTATTAAACAACCCTATTTCACCATCTATTCATCCTACGAAAAATGAAATCACCGCGCATGCGTACGTACAGAATACCGTCTCCACGCCGTGGTGTAATCTATTTTCCACCACCACCTTACCTGGATGGGTATAATGGTGTAAATAATGACAATATATTATTATTTTAAAGTAATATTGATTCTGAAATAGTATTCATACACTCCAATACAATTCTATGATCATGGGAATGATATCATTGTTCGTGCGTACGTACAGAATACCGTCTCCACGATGTGATGCGACTCGTTCTACATGATCTTCATTGAATAATGATTATATAAATGAATTGAATGAATGAATATGATATATATTACACTAATAAAATTCTGGAATGAAGGTATCTATAACCTAAAGAGAAGAATAAGAATTTATTCGACAAAACACGCATAAGAACAAAAAGTAATAAACATCCGAATAACAAGTTGTAATGAAATATTACTAATAATAATCTAAGAATATGACCATATGTGATATGATAACAATGATTATGATTCTGTAATAAGTCGATAACATTATTTAAATCATTATAAAGGAGGTTTAGACACGTACAAAGCATATCAGACCTAAGGTAAGGGAAATATCACAATCTCAGTTTTTATCCGAGATTGTTTATACTTCGGTATTTACTGGGGTGTATTTTATCTTCTACATCCATGTTTCCTCAATAAGTAATATTATTTCCATCCACCTACAATTTTTTAAATCCAATTTTACCCTTCGGTGATTTTTTAGTAAAAGATATGAAAGGAATCTTTTATAGTTTTTCGTACGAGGTACTTTTTGACTTTTCTGACAAAATTATGAGAATAATGTTTTTTAACTTATACGGCAAGAATGGATTTTTAAAACAAAATTTCCAAGAATCTTCCTTTAAAAGTTTTCAAGTTTATTTTTAATCAAATTCTTTTAGTTTAAAATTGTATGACATGTTAAGAAAGGAAAAATGTTTATGAAGTAGAAAGGATATTTTCCTCAAGAATGGAGTTCAAGTGTTTTATCAAAATTATTTTACATCTAAGATAATAAAGGGTTCTGTTTCTATCACTATTATTACATGCGTTTGATTATGTTGTGATGAAAATATTTTTATAAATTCTTTTATCTTTTATGAATTTTTTTATGATGTCAAGATGTTTAAAGATTCCCATTTTTATTACATGGGTTATGCTGTGATGTATGGTTTATGATTTTGTGGCACACATAAGAATGGTATCATTATGACATGGGGGAGACCTATATCTCCCTCCAATGCAATGGGTAAAGATTTTATATCTCATAAGATAGACATGGCTGGAACGGCAGGTTAAACCGGTTCAGTGAAACAAGACTGAAACGAGGAGTGAACTCAGTTCAGAAATGGACTTTGTCCACTAAAATATTCTTGGTAATGAGTCTTGAATAATAAGAAATGATTCTCTATGATTTTGTGTGTATGCCACAAAGTTTCATGTTTTAAGTTTTGATTATTGCGATTACATTTCACTACTATGATTTATCCCATGTTATGAAATTATGATTTTTTTTGCAGGTTAAGATTTCCAAAAGTTATGTTCTTATGTATATGATGTGATTGATATTTCTTTTTTTTACCCTTACTGAGAATTTGAGTTCACCCTTTTGTATGTTTTCTTTCTGTAGGTGAGGAAGAAGGTTATTAAGTAAGATATGTCAAAAGGGACTATAGATATGATGAAATAAATGGGAGACAGTGTAAACGCTTTATGAACCAGTTGTTTATGCTTCCCAATTTGTAAAGACACTATACCTATATGGAACTTTCCTAGTTTTGTTATATGTTGTAATAAGTGTTCTTCAATTCTGAAGTAATAAAAATGTATGTAAATTATGGGTCACTATAGTTGGTATCAGAGGAAAGGTATAGTCAACCTTTGGAAACTAGGATGTGAAAGCCTTAGTAAGAATCCTAAGGATAAGTCTAAGCATAGAACACAATCTTAGTGTTTTAGAAATGGCCATGAATAACCTAGGATAAGAACTTAAGTGTGAAATTTTCTTCTTGATTATGTGGTTTTTCAATTATAATTAGTGTTGCTCACACTATTCTTCTTGGTTTTAGTCATTGGTTGAACCTGAAAGAACCCTGTTAATGCGGAATGCAACAGGCAATGCAATGATTGGCCCCCTGAGTAATCAAACATTATGGGAGCTGGAATGAAAAATCTTGTAGCCATGCTCACACAACTTTCTCAAGCTATGAATCATGAAGGACTTCCAAACGAGCAAAGGAAGGAGAAACATTTTGTTGAATCCTTCATGAGACAGCATCCACCTTCATTCAGCGAGTCTACTAATCCATTAGTTGTTGAACAATAGATTAGTACTATTGAAAAGATATTTTCAATTCTTCAATGTTCTGAACATGATAAAGTCATCTTAGTAGTGTATCGTTTGGAAGGTGATGCTGATCAATGGTGGAATATTATTAAGAATATGAGGCAAAGGGATGAAATTGAGTCCATGGAATGGGACGAGTTCAAGAACTTATTTTTCAATAAGTAATTCCCCCATATTCTCCGAACAAAGATGGAGAAAGAGTTTCTTGAACTGAAGCAAAAGGATGATGAATCTGTTGGTACCTATGAAGAAAATTTTACAAGACTTGCAAGGTACGCTTTTGGTATTATTATCTAACCTGAGAGTAAGATCGAACGATTCTTTAGTGGCTTAAAACCAAGTCTTCGAAGGGTGTTAGACATAAGGGACTTCAATAGCTTTGAGGAAATCGTTTGATGTGCTCTCAAAGTCAAGATGGAGATTGGAGTAACCCATCAGTCATATGGGTTTGATAAGAAGAGGAAAATGGAATTCAAAGGAAAATCTAAAGAGCACACTGAAAAGAAGATGATATTTCCCTTATGCTCAAAGTGTGGAAAGAAACAAGGAGGGAGTTGTCTTAAAGGGACAAGTAAATGTTTCAAATGTGGAAAGGAAGGTCATAGGGAATTTTAATGCCGCAATGATGGGAAGAAGATGTATAATGATGCAAAAAAAAGAAGGGATACACATAATGAACCTACTACACTTCAATGTTTCAAGTGCAAGGAGATGGGGCATTATGCCAATCAATGCCCAAATCCAAGGGTTGATGATGATGGTCAACGTCAACAAACTCTTAAGGCTAAAGATAAAGGAAAGTCACATGCAATTTATATCAGCGACGTGGAGTACGATAACGATGTGGTGAAAGGTACACTTACCATCCAATCTAAAGTAGAAAATGTTTTATTGGATTCTGGGTCCACCCACTCTTTTATTTATGAAGAAGTTTCTAAGGATATGAACGTATTACCTCAACAATTAGATGTTGAGTTAGCTGTGACAACCCCTAATGGCACAACAGTCGCATCAATAGTTTATAATTCTTTTCTGATCGAAGTTTGTGGGAACGTTCTTCCTGAAAATCTTGTGATCCATCCTATAGTAGAATTTTATGTGATTCTTGGCATGGATTGACTTTCTTTATATGGAGCTCATATCAATTGCCAAAGAAGGGAAGTCACATTTCGTATTCCAGATCAATCTATGATCGTCTATCAATGCAAGGATGAACATAACCTTACAGTGGAAATTTATTTTTTTTTATGGGTCTTGATTCCACTAAATGAAGTTTATTTATATCAAATAGTTGGTGAGAAACTCACGATTGAGAATATGCCCATTGTACGAGAGTTTGATGATGTCTTTCTGGAGGAATTACCAGGTCTTCCACCAAATCGTGAAGTTGATTTTTCAATAGAACTCATACCGGGTGCTTTGCCTATTTAAAAGACACCTTATAGAATATAACCAATTGAGTTGCAGGAATTGAAGAAGCAACTCCAAGAGAATCTTGATAAGGGGTTTATATGCCCTAGTGCATCACCTTGGGGAGCACCTATTCTGTTTGTTAAGAAGAAATATGGATCAATGAGACTCTGCATTGATTATCGAGAACTTAACAAGATCAATATCAAGAAAAAATATCCTCTCCCACGCATTGAGGACCTATTTGACCAACTACGCGGAGCTCAATACTTTTCCAAGAATGATCTTCATTCAAGGTATCATCAATTAAGGGTCAAAAGGGAGGATATACCAAAGACGACTTTCCGTACAAGGTATGGACACTATGAATTTATAGTGATGCCATTTGGTCTTACTAATGCCCCTGCTATCTTCATGGATCTGATGAATAGAGTCTTTAGAGGCTATCTTGATCAGTTTGTGGTAGTCTTTATCGACTATATTCTTGTTTATTCAAAGAGCAAGGAAGAACATGAAGATCACTTGAGAATTATATTAAAGACCCTGAGAAAGGATAAGTTTTATGCCAAATTTACCAAGTGTGAATTTTGGCTTAAAAAAGTTTCATTTTTGGGTCACATAATCTCAAAAGAGGGGATATCTGTGGATCCAGCAAAAATAGAGGTTATCGAAAGATGGTCGAGACCAACAACAGTAACTAAGATCCGACGTTTTCTTGGTTTGGCTGGATATTATCGATGTTTTGTGAAAGATTTTTCACGATTATCTAATACACTCACCAAGTTGACTTGGAAAGGAGTTATGTTTGTTTGGACGAAGGAATGTGAAGAGAATTTCAAAGAGTTGAAAAGAAGGTTATCCAGTGCACCTGTGCTCACACTGCCTTGTAGTGGAGAGAGGTTTCTGATCTACAGTGATGCATCCAAGAAGGTATTGGGGTGTGTTCTTATGCAACATGATATGGTGATAGCTTATGCCTCACGACAATTGAAAATACATGAGAAAAATTACCCAACTCATGATTTGGAGTTAGCTACGCTAATCTTTGTATTAAAGATTTGGAGGCATTATATTAATGGAGAAAGGTGTGAAATTTATACTGACCATAAATGTCTAAAGTATATTTTCACACAAAAGGATCTGAATATGCGCCAAAGAATATGGTTGGAGCTGATTAAGTATTACGACTTCTCAATCCATTACCACCCTGGGAAAGCAAACAAGGTGACAGATGCATTTAGTCGACAAGACCATGCCAGTTTATCCATAATGAGGATCACAAAAGATCCAATATTTATGGATTTACAAAGTATGGATCAAGGAATTATAATAAAAGGGGAAAAATCATATCTTTCTAAAATGAATGTTCAACCATCTATACATTTTATGATTAAAGAGGCACAGAAAGAACATGTTGAGTTACAAAAGAAGGTGAGAAATGTTTCTGAATTCAACCTTGATTGTGATGGGATAATAAAGTTCAGGAATCGTGTTTTTGTTCCTCCCATCCCCGAATTAAAGAAGGAGCTACTGGATGAGGCTCATAGTTCTTCATTCTCCATTCATCCTGGAAGCACGAAGATGTATAGGGACCTGAAAGAGTACTTCTGGTGGGATGGCATGAAAAGGGATGTTGCTGAATATGTCTCTCGATGCTTGGTTTGTCAGCAAGTTAAAGATGAGAGACAGAAGTCTAAGGGGATGTTACAATAATTACCCATACCCGAATGGAAATGGGAAAACATCACTATTGACTTTGTCACCGGACTTCCTAAAACATCCAAAGGAAATAATGTTATCTGGGTCATAGTTGATCATATTACAAAGTCTTCACACTTCATCGCTATTAGAGAGGATTTCTCTCTGAATCAGCTTGCCAGGATATATGTGAAGGAAGTGGTAAGATTGCATGGAGTACCACTTTCTATTATATCTGATCAGGATCTTAGGTTTACCTCAATGTTCTGGCGAAGTCTTCAGTATACTTTGGATACAGAGTTGAGTTTCATCACTGCTTATCATCCTCAGACAAACGGTCAGTCTGAGAGGATGATTCAAACTCTAGAAGATATGTTGAGAGCTTGCTCTATAGATTTCAAAGGTGGTTGGGATCAACACCTACCTTTGGTGGAAATTTCTTATAATAATAGCTTTCACTCCAGTATTCAGATGGCTCCTTATGAAGCTCTCTATGGAAAGAAATGCAGGACTCCAACTTGCTGGGATGAAGTTGGGGAAAGAAAGCTATTAGGACCCGATCTCATTGATGAAATGGCAGAAAAGGTCAGATCTATTCAACAACACATAAGAGCAGCTCAGAGTCGACAGAAAAGTTATGCTGATAACTGAAGAAAAGACCTAGAGTTTGAAGTGGGTGATAAAGCATTCTTACGAGTATCTCCCTGGAAGAGGGTCATGGGATTTTGAAAGAAGGGGAAGTTGAGCCCTAGATATATTGGTCCTTTCGAAATACCGGATCGTGTTGGGATGGTAGCTTATCAATTGGCACTTCCACCGAATCTCTCTCAAGTTCACGATGTGTTCCATGTATCTCTCCTAAGAAAGTACATACCTGATCCTTCACATGTACTCAGCTCAGAAGTTGTACCGCTGGAGCAAGATCATTCTTATGAAGAATAGACGATAGAGATTTTGGATCGTAACGAAAAAGTCCTACGAAACAAGACCACTCGATTGGTGAAAGTTTTATGGAAGAACCACCAATTAGAAGAAGCTACATGGGAGCTTGAGGATATGATGAGGGAGAGGTATCCTCATCTGTTTGTTACAAAGTGACGAATTTCGAGGGGGAAATTCATTTTAAGGGGGGTAGAATGTAACACCCAAGACTTTTATGAGAAATATTTTTGTTTTTATAAATCAGAAAAGGAATCTTTCACTACGCACAACACTATCTTGGCTTGCTTTAGACGCAATCGTGACCTTTCTCAATAGCTTGCATCATATGCAATACCGAGTTTCACTAAACAATGACATGCTATTAAAATATTATTAAAACTAGCTGTTATGAATAGTAATAACCACTTTTTGAAATTTTATAAATTTTATTTTTCAAAATGGACTTAATTTCTGTATTCGAAATATCGAAATTAGCCTAGGGTGAAATTTTGGTATTTTTCTGAAAACTTTCAATTTTTGATGAATAGTGAAACCACTAAGTGGTAGTTAAAAAAACTGAATTTTTCATAAAACTTAATTTTACCACTTCTGTGAGTGGAATTTCAAAAATCTGAGAGACACGGTAGATGTCAGTAAGTAAAATGTGGTTTAATGAGATGAAAATAATTTTTGGTGAATAGTAACTTTTTACTTTTTTTACCACGGTTAAAAGTAATATAGGGTAATTAAGGGTAAAAATGATATTATTATTACACTAACATATGTCCTAATTCTATTGGATAAGTGTAATTCGACCAAAAACAACCATAGGAATAAAATATGACCATTTAGGCACACTTGGATTAGATTAGGACATTTATTATTAATTTATTTAAAGAAGGGTTAAAATAGTTAAAATCAAAGTTTAATAAGTAGATAATTTTTAATATAGGGTTATACATAAGATAAATTCGACTATAAATATTTTTTAGAAAGCTAAAATGATTTCCTACATAATGGTATTTTATTTTTAATTTTTAGACTTGAAATAATTTAATTTATTTATGACACGACGATGATGCGGTAATTATCTTATTAATGAAATATTGACATAATTGATGTTATAAATATCCAAATAAATGTAATTTGAGACTTTTTATGAATTACACTAATTTTCTAGGTTAATATTGCATGATATTATCGATTTAAGTAACTTTTTTCGAACTAATAATTCTGTTATGATTTTTTAAAAAATCAATTACTAAATAGTGTAAAAATTAACATAAAATAGTTTTTTTATAAAATATTATATTATTAATTGTTATTTTATTCCTAAAAGTCTATGGTTCAGCCAAATGACTTAGATAAGGTTATATATATTAATAATAAACAACTTTGGGTTCTTTTGGCTAGTTAGAGTAAGTTTATTAACCATATAGTGTAAGAACATAAGAAGACACGGTAAAAGTAAAATTATTTAACTTAATGTTAAATCTAAATGATAAGGTTAAAATAGGAACCTAAACTTGTATAAATTCTATTAGATGAGAGTATTTCGACCCATCCCCACCTTAGCTTCTAAATAAATCAATTTGGAGCTATTTAAAACCGAACTTGACTTTATAATAAAATAAAATTTTTAGTTTTTCCAAAAGAGCCCCTCTCCTCCCTTATAAAAGGGTACCTCCTCCTCCTCTTTCTCACACCACTTTGATCCTTCAAGCTCGGCCAACCCCTGCCACGTTCTTCTCTACACTTCCCTAGAGACATCCTAGAGTTCCTGGTCTTCTTCAAAGGCCAATTTTAGTTCCCTAAAAGGAGGTCTCAAAGAAGCACTTCAAAGAAGAGGTAATGTCCGTTACCGATTATTTCATCTTTATTTCTTCTTCCACTTATTCTTCTTTTGTTGTTTCATTATGAAGTAATAATATCAGTATCACTCATATACTGATATGTTATTATAAGTATGAAACAAACCTATTTCACCATCTATCCATCCTATGAAAAATGAAATCACCGCGCGTGCGTACATACGGAATACCGTCTCCACGTCGTGGTGTAATCTATTTTCCACCACCACCTTACTTGGATGGGTATAATGGTGTAAATAATGACTATATATGATTATTTTAAAGTGATATTGATTCTGAAATAGTATACATACACTCCAATACAATTCCATGATCATGGGAACGATATCATCGCTCGTGCGTACGTACGGAATACCGTCTCCATTATGTGATGTGACTCATTCTACATGATCTTCATTGAATAATGATTATATAAATGAATTGAATGAATGAATATGATATATATTACACTAATAAAATTCTGGAAATTAGGTATCTATAACCGAAAAAGAATAATAAGAATTCATTCAACAAAACACACATAAGAACAAAAAGTAATAAACACCCGAATAACAAGTTGTAATGAAACATTACTAATAAGAAGCTAAGAATATGACCATATGTGAAATCATAACAACGAGTATGATTCTGGAATAAGTCAAGAACATTATTTAAATCATTATATTGGAGGTTCGGACACGTACAAAGCATATCAGACCTAAGGTAAGGGAAATATCACAATCTCATTTTTATCCGAGATTGTTTATACTTCTGTATTTACTAGGGTGTATTTTATAATCCACATCCATGTTTCCTCAATATGTAATATTATTTCCATCCACCTACAATTGTTTAAAACCAATTTTACAATTCGGTGAGTTTTTAGTAAAAGATAGGAAAGGAATCTTTTGTCGTTTTTCGTACGAGGTACTTTTTGACTTTTCCGACAAAATTACGAGAATAATGTTTTTAACATATACGGAATGAATGGATTTTTAAAACAAAATTTCCAAGGATCTTCCTTTATAAGTTTTCAATTTTATTTTTAATCAACTTCTTTTAGTTTAAAATTGTATGACATGTTAAGAAAGGAAAAAAAAATTTGAAGTAGAAAGGATATTTTCCTCAAGAATGGAGTTCAAGTGTTTTATCAAAATTATTTTCCATCTAAGATAAAAAAGGTTTCTGTTTCTATACCTATTTTTACATGGATTTGATTATGTTGTGATGGAAATATTTTTATGAATTCTTTTATCTTATATGAATTTTTTATGATGTCACGATGTTTAAAGATTCCCATTTTTATTACATTGGTTATGCTATGATGTATGGTTTATGATTTTGTGGCACACATAAGAACGGTATCATTATGAGATGGGTGGGACCTATATCTCCCTACAATGAATTGGGTAACGATTTTATATCTCATGAGATAGACATGGCTGGAACGGCAGGTTAAACCGGTTCAGTGAAACAGGACTGAAACGAGGAGTGAAATCGGTTCAGAAATGGACTTTGTCCACTAAGATAGTCTTGGAAATGAGTCTTGACTAATAAGAAATGATTCTCTATGATTATGTGTGTATGACACAAAGTTTCATGTTTTATGTTATGATTATTGGGATTACATTTCACTACTATGATTTATCCCATGTTATGAAATTATGATTTTTTTGCAGGTTAAGATTTCCCAAAGTTATGTTCTTATATATATGATGTGATTGATATTTCTTTTGTTTACCCTTACAGAGCATTTGAGATCACCCTTTTGTATGTTTTCTTTACCCAGGTCAAGAAGAAGGTTATTAAGTAAGATATGTCAAAAGGGAATATAGATATGATGAAATAAATGGGAGACAGTGTAGACTCTTTATGAACCAGTTGTTTATGTTTCCCAGTTTCTAAAGACACTATACCTATATGACCCTTTCCTAGTTTTGTTATATATTGATATAAGTGAGCTTCAATTATGAAGTAATAACAATGTATGTAAATTATGGGTCTCTACAATTATATAAAAACATAATATTATATTTAGAATAGTTTTATATATATATAATCTTAGAATAATGATAATTTAATGGCATGGAGAAGTTTATGAAAACAGAGTACTTAAGAGAAGATGATACCTATTAATTGGTTAAATCCTTCTAGATTGTGCCCCAAGGCTTCCGTGGATTGCCTAATACCCAAGGGATGTATTATTATAGTATGGTTTTTTAGGAAGTGTATTAGAAAGTTATTTTATGATATTATGTGGTTTTATATGTGTGATTATTTGAAAGATGTGATGTATTTTTATAGGGAAGGAAAAGGACACACATGTAATTTTTAAAAACTAGTTAGGTGTACTCATGTTCGCACCTAAAACATGTAATAAAAAAACAAATCAATAATGGATGTTTTATTTAAAAACTAGGTACCTCCAAAAAGACTTGTATGAGTATCTAGATCATTTGGGCACTTAATTTTATGGTTTATTCTCTAATTTATCTTTATTTGGCCATAATCGCATTAATTATTTTTAATCACTTTTGCTAATAATTGTTGTCAAAATTTTATTTGGAAGTGTTAGAATATAAATATTGTATTAAATATAATGTTTTATGTAGGTTTTATATAATTTCAATCAAATAAGTTGAAAAATTAAGATTAATGCTAATCCCGTAGATGGGAAAAAATAATAGGATTTTAAAGTAGAAAAATATTTAAAAGTTTCTCAAGATTTTTTATTCTATTTCAAAGGGAAATTGATTATAATGAATTAAATTTCATTATTATAAGAAATATTAATCTAATTTTACCTTAAAACAAATTTAAAATTTCATTTAACATTAATAATTAATTAATAAAATGTCGTTTTTAAATATAAACATGTTTTGTCAGTACTCAATAAAAAATGAAGATTCTAATAAAAATCTCAAAAAGTAAACCTAGGATAATTTTGGAATTCAAGATTATAAAATAATGTTTATTTTATAAATTTTAACTTATAGATGTTTTTAAAATAATTTTTTTATTTAAAGTTGTTCATTCAAGAAAATGACATTTTTAACATAAATAGACATTACCCAAAAGCATATCTTTCATTATCAGTATGTATTAATTATATAAAAAAGTATCTAAAATTTTTAAAAATGGAAATTTATGTTACTATGGCTATTTTTAATTCCTAGGTTACAATTATCTCATTAAAATAATTACATTAAAAAAATGTTTCATAGAAAATCAATGTAGTGTGCATCATATGCCAAGTCATTGTTGATGTGACATACACTAAGTTGAATTCCAAGTTAGTGTGGAATGTAGAATAATCCCAGTCGGTTCCATATAAATGTAATGTTTTCCATAGTGAATTATTTAAAAAAAATTAAAATTTAATTTATAATGGTGAAATTTCTTTGTGACAATACTAACATTTTCATTTATATTCAATCAGTTTTCATATTCATTTATAATTAGCTAGTAGCCTTTGAATTCATATTATATTGTATAAACCATATATTTTAATAGATTATTTAAAAATATTACTAAAATATAATTTAACTTCATGATTTTATCATATTATATTATATAATCATATTTTAATAATATATTATTGTTCGGTAAACTACAGTCTTGTGTGTTACAAAAGTATTTGAGGGAAGTCATTATTATGTATAAAATAAGATAATCTCTCTGTTATATGTAGATCATGCCAAAGATTATGTTTATTTTAAAAAATGATTTACTTTTTGTTGAAGATAAAATAATACAAACATAGAACATTAATAAAATAAAATATCTTTATTGTTGCCTGAATTGAAAATTATCCAAAACAATAAATTAATTTGAAAGAAAAATAATAATTCATAAAATCACAGGGTGTTACATTCTACCCCCCTTAAAATTAATTTCACACTAGAAATTATTATGGGTTATCAAAGTTCTAATACATGAAAGTTTCATTCATAGAAACCCACATCATAGAAATGAAAATTAACTCCTTCAGAATTTTTAATTTGGATCTATAATGGTTACCCAAAGTAACAAATAATTGGGTTTCCACAAGGAAAATACAGGTTGGGAGTGAATATAGGGCATTGAGGAAAACAATAAATATTTATAAGGATTGATTGAGGTCATCAATAGAAAACAATTGAATAGTGAAGAAAACTTTTAGGGCGTCACAATCATAAATCTGAGATGATTTAAAAGCCCCTCAGTTCAACATAAAATAAAGTAGTAGGATAATACATTTTAACATTTGATCATTATTTTATTATCGAGTAATTTTTTTATTGAACACAAATAAATAAAAAAATCATTCTTTGGATTTGATTTTATCTTCTTCCAATTCATCAATTAATTTAGGAAATGAATTTCCAAAAATTAACTTTGAAGGCCAAAACACTAAAATACTAATTTAATATATATTAAGGACCATATATGAATGATATTTATTACTTTTTATCTTCAAATTTTCATAAAAATCATTATGTTTATAGAATTAATCTGTAAACATAATAAGTAATATTACTATTTGATCAGAAATAAATATTCATCAGGAAATAATTATACATTAACCAGGAAATTGGGTATGCCAGTGGTATGTGTGAAACCCTTATCATCCTTGAGTCATTGGTTAGAAACCTGTTGCCTTCCCAGCCTAGAATTCTTATCACCCAGAATATATGATTTACTTTTCTAAAACCACACAAATATAACTTCCAAAATAAATATGACGGGGATCCTTGAAATAAGGTTAGTCACTAAATAACCTTGTATCTATGTTTTTAATTCAACATCTATACATAAATACATCTACAATGTTTTACTTAAATTTTTCATGAATGGAAAACCTTATAACCCCTCTAAATTAGGGAAATCAAAATCTATAGAAATAAATTCATTAAATCTTCTTAAAATTGATCCCAAATATATCATGACATACCAATTTTCTATAACTTTCGAAACATGTGAATACCTTCATTTTATAATACCATGAAACATTGTAATAACCTTAATTACCATAAATTCCTTTGGAAATATTACATGATTCAATATTCCAAATTATATTATATCTATTATTCAAATCCAAAAATTCCATAAAATTCATCCATGATGCCATTGAACACTTTGTCAATAATCAGTTTCGAGGTAATTCATTCCATCCAATTTACTTATTCATAACCCACATATATTTAAACGAACAAAATTATCTTGACATATATAATATATTACAGGCTACCTTACCTTAATAAATGTAAGACCTAGTTAGTAAATCATTACCCCAGTCCAACAGGAACATTCAATATAAACTTTTAAATAATAATTGAAGAAACATATGTAGAATAATCCAAGTAATCTTCATCATTGATAATTTTTAGAAACCAAATTTGTAAAAAAATTGATTACATAATCCTTAATCCATTAACAATTCTAACTAATCATATTGCATAATACATCTTTCCTTTCACATTTCATCTATAGTCTCTTCATCATTAGAAATGTAACCATTATTCATCCCACCTTACTGATTTTCATCAGGAGAATTACACTTGGGACATTGAGTTGTATAATAAATATTTATTCCACACTTAAAACACATAAAATTTGATGACGATATAGGTATTCCAATTTTATGACCCATTTCAGAATCCAAACTCTTTAGTTTCCATTACAATCACTTGATTTGTGTTTTTCTCTTCTATTAACAAAACATCTTATTATTCCGCTAAGACACTAACATATGGGAACTATTCTAAACTGTTGACCAAAATAAAAATGAATGTTTTTTCCCTCCATGGTCTCTATTACCAGAAGTCTCAAAAAAATCATTCTTTCTCATCCTTGGTGAGTCCAGGAGTTGGTTTAGGTACACGGGGTTAATCATCATCCTTGAAAATGGATTTGTCCTGATAACAACAACTTTCACTACAATGGTCATCCCAGTTGACTACTCATCAGAAAATAATCAATAATATTCAACATTAATCTTGTTTCTTTTGGTTTATACCATTGATGGAAACCAGAAGCATATTGTGAGAATTACATATCATAGTAGAAAACCATATAGTCATGAAAATATTTACATTTGGGATTTTTAAATCATGATACCTTCCTTAATATATGACACTCTTTGTTCTTGATTAGTTATTAGTAGCCAAAATATTAGTAAACCATCATGACAGTTTCTGAAGAGATTGTGAATTTCCAAATCATATCCCCTAGGCATGTCAAACTGGGTGTGTATCAAGGCTCATTATCATGTTCCAGATTACCTCAAGTTGGGACCGAAATATATTTCGGATATATTATCCCTATGTACTTATGTTCTAGATCCCCGTCCACTTATAGTATCGATACATGGATTTATTTCTAGGACGACATTGACACTATCATTTACTAAAAATCTAGGAAATTCCCCAAAACATTGACTCATCCTTATACTAGTCATTAGAGACATCCCTATACATATCATTAGATGTATATCTAGGGATATCTCTAAATATTTCTCATCCTATTGTCTAGATATTGACCAAAACATTCATCTGACACCATCTATAAGGACACATGCTTAAAATAAATGCATATTATAAAATTTTATATGTATATTTAGTACATTTAAAAAAATAAACCTGAGGACTATAATAGTTTAGTATATTTAAGAAAATTGAAATTAAATATTATATCCTAATGAAATATCTTAAACATCTCTAATAAATATCTAAACCATTAGTACTTATTTTTAATACCATTAGTCATATCCCTTGGAAGGAAAACATAAGAAAAGGGTGAGCTATAATGATCAGTAAGGGAAAACATGGGAGATATGTATGAATAATCATTAGAATAATGGAATGAGAAGATTATCACGAAAATATAAGATCATATTGTACATATCAATGATCACATATATGAATCATAGATTAAATAATGGTAATTCATAATAAATGAGTCATAAAGTTGTGAAGAACATAATCCATGAAATAAAAAAATAGGATAAAACATGGAATTGTGGAAGAAAATAAGAATATAAATTGATTTCCCTAGTATCTAAGGTAGCACATCCAAGAACATCTTGGTAGTATGGGTTCACTCACCATATCTTCTTGGTAGTCATGGTTCACTCACATGGCCATCATAGTAGCCATGTTTCAATCCCAATACAATATTGGTGTATCTCATCATATATAAATCTTTACCCAATGCATTAGAGGTAGATATAGTTCCCACTATCCTTATAATGAAATCATGCATACATGCCCCACTAGATCATAAATAATCTCATCATAATCCATTAAATGAAACTGGTATTATAAACATGTAGTTGTATCATAACTTATGGAAACTACACATTTCATAACCATATCAACACAAAAATCATGAGTGAAAAAATGTGATTTTCAAATGAATATAACACAAAAAAGAGAAATAGATTTCATGAATACCATGATATTAAACATAACCCATTAAAAGAAATAAATGAAATAATCCTTTAGATACTTTTTCAAATGAGCATGATTATCATTAATTTATATCACCTAATATGAAAAATGTTTTTGAAATATCATTCAAACATGCTTCCTGAGGAAAATATCATTTATTCTTTGAAGAATAATTTTTAATACATAAAATCATTATCAAATAATTTACAAATAATGTACCTTTAAAAGTTATAAATAATACCTAAAATCATTTGAAAACTTTTTACCTTGAAAACATATAAAATATGCGTCAAAACATTTTATAACTTGTTTTCTTTGAAGACAAATTGAAAACATATAATGAATGGTCAAAATAATTTTGAAAAAAATTCTTTCAAAATACATTGAAAACATATAAATAATGCTTGAAAATATTTTGAAAACCATTTTCCTTGATAACATATAAAAGAAGATAGAAAATATTTTGAAATCTATTTTTCATGATAACTTATAAAAGAAACTAAAAAACATTTTGTAAATAATTTTCTTGAAAACTTATATAATAAATTTTAAATTTTTTGGAAAACCATTTTTTCTAATATTACTTTAAAAAACACATTCTAAAAAACGAACCCTTTAAATATCAAATTGAATATTTACAGAAATGTTGGGGGTTATTCTGTACATGTCATATGTGGTAAACCAAATATTTCCTTTACATAGTAAAATAGTCAGAAAATTTCCTTGATCGAAAACAAGAAGGAGATTACTTTAGAATTTGGAAAAATAAAAAAAGGCTAAAAATTTATTTTAATGGTCATTAGATATTATATGAATACTCTTGGAAATACTTTTTAGAAAACATGGTTTTGAAAGAAAACAAATTCCCGACTAAAGAGATGGTAATGTATTGATTTCCTAAAAACACTTTCTTAACTATATTATGTGACAATGAGTAAACAATGGTAAAAATAAATGATTATATTATTAATATATAGAGTATAATATAATTCATGAATTATATGGAGATATTTATAATAATATTTCATCAATTAAAGCATAAATATAAATAAACTCGAAATGTGATTAGATTATTTAAATAAACAATTATAAATTGGAAACTTGGGACCATGCTCTCCATGTAAGAAAATGGATACTAAAGTTATCATAAAATATCATGAAAACATTTAGATTCATTATATAACATGTTTAATGGAATTATGTACACCTCGATAATATTTTTTGGTGCATAACCAAACAAGAGTCCTAATGAATGAAAATTGTGAAAAAAACTACTTCACCTATTTGGTATCTTTTTAATCTTAGAACCCATAAAATAAAGGATATAAATAGGATATTTGAATAACCAAAAATTTAATTAAAATATACATATAATACAATCATTTTCAGAATATAAAATTCCCAATGGAAATGTGTAATAAAAAAAGTTTGTATCTTACAGAAATGAAAAGTGTGATTAAATCCCTTTTCTTTGTGTCTTGACACTAGTCGTACTTATTAAAACCACTTGAATAACAAGTAAAAAAATATTATAGTTATTTTAAAAATATATATTATTATATATAATTTCATATATGGATTGATTATGACTGTATATTACCCTCTTTTTAATCATCCTATATTAAGGTTTCACATTGGGTAATATGTTTTTTATTTTTTCATATGTATATTAATTTGTTTTATTATTGTTATTATACTTATATCCTGATTATATAATAAAAAACATGACATAGATATCATTTATATGGCATATATGTGTATTTTTATAAAATATATAATGTATAATAATGAAAGGGAATACACCATTCATGGAGACGGTAGGCTATACGTACGCATGAACGTTATTTCCATTTAATTTTCATGTTGATTGGAAGTTAAAGAAATATAATAATATATATATCATTACAATAGTATATCTATGATGTCATATATATCATATATATTTCCTATAACCATCATTAAGATATTTCATGTAGTGTATGAATGAATCATATCGCTTTGAGGGGGTGGTAGCCCACACTTCCTCAAAAGAAATTATCATATTCACATATGATGGAAAGAATAAAGAAATTACCCAAATAAATTTTTTTAGAAGAATAAATACATTATAATTATAATATATATCATATTTTATTTTAGTTATTAGTATAACATCTACCATCAAATGTGGTAATGGAAAACTGAACAATCAGCACTCTGTGAGGTAGTAGTTTGTGTTACACAAAAACAGTATGTTCATTAGCTATTAGATGGAGGTGTGTGTATGTGTACTCAAACCAATTACATATAAAAATCCTAGTATATTTAGGGTATTTTTTCATATAATTATATAATAAATATAGTTTTAAGGGGTAGGTATAGAAAAATATTGTAAGGACTTGAGAGAGGACATTTCATCTTAATCAGGTAACTCCTTTTAGTTTGGGCCAAAATTCTTCACTGAAATACGTTATACCCAAGGTAAGGATTATAATTGTAAAGGGTGATTTATGGAATGTTTATTAGGATGTAATTTTCCAAACATAAGATAATTAATAGGTGTGAGTAAGTGTGGGAGGTGGTGGATTTTCATAGGGAAGTAAAATGACTCATTGGAAATGTTTAGAAACACGCTTGGGGTACACATGTTCTTACCAATAAAAAGTCATACCATCAAAAAATCATAATAATGGAAGTTTTATGGCCTAAATATGGACATAAAATAGGTTTTTTAAAATTTTTATTGATTAATTAGGCCCTTAATTTTAAGGTTTACTTTCTAATTACGCTTAATTTGTCCTTAATCACTTTGAATAATTTTTATAACTTTTACTAAGAATTTTGGTCCAAAATTAAAATCATATTATAAGAGGATAAATATTATACTAAATATATTGGTGTATGTTAGTTTTTGTAAATTCTAATCATATAAGAGTAAAAATTAATATTAATTTTAATCCCAAAGACATGACGAAATTACATGTTTTTAATGTAAAAAATGTCAAAAGGTTTGTTATGATTTTGTACTCAATTTCAAAGTGAAATTGAATATAATTTATTAAAATGTATTAATAGATGTAATTATTATTTAATATGACCAGAAAAATATTATTAATATCATTTTACATAAATAATTAATTAAATAAAAAATGCAGTTTTTAACAAAAAAATCATTTCATAGTTTTCATCAAAAAATTATGTTTCTCGAAAAAATTTAAAAAAATCACCCTAGGATAATTTAGAAATTATTAAAATCAAAAAATAAGTTTATTATATCAAATAATATTCATAAATATTTCTAAATTTATTTTTATTATTAAAATCGGTTCATTTAAAAAAAGTGTATTTTTAACATAAAATGACTTTACCAAAAATCATTTATTTTATTATGAATATGTTTTATTTATATAAAAAACATACATAAATATTTGAAAATTATTTATTACTATAAAGATAACTATTTTTAATTTCTATGTTATAATTATCTCATTTAAATAATTATATTTAAAAAAATTGTTCCATAGAAACATTGTGTTGCGTGCTTCGTACACCAAGCCATTGTTGCGTGTAATGTGCACCAAGTCCTACACCTATTGAATCTTCCATGTAGGGTACTCAAATATTTTTCCATGTGAAAGGAATGTTTTAATTATTTAATTTTTAGATATAAATTAATATTTAATTTATCATGGTAAAATAGATTTTTTACCACAATAGTATTTTATTTTATATTCAATAAGTTTTCATTTTCTTATATAAGTAATTCATAACCTATGAATTGATATTATATTTTTTATACCATATATTATAATATATTATTTATTACTAATGATAAACTCTAATTTAACATCATGGTTTAAACGTACAATATTAAATAATCATATTGCGTATTATATTATTGTTTGATAAACCACAACCTTGAATGTTACACAATTCAACAAGTAATATCATTTTTTCATATAATCATAAATAACCTCAGTGTTCCATGTAGATAAATCCATATTTTTTATTTTCTATAAAAAAATATTAACTTTGTGTTTCCTATAACACAAGCCAAACACATGTCATTAATAATATAAAGTATATTAAGTGTTGCATGAAATAAAATATAATAAAAACGCAAAATTATTTTCAAAAATAATAATTCAAAAAATCATGTGGTGTTACACTCTACCCCCTTAAAATGAATTTCTCCCTCAAAATTGAAATATTTTATCCAATGTTTAATAATTTAATGTTTCATTCTTAGAATACCAAAACGTATATATGAATATTAACTTCTCTTTTAAAAGGGAAATTTAGAACCATAATTGTTTCCCAAAATAAAATATAACTAGGTCTCTATATAGAAAAACATAGGTTGGGAGTTAATATTGGACGTGGAGGAAGATCATAAATATTTATAGGGCTGATTGAGGTCATCAATCATAAACAAGTGAATGATACAAGTAAATTTTAGGGCCTCAAATTCATTAATCTTGGATGATTTAAAAGGTCATTGTTTTAACCAACATTATGGTATTAAGACAATGCATATTTCTTTTTTGATTGATATTCTATTATTGAGTGATTATTTATTGACCATGAATACAAAAAATCTCATTATTTGGTTATAAATTTATCTTTTTCTAGTTCATCCTTTACTTCAAGAAATTGATGTCCAGAAATTCAATTTTATGGTTGAACCACTAGAATGCACTTTTACCATATATTAAGTCCCATAAGATTACAAAAAGTAATAATATATATCTATAACCATTCATAAAAATAAATATTGTTTATAAATTAATCTCTAAACATTAAAGGTAACACTGTCATTTATTTATAAAAAATTACTCACCAAAAATATTTATACAGTAACAATGATATCATGTAGGTCATTAAAAGATGTGAAAACCTTTTTGTCAGTCGGTCATGGGTTCATGACCCACTGCCTTTTCGGACATGATTGGTTGTTACCCGGCATACATGATGTCCTTTTCTAATACCACACTAATATAATTTAAAGAATAAATATGATAGAAAACCTTTTAATGAGGTTTATCACTAAAAAACCTTTTATCTAATGTTTTTAAACAAACTGAATACATTAATACCTCGTTTGAAGATTAACATAATTTTATTCATGAATGTTTAACATTATTTCCCTTCTGAAAGATGGAAATCCAAATCATTAGAAAGAAATTCATGAAATCACCTTAACAAAGATCTCTCATATATCATGATGTACCATTTGGTTGTCACATTCCAAACATGTTATCACACTCATCGTATATTACATTCAAACAAGGTAACAACCTAAATTACCATAAAACATTTTAGAAATCATGCATACTTCCTTATTCCAAAGTATATTAGATCTATTCTGAAAATCCAAAAATGTTGTAAAAATCGTCCTCAATGATATAAAACACTTTTTATATAATCAATTAAATGGTAATACGTACCATCAAATTTACTTATTCATAACCAACATATATTTATCCAAAAAAACATTATCTTAACATAAAGAACATATTAAGGATTACCTTCCCTTAATAAATTTTTTTTACATAAAACACCTTACCCAATCCATTTAGAACATTCAACATAAACTGGTAAATTCTAAGAATAAAACACGTATTTAAAAATCCTTGTGTACTTCATTATTCATATTTTTTCCTAACAAAATACATAAAAACATTTATTACATCATCTTAAATCCATTAACAATGATACCACACCCAATTACAAAATACATATTTCTTTAAACAATTCATATGTATTATCTTGATCATAACCAATGTAACCATTATTCACACCCCCTTTATGATTTTCATTAGGATATTTACCCTTGGAACATTGAGTTTCATAATGACAATTTCTTCCACATGTAAAACACATAAACTTCAATGTTGACATAGGGTGTTTAATATTTACATAGATTTTTTTACCTAAAATATTTGTTTTTTCTATCAAGACACTTGATTTGTTTAATTATTTTCCACATTCAAAACATTTTCTTACACCTCTAAAACATTTTCTTAGGAGAATATTTTCACACTCTCAACACAAAGGAAACCAAATCTTCTTTCCTACATGATCTCCAAAACCTAAACTCTCAGCGAACTCCTGTTCTGTCTCTTGTGGTGTGCCTAAAAGTTGGTTAAGGTAAAATTGTTTATCATGTTCCTTGAAAATTAATTAGGCCTTATAAAAACACATTTCCCTCATGAGAAAATCATACTTTACTGCTCACTAAAAAAAATTCATCACATTCAACATTAATTCAGTTACATCTGGTTCCATCTATTGACTAAAACTAGATGCATAGTGTGAGAGCTACCTGTGATAGTAGGAAAACACATAGTCATGAAGATATTTACTTTTGGTATTTATAAGACCCAAGTAGAGAATAATATGGTCCCTCTTATATGCTCAATGTGTGGAATGATTCAAGGAGGTAATTGCATTGTAGAATCAAATAATAGTTTTAAGTTTGAATGGAAAGGGAAAAAAGAAATTTTTTACTGCATTGATAGGAAGATGTTTTTTAATCATTAAAAAAGTGGTAAATATACAAATAATGTACCTCCCTGAAAATAGTACATCATGTGTAAGGGGGTGGGAAATATGATAACCAGTTCCCAAACCGAAGGGTTTGTGATAACGATTGGACCCATCAACCTCTTAAACTAAATAACACGAGTAAAACTCCTGTGATCATTGTTTCTAACAATGAGTGAAATAATGATATAGTGAAAGGTACACTTACTATTCACTCTTGAACATCTACTATGTTATTGGATTCCTAACCTACTCACTCTTTCATATCTAAATAATTTCTTATGGGAATTAAGATTCCACCCAAATTATTAGATGTAGAATTAGCAGTACAAACCACTAAGGTTATGATGATTACATCTTAAGTCTATGATTCCTATGTAGAAGATGTTTATGGTAATATACTTCCTATAAATATTGTTATTTATACCCAAGTATTATTTAATGTCATAATTTGTCTTTATTGTCTTTCTCTAGAAAAATCCATCCCCAAAAAATGAGAAAATTAAGTTATGTTTGACATTTCATACTATCCTATGATCATTTATCAATGTGATTATTAGTATAGATTTAATATATAGATTACATCCAATATATCCGTCTTAATTAGAATCCAGAAGGTATGTTTGAATCAAATGGCTGGGGAGAAACTCCACATTGATGATATGCATATTTTTTGGGAATTTTTGGTTGGGTTCTCAAAATTGTTTCTTATCCTTCCACAAAAATTTCAATTTTAGTTCTTTATAGAACTTGTACCAAGTTACCCATAAATTTTAAATAGTCCCTATAGAATGAACCCAATTGAGTATCTTGAATTGAATAATGAACTCTGAATAATACTTGATAAAGGATTCACATAGACTAGTGTGTCAACTAATAGTGCACCCTTTATCTATGTAAAAAAGATATATAGATCAGTGAGTCTTTCCATTGATTATTGGATGTTTATGAAGATCATGATCAAGAACATGTATCCTATTCCACATACAAATGACTTGTTTGATCAACTCTATAGAGAAAAATGATTCTCTAATATTAACTTTTGTGTTGGATATCATCAATTGAGTTTCAAGAAGGAGGATATACACAAGACAAAATTCCATACATTGTATGGAAACTATGAATATATAATGATTCCTTTTGTTCATACTAATTCTCATACTATATTCATGGATTTGATGAATAGAGACATTAAATATAACCTCGATAGGTTCGTGGAATTATTTAGAGAAGATATTTCTATCTCTTAAAAAAAAGTAAGATCATGAGGACCAATTAATAATTGTCCAAAATACCTTGATGAAAAATAATTTGTACTAAAAAATAACAATATTTAAATTTTGGTGGAAAATGGTTTCATTTTTAGGTCATATATTCTCAAGAGATGGTATAGTAGCAGATTGATCAAAGACACATGCTATTGAATGTTGGGCTACACTAAGCATGATGACAAATATCCATAGATTTTCTGGTTTAGGCAGATATTATCAATGGTTTCTGGGGAATTTCTCATGAATATATAATCATTTGAACATGTTAACTTTGGAAAAGTAAATGTGTTAAAAATTTAAGGAAATGAAGACAAGGTTATTCATTCCATCTATATATACATTACCATATAGTAGTGAAGGGATTTTGATCTATATTGCTTCATCCAAAAAGGAATTGGGTTGAATTATTATAAATAACAACCTAGTTAAAGCCTATGCCTCATGAAAGATGAAGATTTACATGAATAATTACCCAACTAATGATTTGGAGTTAGTAGCGGTGGTTTTTTCATTAATGATATAGAGAAATTATCATTATGGAGAAATTCTTGATATATATACCAATCAAAAAAGTATAATATATATATATATATAAAGAGTTGAACATGAAAATGATTATATTATTAAGGCTGATAAAGGATTATGATTTCTCAATACATCAAATCCATGTGAAAGTGATCAAGGTCACTGATGATTTGAGTAGAAAGGATAATGATATATTATCCATGATGAGGATCACAAAAGACCCAATATTTCAGGATTTGTAAATGTTTGACATACAATTTTCAAAAGAAGGAGAAAATATTGTCATTATCAATTGAATGTTCAGTCATTTATCCATCTGAATATCAAAGAGGCATAGAAGGAAGATATAGAGATGAAAAATAAGGTTAAAGATGTTTTAGAGTTTTACCATGATCGAGATAGAATTATAAGCTTCATTAACTGTGTATTTGTTATATCAATAAAATATATAAAGGAGATGATTGATTAATCTCATAGTTTTTCATTTTTTTTATAACAGAATTTCAAAAATGTATATTGATTTTACATAATACATATGGAAGGATGGAATGAAGAGAGATATCACAGAGTTTTTATATTGGTGCTAGGTATTCCAAAAATTAAGATTTAAAGATAAAATTCTAAAGGGTTATTACATAAATTACCCATACCAAAATGTAAATGGGAGAACATCAAAATGGATGTTGTCATTAGAATCCCCAAATACCCTAAAGGGTTCAATGTTATATGGGTGGTAGTAGATCAACTTACTATGTCAACACACTTCATTACTATTAGAGAAGACTTCTCTCTAGATAATATTTCCATGATATAAATTAATTTAAAGATAAGGTTTTTCCAAGTACCATAATACATTGTATCAGATTCGGAACCGGGGTTTACCTTAATGGTTTTTGTGATTTTATCTGTAAGAATTTGATATTGAATTGAGTTTCAACACTTCATATCATCCTTATATGGATGTTTTTTTTGAATGAACAATTCAGACCCTATAAGACAGGTTGAAATCTTTTTCATTGTATTTATAAGTTGGTTTGGATAAACACCTTCCTCTTATTGAGTTTCCTTGCAACAAAAAATTACACTCAAGAATTCAGATGGCTCCTTATCAAGCCCTCTTTGGGAAGAAATAAATATCCCCCACATGATGGGAGGATATTTTTGAATGAAATCTATAAGTTAGTAAGATGGCTGGAGAAATGATCGAGAAGGTTATAAGAATTCCATATCACATCAAGGCAACACAAAGTCGATAGAAAATTAATGTTAATAAATGTATGTGTGATCTAGGATTTCATGTTGATGAGAAGTAGTTTCTTTTAATATCTCTATGGATGTAGGTTATGGGGTTTGGGAAGAATGGGAATCTATACCCAAAGGTACATAATTTCATTTAAGATTCTCGATCATATCAGAACAATAAATTATCACTTGAATCTTTATCCAAATATCACCCATGTCCTTGAGAAGTTTCATGTATCTCAATTTTATAAGTAGATTCCTAACCCATAACATTAGTTGAACACAAAATTCATACAGCTAGAGTAAAAAATTTCTTATGAGGAACAACTAGTTAAAATTATGGATTATAAAGAGAAAGTTATATGAAACAATTACTACTCTCATGTTCAATACTTTGACGGGAAATAAAAAGTTATGGGACAAAACATGGGAACTTTAGGATATGATGAGGCAAAAACGTCGTTGTTTTTTGTATCAGAATGGAGAATTTTGAGGGTGAAAATAATTTCAAATGGGTTAGAATGTAACACCCGAATTTGTTTTTGGAAAATTTGAATCCAAATAAATTAATTTTAATTGATATGGTTCATTTCCTAATTTACTAATTCAAGCATTCATTATATGTTACAATAATATAATCCTTTACAACAAGAAATTTTTACTTGGCTTTTGTTACATGAAAGACGACGTTTCTACACAATTCCATTTTATTGTTATAATTATTTGAATATTATAATTATAACCTATACATTAAAAATAGTAATATGAATAGTAATAACAACTTTTTAAATATAATTTATAATTTTTTATATTAATCAAACATATTGATAATAAAAAAATGTAATATTGGTAAAGTATTTATATATTTGAAAATTCTATTTTCTCAAATGAGCTATTATTTATGTATTTATGTGAAAAAAAAAATAATTATATTTAAATACTTTCAGAAATTTAAATTTTTTAATTAAATTAAATTATGAAGTATTAAATTATATTTCGTTGAATTTTATATATTTTTTTTTGAAAATCATCATTTTTGGTTATGTACTGAAAAATACTTAATTTTAATTCAAAAATGATTTTCATCTAACTCATTTATATAGTTAAATAATATTTTAATTTCATTTTATTTTTAATTAGATTAATTTTTCATCAATTAACAAGATTTAGTTCATTGGAATCAATTTCACAATGAAATTAGATATCAAGAAATTCCAAACTTTTAGACACTTCTTAAAAACCTGTTGTCATGATACTTTTATTGGAAGAATTTTTAATTAATTTCTACCACTTCTGTGATTTTAATTTAATGAAATAGATTATATATTTGTAATATAAGTAATATATAATTTCTATCTAGTTAAACATATATTTTAACTAAAAAACTACTAGATAAAATGATTAAAATTAATTTTGCTGATTAAGAGAAAAATTTGCTTGAAAGGACTAAACCCTAAACATAATTCAAAAAATGACATAGAAACTTGTCCAAAACCCAACAAATGTTCTTATTTATAACCATTACACAATTAAATCATATTAAGACAATTATTGGATACACTTTTCATAAGAAAAATGTTGTTGGAATTCCATTTTCAAATATTTACAGAAATGCCACTACTCCTCTACTATAAAAAGACACTCAACACTCCCACTTATTCACACCTCTCAATCCATTTTCATGATAAAAACTATACCTAAATTTATACCTTCATCATGGAATCCACCATTTGGGAATAAATTAATCTATGTAATCCTTTGAGGAAAACCAAAGGGATTTACCCAAAGTATAGGTAACATCATTTCTCTAAATCTTTTGTTCTATTTTCATTCTAAACCCACTCAAATATTAATATTACATGCTTATATAAAAAAATATTTATCCTAAATATACTATTATGATGATATTCTATTTTTATTACCTACACATACACAAACATCAATCTAATGGATGATGAACATACCATTCTTCTTTATAGAGAACTATCGCATCATGAAATGATATTGTTTGTTTTTAGTTTACCGAAAATCGATGAGGATAATTATAATGTCATATATTTCATATAAATAATTATTTTATATTTATCATTTCCTTATTATGGTATAATCAATATATAACACATACATTCATCCATTAATTTTAATTAAAAATGATAATTTCAATTGGGGATGTGTGGACTACCACCTCCTCAATGTGATTTAATTCATTAAAACTATACTTGGATTGTATTAAGTATAGTTTCAGTTAAAATATATGATATTTATTCCATAATAATTCATGTATAATTAATATATATATATATTTAATTTGATTTCTGTCATTCAATATAGCTATTAGGGAGAAATGACGTTCATGCGTACGTACGACCTTCTATCTCCATGAAAGAAGCATTACATTTCATATTTATATCATTTATATTTTATTATAAATACATATATTATGAAAATTAGTTATATTTATACAATTTTTTACCTTATTCATATCATGATATAATAATTATGACTAGAAATAAAATAAATTAAGACACATGAAATGAAGATAGCAGATGTTACCTGAAAAATTACCTTATCATAGAAGAATTAATATCCGTGTGACATAAAGCCATATATGGTATTATATATAAGAATATGGTTATATAAAATATGTATAATAAACTTATATTTATTATACATGAGTTTTTATGATTAGGACTACTGTTAATACCAAAAGAAAATGGATTTCTAGTCTCACTTTTATTTCTATGTTACTTATTCCCAATTTACTACTCATTCATTTTATGTCGTGAATATAAGGAAAATAAATATTTTCTATGATTATTATCCTTAAATTTATGGTTATTTACATAACCATTGGAATATATATTTTTCCTTTGGGATTATGTTTCAAAATTTACTAAACTAGTATTGCAGTTTTGTCTCTATTTTCTTTCATTGAGGCACATGACCTGAATTTAAAAAACCATGTTTCACAAATATTTTCAGAAATATTTTTAATAATAATACTTAAATATCATTTTCATGGAAAATAGAATTTAATTTTTTTTACATTTCTCAATATATCCTTTATATGTTTTCAATTTGATTTCAATGAATTTTTTTCAAAAATTTTATCCAACTATATTTATATGTTTTCAAAGCGTTTCCAAATAAATTATTTTCCAAATGTTTTTAAGATTTCACTATAAATATTCAATATGATATAAATAAAATTTATTTCATATAATTTTCAATAATTATTTATGTGTTTTTATTTTTCTACAATAAAACATTTCTAAATGGTTTTATGTTTTAAAAATAAAATTTCAATGAAAAATTTATATTTTCCTCAAGAAGTATTCTCTAAAGATATTTTAAAATTATTTTACATATAAGATGAAATCTATTGGTGTCAATCATGACTTTTTTGGGGAATTTATCTAAAGGTTCAATTAATATTATTTCTCTGAATGGCTTATACCTTGTTGGAATGGTGTTTACGAAACCCTTTTCTCTTTCACAGGTTACATTTTTATAAATCTCTTTCAATCACAGTGGGTTATATGAAAATGACACCCACTTCATTTCATGGGTTATGTTTTTGATGAAATGATATTTATGGAAGCAGGACTCAGAGTATGGGAAAAGAATTTAAGCATGGGAGGAATTCTCGTGTAGACAAGGAAACACAATGGACTGGTGGTGACAAAATAAAAGCTGATTTTCAACCCTTGAATGGTGTGTGCGAAGAAGATGTTTTGCAGAAGGAGGTTCATGGTGATCTTGAAATTATGGAACATCCTAAATGATTAGAAATTATTGATGCTAAAAGTCCCATCAAGAAATAACAAGGGGAGAATGTTGTTTTCCAGGGGGTGATTATCTCTGGGGGAGATATATCTGAAATTGAAAAAGGGAATGCGGGCAGGAGGGTCTGGACTTCTTATTGTGATGATGTTCAAGGTAGAGAGAAGACTATGTGAGGGAAGGAAGATGTTATGACCTATTAAAAAAGAAGAAGGGAAAAGAAAGATTACTCCTCCATGCAAAGCCACTGCCCACTAGGTTCAACAAAGGAAAAGGTGCTCAATCTAATGAAGAGTTTTTATATCTTGAAAAGTTAAATCATATAAGGATGTATGTTAAGACGATGAAGCAATATGACAGCTTGGAATGGGAGTCTGCCAATGCGGATGAACCACTTGATTATGGAAATAATGACGGGTATGGTTTTTATGACATGTAGTTATTTTTCATGGATTGTGACATTTTTTTGCTGCACTTTTCCTTTATTTTAATAAATGGCCAGAGTCCATGTCTCTAGATGAGCTTTTTGGTATAGTATGATCTCCCAATGTTATGATCATATTGTCATACAATTATTTTTCAGGTTTATTCTTATATATCTCCCTTTTTTTCTATTAGGGATCATCTAATCTCACCCCATTTTATGATTCCATCTTCATGTTATAAAGATATGTATTGTGTATGATGTGTCTAAGATGGGGGATTCTTATGAATAACCCAGGTGGAGATAATGTATCTAACTTATGTAATAGTGTTTGTGTTTCCATGTTTCTAAAGGCATTAGTAAAATATATTAATTGGGTTTTCGTTTTTATTATGTATTAGGCATTCTAAAAATGTTACGTAAAATTGATGTATGAAAACTATGGGTTCCTATATGTATGTTGTGTCATAAAAGATGAAATTTAGTTTTTTTACATTTATGTGCCTTATAATGATGAATGTATGAAGTGTAATGGATTAAATTTGATAGGGAAATAAAGAAAATAATTAAATATAGAGGTAATAAAACGATGTTCCCATATTTTGGTAAGTTTGGTAAAATTAACATTGTATAATGGATTATGTAATTAAGAAGTTTTAACAATTTTGAAATTATTTCTATTTAAATAGGGATTAAAATGAAAAAAATCCCAAATGATCAAATAATGGGGTAATAAATTACAATAAAATGGTGATTAATTTTAGTAGTAATGTATTTTTTTAATTTTCTAACAATTTCCCAATGTAGTAGCTCAATATAGAAATCATCATGATCAAAATAAAGAGATTGTGGATAAATCATTTTATACTACTATGTTTCATGTTATTCCATCAAATTAATTTTGATATGTATGTTTCTTGGGTCTTTTAATTATTATAATACACTAGCAGACATTGGATATCAACATTTCATTAAATTATAAGAAATATATAGTTAAATTGAAAATATTTCCTCATGAAGGAATGATAGAACATTTGGTAAAAAATCTATTTTGAATTATTAAAGAAACAAATATTTATAGTATTCTCCTAGTTGTTAAGAGTGTGAAGGTTTTTTTGAAAAATATTATTATACTATTTTTTTGAAGAGTTTGATATAATTTTGGATATGTATTAGCTTTCAGTTTATCAGGATGAGATAGATTAATTTTCTAGGTATGTTTTATTCATGATTTTATGTCTTTGATAACGTACAAAGATGTTTGTGAATTGATTATAGGTGGAAGGGAATGTTACCTAGCTCACATTTTTAAAAAGATTGGAAATTTTCAAATTAGTTTTTTCCAGTATGGAGAAAATAAATTGATGTTTTTCAAGTTATTTTCCTGGTTTTATTCTTGACTAGGAGGTAGATTTTATTAATTAATTACTAGCTAATGCATGACTATTTTTATAGACCCATATTTTTAGAAAATTTCTTATTTTATAATTGAAATGGAAATTGTTCAAATTATTCGATAAAGGACTCATATACCATATAACTATAACATGGGGTGATATTATTTTCTTTTTTAAAAAATAAATATGCTTCAATCAGACATTTCATTTGAATATATATCATTGAATAAAATAAAAATAAAGAACAAGTACCCTTTTAGTCATGTCAAGGATTGGTTTCATCATATCAAGGGGGCATAGTATTTTTCAAATATTGATATGATCTCTGGGTACCATGAGATGATGTTGAAGGAGGATGACATTATTAAGATTTCATTTCAAACAAGATATGATCATTATGAGTTTATTGTTGGGAAATTACAGTAATCCAATTTACCAGATGTATTCATTGATTGTAGGAATATAATTTTTTATGATTTTATGGACAAATTTGTAGTTTTTTATTGATGATATTTTTTTTATTTTCAAAATGTTAGGAGGAACATCAAACACACATATGGATTGTTTTTCAAACCCTAATTTTAATGAAATTATGATTAAAATCAATAAATTTAAATTTTGGTTTAAAAAATTATTTCATTCCTCAATTTGTTTCTAAATATGGTGTTACTACTAACCATGCTAAAACAAATTTATTTTAATAATCCCCAAGATCAACAAATATCTTATAGATTCGTAGTTTTCATTGATATGAAGGTTCCCACTGATGATTTTTGGAAAACTTTATCTCTGTTTTATATCTTAGCGACTAAGTAAACACTTGATGAAGGTTAATTCATTTGGACCAAAGAATGAGATGACTGATTTCTAAAACTCAAAATATGATTGTATAATGCTCTAGTTTTGGTCCTAACATCAAGAAATTTAAATTTTTTTTCTAAATTGATGCTTCATTTAAAGGATATTGTTGTCTCCTGTTGTAGAATGATCATGGTATTTTCAAATGGCTCACAATAGTTGAAAATATAAGAGTAAAATTATCCAAAATATTATTTAGAATTAGCTACATTAGTTTTTTCGATTAAAAACCTAGTGCAATCAACTATATGGAGTAAAGGTTGAAATAAATGTTAATCACAAAATTTTAAAGTATATATTCAATCATAATGAATTAAATATGAGCAGAAGAATAATTCAACAAGTGATCAAGTATTACGACTGATTGATACATTTCCATCTAAAAATCAGACAAGGTGGGTGATGCATTAAGATGATAAAATAATGTTACGTTAACATGATTATTCTCATGTTTTGAGACCTGATGTATGATAATTTTAAGAGAATATTTCTTATAAGGAATATATATTCTAGATTATTTCCTTTTGAGAAATGATTTTGTATTATAAGGTGACATCTAGATTTAGTATTTATGGAAAAACATATCACTGGAGACACAACATTGGAGTCTTAGAATACTATGAGGGAAATATATTCACACATTTTTTAGAAAGTGAATAGAGATTCATGGATAAAATTTCTAAAAAATGGAAGAGTGTAACTACCATGGAAATGATAAAATAAATAATTTTCATGTTTATTAATATGAATTATATAGTTATATAAACTATAAAAATATTATGTAATTTTAACTGATGAAAGGAAATAGTTTTATTCAGAATATTTCCATAAAAGGTTTTATTTAATTATTGAAATTATAAATTATGGATTTTGATTTTCAAAATAAAAATATGATTTTCTAAATATGAATATAAATTTTTATTCTACAGCGATATTTTTTTATATTTTGTAAAATAATTATTTTTCCATGAATTGTTAAAAAATACTGATTTTTTCTAAAAGATCATTCTCTTTACAATTATTTAATTTTTTAAATTTTAAATTTTGTTTTTTAATATTATTTAATTTAATATAAGTATTATTTATTTTTATTTTATAAAATTATTTACATTTGAATTAACTTTATATTTTCTTTAAGTATATGTTTGTTTATTGTGTTTATAAATGTTTTATTCTAAACATTATGTTAATCTTCATATTATTTCTCCATTTTAGTTAATTAAAATAATCTATAAGATAGAATGTTTTAAATGGAATTTATATATTATATATAAGGAAATTTTAATTTATTTTCCTATAATAATTATTATTAGACTTGTAATTAATTTAAAATCATTATTTTATTGAAAAATACACTACTTGAAAACCTACTTTTTTCATTGCTCCTATGTGTTTCTTTCTAAATTAATTTTTACCACTTATATGAATTGGATTTTTTAATATAAATTAAATATTTTAAATAATCAATTTATAGATATTTGAATAATTTAAACACATGTTTTTACCAAAATGAAATGTACAAACAGTAAAAATTCATTTTTGTGGTTAAGGAAAATATGGATTTGGTGGAAGTTAAACTGAATAGAGAATTGTTAAAATGGCTTGAAATTTTTTTGAAATATAATTTCTCCCCATATTTGGAAATTATAATTTCTATTATTTATAATGGTACATTATTGGATCCTATTTGTATGAAAAAACATGGATAGAAATAATTAATTTCAATAATTACATGTACACAACTCACATCACTATAAAACATAATTCTTGCTCCTCCCCAATTCACTACATAAAGTATCATTGGTTCTATGAATTGATAAAAAAACATAACAATATAATTCAATCATCCAATCCAATAATCATTATTTTAGGTGGAAATATATCCATTGAATGCCTTTGTTGCAGACCAAAAAAAGTTACCTGATGCCTAGTTACAGTTCTTCAATGAGAATTGTTATTCTATTTTTCTTCCTCCAACCCCTTGAATTCTTATTAATACCAAAATATATAATGAGATTATTATTTTAAATATAATTATATGTTATTATGTAAATTTAATAACTTAATACTTATATTCTTCTACCAAATGGGTTTCAAAATCATCTTTCATATGTGTGGTGGACTATAGCCTCGTGAACCGATATCATTTTTTTCATTACATTATATCACAGTGGGGTGTGGTGATGTATATAATATATATATATATATATAATAATTATACCATAATTTTAATTATATAAAATATAAATTTTGTTACTTTTCATCCAGTATTGGACATGATATCGACGTTCGTGTGTTGGGCGGGCTACTACCTCGTGAAGCTATGTGACTTGTTTTCACTGATGATTTACATTGCAGGAAATAAGAGAAATGATAATGAATATATGTTATATAAATTGAATAATTATGATATAACTGAAACATTTATCATTATGAAAATATAATATGTTATTTTATTTCTTACCTTTTCACTCACTGATAAATGATAATATCATTTGTGAACTTGTGAACTACCGCCTTCACGGAGCAATGCAACTATCTTTTCATCACCAAACCACATGAAAGATATATATATATATATATAAATTTAAAGAAATTATAGATTATATATGGTATTATAATTTTTATTTTAATAAAAAACATTTCTTACCTATTTTCTATAATTACGATTGAATAATGGAAACGTTACTCGTACTTACGACCTACTGTCTCCAAGATTGTAACATACATAATTTCTACAAACCATCTTCCATGATTGTTATTAAATGAATAATTGATGTACAAATAATATAAATATTTCATGATTATTATTTTTTAAATATTTATATAGTTAACTCTTTTACCATATCCATCCCTCATAAGTAATTTTTGACACATAAGTTGAATTTGGTAAAAACAAGTTATGCACACATAATTGATTATGTAATGGAATATAATATCATAAAAAGTAAATTAAAATTAATAATAAACATCTAAAATTTTCTCAGTAAATTATACAGTTTTCAAAAAAATTATCATTTATGAAGATAAAGAGAAACATGACAAGACATACTCAAGATAAGGAACTTCATCCCAATTTTGTTTTATTGTTGTATATTTTGATATTATACACCTATAATCTTTTTAGATGTGTATATAAAGACCTAGTTTCATGTTATATCCTGAATTTACTTACTATCTTAGTATTTATAGTTTTTAATGTTATTATTTCATGCAGTATATGATTCATATATTTTCAATGTGATAAGGGGATTTTCACTAAAAAAATTCTCTTTTAATGTTTTCCTTCAAAATATTTCTTTTCCACATTATTTTTTCTAAATGACATTATGAAAATTATTATATGGAAATAAATTATTTTAAATTAAATTTTACATAACATTTTTAGTACATTTTCCAATTTTTTTAATGGGAATATTTTTATGGGTTTTATATTAAATGTTTTGAAAATGATAAAATGAATGTTTTTCTTAGAAAACATTGTGATAGTTACTTTATCAATCACTATGGATATTATAATATTTTTATATTTTATTACATGATTTATTTTTTCCAAAAAAACCATATTTTACATTTTTTGGGTATTTTTTATTACAAATACGTTTTTTAAATGAAAATTTTATTTTAATATTTGGTTGTGAATTAAAATCATGTTTAATAGAGTTTTTCGAATGTTTTGTGATGAAAAAAGAAATAATAATAATTTTAAATCATGATTTGGTTTATCACAATAATATAAAATGGGGGAACCATGTTGGCCACATGTAATCCAATTATATCAAATTGGATAGCTATGCTCAGATTGCGCTCCAATGCAATGGGAAATGATTGATTTCACTATGTTGGATTGAACACTGAGAGGGGAGGGTAAATCAATGGTATATTTTTACAAATAAATATTCATTATAATAAAACCTCTATTATTTATTATGGTTCTCAATCCACTAAATATTATCTCTCAATCACTCTTCATGTGAAATTATAGTAATATAAGTAAAAACATATAGTATTTACAAAGTTTGATAGAAATACCTTATAAATTCCATGTCAGTTCCCCAAAATGAATCATTCACTATCAAAAAAGTTATTAAAGTGGTCTAGATTATATTGAGAGACTCTGGTTGTATACAGCTCCAATTTCAGGACTTGTTTCTCCAGCTCCAACTAAGAGACTCTTTCTGCACCTGGCTCGAACTAAAAGACCTCAATTGCACTCAAAACCTGCTAGAAGACTTCACATATGATGAAAGGATAGATCTAATGTAGGATTATTTTCTGATATTTTTGCATCTGACACGCCTTTTTACCTATTCATGTTCCATAAACATCTATAGTTCGAGACGTCCTTCATGTTCATTGAATACTAATCACCGGTTTTAATCAGTTGCATCAATGCAATAATAATTGGGATATGCTTCCTTCTAAATGAAGTCCCAAACTCAATTAAATTTGTGCATGATGTGAACACAATCATATTTATTATCTTATGTAAGAATGATACATTCCTAAGATCAATTAAAATACACAACATGCATGGATTTCCTGGAATTTGAACTTCTTTTTTATGTATCTCAATGTTTTATATATTCATGTAGTCAGACAATACAATGATCATTTTTTTCTCAATGTATATCCTTACAATTTATGTATATGAATTCAATAAATTGTTTGTCTATTTCTTTTCACACCAACATTTTTTATTAATTCTAATTCTTTCTATTCCAATCACATGTGCATCAGTATTTATATGCATTCAAACACTATTCATAAAATTCATCAAGTCGGTACTTGGAATTCCTTCATGGACACACTCTATTGTATTTTTAGTTCTAATTAAATGAATGTTTTTGTATATAATCCTTTCACAAAAGGGTATGTGAACCACAATATACACTTATTATTTCTCAGTTAATCAAGTATAAATATCAGATTTTGTTCACTCATGTTCTTCTTTGTGAATAATGTTTAAGTATACACTGTATCATGGCTCTAAAAAAATTCACATGAACTAGGAAGACTTTTCAGATGTAAAATCATTGTGGAAAAGATCATGTGTGTTGTGAACAAGTTATTTCCACCATGGGATCATGATGTTTTGTTAAAACCAAGTACATTCATATTTTTTTTATCTCATGTACTTCCTTAAAAAAAAGTCTTCACAAATAAGTTTGAATGTGATTTACTAAATGTTGAATACATGTGATATTTTTCACCTTCACACAAGCAGTAGCTGTATGAGAGTTGTTCTCCTTTATGAACCACTTGATTATGGTACTACATTCCTCAATAAATGAGATATTCTTGAAAATTTTTAGCAACAAATCTTATTGAGGGTTGCTCATATTTTAGGCGAGTATTTCCATCTAATAACCACTTCATAAACCACATTGAAAAAATATTGAAAGATCCATGTTTTATGCTCTCTGTGGTCTATTCTCTTAATTCCCAAATCATTCAAGATTTTATGCTGAAAAACATGAAATTCACCCATCATAAGTTTTCATTTACCCTTTTAATTTTTTCCTCTTATTCATGAAATGACAATCACATTCGCTTCATTTTCATAATCATAAACTCAGTCACCTTATAAGAATGTCATCTTCAACTCTTGTTTTCATGTGACCAACATGAATTCTTCAACTTATCTGCATTTATTCACATCATTGTTTTAAGCATGATGAATTGTGGACTCTTTTACTAATCATTATGATCTCATATTGCTCATATAGTGCTTCTATTTGATGATAGACGGTTGTGTTTCAGTTATTGGTTTATTGTACTTGTTCAAGGACAGAAGAATAAGATAACATCCCTAGCATGATCAAGCTGCAGAGATGAGTTTGGTGAGAAGGATCATGTTATTTATATATTTTAATGATGTGGTAATAGTAACCCATGTGTTCCAAGACCTTTATAATAGACTCTTAATGTTAGGGTATTATTATATTATTCAACAAGTTCTATACTCATCTATAAATTTCCTCCCCCTCTAAGTACCACCCCAAAACACTATTACCTTCCATTGTATCTCCCCACATAGTAGTGCCACCACACCCAAGACATATACATAGGCACTTCTATCATTATGTATGGCCCTCCCACATTTAGGTTTGATAGTGATACCCTCACATGGGTATGTGTGACCCAATGGGTCTCATAGGATTACTCAGTTTAGAGTGGCCTCAGCTGCCAGAGGTTTGGGAAATTTTTGTAAGGTTACAAATCAAGACTTATTAAAAATGATAAATGTTGATAATAAAATAGATCCATTTCAATTATAATACCAACCCAACCTTTTCAACAATTCCTTCACATTCTCATTCACTAATCACAATGTGTGGAATTCATTAATTATTTTTTAGGAAATTTATTTTTTCATGGATATCAGATGTAATAACAAGCATGAAAGAATATTTATCACATGTTTTCAAATATGATCACTTTAATAATCCTCAATTTTGACATGTATTATTTTCCAAAAAATAAATACAATACTATAAATCAATAAAAATTCCCCAGGAATCACAAATTTTCAACATTATCTTTTGAAAACACCAATTGAAACATACCTAACAACAAATGAAATACTTTTCCCAACAATAACTGAAGTGCATTTTCTTTTCAATACCTATTTAGAAAACATTTTAAGAATCAATATTTGTTCCCAAAATTTTATCCCCCTTATAGGAAATGAAATGAATATGACTATAGTGTATTTTCTATAAAACATGTTCTATTATCTTTTAAGAATATTTATTGAATAAACCATAGAGGGAGGGATGGTATTACATTGGTTTTTATATATGGAGACCCTTAGTGAATGTAATCGATGTCTACCTTTTCTAATCCAGTGTATAAAATATTGTAGATGTGAATATGGTTTTCAATGTTATCCCTAGAAACCAATTCGTGTGAAATAATGACCAAAATATATCATATTTAATTCATGGGGTTTTAGATGATTACATTTAAAATGACATGAAAAATGCTTAACACGCTTCAAAAAACACATAAGAATGTTTATTTTCATAATATAATGCACCCCCATTATCTCTAACCACCCCCTAATTGATATGATAATATAATTAATATCATTGTATGATGGTGCGATTGGCATACCATGATCATTAATTTTTAATATCACTAAATGTTTCTAATTTAATATCAAGGTTTATTCTCATTAATGGATCCACATTATAATTCCATTTCAAGGATGTTAGTAGTCTATATAAAGAAAATATCATTATGTTTTCATGAAGTGATAGACTGAAAAAACACCTTTAATTCCTTGAATTGTTTGTAAAAAACAATTAAATTAATATTTTATAAGGAGTGGCCTTTTGGTTTTTCCAAAGTAACATTCAGACTTTGACCTTGATCTCAATATGGTCCATTATTTTATATCAATCTCATCATGGAAATATTTTTTTGGATGCTTTCTTTTTTTATTTCTGAGTTTATTTAGTATGAAAATATCCTTTCTTCTATTGATCTCCATATTTGTGTTGAATAGCTATTTCATTCTAAACCCTATGGATCTTCAAGATTCAAATTGTTGATAATTTCTCATCAATATCCACCTATTTTTCTAATATAACCTAGTTTCCTTTATAATAATCTTGTTTTATAGCTTCCTCCAATTTATTATCGAATTTAATATAATGTTGAAATAAACTAGGAATTATTTCATGACCTTTTATGTATTCTCAAAATCAAGACATGAAATTTCATTGATTTTTTTGTAACTTATTTCCTTTAATAGCATAGGGAACTTCTTCTTCCACACTTTTCAAGTATAGAATATCCTTGGGATTTTCCATAATTAATTTTCTACAAACATATTTGAAAATTTTAATGTTTTTAAGAGGTTTTTGGTGAATATAATCTTACACAATCTTTTCATATAGATCGTCACATTTATTGCTCATGGAATATCCCCTTAACTTTATATTCACTCCTAGTCAATAAATATTGAACCCTCAAGAGTAGGATTTTTTAACTTGCATACCACAAAAACAAAAAAATAATTGAAACTTTATTAACAAAGATTTGTTCTAGATGAATCAGATTCTAATTTGTTATTGTATTGTCATTGGGATTGTCACCTTCATTGAAAATTTATCTGTTCCCCGACTGTGGGGTATTTTCTCCAATTTTTTTGGTTGTCATAGTCACAGCTTTGTCATTAACCCATGCACTATTAGAGGTAACATATCTATCAAATTAATTAAGTTCACTTCAATTTTTATTCTTTCCATCATGAAACGTTTCTTCCATAACCTTAATAAAATTATTAAATATTCTCTCGACATATTCAACTCATGTTAAACTACGAAACATATTTATTATGTCTCAAAAAAATATTATTCTCTAATAGTAAAAAATTCTCTCAGATCACATATAATTTTATCTTGTCAGTAATTTATAATATGTACTTATTGATCTCAATGGCACAATATCATTTTTTACTGATCATAGAGTCATTTTCTTAATATATAATAATTTTTTCTTATTTATTCCATTTTGTAGTAAGTGTTAGGTTTTTTCTCAAGCTTCTTTATTTATTTATTGATATATTTCATCCATTACATGAAGGACTATAATTCTTCTTTCTTCTTCCATTTATTTTCTATTTTTTCCTCTTCATCACCACTAATTCTTGATGAATCACTTATTCTATTTTATTACATAAAATAATCAAATTCTTTATATGAATTAATTTTTTTAAAAATCTTTCTTATTATTTTTCTTAATATTTATCTTCTTTATAGTGTAGTGTTTCTTAATATTATCCCATTTGAGTTTATGGGATCTGTCATCATTTTATTCAGATTTAGATTCTAACTATTTAACCTCTTAGTTGGAAACTTCATGGAAAAAGGAATAGTGATACGCAAATTGATGCATTTATGTGGTTTCTTATTCTATACCCTCCAATTTCCCGACCTAAACCCTTTTTTTTAAATTGTAATGGATTTGATTAAATTCATAATCATCCTCATCATTATCGGAAATTTAATATTCTTCTGGCTCTTTTTCTATAAATTGTTCCTTTATCAGGGTTAAAAAGTATATTTCAATGTTATCTTTATTTCTAAAAGATGAAAATTCTCTCATCCCATATGCAATGAGAATGTTGTCTAGTTTTTCATGAGATCAATAAACTATTTCTTCCAAGGATGTGACCTTTGAATCTAATCGATCATGATAGTTATTCATCAAATTTTTTGGCAATGATGGAGTTATCCAGATGGTCACCAACATTTTGAAAGCATCTAATGAACTCATTTACCCTAAGGAAATATTCTTTATTACGTATTTTATCATTCATTTTAATTACCAAAAATGTATTCATCCTAACATTGATATTGGAATCCATGACATTGAAATTACCTTCTAAGCTACTTCTGAATGAGGTCATGGACTCATTTAAATGCGTGCTTATTATGTAGACAAAATTCTCTAATTTATAACTAATTTAAATACTTTCTTATTATAAATTATAGTTGAATTCATTTATTGATTATAATGCATTTGATCATCTTGTTTTTGGTATCTCAATATTGGTACGTGTTCTTATAAGCATAGAATTCAACAATCACTTTCAATTCTTTTGGCATGTTCATTAGATTGATTTACATGAATTCACTAACATTCTTATTTTTTTACATTGCACACATAAAAAAATTTGTGGTATAATCCCTTAAATTCCAATAGAATATTCATGTGAAAACATGTGAATACTGACAAAATTCAAATAATACATCATATGAGTACTTTACATTCCTTCATGCACACACACATCCTGTGTTTTTTATTATAGTTAGATGTATTTGTGTGTATAATGACATTTTTTGAATGGTTATTTGAACCAAAATGTCAACTTACTATATCATAATGTTTATTTCACACAAACTATATTTTTTACACACAATTTCAACATCACAAACATAATGTAAGAATATATCAGATCAGTGTTCTCTAAAAATTCATATGAACCAACAAGGCTTTACAGATAAAAAAAATTTCTCGAAACATATCGTGTGTTCAATTCACATATTTAATACCAATAGGATCATGATGATTCATTCAAAATAAGGAATCTCGTATTTTGTTATCCAGAGTGCGTCATGGAAACCAATTTTTTTTGGAAGAAATTCTACATTTTTTTCATAAGATGACCACTCACATTATTCTTCTCATTCGACCAAGAAGTTATACATGGAGGTATAATCCATCATGATCTATAAGGTCATGGTAATATGATTCTTTGAAAACAAGATCTTATCGATATTTTTTTTAGGTACCTACCTTTTTCAATGTGTCCACCATTTAGAGGTGAGTATCATCGCAAAATAAATTTTCCTTAAGATGCATTAGGGACTCATTGAAAACACCAATTGTCAATCCATGTCTATGATTTTATTTAAATGTATGAATCATTATAGATTATATTCCAAGAAACAAGGATTTAATCCATATCAATGTATAATTTCCTATCACTAATGTTATACTCTTGTGGATGTGATGACTATCACAATCCATTAATTTAAAAAATCATAACTAGTTTTCCCCAATCGAATTTCATATGAAACTCGTGTTTGAATAATGTTGAGTAGAGTTATATGGTTAATCTATATGAATACAAGACATAGTTTCATGCATGATAAATCATCACCTATGAGACTTATCATTATGATCACACATTGGTCATGGAGTATATAGGTTATACAATGAATTTAACACCCCAAGATTTTATGAAAAATATTCTTTTTAATTTCATTGATGTCTTTTTTTGTACGCTACACCAAAAGGAGCTTGCACTACACGCATCCCCAACTTGGCTTGCATTACACGCAATCGCTACCTTCCACGATAGTGTGTGTTGTACGCAATACTGAGTTTCACTAAAAAACGATATATTATATAAAATAGCCGTTATGAATAGTAATACCAACTTTTTGAAATTTTATAATTTTTATCATTTGAAATGGACTTCATTTTTCGATTCAGAATATCAAAATTATGCTAGGGTGATTTTTTTGGTATTTTTCTGAAAACGTTCAATTTTTGATGAATAATGAAAACACTAGGTTACTATTTAAAAACCGACTTTTTATTTAACTAATTATTTATTTTATTTAAATTTATTTTAGGTCAATATTGATACATAATACCTATATATATTCAATTTAATTCATTGGAGTCATTTTATAATAATATTAGATATATAAAAATTTTACTGAACTTTTCACCGTGTTTTACCCACCACCTAGGAGAATTTGAAAATTTACATAAAACATAATTTTACCACATCTGTGAGTGGAATTTCGAAAATCTGAGAGACATGGTTAATATCAAGAAGTAAAATGTAGTTCAATAAGATAAAAATATTTTTTGGTGAATAGTAACTTTTTACTTTTATTTACTACAGTTAAAAGTAAATAGGGTAATTTAGGGTAAAACTTATATTACTATTACCCTAACACATGTCCTAATTCTATTGGATAAGTTTAAGTCGATCAAAAACAACCTAATGAATAAAATATTACCATTTAGGTCCACTTGAATTGGATTAGGACATTTATTATTGTTTTATTTAAAAAATAGTTAAAATGGTTAAAATGAAAGTTTAATAACTAAAAAATTTTAATATAGGGTTATACATAAGATAAATTTGACTATAGATATTAAATAGAAAGCCAAAAAATATTTCCTAGCTAGTAGTATTTTATTTTTAATTTTTAGACATTAAATAATTTAATTTATTTATGACACAATGGTGATGCAGCAATTACCTAAATAATGAAATATTTAAATAATTGATATTATAAATAATCAAATAAATGTAATTTGAGACTTTTTAGGAATTACAGTAATTTTCATGGTTAATATGACATGTTTTTATTGATTTAATTAACTTTTTTTTTGAACTAATAATTCTGTTTTGATTTTCTCAAAAATCAATTACCAAATAGTGTCAAAATTGACATAAAATAGTTTTTAAAACAAATATTATATTATTAATTTTTATTATATTCTTAAAAATCTAAGGTTCATCCAAATGACTTATATAAAGTTATATATATTAATAATTAACCCCTTGGGGTTCGTTTGGCTTGTTATAGTATGTTTATTAACCATATAGTGTACGAAAACAAAAAGTCATGGTAAAGGTGAAATTATTTAACATAGAGTTGAATCTAAATGATAAGGTTAAAATTGTAACCTAACCTTGTCTAAAACCTATTATTTTAGAGGATTTATACCCATCCCAACTTTAGCTTCTAAATAAATCAATTTGGAGCTATTATAAACCGAATATGACTGTATTCACTACTGGAAATATAATATTTCCCAACGGTTCACAACCGTTGGGAAAGCCCCTCTAACCATTGGTATATGATATACCAACGGTTCTGATAACTGTGGGGAAGTAAGCCGTTGGGAAAATGTTTTCCCAACGGTTTACTGGAAACCGTTGGTATAGGCTCACAAAAGCCACCCTATCCCAACAGTTCTTCCAAACCGTTGGGATAGTTTTTCCCAACGGTTTGGGAGAACCGTTGGGGAATATCAGTTTTGGGATAGTTTTCCCAATGGTTCTCCCCAAACTGTTGGGATATACCCATGGATGAACTCTTTCCCAATGGTTCAGAACCGTTGGGAAAAGAGATTTTTACCAACGGTTCAAGGAACCGTTGGTAAAAACTTCTTTAGGATTATATGCCAACGGTTTTAAACCGTTGGGATATCCTATTCTGCAAATTGCAGCAGCCTGTAATTTGCACAACCCTTGTCCATCAGGCCCCTGTCCATCAGGACTCATTTTGACCTCATTTTCAATCCAATTATTGTTCCTGCAATAAAATAAAACATACATATACAATTACGAACAAATTCATACACATTTAACATATAATGGATCCTGAAACTATACACATCCATAATTAAATTAGAATTCATAACGTAATTATAAACGTACATAATTCATATAGAATTCAATTTAAAATTTAGATGACAATTATATGTGGAATCCGAAATTCAATTCATAATTTGATCGGTTTTTTCTATACCATATATTTTTACATCAAATGATGTCCATTTTAAACAAAATACATACACTTGAAGTGATACCGGCCACACCGCACCTCAGATTGAGGCAGGGTTGACTCGTACACGTCACATTTGACCCATGGATCATTGTGCTAAAGTATCGACACAATCCGAATGCGTTTGGTCAGTTTTCCGTATGCCAGTTGATGTTTTTCACTTAAAATGACGTACTTTTGAACCAAAAGACGGACACTATGAGTGGTGCCGACCACACCGCATCTCCAATTGAGGCGGGGTTGATTCTTACACGTCCCATATGACCCATGGATCGTTCTCCTAAAGTTTAAATGGAAACTGAATGCGTTTGGTCAGTTTTCCGTATGTACTTATATTGTTGTCCATTTTAAACAAAAGAGTGACACTTAGACTAATCCTGACCACACTGTGACTCATATTCATCCCAGGTTGGCTCGTACATGTCACATATGACCCATGGATCATTGTGATAAATTATCAAAAGATTACGAATGCGTTTGGTCGGTTTTGCGTATGCTAGTTGTTCTTTTCATTTATAATCATGTCCATTTTAAACAAAAGAGACAGAGTTAGAGAGGTGTCGGCCACACCGCGTCTCGGATTAAGATGGGGTTGACTTGTACATGTCACATATGACTCATGGATCGTTGTACTAAAGTATCGATAGAATCCGAATGCGTTTGGTCGTTCTTCCGTATGTCAGTTGATGTCTTTCACTTAAAATGACGTCCTTTTGAAACAAAAGACGGACACTTTGAGTGGTGTCAGCTGCACCGCATGTCAGATTGAGGCGGGGATGATTCGTACACGTCACATATGACCCATGGATCGTTCTCCTAAAGTTTCAACGGAAACCGAATCCGTTTGGTCGTTTTTCCGTATGTACTTAAAATGGTGTCCATTTTAAACAAAAGAGAGCCACTTAGACTTATCCTGGCCACACCGCGACTCGGATTCATCCCGGGTTGGCTCGTACACGTCACATATGACCCATTCATTGTTGGGATAAATTATCAACAGATTTGGAATGCGTTTGGTCGGTTTTCCGTATGTCAGTTGATGCTTTTCACTTAAAATGACGTCCTTTTGAAACAAAAGATGGACACTTTGAGTGGTGCCGGACACATCATGTCTCCGGATTGAGATGAAACCACCGTGAAACATTCTAATTATTATTCATGATGTGTACGCGCAGAGGGCACGTCAATCGGACGTGCGGTTTGCGCGGTACGACTCAATATTCGTGTTTTAAGTGATGCGTGCACTTCGTAAACGCACGTGAGGGGGGTTCAAACAGGCCAAACAAAGTTGGAATGGCCTGAAATCAGTCGACAAATACGGGAGAGTGATTTATTAAGTGGTTGAGCAGACGACACGTCAATCGGACATGCCGTGTGCCCGCGGTGACCGACAACACAGTTCTGGTGTCATAAACAGCCAAAACGGGCGTCCAATGGTCAAATTCATAGCGGACAATCTCAGATTGAGAAGAAACCACCGTGAAACATTCTAATTATTATTCGTGACGTGTACGCGTATATGTCATGTCAATCGGACGTGCGGTTTGCGCGGTACGGCTCAATATTCGTATTTTAAGTGATGTGCGCGCTTCGTAAACGCGCGTGAGGGGGGTCCAAATGGGCCAAACAAAGTCGGAATGGCATGAAATCAGACGACAAATACGGGTGAGTGATTTCTGAAGTGGTCGAGCAGACGGCAGGTCAATTGGACATGCCATGTATCTGCGGTGACCGACAACGCAGTTCTGGTGTCATAAACGGCCAAAACGGGCGTCAAACGGTCAAATACATAGCGGACGACCTCAGATTGAGCTGAAACCACCGTGAAACTTTCTAATTATTATTCGTGACGTGTACGCGTAGACGGCACGTCAATCGGACGTGCAGTTTGCGTGGTACAGCTCAATATTCGTGTTTTAAGTGATGCGCGCGTTTCGTAAACGCGTGTGAGGGTGGTCCAAATGGGCCAAACGATTTCGTAATGGCCTGAAATCAGACATCAAATATGGGTGAGTGATTTATGAAGTGGTCAAGCAGACGACACATCAATCGGATGTGCCGTGTACCCGCGGTGACCGACAACGCAGTTCTGGTGTCATAAACGGCCAAAACGGGCGTCAAACGGTCAAATTCATAGCAGACGACCTCAGATTGACCTGAAACCACCGTGAAACATTCTAATTATAATTCGTGACATGTACGCGCAGACATCACATCAATCGGACATGCGATTTGCGCAGTACAGCTCAATATTCGTGTTTTAAGTGATGCACGCGCTTCGTAAACGCGCGTGAGGGGGGTCCAAACGGGCCGAACAAAGTCGGAATGGCCTGAAATCAGACGAAAAATACGGGAGAGTGATTTCTGAAGTGGTTGAGCAGACGGCACATCAATCAGACGTGTCGTGTGCCCGCGGTGACCGACAACGCAGTTCTGGTGTCACAAACGGCCAAAACGGGCGTCCAATGGTCAAATTCATAGAGGACGACCTCAGATTGTGCTGAAACCATCATGCAACATTCTAATTATTATTCGTGACATGTACGCACAGACGGCACATCAATCAGACGTGCGGTTTGCGCGGTACGACTCAATATTCGTATTTTAAGTGATGCACGCGCTTCGTAAACGCGCGTGAGGGGGGTCCAAATGGGCCGAACGAAGTCGGAATAACCTGAAATCAGACGAAAAATACGGGTGAGTGATTTATGAAGTGTTTGAGTAGACAGTACGTCAATTGGACGTGCCATGTGCCCGCGGTGACCGACAACGCAGTTCTGGTGTCATAAATGGCCAAAACGGGCGTCAAACGCTCAAATTCATAGCAGAAGACCTCAGATTGAGCTGAAACCACCGTGAAACATTCTAATTATTATTCGTGACATGTACGTGCAGACGGAACGTCAATCGAATGTGCGGTTTGCGCGGTACGGCTCAATATTCGTGTTTTAAGTGATGCGCACGCTTCGTAAACGCGCGTGAGGGTGGTCCAAACGGGCCGAACGATTTCGGAATGGCCTGAAATAAGAAGAAAAATACGGGTGAGGGATTTATGAAGTGGTCGAGCAGACGGCACGTCAATCAGACGTGCCGTGTGCCCGCGGTGACCGACAACGCTGTTCTGGTGTCATAAACGGCCAAAACGGGCGTCAAACGGTCAAATTCATAGCGTACATCCTCGGATTGACCTGAAACCACCATGCAACATTCTAATTATTATTCGTGACATGTACACGCAGACGACACGTCAATCGGACGTGCGGTTTGCGCGGTACGACTCAATATTCGTGTTTTAAGTGATGTGTGCGCTTCGTAAACGCGAGTGAGGGGGGTCCAAAAGGGGCCGAACGAAGTCGGAATGGCCTGAAATCAGACAAAAATTACGGGAGAGTGATTTCTGAAGTGGTCAAGCAGATTTCACGTCAATCGGACGTGCCGTGTGCCCGCGGTGACCGACAACGCAGTTCTGGTGTCATAAACGGCCAAAACGGGCGTCCAATGGTCAAATTCATAGCGGATGACCTCAGATTGAGCTGAAACCACCGTGCAACATTATAATTATTATTCGTGACGTGTACGCATAGACGAAACGTCAATTGGACATGCGGTTTGTGCGGTACGTCTCAATATTCGTATTTTAAGTGATGCACGCGCTTCGTAAACGCGCGTGAGGGGGGTCCAAATGGGCCGAACAAAGTCAGAATGACCTGAAATCAGACGAAAAATACGGTTGGGTGATTTCTGAAGTGGTCGAGCAGACGGCACATCAATTGGACGTGCCATGTGCCCGCGGTGACCGACAATGCAGTTCCGATGTCATAAACGGCCAAAACGGGCGTCGAACGGTCAAATTCATAGCGGATGACCTTGGATTGAGCCGAAACCACCGTGAAACATTCTAATTATTATCTGTGACGTGTACGCGCAGACGGGACGTCAATCGGACGTGCGGTTTGCGCGGTACGGCTCAATATTCGTGTTTTAAGTGATGCACGCGCTTCATAAACGCGCGTGAGGGTGGTCCAAATGGGCCGAACGATTTCAGAATGGCCTAAAATTAGACGAAAAATACGGGTGAGTGATTTATGAAGTGGTTGAGCAGACGTCATGTCAATCGGACGTGCTGTGTGCCCACGGTGACCGACAACGCAGTTCTGTTGTCATAAACGGCCAAAACGGGCGTCAAAAAGTCAAATTCATAGCGTACGACCTCGAATTGAGCTGAAACCACCGTGAAACATTCTAATTATTATTCGTGACGTGTATGCGCAGACGGCACGTCAATCAGACGTGCGGTTTGCGCGGTACGACTCAATATTCATGTTTTAAGTGATGCGCACGCTTCGTAAACGCGCGTGAGGGGGGTCCAAACGGGCCGAACAAAGTCGGAATGGCCTGAAATCAGACGAAAAATACGGGTGAGTGATTTATGAAGTGGTCGAGCAGACGGCACGTCAATCGGACTTTCCGTGTGCCCGCGGTGACCGACAACGCAGTTCTGGTGTCATAAACGGCCAAAACGGGCGTCCAACGGTCAAATTCATATCCGACGACCTCAGATTGAGCTGAAACCACCGTGAAACATTATAATTACTATTCATGACGTGTACGCACAGATGACACGTCAATCGGACGTCCGGTGTGCGCGGTACGGCCCAATATTCATGTTTTAAGTGATGCACGCGCTACGTAAACATGCGTGCGGGGGGGTCCGGGGAGTGTCCGGGGTCCAAGGAGCAGGGGGGGCTGTTCAGGTGGCTGTCCGGGGAGTGTCTGGGGGGCTGTCCGGGGTCCAGGGAGGAGCGTGGGGGGGTTGTTCGGGGGGCTGTCCGGGGGGCTGTCCGGGGTCCAGGGAGGGGGGGGGGGGCTGTTCGGGGGGCTGTCTAGGGGCTGTCCGGGGGCTGTTCGGGGGCTGTTCAGGGGGCTGTCCGGGGGGTGTTCGGGGGGTTGTCTTGGGTCCAAGGAGGAGGGTGGGGGGGCTGTTCGGGGGGCTGTCTGGGGAGTGTCCGGGGGGGGGGGGGGTGGTGTTCGGGGGGTGTTCGAGGGGATGTCCGGGGTCCAAGGAGGGGGGGGGGGTTGACTCGTACACGTCACATATGACACATGGATCATTGTGATAAAGTATCAACACAATCAGAATCCCTTCGGTCAGTTTTCAATATGTCATTTTTTGTTTTCCGTAAAAATGAAGTCCATTTTAAACAAAATAGAGACACTTTGAGTGGTGTCAGCCACACCGCGCCTCGGATTGAGGTGGTGTTGACTCGTACACGTCACATATGACCCATGGATCGTTCTCCTAAAGTTTCAACAGAAACCGAATGCGTTTGGTCGGTTTTCCATATGTACTTAAAATACTGTCCATTTTAAACAAAATAAAGTCACTTAGAGTGGTCCCGACCACACCGTGACTCGGATTGAGCCCGGGTTGGCTCGTACACGTCACATATGACCCACGGATCATTGTCCTAAAATTTCAACAGATTCCGAATGCGTTTGGTTGGTTTTTCGTCTGCCAGTTGTTTATTTCACTTATAATCTTGTCCGTTTGAAACAAAAGAGACACAATTGGAGTGGTACTGGCCACACCGCGTCTCGGATTTAGGCGGGGTTGACTCGTACACGTCTCAAATGAACCATGGATTGTTTTCTTAAAGTATCAACACAATACGAATGCGTTTGGCCGGTTTTCCGTATGCCAGTTGATGTTTTTCCCCTAAAATGACGTCCTTTTGAAACAAAAGACATACTCTTTGAGTTGTTCCGACCACACCGTGCCTCGGATTGAGGCGGGGTTGACTCGTACACGTCACATATGACCCATGGATAATTGTTCTAAAGTATCAACACAATCAGAATCCATTCGGTCGGTGTTCCGTATGTCATTTGTTGTTTTCACTAAAAATGAAGTCCATTTTAAACCAAATAGAGACACTTTGAGTGGTGTCGGCCACACCGCACCTCGGATTGAGGTGGCGTTGACTCGTACACATCACATATGACCCATGGATCGTTCTCCTAAAGTTTCAATAGAAACCGAATGCGTTTGGTCGGTTTTCCGTATGCCAGTTGATGTTTTTCACATAAAATGATGTCCTTTTGAAACAAAAGACATACACTTTGAGTTGTGCCGGCCACACCACGCCTCGGATTGAGGCAGGGTTGACTATTACATGTCACATATGACCCATGGATCATTGTTCTAAAGTATCAACACAATCAGAATCCATTTGGTCAGTTTTCCGTATGTCATTTGTTGTTTTCACTAAAAATGAAGTCCATTTTAAACAAAATAGAGACACATTGAGTGGTGTCGGTCACACCGCGCCTCGGATTGAGGTGGCGTTGACTAGTACATGTCACATATGACCCATGGATAGTTCTCCTAAAGTTTCAATAGAAACCGAATGCGTTTGGTTGGTTTTCCGTATATACTTAAAATACTGTCCATTTTGAACAAAAGAAAGTCACTTAGAGTGGTCCCGACCACACCGCATCTCGGATTTAGGCAGGGTTGACTCATACACGTCTCAAATGACCCATGGATCGTTTTCTTAAAGTATCAACACAATCCGAATGCGTTTGGATCGTTTTTTGTATGGCAGTTGATGTTTTTCACTTAAAATGATGTCCTTTTGAAACAAAAGACATACACTTTGAGTTGTTCCGACCACACCGTGCCTCAGATTGAGGCGGGGTTGATTCGTACACGTCACATATGACCCATGGATCATTTTCCTAAAGCATCAACACATTTCGAATGTGTTTGGTCAGTTTTTCATATGTCACTTTTTGTTTTCACTTAAAATCTTATAGAAATTCATATAGAATATTTTTATATCATATTTAGTATGGATTAGATTTTAGTTGATCATGCTATGAAACATTTCAGATCTAATGAAATTAAGGAAGGTGGAGGGGCTATCCGGGGGGCTGTCCGGTGGGTGTCTGGGGGGCTGTCTGGGGACCAAGGAGGAGGGTGGGGGGCTGTGCGGGGTCTGTCCGGGGGGTGTTTGGGGGTTGTTCAGGGGGTTGTCCGGGGTTGTTTAGGTGGCTGTCCGGGGGTTGTTCCGATGGTTGTTCATGGGTTGTTCAGGGGTTGTTTAGGGAGTTGTTCGGGGTTGTTCAGGGGGCTGTCCGGGGGGTGTTTGGGGGTTTGTCCGGGGTCCAGGGGGGGGGGGCTGTCCGGGGGGCTATCCGGGGTCCAGGGTGGAGGGTGGCGGGCTATCCAGGGGGCTGTCTGCGGGGCTGTCTGGGGGGTGTTTGGGGGGTGTTCGGGGTCCAAGGGGGAGGGGTGGGGGGGGGGGGTTGTCCAGGGTCCAAGAATGAGGGGGGTTGTCCAGGGAGTTCTCAAACACACAACCACTAAAAGACAACAACATCCATAAAAACAGACAATATATAAAAATAACTCAACTCCAATACTATACTACGAGTCTAGATAAAACCAACAACTAGAATAGATTAAACATCAAATCTCAGTAATATAAGTGAAAAATGTAATGGATCAATATGTCCCACAACAGCATCACCATCACCATCATCATCATCATCATCATCATCATCACCCTCGTCATCGTCCTCCTCACCGTCCTCACCCTCCACAGTGCCCTCCTCCTCGCCCTCCTCATCTCCCTCCTCTTCCGCATCAGACTCCTTGCCATCATCATCTTCAAGCTGGACATCGGCCTGACCACCACTGGAACTGCCACCTGGTGCACCATATATAGAATGTATCAACGACATATATTCATTAATCACTGGGCTGGCCTCTGCTAGAAGTGTTGGACGTAGAACTTCAATAAATTTCATAAATGCACTGTTTTCCCTAGCAGACTGTTCTTCCGTCTCTGTGGCCCTTTTCTCAGCCTGTTCTGCCTATGCCCTAACTTGCTGCAGCTCGGTGGCACTACAACTCGTACCTGAGGCAGGCCAATACCTCGTCGGGGCTATCCTAGGTCAGCAGCATACTCTGCCAGAATGATCCTCTCCCAACACCATATGTAAGTGATAAGATGACCCAAAATTGTCTGCTTCTTGGGAATCGAGGGCCTCTAAAGCATCCTGTTACAAATATAAATATATTATTAATTTACAAAATAGATATTAAAATATAAAATCAACAGATTAAAACTTACAATCTGCTGCTGAGTCGCTTCGTTGACAGCACTTCCATCCTTTTTTCGTCTACTCGAGCAAAACAGTTTTGCTCGAGGCACACGTCCTTCAATATTTTGTACTTGCCTCTACAATGACATTAAAAAAAAGTTATATCAAAAATTTAGCAAATGATTAAATAATTGAGGAAACAAAAGAAAATGTAAGTTGTAAAGAAAACTTTTAAACAATTGTCATACCTGCTGCCTCTCATGATCCGACATCGTCGTGCGTCCTAGTGTATGGAGGTATTTTTTTGCATCAATTTTTTTTATTTTTTCCAGATGATTCCTAAATAAAATTCGATAATGAAAAGGATAATATTAATGCAAAACTTGAAAGTTATTATTTAAATACCTCAAATGTAATTCATACCTTGGACTGGGTACTCGTCCAATGAGTAATCATCTGAAGATACTGCTCTATGGGAAAATCATCCACGACTGGTACCGCCTCTAACTCAGTGCCAACTCTAGCACGCCAGCCAATATACAGCTCATGCTTGTAGGCTCTCCAAAGCTCACCTAAATCCTTTAGACGTTCCAGTCGTGCACCCTAACCATCAGGAAAATTAAATCAAAGCTGAAATCAAAATATTAATTCATATAAATACAAAAATAATTCATGGCATTAAATACAACAGATTTTTTACCCATATCTTTGCCCAAGCTCTATCTTTGACCTCATGTGGCAAATGCCTCTATGACAGCGGGCTGACGGGAATGATGTCAGAGTATTTGGCAAGCGTCGTCAGAAAACTCTGACATTGCTACCCTGTTTTCTCAACCATCTGATTGTCTTCATTATATTCCACCATAACCTGTGTGCGATGGTTCCACACCAAACGCATGCGTGTACGGCCCCACCCCCGCCTCATGTCAGTAGATGTATCTGTCATGAAAGATAAACAAATATTTTATCAAAACATGTTATAATGAAAATAAATATTGCTATAAAAATTTGTTAGGGTTTAATAAATATACCTACGCTAGTCTGATCAATGAGTGGAACCGGATCCACAGAACCTGATGGAACACCCTCTGGTGGAACAGGAGTCGAAGACGATGGAATATAAAAGCTCGGAGAGACAGAAGTAGAAGGAAAAGAAGATGGAACAACTGTATGACCTGATGCTGACTGGGGAGTGGGAATCATCATGGGATGTGAAAATGATGGGGCAAAAGATGCAAAAGGTAGCGAAAACATGGGAGGCCTAAATACCCCGTGTGTCCCTAACGACACACCAGGATCAGAATGTGGCAAGGATGAAATGTCAGTTGGAGGGGTAGGGTCTAGTCGGGCACGCGCAACTCTACGTCCACCTCTGGTACGAACCCTCCTCGTACCACCGGCCTGAGTACTAGGACCAGTACTAGGGTCCTCGTCGAATAACTGTCAACGTAACGGTGGATCCTACAAAAAATTTTACAAAAAAATTAATCACATGACATTATATATTCTATAAATATATATATATATATATATATATATATATATTTGAAATAAATTACTCACTGTAGGCACTAATGGTGGAATTCCAATCTCCTCCATCTGACGATTGTTCTCTGCCATTTTTTTCTTCGTCTCTCTTCAATTGGCTGCATTTCCTGCATTTGAAAACAAATATGTAGTTAATTAGAAAAAGAAAATTAATGTGTAAACCAAAAAACTAAATATATGAGGGAATGAGGGTATTCATTGGTAATTTAGCTATCAATTGTTTTAGAAGAGCTTGAATGAATTTAATAAAACATACAAGTTGTAATGTTCACCAAGTTAGAAATATTGTTTGATTTGGTTTGAATACAGTTCAATTCTAAATTAGAAAATGCAATTCAAATAAAACAGCAACCAATAAACATTGAAAATTCACATAACGGTCAAGTCAGCTAAAACATATTTGTGATCAATACAAAATAAATATGAATATTACCAACCTTAACAACCCAACTCGAGGTAAACCAAAATAATTGAGAACATGGATGAATGGTTCTATATATTTCCAACCACAACTTCAGGTTCACAATCAACTCTGACAATTGAGCTATTGGAGTCATCAAAAGAAAGAGATGGATTGGTTCCAATGGAAATAGGGACAGTGTCAATTCCATCATCAGCATCATCAAAAATATGTCTTGGAATTACTTCAACTATGACACCAAATTCAGGTTGAAGTTGATCTTTGACATAAAAAACTTATTTACCCATTGATGCCAACACATATGGTTCTTCGGTAGCAAGAGTGCGGGTCATATTAATTAATCGAAATCCACAATCATCAATAAATGTGCCATGTCTCGTCATCGAATCAAACCAATGGCATTTCATCATTGTGACTCGTCCATGAAAGTAATAATCCAATATTATTATTTTCTCAATGAATCCATAATAACCCACATTTTCAAGTCGCAATCTATTATCTGATGCACTGGCATAACAATATGTTGTGGCAGTAACCATAATACCATCATGTTGTGTTCTCATGTTTTTGGCTCATTCAGTGACAATAAATCTGTACCCATTGATAACAATTGATTTATAGTCACGAACCACGGTATTAGGACCAAAAGAAAAAGCACTTATTTCCTCAGAGACAGAGTCAGCAGACAAACTCAATACCTGCAATATAAATGACAGTTAAACTTAAGTAAATATTGAAATAATTAATTTAAACAGTAATATTTTTACCTTCAATTTTAACCAAGAAGAAAACTCTTTGCTATGCAAAGTCTCTCTCCTTCTCAAAGATAAAGAACGATGCTTCCTATTTATCATTGTTTTATGTTCCCTGTAGATAAAAAATATGAATAGTTTAATAGATATATATGTAAGATATACATATTCAATTTTGTTACCTGATATAGCCATCGAACAAATCACCGTTGAACAAAACTGTGTGATGTGCCATCTCCCACTCTTCATGGCTTAATGTCTTCAATGTATATGATCTAGGAATTCCTCCTGTTTGAGGAAGTGATGGAAAACTGGGTTCAATTTGTTCATATTATTCTTCTTCATTTCTCATTGGTCTGTTCATTCTTGTAGTAAGATCAGACAAATACATCAAACAGAAATCCATACATTCTTGAGCTAAGTAACCGTTCACGATAGAACCTTCGGGATGATTCTTGTTTCGAACCTAAGACTTTAATGTGAACATATTTCTTTCAGTTGGATACATCCAACGAAAAGAAATAGGTCCTCCGAGAAGTATTTTAGTTGGAATATGGACAGTCAGATGCAGCATGCATGTGATAAATGATGGGGGAAATATTTTCTCCAACTCACACAAAATTAATGGGGCATCTGTCAACATTTTTTGCAAGAAAGACTTGGAAAACTTCTTAGTACAAAGATCTCTAAACAAATGGCACAACCGAATAACACCCACCCTTACATTATTGGACAAAAGATGACAGATTGCTATTGGAAGAAACTCATGCAGTAGAACGTGATAATCATGAGTCTTCAGAGATTTTAGCATCAACTCTCTTCTGTTGACCCGTTTAGATGTGTTGCTTGAATAGCCATCAGGAACTCTAATAGTCTCTAATACTTCCAAAAATTGTTTTTTTTCAATCGGTGTCATCACATAAGAAGCACATGGAAGTTGCCATTTATTTTCACTGATACGCACAGGATGCAATTCTGGTCTGATGCCCCAATCCACCAAGTCACGTCGAGATCGTAAATCATCTTTTGTCTTCCCCTTGACATTTAGAAGAACTGAAAGCAACATTTCACATATATTCTTTTCAATATGCATTACGTCTAAGCAATGACATAGCAAATTGGTTGACCAATAAGGCAAATCAAAAAAGATACTCCTCTTCCTCCAATTGTAACAGGTTTCTGTGGATACATTCTTTCTCTTTCCAGATTTCATTTGACCCTTCCCGAACAAAAAACTGAAATCTTTCAATTCATTAAGCACATCATTTCTAGAAATATGCTGAGGTGGATCATCGGTCTCTATAGTATTATCAAATCTTCGACGATTCATTCTATATGGATGATCCTTTGGAAAAAATCGTCGATGTCCCATAAAACTGAAACTACAACGATGTTTCAGTCTTCTGGATCGTGTATTCTTCATACAAACTGGACATGACAGTTTTCCCTTCATGCTCCATCCAGACATCATTGCATAAGCCGGAAAATCATTGATCGTCCACATAAGTGCAGTACGCATTTGAAATATGTCTTTCGAACATGCATTGTATGTGCGCACACCCACATCCCAAAGAAGTTTAAACTCTTTTATTAAAGGTTGCATGTATACATCAATATCAATGCCGAGATCTAAAGGAACAGATATGAGTATACTCATGAAAGTGAAATATTTTTTCATACACAACCATGGGGGAAGATTATAAATGTGTATAAAAACAGGCCATGTGCTGTGCGAAGTAAGCATCTGCCCAAACGAATTAAAACTGTCGCATGAAAGACCCAGCCTCACATTACGCACGTTAGCTGCAAAATCAGGATGTCGAGCATCAAATATTTTCCATGAAAATCCATCTGCAGGATGAACCAACTCATCATTAGTCTTCTTTCTCTAAGTATCATGCCATCTCATTTTTATTGATATGTCATCAGACATAAAAAGATTCTGGAGTCTGGGGATCAATGGGAAGTGCCACATTACTTTCTGTGGAACGCGGGATGGTGTTCCATCAGATTTTGACTTCCAGCGGGATGTGCCACATTTTATACATTCATTTCGTTCAGTGGTTTCTTCCCAGAATAAACTGCAATCTTTCGGGCAAGCATGAATTTTGTTTCATGAAAATCCAAGTTCTTCAACTAACTTCCATGCCATATAGTGGTTTGAGGGAATATCTGCATCATCTGGAAGTAAATCCTTCAAGAGGGTAAGAATGTAATCGATTGCTATATTAGAAATCCCATACATAGTTTTTCCATGAAATAATCGGATTAAAAATTCCAGCTTTTTCATTTTATCGCATTGTCGATATAATGGAGTCGTGGCAGCATCATTCAATTTTTTCACCCTATCAATATCATCATTTTCACTAGATGCATCAGTTGTCCTCATATCTAAGTCTTCTTGAGTTGAAATCCTTTCTTTTTCAGGATGACGAATAAACCGAAACCGACCATCCAACAAATTCTCTATTCCAGTCCTTTCATTTTTGATCATCACCAATTTGAGATTTCATTTTCTCCCCATTGTGATACCACACAAAGTAGTTTGCCTGAAAACCATTTTTGGTTATGTGGTAGCTGACTTCTTCACGACTCAACCAAGGTCTACCAACATAATTGGAATATGGGCAGTGTATGCGACCACTATCTGAAGCATTGCGAAATGAAAAATCTATAAAGCTCTCCAAATTATTTTGAAAATCGCTTGAGATACGATCGGTTCCATACATCCAACTTCTGTCCATTCTGTAAAAAGAATTCATATAAGTCATTTTGTCATAAACAATTCAATAGGATTGAACTTTAATAGAAAATACATTTAATTAAACGATAAAGGAAGAAAATAATCATGGTATCAACTACACATGTGAAAAAAACATACTAATGTGTTATTGAAAAAATGTAAAACCAACAAAAACTTAATGTGTTATCACATCAGAGCATGCCTCATCCCATAACCATATTAGTAGGGTACCCTCGTGGACAGCCCCGCCCACCCCCGTGGACAACCCACCCACCCCCGTGGACACCCTCTACCCCCTAGACAGCCCAACCACCCCCGTGGACAGCCCACCCACCCCCCTTGACACCCCTTCTCCCTATGGACAGCCCCCCACCCCCTTGGATAGCCCGCCCACCCCCTGGACACCCCTACCCCTTGTGGCCAGCCCAACCACCCCCCCTGGACAGCCCGCCCACCCCTCCTTGACAGCCCGTCCACCCCCGTGGACAGCCCGTCCACCCTTGTGGATAGCCCGCCCACCCCCGTACCCCCCTGGACACCCCGTACCCCCCCCCCCCCCCCGGGATAGCCCTGCCCACCCTCCCAAACTGCCCACACCCCCCTCCCCTGCAACCCCACCACCACCACCTAGACATACCAACCCCCCTGGACACCCCACACACCCCTCCCCCACCAGGACACCCCACCCAGACCCCTAGGACAGCCCACACCCCCTGGACAGCCCCGCCCACCCCCGTGGACAACCCACCCACCCCCGTGGACGCCCCCTACCCCCTAGACAGCCCAACCACCCCGTGGACAGCCCACCCACCCCCCTCGACACCCCTTCTCCCTATGGATAGCCCCCCACCCCCTTGGATAGCCCGCCCACCCCCTGGACACCCCTACCCCTGTGGCCAGCCCACCCACCCCCCCTGGACAGCCCACCCACCCCCTCGTTGACAGCCCGACCACCCCTGTGGACAGCCCGTCCACCCTTGTGGACAGCCCTCCCACCCCCGTACCCCCTGGACACCCCGTACCCCCCCTGGATAGCCCCACCCACCCTCCCAAACAGCCCACACCCCCCTTCCCTGCAACCCCACCACCACCACCAAGACATACCACCCCACCTGGACACCCCACACACCCCTCCCCCACCAGGACACCCCACCCAGACCCCCAGGACTGTCCACACCCCCTGGATAGCCCCGCCCACCTCCGTGGACACCCCCTACCCCCTAGATAGCCCAACCACCCCCCGTAGACAGCCCACCCACCCCCCTCGACACCCCTTCTCCCTATGGACAGCCCCCACCCCCTTGGATAGCCCCCCCACCCCCTAGACACCCCTACCGCCTGTGGCCAGCCCACCCACCCCCCCCCCCCCCCCTGGACAGCCCGCCGACCCCTCCTTGACAGCCCGACCACCCCCGTGGACAGCCCGTCCACCCTTGTGGACAACCCGCCCACCCCCGTACCCCCTGTACACCCCGTACCCCCCTAGATAGCCCCGCCCACCCTCCCAAACAGCCCACACCCCCTCCCCTTCAACCCCACCACCACCACCTAGACATACCACCCCCCCTGGACACCCCACACACCCCTCCCCCAACAGGACACCCCACCCAGACCCCTAGAACAGCCCACACCCCCTAGACAGCCCCGCCCACCCCCGTGTACAGCCTTTCCCACCCCCGTGGACACCCCCTCCCACCCCCGTGGACAACCCACCCACCCCCGTAGACACCCCCTACCCCCACAATCCATTATCCAAAACATGTAAACGTTCACGATAGCCTCCCCCAACTTTGATTTACATGTTTTGAACACTCTCCTTCCAAACATAGAATACAAAAACATTATAGAAGTCTTCACAAACACAAACAATATCCTATTTGGATATTAATTTCAATAATCAATTAAACCACCAACACCTGGAAAAATCTATTCATTAAAACAACTACAATAATATGGTTGAGATCAAATTTTACCTATTCGTATGGGGGTGTACCTGTTGGGATGGGGGGTGCGGGTGTTCGGATTCGTGAGAGCAGTGGAGTCAGATGGGGTTCGCTAGAGCAGCAGAGCGAATAGATTAGGGATCTGTCCGAATGGGGAGAAGAGATCGCGATCTGGAATTTGGGGGAAACCTTTTCCAACGGTTTATAAAAACCTTGGGCAAAGGCACACATTTCCCAACGGTTCCAGTGAACCGTTGGGAAATGTGTGAGTTTAGCACCCCTTTCCCAATAGTTCTAGTGAACCGTTGGGAAAGGGTCCACCGAAATTAACCTTTGCCAACGGTTTATAAAAACCGTTGGCAAAGGCACACATTTCCCAACAGTTCCAGTGAACTGTTGGGAAATGTGTGAGTTTAGCACCCCTTTCCCAACGGTTCCAGTGAACCGTTGGGAAAGGGTCCACCGAAATTCCCTTTGCCAACGGTTTCATTAAACCGTTGGCAAAGGCTCACTATACCAACAGTTTAAGTAAACCGTTGGTATACTACCGTTGGGAAGACACCAAATTCCAGTAGTGATTATAAAATAATAATTTAAGTTTTTCCTAAAGTTCCCCTATCCTCCCTTATAAAAAGGGCACCCCATACCTATTCTCTTCACACCATTTTGAGCCTTGAAGTTCTGAAAACCCCTCCCAATTTCCGTTCTCATATTCCCTAGAAATATTATAGAGGTTCTGGTCTCCTCAAAAGACCAACCCTAGTGCCTTAAGAGGTGGTTAAGAAGAGGCTCGTCAAAGAAGAGGTAATATACTTTACCGATTCATTCCAATTTATTTCTTCTTCTAAATCTTCTTATTTATTTGTTTCATCATAAATTAATAACATAAATATCAATAATATACTGATATGTAATTATATATATGAAACAACCCAATTTCATCTTCTATCCATCCTACGGAAATGAAATCAAAGCGCGTGTGTACGTACGAAATACCGTCTCCACGCCGTGGTGTAATCTATTTTCCACCACCAACTTACTTGGATGGGTATAATGGTGTAAATAAATAACTATATATGATTATTATAAAGTTATATTGATTCTTAAATATTATACATACACTTTAATACAATTCAACAATCATGGGAATGATATCATCGCTCGTGCGTACGTACGGACTACCATCGCCACGAACGTGATGAGATTCATTTACCAATATTAACCATTCAAGTATGATTATAAAGTATATATAATAAATAATCATGAAATATATTACATAATAATGATATTGGATTTATGTACATATATGTTTCATTTACTTAATTCCATTTAATTCAATAAGGAAACGAAAACAGCGTTCATGCGTACGCACGACCAACCGTCTCCATGAATAGTGTATTTCATTCCATTTATATACTTAATATTATATATAAATATATATATATATATATATATATATATCATGTTTTAAATTCTGGAATTAATTAAATCCGTATATAAGTAATAATATCAAGAATAACATGTCGAAACATGTATGATAAATTAAACGATTTTACCCAAAACGCTTCCATAACATGGAATTTACAAAAGAACGTGTAATATAAATTCATAAGTGAACCATATATGATATCATAACAATGAATATGATTCTTTAATAAGTCAATGAATTTTTTTAAATAATTATACAGAAAGTTCGGATATGTACGAAGCATATCATACCTAAGGTAATGGATAACTATTCCAATCTCACTCTTATGTGAGATTGTTTATTCATAAGTATTTACTAGAGTTTTTGTTATCATCCATTTCCATGTTCTGTAAAAAAAAATTCATGTATGTTTAATGTCCTTTTTACCCATTTTTTAATTTTACCACATGTTATGAAAGGAATCTTAATTTTGTTTACCACATGAGAAACTTTTTGACTTTTCCGACAAAATTACGAGGAGAATGATATTTTTAACTTATACGGCATGAACAGATTATTACGGTTTCATAACACCTCATTTTCATGAATCTTCCTCTATTATATTGAATGATTATTTTCAAAATAACCCTTTTCTTTTAAAATTCCATGGCATTTTGTGAAGATAAAATGATTTTGAAGAATAAAAGATATTTTCCTCAAAAATTCATTTCAAGTGTTTTATCAAAACTATTTTCCATCTAAAATGACATTATTTAATATGTTTATGTTTCAATTATAATGTCTCTCTTATTTACGTGGTTTGATTTTTAGTATGATGAAATGATATCCATTTTTTATATGGATTATGTTATGATGACATGATGTTTAAGAATCCAATTCTATTACATGGGTTATGCTATGATGTATTATTTTTGATTTTGTGGCATACGAAAGAATGATTTCATTATGAGATGGGTGGGACCTATATCTCTTTCCAATGCATTCAGTAAAAATTTATATCTCATGAGATAGACATGGATGGAATGGTAAGTTAATCCGGTTCAGATTTACAGGACTAAAATGAGGAGTGAACTCGATTCAAAAAGGGACTTTGTCCACTAAGACGGTCTTGGAAGCAATGCCTTGGATACTATAGAAATAATATCATGTGCATAATGGTTTTCCACAATTAAATGTATTATTCCCATGCTATTTTATAATGATTAATGTTCCTTTATGACCTATGCCTTACGTACTACCAATATATATTTCACAACTCAAGATTTTGATGTATAAAAATTATGTTCATGTTTTGAAGTTCAAATGCATATGGTTTGTTTTATTTTCTACATGAATACCCTTAATGAACATTTAAGATCACACTTATATGTTTTCTTTTCACCAGGATATAATGAAAGGATTATGTAAGAAAAAAAGGAAGATCTAAATGGGAGATGTTGAAGATATTTCCCCAAGATGAGAAGATTATTTTTTCGACTTTCCAAAGATGCTAAAGTATTAAGGTCCTTGTGTGTTTTTTTATTATGTATTAAGTATTATGAAAAATTAATGTAATGTCTATGTATGTAAAACTTTGGGTCTCTAAAGTTGGTATCAGAGGAAAGGTTTAGTTAACCTTTGGAAACTGGGATGCGAAAACTTTAGTGAGATCCCTAGAGATATTTCTAAGGTATGTCTAGGGATGTCCCTATGGTTAATTATAAGTATAGGTTATAGTCTTGGAATTATGGTAACAACCTTATAATTAACCCAATGATGTTATATATTTATGGTACTCCCCCTTTATTATGTTGTTTTCCCTAGACTGATTTTTTCCTCTCACACTGTTCTTTTTGGGTTTTAGACGATGGCTGGAACCCGAAGGAACCGTGTTGATCAATGTAATTTAAAATGAAATGATTGTCCTCTTGAACAACCAAATGTAATGGGAGATGGAGTGAAAAATCTTATTTCAATACTTACACAAGCTATGAATCATTCTAGATTTCCAAATGATCAGAGAAGGGAACAGTATTCTATTTAGTCCTTCATGAGGCAACGTCCACCTTCTTTCAATCGGTATTCTAATCCACATGTTTCTGAACAATTGATCAATACCATTGAAATGATATTTTCCATACATTACTGTTAGGAACATGATAAATTCATTATAGCTATTTATCGTTTAGAAGGTGAGGCAGACAAGTGGTGTACTCTAATTAAGAATACAAGGCCCCAATATGAAATTGAATCCATGGAATGGGATGAGTTCAAGAACTTGTTTTTCAGTAAGTACTTCCCTCGTTTTCTTCGAACAAATATAGAAAAGGAGTTCCTTGATCTTAAGAATAAGGATGATGAATCTTTTGGTATATACGAAGCGAATTTTACAAGACTTTCAAGGTATGCATCTGGTTTTATCATCCAACCTGAAAGTAAAGTTGATCGATTTTTCGGTGGCTTAAAACCAAGTCCTTGAAGGTAATTAGCTATAAGAGACTATAGTAGCTATGAAGAATGTGTTCGTTGTGCTATCAAGGTAGAACTAGAAATTGGTGTAACATATCCATCTCATGGTTTTAATAAGAAACGAAAGATGGAGTTCAAGGAGAAATCTCAGAATAATGGTGAAACGAATATGAATGTTTCTTTATGCTCAAAGTGTGGAAAGAAGAATGGTGGAGATTGTCTTAAAGGGACTAAAAATGTTTTAAGTGTGGAAAAGAATGTCATCAAGAAGATGAGTGTTGAAGTAATGGAAAAAGGGTTGCTAATGGTGTGAATAAAGAAAAGACTACAGAAAACGTACCACCAACACTTAAATTCTTCATGTGTATGGAAATGGGGTATTATGCTAATCAATTCCTTAATACAAGGGTTAATGATGATCAGTTTGTGCAACCACTTAAGGTAAAGGATAAAGGGAAGTCACATTCGATCTCTATTTGTGATATTGAGTATGACAATGATATTGTGTAACGATTAAGTTTTTATGTAATGGGATTTCAAAATATTGTCATAGAATCTCATTTATGGAATCGTAGAATTTTGGAACATCTATGTATTGGTTTTAAATAATAATATGGTACCGGTAACCATGAAAAGTGATTGTAATATTTTTGGAAAGTAGATGAAATTTTCATAATGAAGGTATAAGGAGATAATGAGATGTTCGATAGTATTATTGAGATCATGACTGATGGAAGGACAATGTGATATCATGGTTTGAGTATATAGAATTTTTTGAATTTTGGTTTGTGGAAAGAGTTAACTTTTTATAGCATTCATGTTTTCACTAAGGTTCTATGGTAATTTATGTTTCAAGAGAATACATGATTAAGGTATTAACATGTTTGGAATGTGACCAACAAGATATATCGTATGATATATGAAGGATAAATGGTGGCATTCAAATGATCGGTAGATGACATTTCTAGTAATTGTTTTCTTTATACTATGAGCTTGGACATAAGTATTTTAGATATTCCTAATGAATGGAATGAATTATGTTGGACATAAGTTAGTATTGTTTAAGGCTAGAAAATTTTTAGATATTATTGATGGAATGTTATAATAGTGTAGTTTAAGAAAAGGGACAACATGCAGAACTGGCGACAACCCGTATTGTCAGGCAAGGCTGTGGGAATCGAACCCACAACCGAAGAGAAATAGGCCTTTATCGCCTGCAACTAGACTACAGGAAGTCCTGGTTAGTAGAAGCTAGTTTTATTATATAAATAGGTATGATATATGATGTATAAGTCCATTTTAGGAACTATATATGATTAATCTCACTATAGATGGACTTATGTATATTTAATAACTGTTACTATCCTTTTGTTTGAGATAGATGGAATGACCTATCATTCTATCACATGATCTGCTAACACTTTACAGAAGAAAAATTCAACTTCATTTCATTAAGATATGATGCGCAAATTTTTCAAGGCACAAACAACAGTAAGACTTTACAAAAATCAAGTAAGTATTTCTTTTAACTCAACAATTATTCAACATTAGGGAAATGATCTTGAATACAAAAAAAATGTTGTCCTAGTGTCCTTATATCCGATGAATAAGATGGTACCTTAAATCATCACAAAATTATTGCTTTTTTATTGTTGGATTTTTCATTTCCATGTTTTCTACCACTCTCCATCAGAACATGATGGTTAGATTTCTCTTCCATATCTATATTTTCACCTATGTTCTCTTATGTGGAAAACCAATGATTAGTTAATTTGGGTAACCATTATGTTTCATACTTTAGTTTTTAAATATATGTTTTGGTATTCCTTTTTTGGATGTGGGATGCTATTATAGAAACTTTCTAGTAGTAAACCACTTATAACCCCAACAAATATCGAGGGTGAAATTCCTTTTAAGGTGGGTAGAATGTAACACCCCAAGATTTTATGAAAAATATTATTTTTAATTTCATTGATGTCTTGTGTTTTAATCTACACTGAAAGGATCTTTCACTACATTCATCCCTAACTTGGCTTTCATTACACGCAATCACAACCTTCCACGATATCGTGTGTTGTATGGAATATCGAGTTTCACTAAACAACGATATGTTTTATAAACTAGCCGTTTTGAATAGTAATACCCACTTTTTGAAATTTTATAAATTTTGAATTTGGAAATGGACTTCATTTTTGGATTCGGAATATCAAAATTATCCTCAGGTGAATTTTTGGTATTTTTCTGAAAACATTCAATTTTTGATGAATAGTGAAAACACTGGGTTACTATTTAAAAACAGACTTTTTATTTAAATAATTATTTATTTTATTTAGATTTATTTTAGGTCAAAATTTATACATAATACCTATATAAGTTCAATGTAATTGATTGGAGTTATTTTATAATAATTTTAGATATATAAAAATTTTATTGAACTTTACATCGTCTTTTACCCACCGTCTAGGAGAATTTGAAATTTTATATAAAACTAAATTTTACCACTTCTGTGAGTGGAATTTCAAAAATCAGAGAGACATGGTTAATATCAAGGAGTAAAATATGGTTCAATAAGATAAATATAATTATTCTTGAATAGTAACTTTTTACTTCTATTTACTACGGTTAAAAGTAAATAGGGTAATTAATGGTAAAAATGATATTACTATTACCCTATAACATGTCCTAATTCCATTGTATAAGTGTAATTCTTCCAAAAACAACCATTGGAATAAAATATTTTCATTTAGGTCCACTTGGATTGGATTAGGACATTTATTATTATTTTATTTAAAGAAGAGTTAAAATGGTTAAAATCAAAGATTAATAACTAAAAAACTTTTATATAGTTTTATACATAAGATATATTTGACTATAAATATTAATTATAAAGCCAAAAATATTTCCTACCTAATGGTATTTTATTTATAATTTTTTGAAATTATATAATTTAATTTATTTATGGCATAATGGTGATGCAGTAATTACCTAAATAATGAAATATAAAATTAATTGATATTATAAATACCCAAATAAATGTAATTTGAGACTTGTTATGAATTAAACTAATTTATTGGGTTAATATGACAATTTATAATTTATTTAATTAACTTTTTTCAAACTAATAATTCTGTTATGAGTTTCACAAAAATCAATTACCAAATAGTGTCAAAATTGACATAAAATAGTTTTTTTTAAATATTATATTATTATTGGTTATTATATTCCTAAAAATTTAAGGTTCAGAAAAATGACTTAGATAAGGTTATATATATTAATAATGAACCACTTGGGGTTCTTTTGGCTTGTTATAGTAAGTTTATTAACCATATAGTTTAAGAAAACAAGAAGACATGGTAAAGGTTAAATTATTTAACTTAGACTTAAATCTAAATGATAATGTTAAAATTGTAACCTAAACTTGTCTAAAACCTATTGGATGAGATTATTTCGAAACATCCCAACTTTATCTTATAAATACATCAATTTGAAGCTATTATAAACCGAATATGACTTTATTATAAAATAAAATTTTAAGTTTTTTCTAAAGTGCCCCTCTCCTCCCTTATAAAATGGGAACCCCGTATCTCTTCACTTCAAACCCTTTTGAGCCTTGAAGATCGGCCAAACCATTACCATTTACCTTCTAATCTTCCCTATAAACATTATTGAGGTTATGGTCTCCTCAAAGGAACAACCCTAGTGCCTTAAGAGGAGGTTAAGAAGAGGCACGTCAAAGAAGAGGTAATATCCTTTACCGATTATTTCCAATTTATTTCTTCTTCCACTTCTTCCTATTTACTTGTTTGATAATAAATTAATATCATAAGTATAACTAATATACTTAAATGTTATTATAAATATTAAACAACCCAATTTCATCTTCTATCCATCCTACGGTAACGAAATCACCACGCTTGTGTACGTACGGAATATCGTCTCCACACCGTGGTGTAATCTGTTTTCCACCACCACCTTACATGGATGGGTATAATGGTGGAAATAAATAACTATATATGATTATTGTAAATTTATAATGATTCTTAAATATTATACATACACTTTAATACAATTCAACGATCATGGAAATGATATCATCGCTCGTGCGTACGTACGGACTACCATCTCCACGAATGCGATGAGATTCATTTTCCATGATTAACCATTCAAGTATGATTATTAAGTATATATAATAAATAATCATGAAATATATTACATAATAATGATACTGTATTTATGTACATATATGTTTCATTTACATAATTCCATTTATTTCAATAAGGAAACGAAAATAACGTTCATGCGTACGCACAACCTACCATCTCCATGAACGGTGTATTTCATTCCATTTATATACTGGATATATATATATATATATATATATATATCATATTTTACATTATGTAATTATGTAAATCAGCATATAATTAATAATATCAAGAACAACATGTCGAAACACATATGATAAATTAAACGATTTTACCCAAAACGCTGCTTTACCATGGAATTTACAAAAGAAAGGGTAATATAAAGTCATAAGTGAACCATATATGATATCATAACAATGAATATGATTCTTTAATAATTGAATGACATTATTTAAATAATTATACAGGAGGTTCGGATACGTACGAATCATATCAGACCTAAGGTAAGGGTTAACTATTCCAATATTGCTCTTATCTGAGATTGTTTATTCGTAAGTATTTACTGGGGTTTTTGTTATCATCCATGTCCATGTTTTCTAAAAAAAATTTCATGTATGTTTAATTTCCTTTTTACCCATTTTTTAATTTTACCAAATGTTATGAAAGGAATCTTACTTTTGTTTACCACATGAGAAACTTTTGGACTTTTCCATCAAAAGTACGAGTAGAATTTTATTTTTAACTTATATGGCATGAACATATTTTTATGGTTTCATAACGCCTCATTTTCATGATGATTACTCTACAATATTGCATGATTATTTACAAAAAAAACCCTTTTATTTTAAAATTGCATGGAATTTTGTGAAAATAAAATTATTTTAGTGAAGAAAAGATATTTTCCTCAAGAACTCATTTCAAGTGTTTTATCAAAACTATTTTCCATCTAAAATGACATTATTTAATATGATTATGTTTCAAGTATAATGTATCCATTATTTACATGTCTTGATTTTTCTTATGATGAAATGATATCCATTTTCTTATATGGATTATGTTATGATGGCATGATGTTTAATAATCTCATTCTATTACATGGGTTATCTTATGATGTATGAATTATGATTTTGTGACATACGAAGGAATGATTTCATTATGAGATGGGAGGGAACTATATATCCATCCAATGCATTGGGTAAAGATATATAACTAATGAGATAGAAATGGTTGGAATGGTAAGTTAATCCGGTTTAGTGTTACAGGATTGAAATGAGGAGTGAACTCGATTCAGAAAGGGACTTTGTCCACTAAGATGGTCTTGGAAGTAATGCCTTGGATACTATGGAAATCATATCATGTGATTAATTGTTTGACATAATTAAATGATTTATTCCCATTCTATTTTATCATGATTAATGTTCCATTATGACCTATGACTTACGTACTGCCAAGATAAATTTCACAACTCATGATTTTTATGTGTAAACTTTATGTTCATGTTTTGAAGTTAAAATGTATATGGTTTGTTTTATTTTCTCCATGATTACCCTTACTGAGAATTTGAGCTCACCATTTATATGTTTTCTTTTCCATAGGATATAAAGAAAGGTTTTAGGTAAAAAAAGGGAAGATCTTTATGGGAGATGTTGAAGATCTTTCACCAAGTTTAGAAGATTATTTTTCCGAGTTTCTGAAGACACTAAACTATTACGGTCCTTGTGTGTTTATTTTTATTATGTATTAAGTATTACTCAAAATTAATGTAATGTCTATGTACTTCAAGCTTTGGGTCTCTACAATGGATTAATCTGCAAAATATTTGGGTGTGATATCATGATTCTAGGTCTAATAATGAGGGTGACATCGCTAGCATGATCGAAAAGAGGAGATGAGTGTGATCTGATAGACCACATTATGACTTTATTTTAAATATGTAGTAACATTAATCCACATGTTCCACATCCCATATCAAAATATCCTATGTTCAGGGAAGATATATATAATTCAAACCATTTCATATGAATCTAAACATATCATGCCCCACTTAGTAACACATTGCACCACTTCTTCCTTTAATCAGGAAACCCCAAACGGTGACGCCGATGTTACTGTGCATTATACACGAGTGTTTATATTCATATGAATGTAACTAACAAATTCTAGTTGACTTGGGTTCCCATCCCTTGTGTGTGGTTGACCCATTGGGAACATGTGTTCTCATGGTTGTGGGTGGCCTTGGTGAACAAGGGTCGGTTGATTTTTTGTATATGACTAAAAATCAGGACTTATAGAAATGATAAGTCCACAGAAAAAAACAAATCCATTTTCAATAAAATACTATCCAAACTTTTACAATAATTCATTTACATTATAATACACTAATAAAAAATCATGGAATTATTTAATTCTTTTTAAAATATTTTCTTTTTTTAAGGACATTAGTTACAGTAAATAATATAAAATAATCCATAAAACAGGTTTTAAATTAAGATCATTTATACAATTAGTATATTTGACATGTACAATTTTACATGTTATACATCATATGCCATGAACCCATATAAATTCTACTATAATCACTACTTCACATAAACATCATATAAAAACAAATATTGACATATCATTAACAAAATATAAACACCAGGCCCAACAGAGATTATATTTTATGGATAATTTTATTTGAATTATTTTTATGTTTATTCCAATTTTTAATGGGTTTTTAAAGGTACTGTAATGGTTCTATGAGATAATTCTCCCAGGTACCAATATGAATTCTCTATTCATGCTGAAGAGTTTTCATAGAAATAAATTTATTTTAATTTAATATATATGATCTTTTTAAAATAGTGATAATTATTTTTCTGTAAAATTTTATGTTTTTTATGAAGTGGTTTTTCAGGGGTTATAGTTTTTTCACTTGAATAATAGTTTTCTTTTTTTTATTTTACTTACTATGAGTCTTCTACTATTACCATGTTTTTTAAAAAAATCATCGTATTTAATGATGGGTAAATTAAAGGATGATGTTAAGTTTAATGTCATGAAGATATTTCTTATTATAAATGTGTTTTCTTAATGTTTTAACTATTTGGAAAATATTTATTGATTATATGTTTTCAAATATAATTATATGGTTTTTTATATCTGAGTTATGGCCTATTAATCTGAAACTCTAAACATGAATAGATCATGAAATACTAGATAATGAATTATTTATATAAAACTCAATGTTATTTATTTTTATAGTCGAGAAGATATATGAAATGTAGGGAAATGAGGATAATAAATTTGATATGTATGTTAAATTTTCATATTTTTTTAATTAATGATCAAAATTCAAACAATATTATGTAATTGTAATCAATAAATTTAAGACAATGTAAATTGTTTAGGATGACACACATTGTTTAAATTATAAGGATAATGGTAGTGAGTTAATCCATCCATGTAAATTATTGAGATACACGTTAGGTATACATCCAACTTGGTATATTTCAAATGTTTGAGTTGGGTGTACTACTAACACTTCCATACATTGTTCCTTAGTTTTGGGTATTTTCTATTCAATTTTACGACTCAAAAAGATGGATATTATTATAGTTTTAGATATTTGTTTTACTATTTATATAATAATACTGTTTAAATAATTGTTTTTATATTGATAATTAAAAGAGTCTAATTGATTATTACAAAAATAAAAAATATATTATTATTAAAATATATTATTAAAATTATAAGAAATTATTCATTTGGTAATTTTATTTTATTATCAATGTGATGATTCTTATTTATTTTCTATATTAATTATTATTAATAGGTTAATTATGAGTTTTTCAAAATGATCCTTACTATTTTATCATAGATGGATCATAAAAATATGATTACATAAGATTTTTCTATGTTTCAAATAAACCATTCGATGTCACATGTTGATCATTATTAAGTATTAATAATCAAAAAACATTCTTTTTAATAAATATTTTTTACATTTGTTTTAAATCACTCTTATAAACATGAAAAAACCATATAATGTTTTGAAAATATCATTATAATGATCTTGATGATCCTGAAAAACATATAAATGATCATTTTGAGAACATAAAGTTCCCTTATGAATATAAAAATCATAAATATAAACATATAAATTATCCTTATGAACATATAATGATCCCTAAAAACTTATAAATGATTCTTATACACATTTAAATTTCCCTTATTAATATATAAATGATCCATAAAAACCATAAATTTTAACTTTGAAGTTTTTATATCTTTATTAAGTTTTTTTGTAAATTCATAAACTATAGAAATGTATTATAAAACCTTATAATGTTACATACCAAACATAGGAATATTCAACCATATGATGACGAAAATTATGATGTTGAAGAATATGAATATTCTGAGATGAACCATATGAACTCTTTTCAGAATCATATATACTTAAAAAGTCTTGAAATATAATTATTATATATGTGTGGTTCATAAGATTACGTTTTCTCTCATACATATTTATATAAAAATATATTTTGTGATATTAAAATACATTTTTAAGGAACCCATGGAATTCAATCAAATGGGAAACCTCAACTTATCTGACTTCTTAAAAGGGATTATAGATGTAACAATTATTAAACTCCTAGATATATTTATATAAATAATGATAAATTTAATTATATGTGAAACACATGGAAAAAATGCAATCAGAAGGAATGTTTTTAAATATACATGTCTACCATGATTGAAGGTTTTCCATCATGACTCTTTACTTGTTGTGAACATTGAAAATGATACATCATGAAACAACATCATGAATGTTTTTTAAACTATTTGAAAAAATTCATCTATTTAGGTTAATCATTCATTAATATTTATTTCATTATATTTTATCTATTATATTATGGTTTTTTATGTTTTACAATTTTCTTATAAAAAGGAAATATTTTATTGATTTTACCTCTACTGTAAAAGGATCACAATTTTTTTGTGCCACTAACTATAAAAGGAATGTCATTATCGTTATTTAGTGTTTTAAATCAATATGGGTTTGTATTGGGTTTTTTATCCCATTAAATTATAGTTCTAGGTTAGCTTTTACATTGGTCCATATAAAGGATGTTTTTAATTGAGTTTTGACTCATATAAAAAAAATAAAATTTATTGGATTCCAATTTTCTGAAGGAGTTGAGAGAAGTGAAGGTATGTTTCATATGTAATTATTATGAAATTTTATAAAATATACATTCTTCCAAACTAAATTTATAATCAATAATTCTTCACATTTTTTAATTTATTTTCTATTTTACATGCACTTGAACTAAAATATAATTTAATTTTAACTCTAGTTTAAAAAATTCTAAATGTTTTAAACTAGATTGTTTACTCCCCATTTTGAACTTATGGTTATTTAAACCATCAAAAAACCATATATATTAGATCATTATCTTTGTATCTATATTTTTTACAAGTTATTTATATGTTTACCTATTCATTTATTTATATTATAAAAAAAATTGACTTATATTTTTTAAGTTGTACGGTTTAAATTCAAATAATCATAAAATTCCTTACAGACCATCCTATAGTAATTGTAATTATTATAAATTATATCATGATTGAATGTATTATTACCTAAAGAATCTATGTATTTATCAAATAAAAATAATTGAAAAATATTACAAATTACCAATGTATAACCGTAATTCTTTAACAGAAACAAAATAATAAGGATTTTTTTAAAATTATAATGTTATGTATAATTTTATTGTATTATATATGGAAGTGTATTTATTACTATTTTAGTATGTTAAACTGCACAGTTTATAAAGATAATACTATAATTTAGTCAATATGGAATTGAAAAATTAAATAGAACTAAACTTGGAATTTATAAAAAAAAGATACTATCAATCAAATGTTTCATTTATTTATATGTATTTCTTATGTAATGAAGTACTATAAAAAATCTCAATTCAAAATAAGTCTATTTGAAATAGTATTAATATCCAAAATTAGTAAATGATATTAAAATAATGAAACTGTAATTGAATATAACAATTTCAATGATTAAACACTTCATCAACTCAGTAATTCACTCCAACAATATGGGGTGGAGAAGAAGAGAATTTTTAAGAATATATAATGAAATGTAAATATAATTACTCTAGCCTTTCACCCAAATTATTTAATTATTTTAAGAATAATTAACCATTAAATATATACCATATATTTTAATTTCTTGTTAATTTGGAGGATTAGTTAAATAAAACTGATAAAATGAAACTAAAATGATAAATATTTTATTTAAACACTATAATGAGATCTGAACACAAAATGTTCTCCAAAATCATCATCGATAAACTAGGGAATACATGAAAAATGGGATGAACTAAAACCCCACTAATGGAAAACATATAAATAAAGGATAGCTCATGGGCTATTAGGCATTCCTTGATGATGTAAAAAGACATGAAATGTGAATAAAAATATAGAATAGAAACAAATGTCACATTTAATAATTTAATCATGGAATCCTAGAAATGTGGAAATAAAATAAAAACATACAAAATCATTTTTCAAGGTTAGCTACAAATGAAATTTCACATGGAGGAGCATAAGTAAATGATTACCTCAAAGACCATTGAACATGATTAGCATGAGTCTAGGCTAACCACCAACTCCATTGAACTTGAATAATCATGAGTATAATCGTTAAACAGAATATTGGACCACTATATGGGTTTAAAATCATAAATGATTCATGAATATGTGTACTACATGAATAATCATACATAAGGAATCAGACAAAAATATAAGTGTTACCCATGTAATGAATTGTGTATCATAATCATCTCAAAAGGCGTAACAAAAGGGAATACCAAAATGGGGTCAATAAAAGAATGTATATAAATAAAACATAGAAATACATAAGGGGAAATAATCCTAGAATGTGATATGTGATTTAAAATTGAAGTGAAAACATGTAAAAAATAGTTTTTAAGAAACGTTACAAATAAATCATTAAAGTTTAGTTTAATGATAATATTAAAGATTCATTACAATGGAAAAGGAATAATTGTTTATATAGTACAAGAAATGAACCAATATAATTATTAATGATATAATGTGTTATTTTATTAAAACAATGGTTTCATAAAAACATTATATATTGTACTTGAAAATGGGTAATAAATAAGGAAGTTCCCTTTGATCAGCCTTGCTTATCTGGAAGAATTGAGAAGGGAACCTTAGAAAAAAGAAGAATTTACCCATAAAAAATAATTTATCTAGGAACCTAAATTAGGAAGATATATATATTATTTTGTGGATAACAGAAGAATACATAATAAATACATGGGATTAATGATAGAGATAGCATAGCATAAAGTTAAAAATAGATGTTTGGAAAGAATCTATTACTATATGTCTAAAAGTGTTCTGTACTTTAAATTAATTTCATATATAATAAGATTAAATACATTAAATAATTAATATATAAAATTTTATAAATTTTTTTATTTCATTTAGTGTTATTAATTATATTTATTTTATTTATTTATGAGTTATCATATACAATTTTATCATTTGGGAGTTCTCATTTCCAAGGTTTTCATGATAATTTAAATTGTATACATGTATAGAAAATCTTATAAAAAAAATAGTTTTCTAGAATTTAAATAATATGTTATTAATTAATATCCATAATATTAAATGCCTTGATATATCATTTTTTATATGTGATTATGATTCATTAGATAGGACGTAAATGATGATCGTTTAGATTATTTTTGTGTTTTTTATCCCCACGATCTTGTTTTCTTTTTTTAATTAACATCATGTATATATTATGGTTAAAAACATTAAATAGGATTTAAAACATACATTATAATATGTTTTATCCAAAAATATGGTTTTATAACATTTATGAAGTCTGTAATGAAAATTGAAAACTCTTGGTACTTGAATGCTATAAATCAATACATCATGAATTATATTTTAATTTATAGAAAAAGATGAGAGGGGAAGGGAAATTATGATATATTAATAAATAAAAATTGTGAATTATTGTATATAAAATATAATTTAGTCATTATATCGCATTAATAAGGGTATTTTATGTGATAATAATAAAATTAAAATATAGGAAATTAAAAGAGAATATAAGAGGCCTTTCCTCTTGAATTTATCCTCTTTGAAAACCTTCTTGTGGAAATGGGTTTGGAATTTGGTTGAGAAAAAGGATCATGGATGTGGGGTACAAGTTGGATAATATTTTAGGAGTAATTTGGAGATGCATTAAGTATTTAGAGGTGTGCAGATAAGAGGTGGTGTGGGGTTGTATTTATAGTGGATAAGTGGTGTGTTTTTGGAATATTTTATTTATTAGTATTTTTATTTTGGATCAAGGAAATAAATAGTGTTGATAATTATATCTAAATATATTACATAATGGAAGTTATTTTGATAATATGTTTCTTACATCATTAATGAATCAACAAATAGAGTATTTTAATTTATAATATTATATACATTAAATTACAATATGTCCTTATTCACAAATATTAAACTATTTTAGAAAAATCACAAAAATTATCCATTTTTTTGAAATAATGATTTAGAAAATGGAATTAATTTTATTCAAAATATATTTTGTAATATACTGAATTATGTTTTTAAATAAAATCACCATTTACTCAAAAAAAATAACATCTTTAAATTTGTAATACATTTTTTATCACTTTGAAGAATTTATTACATTCTCATAAAAATATATTATAATAAAAATAAAACAAAATATTAATTTATGAATATATTTTAGGAATATATATTTTCTTTTAAATGAATATATTAATTATAATATTGAAAATAAATATTAACGACTTACAAAAAATAAAAACACATAAATTAACATTTCTTATACATTCATTTACATATTCCATGAAATAAATATTTTATATTTCTATATATAAATTACATATTTTTTATTTATAATTTCATAGATTATGTTACTAATCTATTGGCCAAATAATTTTTCCCAATGGTCACATTTCTATTATAAAGGTTATGTTACTTTTCCACAGGTATATGTTCCTAAATTTCTATAAATAACACTTATTTCATTAATTATTAATTTAAAAAGTTTATTTTGTCTTATTTTTGTTATTTTATGTGATTTATACTATATGAAACATTTATAAGAAGTGAAATTTCATAGGTAAAATTATGGTTCATGGAATTATTCCCCTTTTATAAAAATTATTCCTCAAAATTTAATTTTAAAAACTAATGACAAAATGGTTTGGGTACATATACATCATTGATTCTCCATGTTATCTTGTTGAATCCCCATACTTGTGGGTTTTCCATACTACTTTGACCTGGTGAGTGGTATTTTTTCATTGAACATTTTCTCTATTATCAAAGTTATTCACTGGAATTTCGTCATAAGAGAGATCATTTTCAAACTGTACCATCAATATAATCAGTAATGTGAGGGATCTGTTATATACATCCTCAAGAGGGATACATGGAATACATTGTGTACATAAAACATGGTTGTTGGAACTATTAGTCTATTGGACACAACCCTAATATGATCTAGAATCTCATAGGGTCTGATGTACCTGGGACACATCTTTCCATTCTTCCAAAATATCATGATTGTATTCCGTGGTGATATGTAGAGGAAAACATTTCTACAACCTTAAACACAAGGTATCATTCAAGATTGTATGTATAAATCATTTTGTTGACATTAGGATACATTAATGTGATGCTTAATTTTTTCCACATTCTCTATGATTTCTTTGACCAATTCATGTCCTTGTAGCTTATATTCACTGACCACATCCCAACATGTCACAATTATATATCATTTCCCTAAATGAAATCATATTATTCTATTTCAATTCTTGAGTGAAAAAAATTTTTGTAAGAGAAATCGATCAAGTAATGTTATTGGTTCAATACTCATTTGAATACCATAGAATACACTCTCAACATGCCTTCCAATGTTTGATTATTTTTCTCATATTAGACAAGAGTTTGAGGATTACTGGATATACCAAAGTTCATATCATTTCTATGATGATGTTGGAGTCTTTTCTCAAACTAGAACATAAATCTCAGATCTCGATCGATTAAAATTGATAGTGTCACTCCATGAATCCATAAAACAACATATGATGTATAATCAAACATATTCCTCCGGTGACAAGTCCTTTAAAATTCTAATAAATGAGTTTTCTTTGTAATAAAATCTATAATAACACATATATAATTATTTCCTCGGGATGTATTTGGAATTCCATTAACAAACTCCATGGTTATGTTTTCCCATTTCCATGTTGGTATTGGAAATGATAGCATCATCCCATTATACTTTTTCCTTTCCCTCTTCACATGATGAAATGTGAGGCCATTTGATGTATATTTAGTTATATCCTTCTTCATATAGTCCCACTGATTGTCATCTAATAGATCTCAATACATCTTTATTCTTCGTGGGTGAATAGAGATGTTTGAGCTATGTGACTCATTTAGAAGAACATTCTTTATCTTTGTATCAGATGGTACATATATTCATGATCCAAATCTTAAGACTTATTTCCCATCCATTTTGAACTATGAATATTTCATATTTTTGATATCATCCATCTTTTTTAATAATTTCCAAATCATTTCATTGATCATCCTTTTCATTCTCTATAAGTGATAATTGAAAAATATATTTAAAAAGGAATCATAATGTTCATTCCTTAATGATTCTCATGTCCATCCATTGAATCTCTATGAAAAATATATTCTTATCCATTCTCATCATTGATAAATATTTGAGATCCTTTCTACATTAATAATCTTCCTCCTTGTTTTCATTACAAATATGTTTGTGGATTGATAAGACGTAATCATTGATGAAATCTAAAAATAGTAATTGGTGGATATTTGGATACTTCTTTGTGAATAAATACTCGATGATTTTATCATTTCTATATGTTTTACACTTCTCACCATAGAGATAATGTCACCATATTTTCAATGCCTAGATTATAGAATCCAAATCCCGACCATTCATCGAGTAGTTTTTATCATTAATTTTTAACTTCCTTTAGACATATGCTATCAATTTATCATTTTTCATCAGTATACAACCTAATCCTTTATTTATAGAATCATTGTATTTCACTAAGACATCCAAACTATTCGGTATTGGGAGAACTAGTGCAGTGATAATATTTGTTTTCAACTCTTTGAAGAAGAATTCACATTCACTGTCCCAGAAAAACATCACGACCTTCTAAATCATATTGGTTGTTGGGGTTTTCAATCATGAGAAGTTCTTCACAAATCATCTATAATAACCAGCTAGTCTAATGAAACTATGTATTTACATTACATATGTTCTCCTATGACACTCTTTGACTACCATTTTTTTTGGAAGGGTCCACACATATTCCTTTTATTGTAATAATATTCTATTAGAATGATACATCCACCATCAAAAACATGTATTTAATATACTTTGAAAATTTTTTGTCCCTTCACAATGTTTTTAACATAGTATTCGAATTTCACCAATGTTTCTACATAATCTTGGAGTATATAAGAATATCATCAATAACGAAAACAAAAAATCAGTCGAGGTAATATGTAAAAAATTTATTCAATACATCCATGAAAATATATAGAGAATTAGTATGTATAATGGGAATCACAATGATCCCATAGTTTACATGCCACATTCAAATGGATGTCTTGGGAATATCTTCTATAATCACCTTTAATTGGTGATATTCTGACCAAAGGACCACATGTATGCATTTAGTTGAAAAATTAATTCATATATCTGTGGTTGTAGATACTTGTTAGATGTCAGGATTTTATTGAGCTGATGATAATCAATGTATATGAACATTTCTCAATTATTCTTCATGAAAAATATAGCTAGTGCACCCCATGGTGAAGCACGTATGAATATAAAACCATCATCCATAGTATCTTGTAACTTCTTATTTAGTTCATCAAACTCTATTTCAGACATCATACAATGTGTCTTCGATATAGGCAGAGATCCAAGAATTTATTCAATTGAGAATTCAACCTCTCAATCTAGAAAAACACTAGTGAATTATTCATGAAACACCTCTGTGTAGTCCTTTATAGGGTGCATGTATTCAAGCATGATATTCTCCATTTTCTTAGTCAGTAGAGCTAGATATTATTAATCATATGGTGGTAATATCTACACTTGTGAAGAAGATATTGAATGAGTTTAACCTTCCTCCTTACACTTGTACAGAATTGGAGGATACCCTTGGATATGAAGTGTGACATCCATTTACCGATAGTTGATTTTTTCATTGTATAAATATTTCTAATAGAGTCCCCATCTTACATAAAACTCCAAAAATAAAAATAAGATAAGATTTTTAGGAGGATCATCCCACAAACATTAAATAGGGATTTGTTATATACATTGGATATAATGATTTCCCTATTTTCTATTATCATAGATAAATAAACCTCTATATTTTGAGGTTCTATTTGAATAGTTAGACTAAAATTTTAGGATATAAAAGAATGTGTAGAACTAGAATAAAATAGTACATTTTTTATTCTTGAATGAATAACCAACATACCAATCATTGTGTCATTTTTGGGCCCAACTCAGTAGTAGTGATAAAATATCCTCGTCCATGATACCATGGGGTTGTTATTGTGGATTTTCTCTAACAAACCTTGGATTAGGGAAATATTTCACATAATTATCTTGTTCTTTATAGTTGAAACACTTCACTATAGGCTGAGGGTTGATCTGAACCTTCCTTTTGTATTTAACATTAGTGGGATTCTTCATATTCCTTTAGTAGTTATTAGGCCGAATCCTTTTTCATCCACATTGGAAGCGTTTCCTAGTTCCCTTTAAAAATTTCCAATTATTTTTATTCCACCAATTTTCAAACATGGGATTCTAGGTTTTTATTCCATGATGGTATTTATCTGCCGATCCTCCCATATTAAACATTATTTTCCATTTTTATATCACAGCACATGATATTACTAATAGTCTCTGAACTCCCTTTTATCCATAAGGACACAATGAACAATATATTTATAGCTATCAATCAATGGAATAAACAATAGTTTTTATATACTATGATTTAATATTTTAAAGAATAAACACACCTTGTTTTTCATATTAATGAAACTGATATAGGCGTATTGTGCAAGCCTTGTGATGTTTTCCTCGTACACACCGATAGACTCATCTTCCATCAACATCTGCTTAACGAACTCCATTTTTTTATTTGGATGGAGGGTTTGGGGAATTGTTTTTTGATAAATTATTTCCTGGATTCCTCCCATAACATAGAGTAAATTTAATCCTTTCAATTTGTATTCTTGATCAGTTTAAACCAATGATTAGCTTCCCATCAAAACATTAGATTGAAAACACAACTTTATCTACTTATAAGCACTAGAGTACAAAAAATATCCTATCAATGGATTTAATCAATTGTTCTATATTGTGGGTATCATAAGTTCCATTAAACAAGGGATTTTTTTGGTGTGTGATGGATTTGACCACAATATTCCCTTTCTTAGGATAAGGAGGGTGTTCCATGTCATTCATGTTGTTATTAATATTTTCAACCAATTGAGAATGTATTATTAAGATGTTTGACCACCCATTCTCATAATATCTAGAATATCAATAGGTAAATCATTATATTTCCAATAGCATTGATTATTAGAATGGGTTCATCTATTTCCATCGATTAACAAAGAAAAATAATGTACAATCATAGGGGTTTAATACATTAATAATAATAATAATATAAATATAAATAATTGAACATAGAAGGATAAAATTTTAAATGAAATGTATATCATAACATGTGCTTTCTTAATTTTCAATCTATTTTATCAATGGTGATAGAATAATCCCTATGGTACTTAATAAAGTGCTCTAGTCCTAATCTACAAAAAAGTAGACCATACTCTGATACCAACTATAGTGACCACATCCTATGACACATAATATTAAATATTTTAATCGAATTTAACCATAAAATAGAAGCCAAATATTTTAATGTCTAGTTTATTTTGGGTATTCGGTATATAAAAATGAAAAAAATAAACCAAAATGAAAACAGCTTTCAACTAAACTTTATATTGAAATCCTAACCCTCTTTGAGCTTGAACATATGAATATGGTAACTAGGGGAATATATGAACAAAGGGATGATCTAAAATCTCAAAAAGATATTAAAAGTATGATTAAATAATATCACATGAGACAAAATTCATAATTTGATGACACAAAATGACATGGAACCTGAATAAACCTATATAATCATAAACCTTAAAATGTGGAATCATGTAATAATAAAATAATATAAATGTGTCTAAAATATTCAAAATAAAATAATCATGAGTCGTGTTTAACCAATAAGACCATTTAGAATGGAGGTTCATGAGTTATGGCTAACAACCAAGACTATTTCACATGATTTTCATGAGCCAAGAATAACCACCCAGATCATTTCACAAGATGACCCATGAGACCAAAAATTACAAAATGTATTGGAGTTATATCATGGTGTAACCATTGTAACATGTTCCTCAATATGTTTTCCTCTTGAATAATAATACATAATGAATCTAATGAAAATATAAGGGTTACCCCTGGAAAGTATTGGATATCATAATCATGCCAAAAGGTATAAAAACAGAATCTCATAATGGTGTCATTGAAATAATGTATTTATAATCATAAATGATAATTAATAATAGAATATAGGAATAGAACATGTTAATATATGTCAAAATTAATTGAACAGTGTAAAATATTTGTTTAAGAAACATTATAAATAAAACATTGTAGTGCTATTTAAAAAATTATTAATGATTCTTTAAAATGGATATTTAATTTTTTTTGTATAAAAAAATGAATAAATATATTAAATCAAGATAAAATGGATAATTTTACGAAAATTATGGTTTCTTAATAAATTTTATAGAGTTCACATGAATATGGGTAATAAATTGTGAAGTTTTCTTTGACTAGGAATGCTTATTGAGAAGAATTGAGATGAGAATTGAATAAAAACACATATTTCGCCATAAAAGAAAGAATAATTTAGTTAGGAACATACAATTGGGACGTATAGACATAATTTCTGACAATTATAAAATCATTATTATGAATTATATTTGGGTTAAAATGAGAGAAATCACAACCTAAAAGAAATAATGGTGGATCAAAAAACAACTCTTATATTAAGTCCAAAAGTGTTCTGCACATGAACATAATGTCAGGTATCATCATAAATAATCCATTAACTTATTAGTTACTAACCTTTTGTATATTTATTTTAATTATTATAATTTTATTAATTCTATTTATAGTGTTTTGAAGAATTAGAAAATATAATTTTAGTCCTCTAGAGTGTATGTTTCCTAGAATTTCATGATCAGTTTACTTGTATACATGTATGCAAAATAATGTTAAATGGGAATAGTAATCTATAAATGAAATTATTTGTTATTAATGAAATTAAATAATATTATATGGTATCATATATTATTTTTTTATATTTAATAATGATTCATTAGATAAGAAGTCAATTATAATGTTTTAGGTAATTTTGGTGTCTTTTGATCATCATGAAATATTTTTGTTTTATTAATAATTATAATGTATATATAATGGTCACAAAACAGTAAATTGGATGAAATAAAATTATTATAATTTTTTTAACTGAAAAAATATATTTATTACAATTCTTGAAGGCGTTAATATAAATTAGAAACTCATCTTCTTTTAGGTGATAAATAAAAACATCACTAATGTAGTTTTCATTATTAGTACCAAAGGACAGGGGAAAAGAAATGAGGATGGTTTTTTACAATAAGTAATAAAATTCACACATATATATATATATAATATAATATAGTTATCACTTCAATTTGATAAGGGTAGGTGAGTCTATAATAAGAAAATAAGAAAAAAATAATAGAAATTAAAAGAGAGAGGATGTGGATTTTTCCTCTAGAATTTCTCCCACATGAAAACCTCCTAAGGGAAATGGGTTTGGTATTTTATTGAGAAACAAATATCTTAGACTTGGGAAAGATTATTGGAAAGATTTTTTTTAGAATATATAAATGATTCAAGTCTTTATAGGTATGTGAAAAATTGGTGGTGAGGGGTAGTATTTATAGTGGAGGAGAGGTGTATTATTGAATATTTTATTCATTGGTCCATTATTTGGGATCATGACATCAAATAATGTTGAAAAATATAAATAGATACATTAAATAATTATTTTTATTTAGATATTATGGTTATTAAATTTTCAATGACTCAAGAAATAGAGTATTATAATTCAGATTGATATATACTTTAAATTATTGTATTTTACTTTCCAAAAAAATCAATTATTTTAGATAAATATCAAAAGTATACACCATCCATTTTTTGATGAGTATAATTCAAAAAATGGACTCTATTTAATGAAAATATTTTTCTAAAGATAATAAATTTAATTTTTAAATAAATTTATAGTTTAATACAAAAATTGCAATTTTAAAATTATAATTGATTTTATGAAACTTTGATAAATTAATTAATGTATGATAAAAATATCTTACAATTACAAGACAACAAAATATTAACTTATGAATTTATATTATGAAAATAAAAATTCATTTAAATCTTTATATTAATTATAGGTTTATAAATAAATATTTACGACTTACAAAAAATATCAACACTTAATTTAACATTTCTAAAAAAATTTATTTAATTATTCTCAAATATAAATATATTTTATTTTATTTAAAAGTACAACTAAATTTTATTTATACTCCCATATATTGAGTTAATAGTATATTGTCCAAATTCACTACTGGAATTTAGCTTTTTCCCAACGGCAGTATACCAACGGTTTACTTAAACCGTTGGGATATTGAGTCTTTGCCAACGGTTTAAGAAAACCGTTGGCAAAGATAATTTCAGCAGAACTTTTCCCAACGGTTCACTGGAACCGTTGGGAAAAGGAGACATTTCCCAACGGTTCAATGGAACCGTTGGGAAAAGGCAGCTCAAAGTGTGCCTTTGCCAACAGTTTTTATAAACCGTTGGCAAAGGTTTCCCCCAAATTGCAGGCCGCGATCTCCTCTCCCCATTCGCGTTACAGAGAGTTACAGAGCCCTAACGGGAGCAGCAGCAGCCGATTTTGGAGTACTGCCGGCCGGACCTTGAAGCTCTTTCTTCAGGTTATTCTTCTTTATCTCAAAAGGTATTCAAATGTTTGGATAGTATTGAAACTTATTTTTATTTTTCCCTTCAGTTTAGACGATTTTGGAGCTACTGCCGGCGCCTAAGGGTGAGTTTTATTGAAAATTCCTTTTTGGATTTTACCCTTTGAACATGGGATGTCATTTGTGAAAGGTTATATAAATCGAATTGATTGTTGGATTTCTGAATTGAATTGTAAAATAAATTAATTAAGGGTATTTTATGGTTTGCATTCCCCTTTTTAACACATGAATGCCAATTATTTTTTAACACATGTTTTAATTGTATTGCCTTGCCAATGTGAGTAAAGTAGAGACTATGCTATGAATCTATGAAATTGGATTGAATTTATCTTATATTTTATGTTACCATGTTAGATATATTATAACTAATGCATGTGATATCTTTATAGTCTTGTTAGGAGTGTTCTATTAAAAATTCCTATGTGAGTGCTTGAATTTTCATTGAATTGCTAGCCATTATGAGTTATGTTGATACCTTGATTATTTTCTTCCTTTATCGTTTACTTAAATGTATATTCTATTATAGTTAATGCCTATTGAATTGTTTATGACAAAATGACTTATATAAATTCGTTTTACAGAATGGACAGAAGTTGGATGTATGAAACCGATCGGATCTCAGATGATTTTCAAAACAATTTGGAGAGCTTTATAGATTTTGCATTTGACAATGCTTCAGATAGTGGTCGCATACACTGCCCATGTTCCAATTGTGTTGGTAGACCTTGGTTGAGCCGTGAAGAAGTCAGCTACCACATAACCAAAAATGGGTTTCAAGCAAACTACTTTCTGTGGTATCACAATGGGGAGAAAACGAAATCTCAAATTGGTGATGATCGAAATGAAAAGACTGGAATGGAGAATTTGTTAGATGATCGGTTTCCGTTTATTCGTCATCATGAAAAAGAAAGGATTTCGACTCAAGAAGACTTCGATATGAGGACAGCTGATGCATCTAGTGAAAATGATGATATTGATAGGGTGAAAAAATTGAATAATGCTGCCACGACTCCAGTATATCAGCAATGCGATAAAATGAAAAAGCTGGAATTTTTAATCCGATTATTTCATGGGAAAACTATGTATGGGATTTCTAATACAGCAATCGATTACATTCTTACCCTCTTGAAGGATTTACTTCCAGATGATGCAGATATTCCCTCAAACCACTATATGGCATGGAAGTTAGTTGAGGAACTTGGATTTTCAAGAAACAAAATTCATGCTTGCCCGAAAGATTGCAGTTTATTCTGGGAGGAAAACGCTGAACGAAATGATTGTATAAAATGTGGCACATCCCGCTGGAAGTCAAAATCTGATGGAACACCATCCCGCGTTCCACAGAAAGTAATGTGGCACTTTCCATTGATTCCCAGACTCCAGAATCTTTTTATGTCTGATGACATATCAATAAAAATGAGATGGCATGATACCGAGAGAAAGAAGACTGATGATGAGTTGGTTCATCCTGCAGATGGATTTGCATGGAAGAGATTTGATGCTCGACATCCTGATTTTGCAGCTGACGTGCGTAATGTGAGGCTGGGTCTTTCATGCGACGGTTTTAATCCGTTTGGGCAGATGCTTACTTCGCACAGCACATGGCCAGTTTTTATACACATTTATAATCTTCCCCCATGGTTGTGTATGAAAAAACCTTTCACTTTCATGAGTATACTCATATCTGGTCCTTCTGATCCTGGCATTGATATTGATGTATACATGCAACCTTTAATAAAAGAGTTGAAGCTTCTTTGGGATGTGGGTGTGCGCACATACGATGCATGTTCGAAAGACATATTTCATATGCGCGCTGCGCTTATGTGGACAATCAATGATTTTCCGGCTTATGCAATGATGTCTGGATGGAGCACGAAGGGGAAACTGTCATGTCCAGTTTGTATGAAGAATACACGATCCAGAAGACTGAAACATCGTTGTAGTTTCAGTTTTATGGGACATCGACGATTTTTGCCAAAGGATCATCCATATAGAATGAATCGTCGAAGATTTGATAATACTATAGAGACCGATGATCCACCTCAGCGTATGTCTGGAACTGATGTGCTTAATGAATTGAAAGATTTCAGTTTTTCGTTCGGGAAGGGTCAAATGAAATCTGGAAAGAGAAAGAATGTTTCCACAGAAACCTGTTACAATTGGAGGAAGAGGAGTATCTTTTTTGATTTGCCTTATTGGTCAACCAATTTGCTACGTCATTGCTTAGACGTAATGCATATTGAAAAGAATATATGTGAAATGTTGCTTTCAGTTCTTCTAAATGTCAAGGGGAAGACAAAAGATGATTTACGATCTCGACGTGACTTGGTGGATTGGGGCATCAGACCAGAATTGCATCCTGTGCGTATCAGTGAAAATAAATGGCAACTTCCATGTGCTTCTTATGTGATGACACCTACTGAAAAAAAACAATTTTTGGAAGTATTAGAGACTATTAGAGTTCCTGATGGCTATTCAAGCAACATATCTAAACGGGTCAACAGAAGAGAGTTGAAGCTAAAATCTTTGAAGACTCATGATTATCACGTTCTACTGCATGAGTTGCTTCCAATAGCAATCCGTCATCTTTTGTCCAATAATGTAAGGGTGGGTGTTATTCGGTTGTGCCATTTGTTTAGAGATCATTGTGCTAAGAAGTTGTCGAAGTCTTTCTTGCAAAAAATGTTGACAGATGCCCCATTAATTTTGTGTGAGTTGGAGAAAATATTTCCCCCATCATTTTTCACATGCATGCTGCATCTGACTGTCCATATTCCAACTGAAATACTTCTCGGAGGACCTGTTTCTTTTCGTTGGATGTATCCAACTGAAAGAAATATGTTCACATTAAAGTCTTATGTTCGAAACAAGAATCATCCCGAAGGTTCTATCGTGTGGCCGGGATAAGTTTAAGTGGCTCTCTTTTGTTTAAAATGAACACCATTTTAAGTACATACGGAAAAACGACCAAACGGATTCGGTTTCTGTTGAAACTTTAGGAGAACGATCCATGGGTCATATGTGACGTGTACGAATCAACCCCGCCACAATCGGAGACGCGGTGTGGCCGACACCACTCAAAAAGTGTCGGTCTTTTGTTTCAAAAAGACGTCATTTTAAGTGAAAATCATAAGTGTTTTTTATGATAGGAAATAGGGTGCCTAGAAGCTGGCCCAAGAAAAATTCAAAATGGACTGTTTAAGTCCACCGGCCAGCCGGTGTGAGACCACCGGCCAGCCGGTAAGGTCACCGGCCGGCCGGATCCAGCCCATCGGCCAGCCGGTGGACAAGGCAGAAGGCCTTGCCCTCTTCCAGGTGCCACCGGTCAGCCGGTGTCTGGCCACCGGCCAACCGGTGGGCCCAGACAGAATGGCATACCTTCTGTCCAGACCACCGGCCAGCCGGTGCCAGACCACCGGCCAGCCGGTGGAACCCAGACAGAATAGCATGCTTCTGTCCAGACCACCGGCCAGCCGGTGGCTCAGCACCGGTCAGCCGGTGGAGCCAGAGAAATCCCTTGCTTCTGTCTGGTGCACCGGCCAGCCGGTGGATCAGCACCGGCCAGCCGGTGTGCTCAGTCAAACTGACCAGGCTTGCCCACTTGATCCCCAACGGCTCCGAAAACCCTCCAACGGCTATTTTGAAGTATTTGGGAGCATTTCTCCTATAAATAGACGTCCATGGATGCCGGGAACACTACCGATCATATACCGAAGCATACCAAAGCTATTTTAATCATTTGAGGCTCCTACGACAATTCTCAAAGGCTACTTGAGATCCAATTGCCATCCTTGAAGCTTGGGCTGCCTCTACATCAACTACACTCACCTCTTGGCGCTCAAGGCTTCCTCTAGTTTGTTCTAAATTATTTACTTCAATTGTTTAGTTCTTAATTGGGTTTGTATTAAAACAAACCACCCTTTTTCTTCTTTCAATTTGGGTTTCTTGCTACAACCATAATAAAAAAGCAAGCTGTAAGAAGGTGATCTAGCCTACCTTAAAACGGCTAGTGGGTTTCTTGCTATAACCATTAAAAAGCAAGCGGTCGTATAAATCTCCTAACGGTTGAGTTGGGAGCGGAGACGTAGGCTTGAGTTTAAAGCCGAACTCCGTTATCAATTGTGTCTTGCCATTTTACTTTCCGCTGCATTTAAATTTGTTTTAAATTGTTAATTAATTTTAAAAAGGCAATTCACCCCCCTCTTGCCATCACCTCCGACCCAACATCCATCAGTCATATGTGACATGTACGAGCCCACTCGGGCTCAATCCGAGTCGCGGTGTGGCCGGGATCAGTCTAAGTGGCTCTCTTTTGTTTAAAATGGACATCATTTTAAGTACATACGGAAAACCGACCAAACGCATTCGGTTTCCATTGAAACTTTAGGAGAACGATTCATGGGTCATATGTGAGGTGTACGAATCATCCCCGCCACAATCCGAGGCGCGGTGTGGTCAACACAGCTCTAACTGTGTCTGTTTTGTTTAAAATGGGTAGGATTATAAGTGAAAATAACTGGCATACGCAAAACCGACAAAACGCATTCGGTTTCCATTGAAACTTTAGGAGAACGATCCATGGGTCATATGTGACGTGTACCAATCATCCCCGTCTCAATCCGAGACACGGTGTGGCCGACACCGCTCTAACTATGTCTCTTCTGTTTAAAATGGGCATGATTATAAGTGAAAAAGAACAACTGGCATACGCAAAACCGACCAAACGCATTCCGAATCTTTTGATCAATTATCACAACAATCCATGGGTCATATGTGACCTGTACGAGGCAACCCGGGTTCAATCCGAGTCGCGGTGTGGCCGAGATCAGTCTAAGTGGCTCTCTTTTGTTTAAAATGGACACCATTTTAAGTACATACGGAAAACCGACCAAACGCATTCGGTTTCCATTGAAACTTTAGGAGAACGATCCATGAGTCATATGTGACGTGTACGAATCATCCCCGCCTCAATCCGAGCCGCGGTGTGGCCGACACCGCTCTAACTGTGTCTGTTTTGTTTAAAATGGACAGGATTATAAGTGAAAAGAACAACTGGCATACGCAAAACCGACCAAACGCATTCAGAATCTTTTGATAATTTATCACAACGATCCATGGGTCATATGTGACGTGTACGAGCCAACCCGGGTCAATCCGAGTCGCGGTGTGACCGGGATCAGTCTAAATGGCTCTCTTTTGTTTAAAATGTACACCATTTTAAGTACATACGGAAAACCGACCAAACGCATTCGGTTTCCATTGTAACTTTAGGAGAACGATCCATGGGTCCTATGTGACGTGTACGAATCATCCCGCCTCAATCCGACATGCGGTGCGGCTGACACCACTCAAAGTGTCCGTCTTTTGTTTCAAAAGGACGTCATTTTAAGTGAAAAACATCAACTGACATACGGAAGACCGACCAAACGCATTCGGATTCTATCGATACTTTAGCACAACGATCCATGGGTCATATGTGACGTGTACAAGTCAACCCCGTCTTAATCTGAGATGTGGTGTGGCCGACACCGCTCTAACTATGTCTCTTTTGTTTAAAATGGACATGATTATAAATGAAAAGAACAACTGGCATACGCAAAACCGACCAAACGCATTCAGAATCTTTTGATAATTTATCACAATGATCCATGGGTCATATGTGACATGTACGAGCCAACCCGGGATGAATCTGAGTCGCGGTGTGGGCGGGATGAGTCTAAGTGTCACTCTTTTGTTTAAAATGGACAACATTTTAGGTACATACGGAAAACCGACCAAACGCATTCGGTTTCCATTTAAACTTTAGGAGAACGATCCATGAGTCATATGTGACGTGTACGAATCAACCCCGCCTCAATTGGAGACGCGGTGTGGTCGGCACCACTCATAGTGTCCGTCTTTTGTTTCAAAAGGACGCCATTTTAAGTGAAAAACATCAACTGGCATACGGAAAACCGACCAAACGCATTAGGATTCTGTCGATACTTTAGCACAACGATCCATGAGTCAAATGTGACGTGTACGAGTTAACCCCGCCTCAATCTGAGGTGCGGTGTGGCCGGTATCACTTCAGGTGTATGTATTTTGTTTAAAATGGACATCATTTGAGGTAAAACTATATGGTATAGAAAAAACCGATCATATTATGAATTGAATTTCAGATTCCACATATAATTGTCATCTAAATTTTAAATTGAATTCTATATGAATTATGTATGTTTATGAATTGTAATTTAATTATGGATTTGTATAGTTTCAGGATCCATTATATGTTAAATGTGTATGAATTTGTTCGTAATTGAATATGTATGTTTTATTTTATTAGTGGTACAATAGTTGGATCGAAAATGAGGTGAAAATGAGGTGAAAATGAGGTGAAAATGAGGTGAAAATGAGGCCTCATGACCTGTGGTGATGGACAGGGGACAGGGGGCTGTGCAAATTGCAGGGTGCTGCAATTTGCAGCATAGGTATGCCAACGGTTTCAAACCGTTGGCATATAAGTTTTTAGCATGTCTTTCCCAACGGTTTTAAACCGTTGGGAAAGACTTCACCAATTCCCAACGGTTGGAACCGTTGGGAAAATGTTCCATGGTATTTGGTTTTCCCAACGGTTTGGGATAACCGTTGGGAAAACTGTCCCAACGGTTCAACCAAACCGTTGGGGTAGGGTAAATTTTATGGCTCTATTGCCACGGTTTCCTGTAAACCGTTGGGAAAAGTTTTCCCAACGGCTTACTTCCCAACGGTTTCAGGGGCTTTCCCAACGGTTCTGAACCGTTGGGAAATAGTGTATTTCCAGTAGTGATTACTATTCATAATGGTCATATTACTTTTTCAAAGGGAAAGTTACTATTCCATTTCTATATATTCTTTAATTTATAAAATCCATAATATTTAATTAATTATTAATTTAAAATTTTTATTGTTTCCCATGTGTAATTTTATGTGATTTATACTATTTTAAATAATTATATGATGGTAAAATTCATTGATACAACTTTGGTTCATTATAATAAATGTTATTTTTAAAGTCTAACATAAATGTTTGTTATTAATCTTTTGATTCTGATATACAAGGAAGTTAAAAGGATGGAGTATCTAAAATTTTTATTTTTTTCTACTAATAGTTTTAAGTGAATAATGGTTTTAAATTGTCATTCAAAAATAATATTCAACATGGTTATTGAAAAGGAAATAAGAAAAGAAATGTAATTTATAAAAATGATGTTTTAGAATTAACTTCTTATGAATGATGAAATAAAGGACCTATTATATTGGAAAAACCAAAACTAAAGCATGGGAATGTTTTCTAGAAAATAGGTCATATATGATTCTTGTTTTAGTTCTGACTATGATTCTGACTTTAGAAGTTCGATTTCTATCTAAATAAAAATATTTTAAAATTAAAAAAGACATGTAAAATTAATTTTTGACATGTATAATTAATTAAAAAGAAGTATTAGGAATTATATTGTCGGAAATAATATTTGGATTCCAAAAATGAAAAACAATAAAATTAGACATCGTGATCTAAAAGAAATATTAATTATTATATAAAAATACACATTATGAGAATGAATATTTTTAAAAGGAAACTCTATTATTAAAGGGTGAATTAAATACATTTTCAATTTACAAAATTCCAAGATTAACAGATGGGATTGAACAAATAAAAAAAAATTATAAATGTGGTTTTGGATGGAATGAAAATTACAAAAAATATATAAGACATTATTTTTAAACGTTTAATAGGATTTTTATCAATTGTTATTTTTTTAGATGTATAATTCCATGTTATTATTCAAGTTAATATTCATTAGGATTTCATTGAATATTAGGACATTAAAAATAATTCATTATATTAAATCATATTCATGATTAACTATAACTAAATGTTTATAATATGTTACGGAATTGAGAAACTATTTTTCTTAATTTATTAGTCCCAAATTATCATGGGTTTTAAAAATATTCTCTATTTGATTTTTTTTCACTATAAATTACATATAATTATCAATATGGGAATTTTTTAATGGAACTATGGATACTCTGGGGACATTTATGGTGAGCCAAAAAATTCTTATCATACTATAAATGTGATAGAGGAAACAAAAAATTTGTTGACAACTTAGAGAGAAATGTTATGATATTTGGTGAAATTTACATTTTTTACTATGATTTTTTTTAATAATTTTATATATAATATTTACACATAATATTAATAATATTTTATAATTATACAATGATTAATTGTCTTTATGATTTTTAAATGATAAATTTTTTGTATTAAAAATTATTTTGGTTGTGTTTTATGATATTAGAAAACATAACATTTATTCTTCAGATTTCAATGTGATACCAAATAAAAATGTTTATGGTCTTCATAATATACACAGAGAAGAAATATTATTCAATTGGGCTATTAAAATTGTAAATTTTAGATTACATCACATGCAATCAAAAAATCAAACTCTATTATAGCTTCCAAAACTCAAAGTGGAAAATATCAACTTTGTTATTCATGCACAAATATAAATTATTGAAAATAATTCCTAAAATAAATTAAATATGTAAAAATAGTAATATACATTGATAATATTCATTTACATATATTTGGACATGTTAAAACTATATGTCTAACTAGTTAAAAATAAAAAAATTTATGATTTTAGATAATATATATGGATTAGTATTTTATCTTATAAAAATAATAAATTATTATGTGTTATATAAATTAGAAAATTTGAAAAGAAAATTATATTTTATTATCTCAATTATAAGTGATAGATCATTTAATTTCTAAAATTTATAATTCAAGAAATATTTTTATTAAAATGGATATTTCAATCACTTCTCTTTACATATATCGCCTAAGTGAAATTGTGTTTTTGAAATAATGATGGAATGTAATTAATAAATGGTTATATTTATATTAAATTATATTTTCATTACTAAACATTTTAGTGCGGATGTAGTGAATACTTCATATTAATTGTCAAATTGAATTATTAGAATATCTATACTTAATAAAACCTTTTATGTATTCTAAAAAAGGAAGAAACATAATGTTTGCATTTTTTTAATTTTTTGTCACATTTTAATTTTATATACCAAATATTAATTGGATAATTTTAATTCAGAATCAGATGAAGAGATATTTTTATGTTATTCTAGTTTTTATAAACATATATGGTTTATAATAAAATCAATATAGTTGTCAAAGTCTCTTTTCATATCAAATTTGATGACAATGAAATAATGAAAATAATGATTCTAAGAAAAAGTTGATTATGATTTTGGAGAGATAAAATTTGGTGAATATGTACCAAAAAATAAATATTTCAATATTGAAGAAGATCCCCCTCTTGAAATAAATTTTAAAACAGATAATTACCACCTAATTTGAAGAATTATTATAGATTCTAATTTTGTAGTGGAGACCAAAAATTCAGTAAGGATGTTTTATGTAATGTCCACAGACCGGTACTCCCTCATGTGACACATCACATTGGATACATGACTTCAAGAAGGCCTCCCCACATGTGAGAGGATGTATACTAGTAGTGAGGGTGGAAAAGATAACTTATGGTTGACTATAAAATTTGGTTCATTTATGGAATAATGGAAGGTAAAAATATAGAGTACTGAGAATATCATAAACAATATAAATAGTCATTCATGGAACCATAATAGAATAATTTCTAAAAGAAAAAAAATAAAATATAAAAAATCTTACTGTGATAGAATTAATGTGATTAAATTACTTTTACAAATTCAAACAATGAAATTATATATAAAATCATAATAGAATCTATATAATCTAGTCATAAACCCAATTTTGTTCACATCTTGAAACCCCCAACCCATCTCACAAGAAAAATCAACATTAGTGCGTCTTTCCCTTATCTATACCTGCATTCATGTAGTCTGTCTCACTACCAAAAGGGGGATTCAACATAGTGTGGGTACGAATTAGTATAACACTACCGATGGTATCTAAAAAAATTAGTGTGATTATATAATCCATGTATTAATGTGATAAATATGGTTATTGATTCAAAAAACTAATATAGTAAATGAAATAAACTCACTATCCATTGACCTCATCTTTGACACCAATGGTTTGCCAAACCTACTTTGATCTGATGAAAAAATATATTTTTCCAGGGCTGGGAGACCTTGTTTTAGAACAGATCACCCTTATTTGAGGAAGATTGTATTTATATGGATGATTCACATATATCATACCCTAAAAATGGGTTCATTTCTATGGAAAACATTTAACTCACCCTCAAACATCTACTCAGTTTGTGATATACCATTAGGATGTTCATATCCCATTCTTCTAAACCTTATTTTGTGTTTATAACCATGCATCTTACCCTTTAAGTGTGAATACAACAATGCATCATACTTTCATGATTCACATTTGGTGATCCAAATCGAAAAACAATCATACATTATGACATAAAAATCTCAACATGTTATGAAACATCCCACTCTAAAGAATCAATAACAATAGTTTCATGTCTATATAGAATATTAAATAATAATAACACACAAGCTATATCATAGCATATCTTATATTTAAATATAGACTATAATGGGTCAATTCACCTAATTACCATCTGTCGTCCCATTTACATTACATATTTTTATGTTCAAAATTATCATTTAAATTTCATTACATTTTGTTCCATTGAATATTTTATCCTGAAATTCAGTATCTCTACAATATATATATATATATCCACATCTCATCATGTAAATTATCAAAAATCATTATATGCTAATATAAACATTTTTTCAGGTAAATCCATTTCATTAAATCACCTCAATAAATATGTTACACCAATTCATAATATTAATCTGAAAAAAAACTCACACAGTTAATTTGAAATTACTATTTTTAAAATAATATGTTAGATATGATTTCAATGGTAGGATCAAATAATTGGAGGCGAGAAGCCTAGAATTAATGATAATGTTTCAAATAGGATCTAATGAGATGTTTCGGTTATGGAAACTCATTATAATGTGAATCATCTAATTATGTAGGTCATGTGCGTGATGTGTGAGAACAAACACAATTATTACCCATACTAAAAGATACTAAAAAGAAAAAAGATAGTTTTTCTATACTACAATCATCAATAGTGGTGAATACATGGATAAAATCTGACGTTACAATATATCGTGTTGTTAATTTTACCATCCATTTTAAGATGACATAAAATTATATCTATTATAGTTACCCAAGAGATAACCAGAGAAACGAGAATGATAAGATAATATGGAAGGCTTACCTTCATACTCTTTGTCCATATCCCCAAGATCATTCAAGTATTACTTTTGGCTCCTTGTGGATTCTCAATGGTCACTATTTGAAGGCTTAGAACATCATAGATTGATACCCTAAATCATGGGAATTATCCATACTTAAAGGAACCCTAAAAGACATAGGAAACTATTTTGAGTTTCACTACTAGAAAAACAGGTATTTGTGACGGGTCATTTGTGACGGGATCCCGTCGCAAATGGTTTTTTGCTACGGGGGCCCGTCGCAAATGACCCGTTGCTGAAAACGGTGTGGCAACAATAGTTTTTTGCGACGGGTCCGTTGCTAAATCCTTTTTCCGCGACGGGGAGAATCCCCGTCGCAACTAGTACTCCGTATATTTGTAAAAAACTATTTGCGACGGGCCACGTTGCAAAAACCTGTTGTGACGGGCCCTCCACAAATAGTTGTTGCGATAGGACCCGTCGCAAAAAACTATTTTAAAGAAAATAAAAAAATAATAATACTATTTTCGATGGGAATAGTATCCCGTCGCAAATACTATAAAAAAAATAAAAAAAATAAATTATTAATAAATTATTTTAATTAATATAATAATAATACAATTATAATTCAAAAATAAAAAATAATAAAATATAAGTAAATGATTTTAATTAATATAATAATATAATTATAATTCACAAATAAAAATAATAAATTATTTTAATTAATATAATAATAATAGAATTATAATTCACAAATAAAAAATAATAGAATATTAATAAATTATTTAATTAATATAATAATATTAGAATTATAATTCATAAATAAAAAAAATATTAATAAGTTATTTTAATTAATATAAAAATAATAGAATTATTTTACATTCAAATATTAAAATAATTCAAGTATTACAAAAAAATATAATTAAATTATAATATTATAAAATTTTAATATATATATATAATTTAATATTATAAAATATAAATAATATTATTATTCATATTAATATTGTTATTTAAAAATATAATATTATTAATATTTTATAATGAGACAGAAACTACGAATAGAAAAAAAATCATATTTTGATTTCACAAATTTTATAACATAAATACAAACTCTAATTTGAAGGAGGGGGGAGGGGGGATCTGCAGATGGTGGTGGAGGAAACTCCATCCCTAAAGCATGAGTGAGTCGGCGCATGTACTCCATCTGCTCCTGATGCTGCTGCTGCCACCGACTCATCTGCTCCTCGTACAGGTGCTGCTGGCGTCGACGCTCCTCCTCATGCTGCTGATGCATCTGCTCCTGCTCCTATCAGAGACTCTCTATCAGTGCAGTCTGAGATCGCAACTGATCCTCATACTGTGTAGCAGAAGAAGATGCACGATCTCCTCTCGATCTGGACGCCGACATCGCAGCACTGCCATAATAATCTCCGGGAGTCAGTCGAGAGCCGATACCAACTACCCGGACCTTCTCGAAGGCATACTGGGTGGCCTGCATCCATGCTGCCTCATCAAACTGACGGCCAGTGGTCTGATCTGATGACTCGGCCTGACTCTCAGGCCGGGCTTGTGACGTTGTGGCCTCATATGACTCCTGTAGTTGCAATTTAAAATTATAATTGTTAATATATTATATGCAGTTAATTTTTAAACTTGAAAACAAATAATACTGACCACGATGTGATGCTGATGATCACCTCTGAGCTTCCCAGTAGCAAGATCACTATACATCCTCCGATATACGTCGTACTCCGTAATATCGGGGTGCTCGACAGCCTATAAGAATAAAAAATAAACTGTTAATATTTATAGTTATATAAAATATTTATAAATAATGTAGGTACCAGATGCTGTCTATGAGTACTGAAAGAACGACTCCCAGCTCGATGAGTCACCTCCTATCTCCCCCGATTCTGCCTCCCCACCGATGATCTCCTCTGAAAGGCACCACTCAACTAGTGCGCACATAATCCATCCCATACATGGGATGAAATATACTCTGGTCGGTGTGCTCTAAATGACTCGTCAAAATCTGACACTCCTGCTTTCTTCATCGCAGCTTTTCTTAAATTGTGCAAAAACTGACGAAGGCGATCACGCATAGCCACCTCCCATGCCTCGTGGATGGCGTCACGCATGGTATCCTCGATCAGATACCATAAACCCTACAAATAAATCAAAATATCAAGTTAGAAATGAAATAATTTTCAAAATAAAAATTATTTATTTACGTACGTTCCAACTAATGGCCAAACATGGCCTGCTGCACATCAATGGGAATCTACTCCCATGTGGTCCACGACTGAGAGAAATAGTTGCGCAAAATAGCGCTGCCCTGTCCGACTTCTATATGCGGAAAACTGTAAAACTAATAAACATTTATTATGTGAATAGATTAATGAAATCTTAGTCAAATCCACAGGTTATCACACAGGTTATCACACCTCCGTGTGCGTGGATCAAACCCAAGACGTGGACGTTTCTCGGGGACGGGGTCAGGAATCATCAATCGTGTAAGACCGTGCCCCCTCCGTGTACTCCCTGGAGCGCCTGCAGGCTGAGGGTCATCTATCAGCAACTCATCTGCATCGAAAGTCAGGTCAGCATCCGCCAAGTCACGAAATGTGGCGTCGTCCATCTGAAACAGAAAATGTTAATGTTGTTAGAAAATAATTTATAATTACTATTATATATACATATATACATATTATGATTGTATATAAATACCATGGAATTCTATCAGTGTTCATCTTCATCATCATCTTCATATATGTCAATGTCATCTTCATATTCCTCCTCAACATCATCGATATCCATTCGAGTTACAGTTTCTTTATCTCTTACCATTTCAAATACATATGTGACATCATTAACATCATCGTCATCACCGACTCTTAAATGTGGGGTGTCGTCATCGATACTAATGTCTCTTTGTAAAAAAGATTGATTTTTATTACTCTCTTGAAAAACTTCAATTCTTTGCACATCAGTGAAAGCACATTCACTTTTACTAAACTCATTGTCTCGAATTTTGATTTTTATTACACTCCACCAATCAGTCAAGTCTCATGATGTAGCACAATACTTTGCGTAACAAACTTGATATGCCTGTTTATCCAATAAGAATGGTTCATTTACTGCGAGAACACTTTTACATTTAATATCGATGATTCCATGAGTCATATGAACATACACGCCTCTCTCTGTATCCAACCACCGACATTTGAACATGGTTATGTAATGTTGTCCAAGATTACAGAGTTCAATGATTTCATCAAGTATGCCATAAAAGTCAACTTCATTTTCTCGATGATGAGATCCTCTCAAGCTAACTCCACTGTTCATTGTTTTTTTCGATTCTCCATATGCATGTGTGTGGAATCGAAATCCATTTACCACATATGCAATATAAGTTTTAACAAGTTTTGAAGGTGGGTTACTCAATACACATAGCCGTTTGTCAATTTTATCAGCATGTCGAGACACCTGAAAATTTGTGAAATAATTATCAATATAGTAAACTATACATTGAATGAGTTGATAAAAGATAAAGAATTTATGTTACCAGTTTTTGAAACCACTGAGAGAAATTTTTCAGTCGACGTTCTTCGAGAGCAGCTGCTGTAATTTGTGGAATTTTTTTCTTGATATGATTATCATAAACCTATAAAAACCAAAGTTATTTACTGTAACATAAATGATAGAATAAGTGATATAAACACTTATAGTACAACTGATTTCATCTCTTCACAGTTGAGCAGAACATACATATGAGCTCTATGATGTTCATCATCTGAAATCCAGCATTCATAAACTCCACCAAAACCAAGCTCTGACTGGTTAAAAACAGATAATTGATTGTCGATTTCATCAATATTCCTCTCATTTCATCCCATTAGGTTGTGTTTTGAAGGATACTCAGATTCAAAATAATGGGAGCAGAAAAAAGATATTTCCTCTTGCAAATAAGCTTCTGCAATAGATCCTTCAACATATGCTTTGTTACGTACTTTTCTTTTCAATTTTTGCATGCATCTTTCAAATGGGTACATCTATCGAAACTGTACTGGACCTCCACATTTGGAATCATATGGAAAATGTAACATCAAATGTTCCATTGAGTCAAAGAAAAACGGCAGAAATATTTTTTCCAGTTTACATATAATTACAACAACATCTTTTTCAAGTTTGCATAGAGCATCATAATCTGCTATAGCCGCAAAAATTTCCCGAAAAAAATGAGACATGTCTGTTATGGAATCCCAAATCACAGAATTCAACAGACCTCTTAATCCAATGGGTAGAAGTCTTTCCATTATAACATGAAAATCATGACTTTTTAATCCAGTAATATGACCATTCTTTACACATCTACCCAAATTGGAAGCACAACCATCTGGAAGTCTCAAATCTGCAATCCACTGAAAAAATAATAAACAGTTTTCTTTAGACAGTGTATAATCTTATTTTGGTTTTAGTAACCTTTCTGTTCTGACATTCTCAAACAGTTCCAATTCTGGATGCCTGCAAATTTGGGCAAGATCTAAACGTGCATTTACATTGTCTTTGCTCTTTCCTGGCGTATCCAAAACTATATGAAACAAATTATCAAAACAGTTCTTCTCAATATGCATGACATGTAACATGTTTCGGACCAACAAAACAGACCAATATGGAAAATCCCAAAATATGCTACGTTTAATCCAATTGTGTTCTTTCCCAAAAACAGAAATTTTCTGTTGGTTTATTGTGGGACCAAAAATGATGGGAGGTAATGAAAATACAACTGATTTTAACTCCGAACCTGATAGAATTCTTGGAGGTCCATCCCTTTCAACTGTTCCTTTTCTGAAATGAGATCTGTTTCTGCGAAAAGGATGATCAGCTGGAAGAAATCTGCGATGACAGTCAAAATAACAAGGTTTCTTTCCATGAATGAGCATAAATGCTTTGTTCTCTCCAATACAGTAAGGACATGATTTCTGACCATGTCTACTCCAGCGAGATAACATCCCATAAGCCGGGAAGTAACTTATTGTCCACATCAATGCTGCTCTCAGTATGAAATTCTATTTCATTGCAACATCATATGTACTGACACCAGTACTCCACAATTAATTTAATTCATCAATCAATGGTTTCAAATAAACATCAATATTTTTCTTTGGATGTCTTGGAATTAGTAAAGTCAAAAAGATATATGGCTCCTTCATCAACATCCATGGAGGTAAATTGTACGGAGTTAAAAAAACAGGCCAATATGAATATTGACTACCATAAGATCCAAACGGACAGAAACCATCAGTGGAAAGGCCCAGTCGAACATTTCTAGATTCTAAAGCAAAGGATTGATGCACTCTATCAAAATGTTTCCATGAATCACCATCGGCTAGATGATTCAAGCTTTTATTGGTTGAAATATTCTCTTTATGCCATGACATCATTGTCGCTGTATTCTTAGACATGAATAAACGCTGAAGTTTGGATGTAAGCGGAAAATATCTCAACTGTTTTACAGGAATCAAACCAGACTTCCCATGTTGTCCTTCTTTATATCTCAGTTGCCCACATGTGGGACAACTATCCAACGAATCATTTTCCCCATAATATAAAATGAAGTCATTTGAACATGCATGAATCTTCTGACAAGTAAGTCCCAAATTTCAAACCAGCCTCTTACTCTCATAGTAATTTGTAGGTAAAACATTTCCTTCGGGTAACAGTGTTTTAAGCAAAGAAAATATCTGGTCAAAACAGGTATTTGACATTCTGTTATTTGATTTGATAGCCATAAATTTTGCAACTGCTTCTAATTTTCTCATCTTGCAGCCAGGATATAATGCATCCTTAGCAGACTTTAACAACTGATAAAATTCAGATGGTGCCAACTCAGGATTTGAAGCTATATCAGCCAGAGTTTCTGTATGTTGAACAGATGAACCTGCAACATCATGTACTAAATCTTGAAACTGAGATGGATCCAGAATCAAGTTGGTATCACCTGCTCTGGAACTGCGTTCACCGTTTTGATACCAAAAAACATAATCTGGTTGAAAACCAAAACGCAAGATATCTTCTCCCACTTTGTCAAACGTGTCAAACGTTCTCAATGCACATTTTCTGCAATGTCATTTTATTTTGCCTTCTGAAACAAAATCTGGATTTGATGCCGCAAATGATAAAAAAGTCTCAACACCTTCTACATATACTGGATTTAAACCAGAACCGTTTGGTTTTCTACGTTGATTTATCCATATGTGGTCACCTAATAATGATTGTTGACGACCCCGTTGTTCCATATTTCTCTATAAAATATAAAAGCATTATAGTTTTTGAATAATTTGTTAGAAAAAACACTCAAGCTAGGATAATTATAGAGTTTAGATCATACATGACTGACGTAAACTTTTTATTGAGATAGAACTAAAAATTGACCCTTTAAGAATTAAATATATATGTTGAGAATAAAGCAAAACATGTTACAAATATTGATAATTTTAATATTATATAAATTTTTTATTATTTTCATAGTACTAATATTATTGGTAATTATTCCTAATTATTGTTAATTATTACTAATTAGTACTAATTATTACTAATTATTACGAATTATTACTAACTATTACTAATTATTACTAATTATTACTAATTATTACTAATTATTGGTAATTATTACAAATTATTACTAATTATTACTAATTATTGGTAATTATTGGTAATTATTACTAATTATTACTAATTATTGGTAATTATTGGTAATTATTACTAATTATTACTAATTAATACAAATTACTGGTAATTATTGGTAATAATTACTAATTATTGGTAATTATTACTAATTATTACTAATCATTACTAATTATTGGTAATTATTGGTAATTATTACTAATTAGGACTAATTAATACTAATTATTGGTAATTATTGGTAATAATTACAAATTATTGGTAATTATTACTAATTATTGGTAATTATTTTTAATTATTACTAATTATTACTAATTATTGGTAATTATTACTAATTATTGGTAATTATTACTAATTATTACTAATTATTACTAATTATTGGTAATTATTACTAATTATTGGTAATTATTTCTAATTATTACTAATTATTACTATTTACCGGTAATTATTGGTAATTATTATTAATTATTACTAATTATTGGTAATTATTATTAATTATTACTAATTATTATTAATTATTGGTAATTATTACTAATTATTACTAATTATTACTAATTATTACTAATTATTGGTAATTATTACTAATTATTGGTAATTATTACTAATTATTGGTAATTATTACTAATTATTGGTAATTATTACTAATTATTGGTAATTATTACTAATCATTACTAATTATTACTAATTATTGGTAATTATTGGTAATTATTACTAATTATTGGTAATGAATACTAATTATTGGTAACTATTGGTAATTATTACTAATTATTGGTAATTATTACTAATTATTGGTAATTATTATTAATTATTACTAATTATTACTAATTATTGGTAATTATTACTAATTATTGGTAATTATTTCTAATTATTACTAATTATTACAATTTACCGGTAATTATTAGTAATTATTGGTAATTATTGATAATTATTGTAAATTATTACTAATTATTGGTAATTATTATTAATTATTATTAATTATTACTAATTATTGGTAATTATTACTAATTATTGGTAATTATTATTAATTATTACGAATTATTACTAATTATTACTAATTATTACTAATTATTGGTAATTATTACTAATTATTGGTAATTATTACTAATTATTGGTAATTATTACTAATTATTACTAATTATTACTAATTATTGGTAACTATTGGTAATTATTACTAATTTTTGTTAATTTATACTAATTATTGGTAATTATTGGTAATTATTACTAATTATTGGTAATTATTAATAATTAGTGGTAATTATTATTAATTATTACTAATTATTACTAATTATTGGTAATTATTACTAATTATTGGTAATTATTTCTAATTATTACTAATTATTACTATTTACCGATAATTATTTCTATTTACCGGTAATTATTGATAATTATTGTTAATTATTACTAATTATTGGTAATTATTACTAATTATTGCTAATTACTACTAATTATTGCTAATTATTACTAATTATTACTAATTATTACAAATTATTACAAATTATTACTAATTATTACTAATTATTCCTAATTATTGGTAATTATTGGTAATTATTGGTAATTATTCCTAATTATTACTAATTAGTGGTAATTATTAGTAATTATTACTAATTATTACTAATTATTACTAATTATTGATAATTATTGGTAATTATTACTAATTATTGGTAAGTATTACTAATTATTGGTAAGTATTACTAATTATTGGTAATTATTACTAATTATTGGTAATTATTACTAATTATTGGTAATTATTACTAATTATTGGTAATTATTACTAATTATTAATAATTATTCCTAATTATTGATAATTATTGGTAATTGTTCCTAATTATTAGTCATTAAATGAATAATTACCAATAATTAGGAATAATTACCAATAATTAGTAATAATAACATTATTAGTATATTTTATTATTAATATTAAAATAATATAATTTTCTAATTTATATACAATTCTCCTTTCATCTGTGTGTTTTCTATCTTCACATACAAATAATACATGTGGAGACAGTAAACTCACAGATGAAAAGAGAATTGTATATATATAAAAAATTATATTATTTTAATATTAATAATAAAATATACTAATAATATAATAATGTTATTATTCCTAATTATTGATATTTATTACTAATTATTAATATTTATTCTTAATTATTAAAATTTTTTACTAATTATTCCTAATTACCATTAACTATGAACAATACTAATAATTTAAATTTATTAAGTAATAAAACAATGTAAACATAATTAAATTACAACTAATTAAGAATAATTGAAACTAATAAAAAATTAAAAATAAATATTAAATTAAAATGAATATAAATACCTTGAAAATTGATTTGAAGTTGATCTCTGATCGTTCTTCAAAACATCAATATCAACTCCGGAGAAAAAATTTAAACTTGAGAAAAACTGAACTTTAGAAATAAAATTTTGAGAGAAGAAGAAGATGGAGTTTGAGAATTATTTGAAAAAAATAGATGGGGATATTTATAGGTTAGATTATTTGCGACGGGTCCATTTGCGACGGGTACCGTCGCAAATACCTTAGCAATCATTTATTACGGTCAACGGTTAAATAGTTATTTGCGACGTGTCCCGTCGCAAATAACCACCTGCCGACATACTATTTGCGACGGGGGAATATTCCCGTCGCAAATACCTTTTACCGCCGCCGGTTATTTGCGACGGGAATATTCCCCCGTCGCAAATAAGTTTCCCACGATTTGGCGCGCAAAGCGCGCCAGTCCTTTTGTAACGGGGAAAGCTATCCCGTCGCAAAAGGCTACTTATTTGCGACGGGCAAATACCCCCGTTGCAAATAAGTTTTTAACGGGGCTATTTGTGACGGGAATAAATCCCGTCGCAAATAACCCGTCACAAATACCCATTTTCCCGTAGTGTTTCTAGGGAATGAGTGGATAAGGAGGGAGAAAAAATTTGGGAGAGGGTTTATGTATTTATAGATATTCTTGGAAAATAGATGGCCATGAATATCCTACAGGACCACAACAAAGATCAGCATGACCCAAGCCATACAATGGTGTCGCCCAATGGTCCACATCGCATCCTGACATTGTCAAAGAGTTTCTAAGATCCTTACTTTCTATTATACCATATATTCTATAAACATATGGACCGACTGTATTTCATCCAAGGTCAACAATCCATAACATAGTAAAACCCAAATGGATAATAATATTTTTCCATGAACCATGCCACAATGGTTCCACATTTGGAAGAGTTGACCAAATCCAAACTCGATATCCTTATATTGCAGTAACCCATTCAACGCCAAACTACCCAACCAGCCTTTGTCTTAGATTACCTACACATTCTAGCAATAAAAATTATTATCGTATCTTATATTATCCTCTTTCTAGGACCCTACACCGTATCCTAGAGCTCCATAGTATAGCCACAAGCCATATAGTGAATCCTAGAGATCCTAGATGTAGAACCCTCTATATGATAAATTCAGATCATCCCTTAATCATATCATCTAAGAATAACCCAAATAGATTATGGATTGAAATAATGGATAAAACAAAAAAATATTTCAATGAGTATAACCAAATCATGAAGAGGAATATACCTGAAATACCTGATATTATATCCTCCCATGGTATTACAGATCATCCACGGGAACATCCAAGGATCATTATTGATTATTGGTGAACATATATTTCCATTAGGTTCATATATCATATTCCCTCTCCTAGGTCACCTCTTGAACACGTTCATGAAGCCTCTACACTGACACTATAGATATGGTCTTTCATCAATTATTATTCATTGCACAGTCTGTGATATGGAAATAATAATATTTAATGGTTGCATTTACATCCAACTCAAATTAAATAACATTTATCATGTGATAAGGGATATGATGTAATATTATAAGATATAAAACGTGAATCAAAGCATATCCTGAACCATAGATTCATGCATTTTATACAATGTATTCTACTATACTGACCTTTTACACTATTCCAAATATATTAACAATCATGTTTGATACCTACCCTTATTTAATGATACTACATTTCCCTATCCAAGGCGACACCTGATGGAAAAAATGATGACCCATCTCAAAATCAAGAGGTAATATATGATAGGAAACATTTGATTTCTTGTATATATAGACCAACAATGACTACTATGTGATCAGGTAAACCTTCTAAGACCTATCCATTATTAGACAAGGTCCAAAAACCTCAGACATACAACCCTCTAACCAAAAAATTGATTAATGAAATTATATTCAATAAATGATCATTGAATTTTCCATTTTGATTGAATTATAGATTTTATTTATAATTGAACTCTTCAATTGATAAATTATTATTTAAAGAACCACATAAGTCCTAAACAGAGTCACGTAGTATATCATCTATAATCTAAATAATCTATTTAGGAGAACTGTCAATTTTAGGATGTTAGGATATACTCAAAAGAACTTGTAACCATAATTCAATCTAAAAACCCTTCATTAATATTTATGTGAAATTACTACAACTATAAAAATTGATTCTCCTTAGAATACAATGTATCCAAACTATCTCTATATAATAGAGACTACCTAGATCATCCTTGTGGAAGTTTACATTATAGTAAAAATGTGGGATACCTTCATCACATAGTCTAAAATGAAACATATTTTATCATTATTGAATGGTGTCCTAAGAAATACAATCCTAAATTCTATATTAGCATAAAAAAACATTAATTATAGAATGGGTAAACACTCTAACAACCTGGTGGGCCTCTTATGATTATACTTCACCAACTGACATGTTAAACATCTCTTTAGGAAGCTAAACATCTATTTTTAATATTACGAAACATGATTTGTATACATAGATCATGATACACCCTTTTTAATCCATGATTTATCACTTAATTAGTGGCATGAAAATCCCATATCCACTTCTCATTAAAGCCCATATCAACCAACACACACCCACAGATTAGAAAAACAAATCAGCTTCCAAGAGACCATCTGGATGGTGGGTCCCCACAATATAGTATTTACCTTAGTTATAAGAACATAATATAATTTAATTCCTTATCTAGATCAATTATAGAATAATTTTTAAAAGATATGTTGAAGCCATAGATACTCATACCTCAGACTATTGAACATCTAGATGCTTGTATTTGATGAGTGTCATTAGCCTCATCTAATTACAAGACACTTTCACTGCCTTTGATTCCACCTTTCTGCCTAAGTTATTGGAAACGAATATTACTTTTTTGAGTGTAAAATCCTAATTGAAGTCAAAGAACAGTAGTTACTCAACCCACCATCTCTGCTAAAGATTTATGTCTCTTTAAGAAAATTTTCATTGAGTCCCTTATGGACTTTTTACACCATAAACCTTTAATATATAGATAGTGTCTCCATTATATAATGGTGTGTACTAACACTACAAACTCTAGAACATTTGTCAGGTGATTCCACTCAAGAATTATCATCTATCTAGTTTTATAAGAAACTACTCAGTCATATTTAACCAAAACTACTTTTATTCAAACTATATATGTTACATTGTACATGATATATTCATTTCCCATTATAAGGCAAGTAAGGATCATTATTAATGTAATCCCACATATCATATCTAAATAATATTTTTCATAAGCCTCAAATAAAATAATGAACACCCCTTGCTGGTTGTCCCAGACATATATTCTTCTATATTGTAAATGTCTGGAATTGAACACTAATAAATGCTTTGATGACCCAATAAGAATCACATATCAAAGGTGTTGTTGGGTCATTCCCTGGACACAATAGTAGGTACCTTCTGAGGGACCACATCCACTCCATTGTCTGAGATAATGTATCTTAGGAAGTGTACACTATCAATCCATAGGTATTATTTATATGGCTTGGGAAAAGGTATGTGATCTCTCAAGGAAATAATGATTATGTCAAGATATTGGGAATGATCATACATAGACTAGGATTCCAATATGATTTCATTGATGGAAAAAAACATAAATATATCTTGAAATTGAATAAAAATAAAAAATATCCATTAAATGAATACTACTGGTGTGTTCATTAGATAGAACCACACAACCATATACTCATAAATTTCATATCTACTTCTAAATGTTGGTTGGGGTATGTCATATGGTCTTACCCATTGTAGATGGTACCCTGAACTTGATTTTATATTAGATAGAATACTGGAACATCTCAGTTGATAAGTGAGATAATTGATGACAAGAAGTGGATATAAGTTCATTTCCATATTCTGGTTCAATCTTGGATAATACTCACATAATAATAATGTCACATTATCCATTTTGTAAAAATTAATGGGATAACCCCATAGATATGTACTAATTTGTATGAATTCTTTTTCTTCTGGATATTGAAAATAAATATTCAGTACATTAAACATTGAGGGTTCAATTAAATAAGGTGCGATAAAGACTGTTTTAGCTTCCAAAAATCCTGATCAGGAATAAAGTCTCTCAGATGGGTGGTAAGCTAGAGAAATCATTAGGAATGAATTCCAAAAATAGTTATCAACTATAATTAAAGTATCCTACTATGATCCACTATCATTTAGAAAATGTATTTCTATCTATGTTGTGAGATAATAGAAATTTCCTCTAATTTGGACCTATACAACCATCATGAATATCACATTGTCCTTGGTGAGTATAACTCCCCACTTATATAGATAAGAGGGTAACGTTCCTAGGATTATAGTCAATATGATCCTGGTATATAACTAGAAATTACATACCTCAAATCAATTGTAATCACACCATTTTCAAAACAATAAACTATCAAAGGAAATGGAATCATTAATTATAAATAGAAAACCCTTACAAGTAATTAAATCTTTAGTTTCACTCCTAATAGTGTTTCAATGGTCAAAAAAATACAAACACCACCCAACCAAAACTAAACCATTTTCAAATCGACCACAAAAAAGGTATATGGTTGTCCTAAAAAAATTTGCAAATATTATATGAAATATGAATCATAACTCTTATGATAGAGGGCTTGGTACCAAACAAGACAATGTAGACTGTATGTCAAATATCTGATTCACCCTTTGCCATAGGCTCTAGTGTGACTCCAATGTGTTATTTCATATGGATCGTACTACCTCTCCTTTGGTAGGGTACCACATCCCCTACCTCAAATAGAATTTTTTGGGGAAATCTAGCTACTAGACTGTAGAAGGGTAGCTACTTACTTCCAAAATCAGGTGCGTATCATAATCCCATGTCATTATCTTATTTTTAAATGATCTTACGAAACTTATATATGAGATACATCCTTCCAGAATAATTAAAATTTATAGTGGGGAAGAATTAGAGGCATGTGTGGCCCATATTTAAAAACTAAAAGAACATCAACATAATAGTGTTCTAAAAAGGATGCCAAATTCCATGGATACTATGTCTACTACTACCATAGATATAACTATCCTAGAACGACTACTTTCCACATGATGAAATAATATCAGATCACCCAATTAAAACTGCATATCCACTTCTAAGGTCCTCTCTCATGTTCTATTCCAATTTGATAGATATACTCATCATTTCATTATGGATATTTTGGAGAAATAAATTTACCTATGACCTTATCTCATAGATAATCATAGGAAAGAAGAATCACACCATGAAGACCACCTTAGCTACCTTGGATGGATGAATGTTCTATAGGATATTGAACTATCAAACATACACCATCACATACCTTCCCTGTATTTGAAGGGAATGAAAATATATAGTTCTCTCATCCCTCAAAATCTCAAGGTAATAGGGGCCTAAATACTTCACCTCTAAATTATTTCCAGGACAACTTCTTTTTCTTCTGTAAACACTCCATAATATCCATATATTTCATTTATGATCCTCAAATCATGTAATAAAAAATGAACCTCTTATATATGGGTGTGTCTTTGTTCATTAATATTATATTTTCTGACTCAATCCAAAACTAGTATTCATGGGGGACTCCCTCCCTATTGAATATAGGATTATTTTGTAGTTGGAACTCTCTCCTCAACTCAATCATCAATGGAATAGTCTGTACTATCTCTGTTTTCATGCATTGAATGACCCACATGAATCTGTCATAGATTTCATCATTTTTTTATATCCCAAGACCTTTTTAGTGTTCTAGATTAGCCTCTTTAAGAGCATTATGATTTAATTTCTCATAAATCTTTATCTAAATACGATTAGGAGGTATTTAATCAATAATTTATGACACACTACTTATAACATAAGTTACAGAGCAATGTAAACCTCAATAGGTGGAAACAAAATTGGACCACCAGACCATTATTCCTCTGTAATTGGTTCAACATGTCATTTTTAATAATATAATAGTTTCATATGTTTCATATTATCTAGTTTATAAAGGGTTTTCCATTCATACATTATGTGGTAAAATATTTAAAATGAAATAAATATTCCACTAGAATTAAAAAATAATGTCAACATATATACCTACACACTTATCATGATTCATCCACAATCATATCATTTCATAATATACCATGGGAAAAAATATAAAAATACAGTAACACTACACAAAAAGTGAACCACCCAACATGAAATAACATAAAATGTAACTAGTATACAGTAAAAAACAACAACCAAAGTTAAAAACCTAATTTTCCACCATATATGGTATATCAACCCCTAGAAACAAGATAATTTCCAATAAAAAAATACATTTTCTTATTTATACACTCATAAAAATTAAACAAATAGGAAAAAACCTATCCTCTAACACCACTTTGTAACATCCCTAGCCTGGTATGTTATATCCCAACCCAGAATCAACTAACTTGTTCCACGAGATGGTGGGTTTTGTGGCCTCATGCATGCCTCCCTATATTATAGAGAATTTAGAATAATATTTAGTTTATATGTTGTTATATTATGTTTACTATACCCTCATGTAAAAGTAACACAATGGTAAAAACTATTTAAAAAACTGTAAGCATTTTCTAAATTAAGGATACCTGATAACATGAAAAAGATTGAAATGAAAAATCAGACAGAAATAGTTTCACATACTATATGATGATCATGTCATTTTTATATAAAGAATGTATGTAAATACTTAGAAAAATGCATAATAGTATAGTATATGTATCAAAATATAAAAATACCCAAAAGGAAGTCTTTCCACTTACCATTGCAAGTAGAGCTTGGTCATATTCTCCCTTACTCTAATGGAATGATCAAATCAAGAATTGTGTAGTGGATTATTTCCGATGTACCCACCTACATCCATGATGTCTATTAGGGTACCCACCGTTATATAGAACAAGTATTGAGATAATAATTAGTAGTCCACCACTTATGGTGTATATAACATGTCTTATCTGTGTAATAAAAATAGTAATATAGTTTATTATATCACATGTGTAAAAGTAGTGATGAATGAAGTGTAAAATATGTTTGTATCTTTTCAAGGAAAAAATGGATCCCTGTGAAAACTATATTAGAACCCATAAATAAGGACTAATAATAATGAATAAATAAACTTTTACAATAATATATAAACTAAAAATTAAAATTTGATACCCATACAAGGTATTATTGTTATATATAGAAAAATATCCATAATGTAAAGGCAGTTTAATAAAATTCGTAACAACCACATAGGCTTTATCCATATAATCTTATGTCATGACATGAAGGGCCAGATCAAAGGTATGAAAGACCAATTCATCAACATCGAGGATATGGGGAATATTTATGGCAACTTGGTAATGACGTGGATGTATTCTGTCAAGTATTCCCACAAATTATGTCCCTTATGAGTCCAATAATTACATATATATAAGGGCTAGAAATGTTCTTTGAATCCTTTAGATTCATGATCATGGGTGCATAAAATTTCAAATAAACCACTTCCAAAAAAAATATACATGGAGTAGATATTTCCATGGAATCTAATGGAATTAGGATCCAAATCGTTTATGTAAGGAATGTACTACCATATTCAACTCATCATTCAATTATTTAATCCTTTCATAACTATTCACCACTAATATTTCGTCCAATACATTTCTATATATTTAATTCAAATATTGAAACCATCTAAAAATAATGCAATCACATTGAAATGATGAATAAAATTCTTCTAATAAATCATTAAATTCAATTAAATTTATTAATCCCCCAAAAAAAGTGGTGATCTCACACTCACCCAGTGGGGTGGTATTAAATAAAGAAGATACAAAGACACGCCTTGTGGGTGGCCTAGGATGGGGTTGGAAACCACTAATAATAAAATAAACATAGTGGAAAACATAACAGGTTCAAGTCAATTTAATAGAATCATTTAAATTAATTTTAGGAGAAATGATATAATTTGAACCATGTGGCACAACAATGAAAAGATATACAACAACCAAACAATGAGGTAAAATATATAGAAAACCTAGCATATAGCTATGGAAAGACACTCATCGTGCATTGACCTCTAATTTAGTCCAAATAAAATAAATAATTAATAGATAAAAATCCTTGTAATAGGGAAAATTATATTGCACCTAAAAACTATGTCAAAATTTAGTCAAATGAAGAACAGAAAAATATGAATGAAGAACTTACTTGCGTAGATCTAAAAAGATGAATGGTGTTCAAATCTAAGTCAGGACAATGAATATGTATCCAATTTACCTTATATAATATAAATGGAACATGCAATTCTAATAGGTCTATCTTCTGAAATACAGAACAAATATATTTTCAGGTTTAATACATGTTAAAGAAAAAAATGTAATTTTCCCACACATAACTAGGCCGCCTGATTTAGATGCATTATTTTCCAAATCGTGAACTGACCATTCACACCACACTACCTATTTATTTAACTCTCACTATTCTTCTTCATCGTTTGGAAGACCATTAACAAACATTTCAACATTCCTACGCTAAAATTTGAAGGATTACATACTTTGGAGTGTGTCCCGAGATGCATGGTTTCCTTTAACTATGCACCTCATGTTGTTGTCTATCAAGTCCCACATGTTTACTCATAATCATGGGTTATGGGTCACATGTTTTCTACTAACCATGAGGTATGACTTCTTTTTCAAAAAAACAAAGACTTCGTGATCTGAAAAAGCCCCAGACACCCCATAAACTATAGTGACCCCATTATGCATTAATATAAGTTCGAAACAAACAATTTAAAATAAAATTAAAAATATATGTCCCTAAAAAAACATGATCACTTATAATCATACCCTATTAAAGTAATTCATCCTTTATTTTCCCTTCCAATGGTGTTCTTGAATCTTCAGAGAACAACTCTAGTCACTGAGCATGTATGTCATCCTCCTACTCCCATGTCTGATCCTGTAAATATGCATGCTTCTATTTCGACTATACTAGAGGAACTAACTTTAGTAGGCGAGACTCCAAAATCCTATCAATGATATGTATAGGATGATCTTCAAAGGAAATATCTACCTATATCTTAATCTCATCTTGTTATAGATTATATGTTGTGTCTAAGTGGTAATATCTTAGCAGAGATACATGGAATATGGCTTGCATTTCTTGATACCATTGAGGTAACTAAAGAAAATTAGAGACAATACTAAATCTCCACAGAATCATGAATATATAGACATATTGCTATAAAATAATACCTTGTATCCAAATATATTTGTGTCCTAGTGTTTGTCAGATATTTAGAAAGGCCAGATCCCTATCATGAAAATCCATAGGACATCAATTAAGAATGGTAAATATTTTTATCTGGCCAATGTGGGATACATCCATTTCTGAAAAAGTTTAACCTACACAAAAGTCTCCTACATGATATGTGGCTTGACTAGTGCTGCCTCTCCATCCTCTAATCAGCACAAAGGTGATAGTAATGGAATTCCATACAATTCCTCATATAGTTCTATCTGTATAATTGCATAATAGATATTATTGTAGGAGAACATGACCTGGGGTGAATACCATTCTCAAGTGAAATAAAAAAGAAATGATGTAGTCTCTAAGAATGTCATATGGATCCTGTATAGTGTGATATAATTGAAAATAATTTTGTAGTAGGTATTTAATCCTCAAAATATCCATTCTTCCCATTTAAATCTCTATTTTCCTCCTGAATCAAGGTGTAAACTGAAAATACCTATTTTATAATATGTTATAACGAACACTATTATGACAAAAAATATCATCGATATAAAGTCTCAAAAAATCATTTTTTGATAAGGTATCCTTGATAAGCATGAAATTGGAGAAAATTTAGGAGCCTATTCACAAAAACCCATACTTCGTCACTACATAAAGGTGGATTCATCATCTCTTTTAAGAAATCCATCACAACATCATTTTATTTCCACTATGAATGAAAATTAATTTTTTTTATTTTTCAATCACTTTTGATGAAAATCTGAGAAACCATACTTGACTTCACAAACTAAAAACATTCAAAGCACTACGATACAAAAATCTTGATCAAATAACTTATTCAAGCCAATTTCCACTAATTAATATGAATGTACTATAAAATTCTAGTTTGGTGCTATTGTTATTCTTACACATGATGACTAGTAAAAAACCTCATGAAAAACCGACTACATCCCATTTCATCCCAGACCGCCAGTATTAGCAACACCAGTAACAATACATATATGAAAAAAAGGGATATACTTCCAAAGAATATGCATGAAATTCTTGTACCAGATACTCTCATATGTTGTCCAAAACCAAACATCCCCATAAATATGTAGAATTTCATGCTCTCCCATGATCCAACTAGGAGGTAGGTCCTCACTTACCACACTCTCCTATAATAATAGGCCCTCAAAATAAAAAATCTACATCATCCTCACTCTATTCAAGTGGATATGAAGTCACATATATAGATGAGAGAAATGTTTTCTGGAAAATATCTTTAACATCCAAGTGAATATCTAAAAAAAGGCCATGAGCAACTACTCACTACCGGAATCCTAAACTTCATGTTTCTGAGTTCTCCTTCTCAATGTATTGGAAACTACATTACCGTTATTGGGTGTTTGGGAAAGCTTTAATTTAAAATCCAATAGGTATTCAACCCAAGTTCATTGAATCAAATTCATATCATTGTATGTAAATATATACATGAGTATTTTTGGGCATTTTTGTCATGACCACATCCCTTCAAAGATTCCACAATTAAGGGAGAGAGATATTGTCCCCAGAGTCCCTAATCCAGTATCCCACAGGATGGGGAATAGACCTAAGGGTATAAAAAATATCATTTATGGGATGAATTAACCTCAATATAATAAATTTGATCCAGATTTAATATTAAAAATCCAATAAAAAACTAAGACACAATTTAAACAAAAATATCAGAACCATCCAATGTGCATGTGTAAATGAAAAAGATTTGAATAAAATTCTTTATAGTAAATACCCAAAAGTAAATCTGAAGTAGTAAGACAAAAAATATACAATGGTCTTAGATAGAAATGTCTACTATGGTATATATATTGTTTTCTGGGATTCTGAAAAATAGTTTTATTTATGTAGGGTGAGGATACAAGTATTCTCTGTATTAAAACCAATGTATCTTCTGAACTTGTGAAATAAGAATAATAATCCACCGGGTAGAAAATTTTAGTACCAAACAGAAGATATCAAGGTATACTAACCATCCCAATCTCACCAAGTCTTGCTCACCCAATAACAAAAATCCAATAATATAATATAATAGGATCCACTTTAATAGGGTTACATCGCACCACTTTCCCATCAGTATACCGCTCTCACACCCAACATAGTATTTCCTGATGCTCCCATATCTTCTTTATACCACCTTGACCCATAAGAATGGTCACCACACACCATTACCACAGATCATTGGCTTGCTTCCCCAAAATCAGGTCCACAACACATCTTTCCCAAAAACAAATGGACAACCACCCCACAAGCAGTGCCACATCTCACATGAAAACACATAGGCCACCAAACCTCACCCAAAAATACCTAGGCTATGAAAAACACAATCAATTTCACTAAGAGTCCTCCGTCTATGAGAACATATGAAACAAAAACCACACCTGCAAGAGAGATTAAGAAGGTATCGTCACTGATCCATCTGTACACCTCAATGGTTGTCAGAAAAAAACCCCCACATGACTATGTAGGAGTTATCACATATTACATGACATGGGTGGGGTGCATATAGAAATTGCAAGAATATACAAGTATATATATATAATGTTAAAAAATCAATCCCATCCTATGGGTTCACAAAATAACCTACCCACTCACAAAACCATCAAATTTTCTTCCACCTCAAACTACATGAACCACAAAACAATCCACAAACCCCATTCTAAATTTCCCTCCAATTCCATTTAATAACATTATTAAATAATTATTTAGCATCACCAACATTTAATCACACTACCCACTATTTAATATTTATGTAACCACTTCCATAATATTTACCCAACCAAACCATATATTTTCAATCACTATTAATAATTTATTCCATCACTAGTTCTTCGTCTATAACATAGAATCTATCCCTTCATCGAACCAAAATTACAACCAAAAGAACCACCTCACTTTCACAAAATCACAACCAAAGAAACTACCACACCTCCCCTAAATCACGGATCATGAAACATCATCTTAACATTCCCAAACAAAACATATCCATCCGATATGATGGAAAACATAACATAGCACTACAAGATAATTTTACGAGTTTATAAGCTGATTTTATTACATGTAACATTATTTTAGGGGCATTAACACACAAGAAATGATCCTACGGAAACCATTTCATTAGTCAAATATAATTGGTTAATAAATTTTTATATTAGGTTTATATCCCAAAATTAACAGACAAAATAGTATTCATAGGACATATATCATGAACTAACAAATCCACCAATGACAACAATTTTTTGCATGTCATAAATCTTATACAACTAATAATATAAAAAATAATATCAAAGTTGTAAAATCATGAAAATAAACCCCCTTGATACATTTATATTTTTAATTTAACCAATTATTTATAATTTATTTAAGGAGTAAAAACAAAATACATAGATAAAAAACGTAAACCTCTTCTACATGATATATAATAAAGATAAATGATGGAATCCCTACCTCAGAGATGCTTCTCTAACACATTGTGCACCGTAGGGTGAAGAAGAACTCCCACAACCAAAACTGCACCATAAAAAATTATGAATAAACCTACACAAAAACTATGTACCATCAAAAATAACCCAAAACACACCATAAACCATAAAAAGATCACCATTGTGAATCCTCAAAATAATATTTGATGAAAATATACCAATAAGAAGGAAGGGAATAACACATATTACAAACGAACAACCACCTAGACCAAAAATTCAATAAGGGAAAAATGGGGATTGAATAACTCGTCAAGTAGAAACCATTTTTCCCATGTTTATAGGAAGAATATTACTAGGCTGATTGAATGAAAATTCATTTTGAATGATATTTTGTAACTGCACTACTTTGGGAATTTACATGACATGTAATCCCATTTCACATTGTGTAATCCTCAGGGTTTTATTTCATTGAAAAGAAAGTATAGTTTTTTCATTTAACCCTAAATATATAAACATAACGAACCATCCACTTCCAATTAATGAACCACCAGTACCCATTGTGTAATGCACTAACACAATGTCTATTTTCTACAGAATCTCTACGACACCTCCAGCTTCCCCTAAATACTACAAAAACCTCTCTTGAGTACCTCCAACAACCAAGACTATCAATGTAATGGACCTAAAAGGCATGGATTATTAAAACCGATACCTATCAAATTATTATCACCCTCGAGAATCCAAAACCCATAACAAAAGAAAAGGGGTCTGAAGAACCACCATGCGACATACCTCTCAAGGGTCTCATCATCCCTCAAACGCTACCACTAGCCAATAACACTAACCCAAATAGCCAAAAAAAATCAAAACAACATCACCACAACCAAAATTTTATTCATATCACACAACCATTCTTCCATAAATCCACTACAGTTTAAATTATTCAAACCAACCACCAATACAACCAAAAACATCTCTTACATGAACACACAAATTGGGGAATTTTCTCATCCATGTCATCATAATATCTATAACAACTATAACATGACATATATAGGCATTAAAAAAATTTAGGAAACATAAACCAAATAGATTCCTAATGATTATATTATTTTAGTTCCTCTAGAAGCATGAAAACAAAAATTCTAGTACATATGTGAGGTACAGTATCTTATACTAGGTTCTTTTTTACTAGAACCCTTATTATAAATGTAATAACCCATCCCCCAAGTGCCCGGAGCCAGTGCCCATGATACATGATGTACCATAAATTTTATATTACATTTACATTCATCACATCATGTCTCATGATACAGAGGATCGTGATATTCAGGTTCTGGGAAAACCAGCTGCATTCTGAAACTTCTTTGGAGACATTACTGAAACCTGAAAAAAGATCATCTAAAACATAGGGTGAGCATTGAAACACTCAGTAAGGGGTTTTGAAATTACAAAAATACAGTTTTTGAAAACTACCTTTTAAAATACTTTCACATATTTAAAAATAATTCCATAAAGTTAAACATCACGATATTTCTACGGTTACTACAAAATAATTAAAGAATTTCATACACAAGTATTTGAACATTTAACTGGAATCTACTAAATGTACAAAGTAAGTATATTTGTACAAAAGTGTATGAATTATTCTATATTAAATAAACATAACATGCAAGGTATGAAAGTATTACTAAGAATAAAGATTATCAGAGTTGCGTATAAATAGTTTCACTACATCTTGTAAAATGTACATTATGTAATGCTAACATTTGAATTAAAATTCTAGAAAGGTAAACTGATCAGGCATCATCATTGTCTCATCATATGCCATGTGCACTTTAATATCATACTAATAGGTAGTGGTTCTATAACCAAGTACATTCCTTTAGTCAAAATAATCAATTGGATGGTCATATACTAAAACATAATGAGAAAATTTATATGGAAGGACTCATGGTCTCTGTGTCAAGGCCTTGTGCCATGACCTAAGAGTAATAACCCAATCTGACTGTCTTGAGAACTATCGATGCAATGATGATCTTACTTTTACCGGTCTCCAACCCAGATGGCTTACTTTTTCCGGTCCCTAACCTCGAGGGCATACTTTAACCAGTCCCCAACCTGGAGGGCTTTCTTTTAACTGGTCTCCAACCCGGAAGTCCAATACATTTCGCATATGTCAATATAGTCTGATATTTAAGGTGTCCCATACCACATTGAATATTTAATTTTTTTCAATCATTATTATGTGTCAAATTCATGCATGATGAACAACAATATGGACAAGGATACCATTATAAAATTGGTTTACAAATAAATGTCATGACAGAAAAACATTACTAATATGGAATAATTAATCAAAAGTAGGCATGGTGTAGTAACATTCTATATACACAGGATAATTACTACAGCACATAAATGGGTAGTGTTTGCCACAAGGGGTGTTAAATGTAACGCATTAAACTTCCAATACATGAAAATGAAACATGTAAAGATAATGCTTGACATTAATTATTGTGATATACATGTTTTTGAACTTGAAATTAAACCATAACCAGATTAACCACTAATAAACACTGTAGAAGGTTCAACATCAAATAATAAATGGTTACTACATGATAACATAAACCCATATATTCTTAGTCTTTTAATTTAATTCAGACCGAAGCACATTCATTTAAAACATAAATTACGTTGAGGGTCAATGTTAGAATGACTTCTTTGATTATGCTAGCCCATTAGTGTATACCCATGAACAAAATACATATTAACTTAGGAAAATCCTAAAATATTACATACCTTAAAACATCAACGTAGTCCTTATAACTATACCTGAAAATAGGGCTTTGGAAATTAATCTTATAAATACATTTATACATAACCATATAAACACTAAGTGTATATATTGGTTTTCGTACACAAAATAAACAAGGTCCATTAAAATTCCTTAAGATTAAAACATCTATAAACAATAACCATTTATTAGATTGTCACTAAATCCATATAAGATTTATTATTCATGTACCCCTATGCACATAAGTATATAATAACTATGGTATTATTCTATAACAAAATTATACTTAAATCCAAAATGTTGTTCGCATCTAAAATATTATTTAAGGGTTAGCATTCCAGTCTTGAAAATCATAAATGATTGTATTATAATATCTATATGTATAATTACATAATTATATATATATATATATAATTTAAAAAGAAGGATGTACATATTAAATGTAAATTTAAAATAAATTTTATGAATATATAATTGTTGTATAACATACTGAATTATTTAAAGACCATTAAAATAAATTTTGGTTGAGAATATATATATATATATATACTATTACTTAAACACCCGATTATACAGTTGGTATATTTTGGGTTTTTCTTAATGAAAAATCATTCAAATTAAAATATTATATAGCATATACATGCATGAAAGTAATTAAAAATCACAATGACTCGTTTGAAAATCCTAAATATAGAAGGGGATATTGTGTACATACATATATATACATATATACAAGATAGCTGATTATACACAAGGTGTGTATAAGGGTCTTACTTAGCAAAAGAAGTGAAGATGCCCCTTACATAGTTTATGCATGTGTGAGCTTTATCAATACTACACCAATAACAATTTTTAAAACCGGAAAATGGGAGAGAGGGAAAGAGATATATATATATATATAAATTTGTCATATATAAAGAAAGTATAAAAGGGTTTGATGAATAAAAAACCATTGAAAACTATACCTTACCGAGCTATTAGAAGCGGCTGGAGGGAAAGAGGAGAAAGATATTGGCTTCAGCAGGGCTTCAGGAAAGGAAAGGAAGTGCAACTGTAGGGTTGTCACATGGAAAATGTGAAGGGAACTTATGGGGAGAGAAACCGACACTTGCATGTGCCCGGGGACCCATACCAAGACTTTGGGCGCAAAAGGGAGAGGATTGGTCTGTTGTGGAAAGTAGGAGAGGAGAAATGGATGTGGCTAACCTACTGGTTCGTGGCACGCTATGGAGATGAAAACATCGTAGAGGAAGAAAACTGAAGAAAAATGGATGGCCCAGATTAGGACGATCTTGATCTAATGGCTGGTGTATGCCCATAGTTTGTAAAATAAATGGACGACTCAGAAACCCCATGCACCCCATCTCCAGACGATACTCGCAATCAGTGAACCCCAAGCTGTGTGCTCTCTATCAGCATGTGACGACGACCACGACTCCTAGACATTCACCAGCTTCTGCTCGAACCCTCTCCCAAACAGGACCCTCGAAACCCAAAAATCGAAAACCCCCCAAAACCTAGAACTATTCAACCCGTGACTTTCCACTAACAATTTCTATATATTATTATTTTATTTTATCTTTATTAATTATTCTTTATTATTAGGTTATCACCTTTATCATATATATATTTTTTATCCACACCCATGAAAACCCAAAACGGGATTCCCAAACCCATGACATTTTTTCATTATTTCATCATTTATTATTTTATTTTTATACCCACTATATTATGTGATATCCAATATTTTATATAAAACAATATTATATTAACATTATTTTACATAGTCAAAAGCCATAATTATTTTATCATTATTTTTTTAAAGTAAATGTTTAATATTTTTATTAATAAATTATAAATTGATTATGTTTATAAATCATAATACAATTTAAAAAAAATTCTAATTAAACTAATTTAAAACAAATAAAATGTATTTATTATAATTTAAAAAACATTTGCATATTCTTATTATTACTTACATTATTTAAAAGTATTACTAATTATAAAAATAATTTATCTTATTATTAATTTATGTATCATATCATTAAATTTTACAGCACAATTTATATAAATATATACATATACATTTATAAATAAAATTCTAATTATGAAAATATATTTATTCAATTTTCAATTTTATCTATTAAACCATTAAATATATGTCATATTATATAATTAAAATGTTATAAATTAAATTATTAATCTGATTATATATGAACTTAATAATAATGATCAAAATTGGTATAAAATATTTATAATTGAAATTCATGAATGATTTTTATAATGAAAATGACATTTCTTTTAAGTGAAATAATGCATATGATTTATTAAACATTATATACAAAATTATATTATAATTATAATATACTTATGCTTATGTACTTATATACCATATTTGAAAATCAAGAAATAAGGTAGTTGTATTCATATTTATTATCAAAAACATTCTATTATTTAATAATTTAGAAAGAATCAAATAATTATTTTAAACTCTACATCTAAATTATGCAATATAACTTTTTTTGTTCTTATTTACAAGAAAATATCTTTAAATTATAACTATATACATTTAATTAAACACTAATGATCATTAGATAAAAACTTCAGTGGTCACTTCATTTGAACTCCAACGTCTATAAGTATTTATAATGGTTACATTAGTGCCCTATAAAACCAAAACTTTGGGTGTCCTAAAACTCAAGTTATTTGAAGGAAATGTTTCATGTTATACCCTTGGTTCTTAGTGTGGCCGTGGTGGCTTCGTCCATTCTTATGTTTGTTATGATGGATACCAAGGACCCCTATCATCTTCTCATGGTTCTTATTGTTTTTAGTGGACTTCCTGTAATCTTAATAGGGTTTTCAATTGGTATCCTTGGTTATCTTAATTTCCAGTTTGATCTTACTGTATTGTCATAACTATCGTTTTCCCACTTGAATTAAGAGCCTTATGTTCATTTTGTGGGTTTCACTCTATTTCATAATAAATTAAAATTTTATTGTTACTTTTCCATAACAAACCTGTTTGATCGATTAATAGGTAATATAAAATTTATCATTACAAGAAACAAATATTCTTGGGATGTTACATTATTTCCCCTACAAAGAATTTTGTCGTTATAATTCTACTCATAAATTGGAAAAGAAATTACCCAGACTATCATCATCACCAAAATGGGAGATTTTTCTCGGACAATAGAATACCCAGGTTGGTACTCAATTCCTCTGCTTCACTGGCCTAGATACACCTCGAGCATAACTTTCTGAACTCCTATTCATGGATTCTACACATAGGCTTCCATAGGGAGGCTCAAGCGGTAATAAATTTAGGGATTTTCGAATGGACATATTCTCTGGTGCTTCTCCAGACTACATCACGCTCAAGATATTCTATTAGAACAATGTGATTAAACATACTGAGGTTTATAATCTAGAACATAAAGGCTACTCTGATGTTCCCATCTTGGGAATCTAATAGGAAACTTGTTCTGGTAGAAAAATTCTATTTCAGAGTGAAACATCGAACCATACCCTCGAAGTATCTCCCCCTTTTCCTATAACACGGGAGTTGGGTAATGGCGATAAGGTGGAAGACATGGTCAATACCTTGATAGGAATGAAGTATTTCATGGCTGTTGGACAAATCAAAAATGTGTTGGAATGATCCTCACAGGTTGTGTGAAAAAGGATAGTCCATAGTGCACGTCCTGATTAAGATATCCTCCAAAATTTCATTGGGTAGGGAGGAGATATTTGTTTGTCCAGCCATCTAAAAATACATTCAAAATAATTCACCTAAAAGATCGGATAAGATATAGACAGGAATGTAAAACATATAATATTTCAATAAGATATAAGTTTATACATCAGTGAAAGAGTTTCCTTTAACAACCTAATTTACGAACTCCACAAAGAGAATCAAAACTCCATAACTCCTCAAACCAAACACAGGCTGAGCATTCAGGGTGGAACTCATGGGGGGAACCTGTGATGTCTCATGAGTTTAGCATGAGGGGTATGAAGTTGGGAAACATCAAAAATACACTTTTTTCCTATAAGAAAGTTTTGTTTAATCATCTTATAACATCTTTAAGTCCATCAACTGGCCCCATAAGCCGTAGTTCAAAATCTGACAACGATAGCCTGCTCAGAGGTCACCTGCAGCAGCAGCTTATTGAAAGTGTTGAGAATCACAGCACCAAAGTCTTCACCTTCCGTGAACACTCTGAAATGTCCCCCACGGTACCTTCCCCAAAGTGCATATGAGGGGAATAAGGTCATCATCATAAAGAGTTAATCCATTCCCAACCCCCGGTGTAGACTAAGCACCTGAGGTGAGTTTGACACATCGTACAGGTTCTTGCATGACATGCAGATATGGGAATAATTAATATAGTTTTCTCAAATATCTTGAGAAACAATGGTCTCTAGGGAATTAGTGGGGTGTGACAGTATGTTAGTAGGCCCATTTCCATCTTCCATCTGTAAGTTACAATATAATTGTTTAATAATTCTCAGTCGTAGCTATATATTTATAATACCTAGTATTTCCAGAATTGTCTGAACATATCCTCTAATACCAACTATAAGGACCCAATCCCCAAGTGTCCGGAGCTGATTCCCATGAGACATGATGCACCATAAATATTATTTTACATTTACATTCATCACATCATGTCTCAAGCTACAGAGGATCGTGAGATTCAGGTTCTGGGAAAACTAGCTGCATTCTGAAATTTCTTTGGAGACATTACTGAAACCTGAAAAAAATTTATTTCATTCATAGCGTGAGCACTAAAATACTCATTAAGGGGTTTTTAAAGTACTTAAATACATTTTTAGAAAACTACCTTTGAAAATAAATTCACATGCATAAAATTAATTACATAAAGGTAAGCATCACTATATTTCTATTGTTGCCTCAAAACAATTAAAGCATTTCATGCAAAAGTATTTGAACATTTAACTGAAATCTACTAAATGTAAAAAGTAAGAATATTTGTACAAAATATCATGAATTATACTAAGTAAAACAAACATTACATGCAAGGTATGTAAGTATTACTAATCTTGAACATTATCAGAGTTGCGTATAAACAGTTTCACTACATCTTGTAAAATGTAAATTACGTAATGATAACATTTTCATTAAAATTCTAGAAAGTCAAACTGATAATGCATCATCAATATCTCATCATATTCCAGGTGAACATTAATATAATACTCATAAGTAATGGTTCTATAACCAAGGATATTCCATTAGTCGAAATTATCACTTGGATGGTCATATACTAAAACATAATGAGAAAATGTATACTGAAGGACTCATGGTCTCTGTGTCAAGGACTTGTGCCGTGACCTAAGGTTAATAACCCAATCTAACTATCTCAATAACTATCGATGCATCGAGGAGCTTACATTTTACGGTCTCCAACCCGGAGGGATTACTTTTACCAGTCCCCAACCTGGAGGGATTTCATTTAAATGGTACCCAACCCGGCAGTCTAATACATTTATCATATGTTAATATAGTCTGATATTGAAGGTTTCCAATATGACATTGAATATTTAATTTTTGTCCATTATTATGATTTGTCAAATGCATGCATGATGAAAAAAAATATGGGAATGAAAACCATTATACAATTGGTTTACAAATACATGTCATGATAGTAAAACATTACTTATATGAAATAATTAATTAAAAGAAGGCATGGTTTAGTAATATTCTATGTACACAGGATAATTACTATAACACATCAATGTGTAGGGTTTTCCACTAGGTGTGTTAAATAGCAACTCTTTAAAATTACAATACATGAAAATGATACACTTAAAGAAAATGCTTGACATTAATTATTGTCATCTACATGTTTTTGAACTTGACATTAAACCATAACTAGATCAACCACTAATAAACACTGCACCATGTTTAACATCAAATAATAAATGGTTACTACATGATAACATAAATTCATAAATTCATAGTCCATTAATTTAAATCAGGCCGAAGCACATTCTTTTAAAACATAAATTACATTGAGGGTCCATGTTAGAATGTATTCTTTAAATAAGAAAGCCCATTAGTGTATACCAATGAACAAAATACTTATTAACATAGGAAAATCCTAAAATATTACATACCTAAAAATATCAACTTAGTCCAAATAATTATACTTGAAAACAGGGTTTTGGAAATTATACTTATAAATACAATTATACATATCCATATATACACTATGTGTATATATGGGTTATTTACACAAAATAGACAAGGTCCATTAAAATTTATTAAGATTAAAACACCTCTAAACCAAAAACAATTTATTAGATTTTCACCAAAACCATATAAGATTTATTATTTATGTACCCCTATGAACATAAGTATATAAAAACTATGTTATTATTCTATAACAAAATTATACTTAAATCTAAAATGTTGTTCGAATCTAAAATATTATTTAAGGGTCAGTGTTCTAGTCATGAAAATCATAAATGATTGTATTGTAATACCTATATGTATAATTACATAATTATATATATATATATATACACAAAGTTTACAAATAGTGATTTAAATATTAAAAGTAAATTTAAAATTCTCTTTATGAATATATAATCCTTGTATAACAGACTGAATTATTTGAAGACCTTTAAAATAAATTTGGGTTGGGAATATATATATATATATATATATATATATATATATACTATTACTTAAACACCCAATTATACACAAGGTATAGTTTTGGGTTTTTTTTAAAGAAAAATCATTCAAATTAAAATCCTATATAGAATATACTCGCATGAATGTAATTAAAAATCACAATGACTCATTTGAAAATCATAAATAGTGAAGGGGATATTGTGTATATACATATATATACATATATACAAGATAGATGATTATACACAAGGTGTGTATAAGTTGTTTACTTAGCAAAATAATTGATGAGGCCCCTTACATAGTTTATGCGTGTGCGAGATTTAACAAAACTACACCAATACTGATTTTGAAAACTATAAAATGGGGGATAGGGAAAGATATATATATGAATATTTTGTATATACAAAAAATATAAAATGGTTTGATGAATCAAAATAGATTTAAAACTACCCCTTACTGAGCTGTTAGAAGATGTTAGAGGAGAATAGGAGAAAGGGCATGGCTTCAGTAGGGCTTCGGGAAAGGAAAGGAGGTGCAACCGTAGGGTTGTCACATGGAGAAGGTGAAGGGACCGTAAGTGGAGAGAAACTGACACTTGCATGTGCCTGAGGTCCCATACCAAGACTTTGGGTGCAAAAGGGAGAGGATAGGTCGGCAATGGATGGTAGGAGAGGATAAATGGACATGGATGACCTACTGGATCAGGGAACGCCGCGGAGAAGACATCACCACGGAGGAAGAAAACCGAAGGAAAACAGATAGCCTAGATCGGGCCGATCTTGATCTAACGGCTGGTGTACGCCCGCTGTTTGTAAAATAGATGGATGTCTCGGACACCTCATTCACCCAATCTTTGGATGAGACCGATGAACAGTGAACCCCAAGTTGCGTGCTCCCCTTCAACATGTGCCGATGGCCACAGCTCTACGACGCGCACCAACTCCTACTCAAACCCTCTCCCAAACAGAACCCTCGAAACCCCAAAATTGAAAACCCCCAAAACCTAAAACTATTCAACCCGTGACTTTCCATTACCTATCTCCATATATTATTCTTTTATTCTATCTTTATTACTTATTCATTATTATTTGTTTATTAACTTTATCATATATATTTTTTATCCCCACCCATGAAAACCTAAAACGGGATTCCCTAACCCATGACATTTTTTCATTATTTCATCTTTTATTATTTTATTTTTATATCCACTATCTTATATGATTTACAATATTTTATATAAAACAATATTATATTACCACTATTTTACATAGTCAAAATCCATAATTATTTTATCATTATTTTTAAAAAAAGTAAATGATTAAAAATTTTATTAATAAATTATAAACTGATTATGTTTATAGATCATAATACAATTAAAAAAACAAATTCTAATTAAACTAATTTAAAACAAATAAAATGTAGTTATTATTATTTACAAAACATTTACATATTATTATTATTACTAACATTATTTAAAATATTACTAATTACAAAAAAAATTCTCTTATTATGTATTTAAGAATCATATCATTAAATTTTACAACACAATTTATATAAATATATACACATACATTTATAAATAAAATTCTAATTATGAAAACATTTATATTCAATTTTCAAGTTTATCTATAAAACAATTATATATTTTTCATATTATATAACTAAAATGTTATAAATTAAATTAGTAATTTGAAAATATATCAACTTAATAATAATTATCATAATTAGTAAAAAATATTTATAATTGAAATTAATGAATACTGTTTATAATGAAAATAACATATCTTTTAAGAAAAAAAATACATTTGATTTATTAAACGTTATATATGAAATTATAGTATAATTATAATATGCTTATTCTAATCTATATATAGACCATATTTGAAAAACAAGCAATAAGGTAGTTTTATTCATATTTATTATAAAAAATATTCTATTAATTAATAATTCAGAATGAATCAAATAGTTATTTTAAACTGTACTTCTAAATTACACAATATAATTTTTTTTGTTCTTATTTACAAGAAACTGTATTTAAATTATAACTATATCCATTTAATTGAACATTAATGATCATTAGATAAAAACCTCAGCGGTCACTTCATTTGAACTCTAATGGATATAAGTATTTCTAACTGTCACATTAGGGCCCTAATAAACCAAAAATTTTGGTGTCCTAAAACTCAATTTTTTTGAAGGAAATGGTTTGTGTTATACCCTTGGTGCTTAGTGTGTCAGCAGTGGCTTCGGTCATTCTTATGTTCGTTATGATGGATACAAAGGAACCCTATCATCTTCTTTGGGTTCTTGTTATTTTGAGTCGCATTCCTATAATCTTAAAAGGGTTTTTAATTGGTATCCTTGGTTAGCTTAATTTCTTGTTTTATCTAACTGTATTGTAATCATTATAGTGTTCCCACTTGAATAAAGAGACTTACATTCATTTTGTGTGTTTCACTATATTTAATAATAAATTAAAATTTTATTATTAATTTTCCATAAGAAACCAGTTTGTTCGATTAATGGGTAATATAAAATTTACCATTATAAGAAACACAGATTATTGGGATGTTACAATACAAAAAAAATAATAAATAAATTCTTAACCTAGAGATGGAAAGACAATAGGGGTGATCTCAGAAGCTCATTAAGGGTAAATAAGAAAGAAATTGAAGTAAAAACACGAGCATAGGGGTATGAGAAAATGATCAAAATATTTGTTGATCATACCCCGCATATCAAGATCATTAACAAGCACCATGGAATACATTTTGAAAGTTCATAAGTTCTAAATAATAATGAAATAAATAACAGAATCTATGAAATAATAACATAGGAATAAAACATGGAGATGCATCACACACAAAAGAATATAATATGATCTTTATATTATCCAGGGCATCACTACCAAGACTATCATTATAGTGGGCTTCACCCCCCAGACCTTCTTGGTAGTCATGGTTCACTCCGATGGCAATCTTAGTTGCATGAGTTCACTCCTCATACCATATTTGTAGGCATGGTTTCCTCTCATGGCCATCTTAGTAATTAAGGTTCACCCCTAAGTCCATAATAGTATATCTCATGATATTTAAATCATATCCAAATGAATTGGAGGGATATATAGGTCCCACCAATCTCATAATGAAATCATACATGCATGTGCTAGAAAATATCAAACAATAATATCATAAATCATGAAATTAAATGGGTATTATAACAATCTAATCACACCATAAAATGTGGAAAATGATACAGGTTTCATAAAAAGGGTTCCACCGCACCCCTTGAATGTTAAATAATAAAAAATAATTAAAAAATGAAGGGCCTTTGGGCCATTGGAGGATACATGTTTAATTATCATTTCATTCAAAGCATAAGCTATGAATGAAAAACTGATTTTAGAATCATATTACCCTCAAGAGACATATGAATATTATAAAGACCATTAAATTAACAATAAAATCATAGAAAGAATATGAAATGGAAGATTAGATTTTTTCCAAGAGGGGATGGCTAACATCAATTAATTTTATCATATACATGAAATAATTATGAAATTTCTATCAAAAACATTTCTTGAGAAAAATATAGTTTCTTCTTTTGAAAATGATTTTTTGGAAACATAGAACCATTTGAAAACAATTTACATGTAAATAAAACCAATAAATAAATCTTGAAAACATTTTAATAAAAAATTTACGTGAAATATTATAAAATAATCATGAAAATATTTTTAAAATCATTTTCTATGAAAAAATTTAAAATAGATTGAAAATTTTTTGAAAACAATTTTCATTTAAAATACATTGAAAAAATGAATTTCCAGAATATTAGCAAAAAAAATTTCCTTTTCTTTTGATAAATTAAAAATTTTACATGTTTTAAAGGATTTTTCAAGGAAATTTATTTCATGAAGGTAGGCAATCCAAAACATGCCGAATTATCCTTTTACCCCATAAATGTTTAGAACGGTGCCTCAACCAGAAAAAACCAAGAAGATTTCTTATTAAATGAATATTTATTTAAAAAATAAAAAACATGGGTATAAATTTATTTTAAATATCATAGGATAATAATATAATATTTTTAGAATCATTTTAGAATACATGGTGTGGAATGATCATAGATTTCCCACTAAAGAGAGAGGTAAAGTCAAACATTATTAAAACACATTATTAACTATCGTAAGTACCAACGAGTGAAAACATGTACCAATATTTTGAAATATCATAAATGAACCGAAAATAATAAATTCATCAGTGTTATTGATATATGAATCTTAATGTTGCATCAAATATATCATAACCGTAAACAATCTCGAGAAGTGATGAGATTATTTCAATAAACACTTATCTCTTTGTAATTATGAACCTTACAACCCATGTATGAAACTGAAATTAAATGAAGATTTAAAATATCATGAAAATAATTATAGGCATGATATAGTATGTTAAAGAAATTTTATACACCTCATATAAGTATATTGGTGTACAACATGGGATGTGTCTTAAAGTGGGAAAATTGAGAGAAAATTAATTTACCAGTTTCGTGTCATTTGAAACATAAACCCCATTTTCTAAAGAGAACAAATGAGATATTAAAATACCCAAATATTATTAATGGTTATTATATAGTCAAAAATAAATTGAGTGGTGAATAAGGTATGTGTCTCATGGAAATAAAGAGTGAGATGTAATTCCATTACCTTGTGTCTTTACTATATTCATACACGTACAAACATCATAAATAATAAATATAAATTTATTAGAAATATATAAAATATGCATATTATTATATATAAAACTATATATGGTTTTATAATGACTTTATATTACCTTTTTGTTAATAATTTTATGTTAATGTTTCATGTTGGGTAATATCCACTTTGTTCTTTGCATGTATCATAATTTCTTATATATTTGGTCCTCATATTTATATCATGATATTCATAGTGTAAAAAATTATTTAAATATAATTTATATTCAGTATATATATATTATAGAAATCAATATAATATATATGTATCAAATGGAATACTCTGTTCATGGAGATGGTAAGTCATATGTACACATGGACACTATTTTTGTTTAATTGTCGTGTTGAAGGAAAGAAATCAAAAGAAATATATGTATATATATATATATATTTAAATATGTAATTTTTAATTTATCTTTATTATATCATATATATCATATATACTCACTAAATTCGTCTTTAAAAAATTTCATGTACTATATGAATGAATCAAAATGCTTTGAGGGGGTGGTACCCCACACTTCCTCATACAAAATTATCGTATTAACACAAAATGGAACGTATAAAGATAAGGGTTGACAAAAAATTACAAAAGATAAAATAATAAAAAAAATATAATATATACTATATATAATCATATTTTCCATAATAAATTTCACCATGATATGTGGCAAAGGAATAATGAACAATCATCATTTACTGAGGCAGTTTTCCTCCATTCATGTAGACATTTTTATTATTACACATTAGATGTAAGTGTTTATAAGTGTAGGTTAAATCATTAGATTGAAGAAATCTTGATATATTTAGGATAGAATTTATGGTATAAATTCATGGAATAATGTTATTTTATGGATTAGATAATGAAAATAAAATAATGGTGTTTAAGGGAGGGTGTTTCCCTTAAATCAGGTAACTGCTTTTTGTGTTTTTCCAAAATGTGTCCCTGGATTTATTTCATCCCAACGGGGATTCAAGGTATAATAAAGGAAAGTTAGGGATCTATTTAAATATATTTTTTCTGAATTTATGTTTCTTGATATGTGTGAATTAGTGGCAGGATATAAGGCTTTTTATAATGGATGAGAATGGGTACTCTAGTCATATTTAAAAAGAAAGGAACCAAACCCATGTTTTTTTATTAGAAATGGTTACATAATGGTCCAAAAAAATGGTACTATAGGGTCTAACTATGCAATAAATATTCTTGATGATAAGTTTTTAGGTCGTATGGACTATTAAATTTAGGGTTTAGTCCTTAGTTATGATCAATTTAGCCTTAATTGTTGTAAATAATTTTAACTACATCACTAGTATTTTTTTCCAAAAAACTAATTTCACATTGTTAGAAATTATAAATTATTCTGTTTTGAAATATGGAATCCATTTTTTAAAATTCCTATCCAATAATTTTTAGAAATTAATTTAAATATAACCACATATTCAGTTCGACAATACAAGGTTTTAATGTAAAAAACATTATAAAGATTTATATATTATTATAGCCATATTCAGAATGAAAATGATTCCAATGACCTAAATTTGATTTATTGATAAATATTTTATCTAAATAAACTTTTAATCCAATTAAAATGTAATTTAACATTATAAATAAATTAGATGAATTTTTTTCTGAATTAAAATCTATTATTTTTTTACTATTCATTAAAAAATAATACTCTTTATAAAATTACCAAAAATTTATCGTTACATGATTTTTTCATTTTACATAGAATGATATAGATTATTTTTGCATATTTAATCTATAAAAGTTCCAAAAATTGAATATAAAATGTGTTCACTATTAAAAGGCAATAAAATTACCTTCCGAGAAATTTAGGTTTTTGTACATAAAATTGGGTTTGTTCTTATCTTATGCCTACTGAAAATATTTTATGAATATGAAAAATATATTAATAAATAATATATATATATATATATTACATTAATATTTTTCCCAAATTTTAATTAATTTAATTTATTAGGACAAAACATCGTTCTGAGTATAATAGTAGTTTTATATAAAAATATTTTCTTTTTGTTTAATTTTTTATTTTACTAATGATTTAATTTTTTTGTGTTAATCATAGGTTTTCTTAAATTAGTCATTAATATTCATAAACAGTACCTTAAAAACACGTTTATGTTAGAATATAATATTTTAATGTTATATTTTTGTTCTGTAAACCTCATCCATGGCTGTTACACAAGCCATCGAGGAAAGTAATTATTGTCTATTTCGCAGGCTATTTTCGATGTTTCATGTAGATAAAGATGAATTTTATGTTTTATGTAATTCATGTAAGAAAAAAGGATCATTATAATATTAATTATATTCAATATTTTGTGGAATGAATAATATCAAAAATATTAAATTAATTCCAAAATAAGAATTCTCAAAATCTTGGGGTCTTACATTCTACCCCCATTAAAATGGATTTCTCCTTTTCAATTTGACTAGGTTATAAAAGGTTTAATATGTGAGATTTTCTTTCATATAATCCCAAATTGTAAAAATTTCCACTGAATCATCAATATTAAAACAAAATTGGAAGCATAATGGGTACCCAATGTAACATATAACTATGTTTCCACACAAGATAACATAGTTTGAGAGTGATGATTGGACAAAGAGGAAATGTGTAAATATTTATATGGAGTGATTGAGTTCATAAATACAAAATAATTTAAATATCAATTAAATGTTGAGTGCCTCAAATCCACAAATCCATGATGGTTTAAAAGGCCCCCATCCCAATGAAAATTGATGGATTAAGAAAACATTTATTTGATCATTTTCCTACCATTGTGTAATTCATTTATTATAAAATAATATAAGGAAATATACATACCTGCTTTATTTATATAAAGAATAATTATTTGGTTGAGCTTTGATCGATTTCTAATTCATCCATCACATCAAGGAATTAATGTCCATAAATTATCATTAACGCATAATGCACAAAAATACACTTTTAACAGATCTTAAGATCCAAAAAAGAATGAGACGTGTGAATATTTTCCACTTAAAAATCAGTATTCATTAATGTTTAAATATAAAAAGTTACACTACTATTTCATCATTAATATTTATTCATGTAAAATAACTATACATTAACTAGGACATAGTCTAGGCCAATGGTAGGCATGAAACCCTTATAATCCTATGATCAGGGGTTCATGTATAAGGCCACAGCCGTAAGCCTTACTTAATCTTGAGTTATTTCAAAAATACACATTGAGGATCTTTTCAGTTTTAGAGTTTTAGAGAATTAGATCATAAATCATGCATTATATTCCACATTTAAAGAAAGTGGTTACATAAAATATAGTATTCATTTTTTACATCAACGAAAACATATTTAAAATAAAACATGGATTCTTTCTTGACACTTCCTTGACACTATCATCATATCATGTACCTTTCCCTTGACCAGTGAAAAACATTTCAAAAACTTGGGAAGAGCATGAAAAGATCAGTAAGGGATATAAAAATTCATAAAGGAAACATTAGTACTTGTATACATAAGAATCAATGAAATCATACTTTACTCATAAAACATAGGAACGTAAATATATCTCATGAAATCATAAGATTTATGAATAAATCATAGAAATCATAAGGCATAAAGGTAATATGAGGCATTCATAACATTCTTACATAGGGAGTAACCTTCATGGTTACGTTTGGAATACCCATCATAGTATATTCCCTAAATCTCTTCAGAGAAACCTTAGCGTTTAACCCCTTAGCGTTACCCAATGCATTGGAGAGCTATATCGGGCTCATCTGCCCTTAGTTTATCACAGAACCACCCGTTTTCATAAACAATTACCATGAAACAATACATAATCATAGTATATAACTTAATCCTAAAGGAAAGATAACATTCCCACATTGCAATGAAAATATAACTTTTTAAGATATTGAAATAATGAATCCATTCAAAATAACCATTTTCAAAACCATTTAAAACATTCAATAAAGGGATTTTTGAATAAAAGTGTCCCATACCACCATGAATCTTTTAGCATTTTAAACCATTAATATTCATATAAATAAATCCTTAAAACTATTTTGATAACATGGATATTAATAAGAACAAATCATTAAAACATTTAAAGCGATATTTAGTTAATGGGTTTTTACCAAAATTAGAGACACTTGAATACAATAATTGAGGAATAATATTTAGTCAGAACATTATAATATCATGAGAATAAATGGATTCATGATATAATATTCCAAAGGATAGTATATACACCACATAAGAGTTAATTGGTGAATAACAACAATGAAGTCTCAATAGAAATGTAAAATGAGATGAAATCCCTTATAAAGAAGGTATCCTTAAATTAAGGATAAATCAATATCAAAATTATGTGTGACAAATATAAATATACAGAATATAAGTGGATATTACATTTAATACAATCAAAGGACATTCACACATATTCAAAGGATGACATATTCAATAACTACACGTTGAACCCAAATAAATCGAAATTGGGTTAAAAAGTTCCCTTGGTAAAATTCGACAGCCTAAAGACATCACATTAAAATTCATAAAATTAGTTGATGAGTGAGAAAATGGTATCTCATCACTTAGAAATAAAATTTACATCAATAAGGATATATAAGAACATATCCCAAAATAAAAATATGTAAATTAAAAGGCATAACAAAATAATTCTTTTAAAAAGAGGTGGGTGAAAGGTTCCCTTACCGATTTGGGTAACTTTCGAAATGTACACCCTATGAAATAAGGACTATAAAAAATTGAGGTAAATACTGATAAATGAATTTATATTACACAAAGTGTTAATTAAGGGGCATTACATATAGAACTCAAAGGAAATGGTGGAAAATGTAGCATAAATATCACTAGAATAAAAGTGAGATGAAAACCCCCTTACGAAAACTCGGTAGCCTAATGGACCCACTTAAAACTTCCAAAAAATGGATTTATGAAATAAAATAGGGTCTCTCATCATATAAACATATAAATTAACGTAATAGTAATATAAAAGAACATCCCCCAACTATGAAATAGGATCATAAAAGAAACGACATAAAATAGAGTACTTAAAAAGAAAGAGAGAGGTAGAATCCCTTACCTCAAGTCCGACTTGTCTTGTTCGTTTATTTATTTTACTGAATAATAAAATTTGGTCAATTTATATTTTCTTAAGTTCCTCCTATAATTATTATTATTCAGTTCATATCACATATTAAAATGTTATAATAATTGGTTAATAATGTGAGTTCATATTAGACGTTTTTGTCGATGTTTGGTACATGAGTCAAAAATGAACTTTTTTGAAAATGATTTTCCATGTAGTTATATGTAAATCAAATCCAGAATAGTGTTAATGATTTAAATATAATATATATCCAGTACATATTAATTTTATACTATTCCATAACATTTTGAAATAAAATGAAATGAAATGCACCGTTCATGGAGACGGTAGGCTGTATGTACGCATGAACGCTACTTTCATTTCTATTTCTTACTTAATGGAGTGAAATCATAATGATATAAAGATATATTATAATTCTAGTATAATATAATATATAATATCATTAACTCTATCCTTTATATGTCCCACACAAGGTATTAACAAATCAAATCACTTTGATGGGGCGGTAGTCCGCACTTCTTAAAATGAAGATATCACGTTTACCCACAATGGAAACCATAATGATATGAAATAAATGAAAAATACAGAAGCTTAAGGAAAAAATAAACATATTATATATCATATATAAATATAGTGACATCTTAATGGCCACCTTTCAAGGTGTTAGAAGAATATTGAACAATCATCGTTTCCTGAGGCAAAAATTCGGCATCCACGGAAACAGTATGCTCATTAACCATTAGATGTAGGTTTGTGTATGTTTATCTCTAATACTTCTTATAACAACATCCTAGTATATGTAGGATACTGTTTTTGTTACAAAAGAAATGAATAAAAAGATTTCATGGGGTTGGAGAAGCAAAATAAAACCAAAGATCATTAGAGAAGACTTTACCTTTGAATCGGGTAACTCCTCTTGGTTTGACCCAAAAGGGTTTCTTGAAGAGTTTTCTGCCTAAAGTAAGGCTTCTAGGATTAAGATAGGGATGTGGAGAGACAAAATGAGTGGAGCTTGGCCTAGCCAAAGGCTTGAGAGGTGTGGTTAAGAAGGTATAGGTGGGGGCCTTTTATATGAGGAGAGAAGGGGCACTATTGGAAAGGTATAAAATGTTACTTTATTTTCAAATGAGTTTTGGATTTAAAATGTCCCACATTGATGTATTTCTAGGATATTTTGATAAGGGTTATAAATCCAACCATCCAGAAGGTTTTTGAAGTGTTTAGGTCTTATATTTTACATTATGTTTTCATTTTATTTAAAACGTTAAATAATGAGGTAATCACTGCATCATCATGGTCTCATATATAATTTAATTTATTTAATGTCTAAAAATTAAAAAAAAAACTATGATGTAGGAAATATTTTTATCTTTATAATGAATACATATATTCCAAGATATAATTTATGTAGACAATATTAAAAATGTTTTACTTAGGTGATACATTCTTTGTTATATTTACTTTCTTTAAAAAACATAAAAAGATAAAAAGTCATTACCACTCAAAAGTGATTCCATGGGGTCCCCAAGTTTGGCACAAGGCATCCCATGGTCTCCCATGACACAACCAGTAGTATTAGGACACATGTTGGTGTCATTTTTTTATTATGAGATTATTTTATTATCCTTAACTACCCGATTAATAATTAATCAAGATAATTAACGATAATTACCGTCGTTACTATTCACAAAATCAAAAAACAAGAGTCTTAATTACATAATTTGGACTTTCTGATTCCAAATATGGAATCCATTTTACCAAATTACAGACACATAAATTGCAATAATTAATTTAAAAATAATTCCCATTGTCAAAACAAATAGCGGGTTTTTTTGAAACAATATCTATGAAAAGTTTAGCATTAGTTTATGCCCAATTCCAAAGTAAAATTAATTATAATGACCAATATTGGATTAAATTGTAAAAATATGTTCTAATTAAACTATAAAACCAATTAAAAAGTTAATCTATCCATATATTTAAATTATATGAAAAAAGAAGTTTTGATGTAAAATGCAATATTTTTACTATTCATTAAAAAGAATTAACATTGTCAGAAACATACCAAAAACTTATCCAATGTAAATTTCAATATCACAATCATAAAGAATAAGTTTATTTTTACAAATAGATCGTATAAAATTTTTAAAAGTTATATTTAAAAAAAAATCCATCAAAAGGTGGTAAAACAATCTTTTAAAAATATTAGTGTATTTCTTTCTTAAAATTAGATTCATATGGATTTTAAGCCTCTAACATTTATTGGATAAATGTAAAAATATTTGAAAAATATATGTAATAATTTTGTAGTTATTTCTGTTCATTCCCTCTATTACAACGGCTAGGCGTTAACTATTATAATATTATTATATTATTAGTGTGCAATGTAAGATTTCAAAGAAAATCATTGTTGCGTATAGGGTACACCATCGAGAATAGCATTCCCTTTAAAGTAGTATTAACATTTTATTCACAAATATTGATAAACATTAGAATATAATATTATTTATTTACTTGGGATGTTACATCAAGACCCATGGACTTTCCAAAATTGTTTTATTTTCACTCAACATATACGAAGTCCTTTTCTAAAACCAAAGTAATATAATTCCCAAAAAAATTACTTAAATACTTGAAATATGGTTAATAACTAAATATATATTAATATTTTTCATAAATAAAGCCTTAATGCATAAATAGTTCATCAAAAGATTTAACATAATACTTTCATGATTTTTTAACCTTATAACCCTTTTGAAAGATGAAAATAAAAAACATTTATAAATAAGGTCACAAAATCATATTAACATTGATCCCCCAAATAATATAAAATAGATCAAGGTTGTCACATACAAACATGTGAATACCCTCACCATATATTCTCTTGAAACATTGAAATACCTTGAATTACCCTAAATACTATTAGAATAAATGAATGATTCTTTATTTCAAAGGTTACTAAATATATTCCATAAATAACAGAAGTTTTATTCTCAATACATGATGACATAGAACACGTTTTCATCAAATAATTAACTAGTTACATGGTAATCAGTGCAGCCAATTTTCATTATAATTTCTTTATCTATAGAGAAATATTTTTTACAACTTCCTAATCACATTTACAGTTACCTTACCTTAATCAAAACATCAGATCAATAAGTTCACATCAAAATGAAACACATCCTTTTAAATAATAAATGAAAACTTATAATAAAAAAACTTACAAGTTTCATTATTCATATAACATATTTGTTGAATAAGAACATCATTCATCCAACATTATTATTAAACCATTACATAGACATTATATAATTATTCCATAATACCTCATTTAGAGAATATGAAATATGAATTATATTCTAAGGTTCCTCAACCTAGATCAAAACATGATTAATATGATTAATGTAAACAATACTTAGAGAACAACACATACCTTTCACATGTCATCTGTGATCTATTTTTCTTCAAAAGTATATCCATACTCATTCCACCTTTTTGAATCTCATTAAGATATTTCCACATGGGAAATTAATTTTCATAGTTCCCATACTTTCCACATCTGAAGCATTCAACATTTTCATGTTCATTTTTGTTCTCTCCACAAAATTAAAACAGGAAGAAAAGGGTGAGAAACACATATCATAGAAGAAAACCACATAATCCTGAAAATTTACTTATAAGAGGTCTAAATCATGAAACCTTCCTTTTAAACGATGAAACCTTAGGTTTATCAAATATTATTCATAGTCATATTATATTCAAATACATCATAATGGTTCATGATGAGTTTTTAATTTTTCAAAACATATCCTCAAAGAGTGTCAAACTAGGTGTGCAATAAGGCCTATTGTCATGTACCAGATTACCCCATGTCAGGTCAAGAACATATTGGCATAGTTCTTACCCCTAAGTAATCTATTCCATAGCCAAATCCACATGTAGTATCCAGACATAGATTTATTTCTGGGAAACCACTTACTCTATCCTTTACCAAAATTCCACTATATTTTACTAAATGTTTACTCATCCTTGTACATATCTATAGAGACATCCCTAGACATTTAAATGGAAATATACCTAGATATATCAAAAAAAATTCATCCTAGTTTCCAAATGTTAACAAAATATTTTCAATAATACCAAATATAATAACCTGGTGTTAATATATATTGAAATTAAATAATTTTTTCAAAATTATTAAAACATTATTCAAACACACGACTAAAGACTGTATTAGTTTAGTGCCTTTGAAAACAAGAAAACATAAACACTTGTACATAAGTGAGCTACATTATCTCACATTTGGTTCTTATTGACTAGTAAACTTATGTGACACATAAAACATAAAACATTTATGCATAACAAAGGGAAGGAAACATAAAAAGGGATGTGATCAGATGATCAGTAATGGTAAATAAGGGAAAATTTTAGGCATAAAAATTGGAATAGGGGTATGATAATGGGATCAAAACACTTGAAGATCATACCCCTCACATCATTGGTCATTAAAATTTATCATTTTATAAATCATGATAGTTAATAAGGCATGAATCATTAGGAAATAAATATCATAATCCATAAAATCCTAACATATGAATAAAACATGTAAATGTGAAAGACATATAATCATATAATATGGTTTTCATAGTAGCCAATCCATCATTTCCAAGAAAATATTAGTAGTATGGGTTCACTACCCATACCATCATGGTAGAATTTATTTACTCTCATGGACATATTTTTAACATTAATTCATTGTTCATACGATCTTGGTAGTCATAGTTCACTCACATGTCCATATTAGTTGTCAAGGTTAACTCCCAAGACCATTTTAGTCTATCTCAATACATATAAATCATTACCCAATACATTAGAGGGGGATATAGCTCCCACACATCTCATAATGAAAACATACTTACATGTTCCAAAAATCATAAACAATCATATTTTATCCCATGAAATTAATAGGGTATCATAAAATTTAATAATTTTTTAACCATTGGAAAATGATACATGTTGCATGACCAGTTCATCAAAAGTATAACCCGTGAAAGAAAAATAGATTTCACAAACATATAACCCATGAGAGAGAAACAGTAGTCCTATATAAAATTACATAAGTTATAAAACATTAAGAGGAATAATAGGAATAGAACATTTAGATTACTTCTAATAGAGTCATGATTTATATCAATAGATTTCATTTTATATGGGAAATAATTTTGAAATATCTTTCAAAAACATTTCTTGAAAAAAAATCCTTTATTTTTGAAAATAATATTTTAAAAAATATAAAACCATTTAAAACCCATTTTCATGAGAATAAATCTTGAAAAGAGTTTGAAAACCATTTTAAATGAAAAATTATAAAATAATCTAGAAAATATTTTGAATCTCATTTTCTGTTAAAACATATAAAATTGCTTGAAAATGTTTTCAAAACATTTTTGATTGAAAATAAATTCATAAAATGTATTTATATAATATTAGGGGGAAATATTTTAAATTTTTAAATCAAAATTTAATTTTTAAATATTATACTAGAATCTTCAAGGGAATATCGGTCGTGATGGCAGAAAACTCGAACATGCCGAATATTCCATTTTCATAGTAAAGAATTTAGAAAGGCGCATCAATATAAAAAAACAAGGTGATTACTTAATAGACAACATTTTATAAAAATGTAAAACATGGATAATAATTCATTTTAATTATCAAAGGATTTTAATTGAAGATTTTTCAAATCCTTTTAGAAGTCATGGTTTTGAATGATCACATATTTCTGACCGAAGAGAGAGCTAATGTCAGGAATTTTTAAAAACACGTTCTCAACTACCATTTCTAAAATGAGTGCAAATATGATAATATTACATGAATATATCATGAATAAATAGAGTATAATTAATTTGATGATATGTTTTGAGATATGTTTCTTATGGTTTCATCAAATAAAGCACAATCATAAACAATCTTGAAAAGCGATGAGATTATTTCAATAAACTCTTAAAACTTCGTAACATTTAACCATACTCCACATATAAGAATATAAAATTTCATGAATCGTTAAAATATAATGAGAAGAATTATATTCATGTTATAGCATTTTAATGTAATTTTATACACCTCATAAAAATATAGGTGTATAACATGGCATTTTTTTCAAATAAGGAAAATTGATACTAAATTAATTTACAGATTTGGTAACTTTTGAAACATAAATCACATCATATAATGATGATAAAATGTTTTTTAAATACTCATATAATTATGTATAATATTAATATATTACATTATTGGGATTCATATATACTATACAATAGAAGTGAGTTGTGAATAAGGCATGTATCTTATGGAAATAAAGAGTGAGTTGGGATTCCCATACCTTATGTCTTGAATCTCTTTGTACACATACAATACTCATGTATAATAAGAATATATTTAATATAAATATATCAATGAACCATATTATATTATATAATAAAATATATTATTTTATTACTACTTTATATTACCTAGTCATTAAAAATTTATGTTAAGGTTTCACTTCAGGTAATATCCTCTTTTTTCTTCACATGTTTGTTAAATGTCTTATCTTTGGTCTTTAAATATGTATTGTAATTTTTATAATTTAAACCATAATTTAAATATAATATATATTCAGAAATTTTTTTATAATAATCCGTGCAATATAAATGTATCAAATGGAATACACTGTTCATGTTGATGGTAAGTCGTACATACGCATGAACACTATTTTTGTTTAATTATTGTGTTAAAAAATTAAATTAAAATACATATATTTATATTTATATATAATTATTAAAATAGATTTATTATATAATATATTTCATATATATTCACTAAATCCATCTTTAATACATTCCATGTAGTGTATGAGCGAATCCCTTCGATTTGAGTGGGTGGTAGTCCTCATTTCCTCCAACAAAATTATATTATTAACAAAAATAAAAGGTATAAAATAGGTTTTTTAAAATAATTATATAATAAACAAATAAAAATATAATATATAACATATATAAATAGAGTTTCCATCATAATTTCCACCATTACTGAAGGTAATGGAAAAATGAACAATAATACTTTAGTGAGGCTGTAGTCCGCCATACACGTAATCATAATTTTCGTTACCCATTACATGAATGTGATTGTAATTTTATGTTCAATACATAGCATAAATATATCCTAGTACATATAGGATATTAGTTTTCTTATAAAATCACGTGATAATATGTTTTTAGGGAGTGGATATTGAAAAGAAAAGAAATTATTTTAAGGGAGGGTGTTACCACTTATTCAGCTAACTTCAGTTGTTTTGTACCAAAATCATTACTTGGGTAGATTTATTCCCAATGGTAGGATTCAAGGTATAAGTGTTGAAATTTGGTGATGTATCTACGTATATTTTTTCTGAACTTATGTTCCTTGAGAGGTGTGAAGATGTTGGAGTAGAGAAAGTCTTTTAAAATTGGGGAGGGGTGGCACACAAAAAATATTTTAAAAAGAAAGAGACCCACCAAGATTTTAAAATTAAATTTGTTAATTAATGTTCCAAATAAGAGACAATAGTGTTTAGGGTTGACATATGTCCATCCAATGGATTTAGGATAAGATTGTAGGTTACTTTGTGTGTTAAATTTAAGGTATTGTTCATAGTTATTTTGAATTTAAACTTAGTGGTAGATATTTTAGTTTAATGAAGAAGTTGAAATTATTAGAAAATAAAAACTATAAAAATTGTAAATATGAAATCTATTTTTTCCAATTACATTCTTAAAATTGGAAGAAATTTATTTAAATATAATCCCGCAGTTGGGTCGATAATACGGGTTTTTAATGTAAAAATATTATAACATTATCTATGTTTTTAAAGAAAATTGAAAAATAAAACTGATTACAATGATTTAAATTATATTTATTGATAAATATAGTATCCAATTAAACTTATAAACCCATTAAATATATAAATTTATATTTTAAATAAATTAGATGAAAAATAAATTTTGATTTCAAACCCAATATTTAGAATCAATTCATTAGAAAAATGTTATAAAAAAATTCAAAAATATTATTCTTATCTAGTATTATTGTTTCTATTATAATTATAAAGATTATTTTTAAATATTAGATCATTAAAAGTCATAAAAAGTAAATTCAAATTTGGTTCTCCCTTAAAAAGATATAAAACATGCTTTATAAAAATTTATGTTTTAAGCATAAAATTGGATTTTCTCTTATCTTATGCATATCTAATCAATTAGATGAATATAAAATTATATTTTATTATATATAATATATATCTAAATATATTACATTAATATCAATCACCAATTTTAATTAATTTAAATTATTATTATAAAAAATCATTATGTACATAAAAATTGGTTTCTATAAAAATATTCCCTTTATATTTAATTGGTTCATTGTAACTAATGAATTAATTTTTTTTAAACTATATGGTTTTTTAAATTAGTTATTTCTACTCATAACTGCTAACATAATGGCTAGGTTATGTCTTAATATAATATTTTAAAAATATATTTTTTCAGTAAATCTCAGCCATGCATGCTATGAAAGCTATCGAGGAAAGTAATTGTTGTGTGATATAAAATTTATCCTTATTGTTTAATGTAGATAAATACAATATCTATTTTTTGTGGTTCAAAAAATCAAAATATAGTGCTTTAATATAAAATGAATAATTTTTAGTGTATCGGGAAATGAAAATTATTAAAAAGATTAAATTTATTTTAAAAAAACACAAAATCATCGGGTGTTATGCTATCATCTATGTGTGGCACTGACTCTCCTATGTAGGTTTAATCACATCACAATTAAATCATCTCAAATAGGAATCATTTCCTACCATTTTAATATATTAGGACATTATCACACATCGCACTCTACTCATCAAAACCCAAGGAAAACAATGCATCACATAAAACCAAAGGATTCAAACATCACATCACAAAATAAAACAGTCCAAATAAAAACTCAAAATAGCTCTGAGTACTAGAAAAATATTGTATTTATATATAAAAATTATTCTCTTCTATGACACAATGAATCCCTATCACCTAAACCAAATAAAGATTCCTTCCACACGTTGCATTCTCTTGGTGATCCTGGATCTCTTCTGGGCATTCCACAAATGCTTAATCGTCTTCAATATCTAAATATCCCTAGTCAATGATATGGGAGTAATCATGAATATCCTGATGAAGATGAGTGATGTGGTGGGTGTCATGGATCCTCCCCAACCCTGGTGGTAATGTGAAATAAAACACAACCTCACTAACTCTCCCGAACACCTCAAAGGGCCCAAAAAACCAGGGGGAATCTTACTCCCTCTACCAAACCACTACTACCTGCATCGAGGGGAAACCTTCAAGAACACATGGTACCCAACATAAAAATCTTTTGGCCTCCTTATGAGATAAGTATAATAATCATTCATATATTATGTTTCAATTACCCTCTCATGAAAAATATTATCATTCCCTATCATTATATGCACCACATCAGGACCAAGAATGGTTGTCTCCCTATACCCTTTTTATCACAACAGAGAAAGAAATGATCTCCCCTAGAAAGGCTAAAATATGAAGATTACAATTTAATATTAATATAAATTATTATAAGAAAACTACACCAAGGGTTTGTTTAATACCTAAGATCCACCAAAGTCTAAGAATAATTCCCATAACATATCCTCTAGTGTTTGGAGAGTCTGCTTTGTCAATCCATCTATTTGATGGTGGAAATTAATTATAAGAAGTAATAGAGTTTCAATATAATTCAGGAATCTGATCTTTAATCAGGAGGTAAAATTTGTTCCATGATCCAAGAGAATTTACTGATGATATTTGTGCAACCACATTACCACATTCATATACCTAATTTCCATATCATTCAATCTACTCAACTAATTGATTACCAATTAATGATTCTATTTAAATAACTTATCCACAACCACCAAGATAAAATAAAAACCTCCCTATGATTTAGGTAACCCTATGGTAAAATCTATCAAAAATTCATCCAATTTCACTTGGTAACAACCAATTTCTACAACAAACTACATGGAAACCAAAGCCCGACCTTCACTTGCTGGGAATAACACATATCCACAAACTCCACCACAGCCGGTTTCATCCAAGGCCACCAAATCTACATCTTAATCCCTTGGTATATCATGGAAATTCCTAGATTTAATGCCAAAAGTGATTTATGAAATTCACTATGGACTCTATATTTCATTACTACTGGAAAAAATCCTCCCATGAAACAACATTCTGTTTTGATGATCCTCCAACCATCCCTCTGAAGCATCACCATGGCCAAACCAATTGCACATCACCTATATCTCTGAATCTCCCAACTAAGACCCCTCTACCAACTACATCATAGATTACTGCACCATCACTTGAGACAAATGTCATTTTCCACCACACACTCTTTTATCTACGAACAAGGCTTCCAACTACCCCATTACTCTCCAAGCTGTCGTTGAAACCTAAAAAACACCCTTCAATGAAATTATTTTTAAAGTATGATCCATAACATTATTTTTTCCAAAGGTCTCATATATCTCAAAATCACAATCCAGCTCTATTAAGTCAAGTTCAAATCATATTTGGAATGATATAACTAAAACTCTTTTGATCAATAAAGAACACAATGAGCTCCTAAATGAGGTAATGCCACCACAACATTAGTCCAAAAAAATAATTGATAGCTTATTTTAGGGGTGGAATTTTTATTCTCATGGGGACATAACAACCTAGACCCATAAGGGATCACATACCACTACTACATTATCAAGAATCCCAAGACCCGATGGGAAGAGTCACCAAAAACCTCAAACATCACCCCTTCCTCAAGAAATAAGAGCACCAGAGAACAAACCATTATCCCCTTCATGAAAATTAATTCTTCTTAGAAATGATCATTCCACAAAAAATTCTATCATTTCATATTTTAATCTATCAATTGGTGTAAAACATGAGAGAAATCATGTAAAAACCTCTAATAATAACTTGAAAGAACAAAAAATGAACATTTTCAACATTCTTGGGTTCTTCCTAAGAAAAAAATGCTTCAAATATCGATGGGTCTAATACCATTCCATGTTGAGGAAAAAAATTCCTAATGAAATGAACCACGTTTTTCTTGAAATTACACATGGAAACATTCCATAGAGTTGGTGGAATTGAAGAACATTTATGAAAGTCATAAGATGCTCAACATGAGACATGTATGGCTTCAGGTAGATCAATATATCATCAATGAATATGAACACTAGCTAATCTAGGAACTCCTACAACATGGAGTTTATAAGTACCATGAAGACATATGGTGCATTTTTAAAAAAAAGTTAATGACTACCAACTCTAAGTACCTACATCTAAAAGTATTCATCGAGATAACACCCTACTTCATCTGCAAATTTTAATATCCAAATCATATATCATTTATTGAAAAACAACTCTCTCCTCTCATCTGGTTGAAAAAGGACGTGTATAACCTTAGATGAGGGTAATAATTTTGACTATCACTTGATTCAACCTCTGTTTTCTATGAACAACCTCATACCACCATCCGAAATCTTTACAAACAAAACCAGGGCAACCCAATCCCAAAAACTAGGCATGATAAAACCCTTTTTCATCAAATCATAAATCTAATTCCTCAACTGCATCAACTCATAATGTGTCATTCAATAAAGAGACATCAAAATTGGTTATGAACTAGGTTGAATGTCTATCAAAATCTCCACATTAAATTTATGTGGTTCTATCACAAACTCCATAGGAAAAACATTTAAGATCACCCCAATGACCCTGAGAAGGTCTTCCAATTCAACGTCCATTGATTACACTGACAACTCATCCATAAAATAATGTAAGGGCTCTACATGTTGACTGTACACCTATCATCCCTACTCAGCAAAGAAAACAGTGCATTGGCCGTCCACATTTCAAAACATGACTCTCCTATAGAATCATTCAATAATAGTGCATACATAACAAATCATGTTGATTCTTAGGATTACATATTATGGCTACATCTATAGCATGAAAATATCTCAATGCGACTGATGTGGCCCCATCATTAGTCTACACATGGAAACACGTTAAGTAATCTAGTATGACCTATGATAGCTATACTCAACACTAGGGTAAAAGGAACACTCTATAGATCTAGTCCCAAAAAATGGGCTACAACGATTCGGACAATGGATTGTGAATATCCTAAGTCAAAAAAGTAAAAAACAGGTGTACTAAACAAAGAGATCATACATCTAATGATCTCTAGCCCCTCTAAAACTTCTGACTCTACTGTGTCCAACTGACCACAACCAACTCTTCTACCTCTCTACGAATGAAAAACTCATTAACCACACATATGTTATAGACCTTGAACATGAGAAACATCCTATGGTTTCCCTCTATATGTTCCATCTCGCTTTGGTAGAGAAAATACTCGATTCTCCTACTGTTAAAATGGTCTACCTAGACATTGCTATTAAGGATGGAACTGAACAAACCCTTATAATCCAAACTGTGCTTGATGAGACACTAGGGAACTGTTTCTGTTGATATCCAAAACCCCATAAGTAGAAAACTATAAAACGAATATCCTAGGAAAATAATCGAAAACACTAGCCCCAGAATACCAGAGAAGAATATACTGATGTCAAATCACTATTGATTGAAACCTTGAAGGCCCTTGTGCCCGATACCTTCCACTGATAGATATGCTCCACAAGGATCCAAACTTGTTCTCCTCCTGTGAAAATACTTTTCTTGAATGAATCTACTCCATCACTTCTTTAATATTATAAAACTCCAGATAAATTGGAAACTTAATAGGAGTAACTACATACTAGATAGAAGGTTGAACTGCCTACCAAAGACACCTCACACACGACACCTCATTTAAAAAATATCAAGAGAAAAATGAAGATACCCCTTGAAAAAGATTCACAAATCTCGCACTAACATGCTCCCCTGTTGAGGATAAAGAAGATTTTCCTACTATACTACCTTCATGGTCAATGGAAGGAACTCTACCAGAAACCCCTTCTTGATTTCAACCCATAGATAATCTTCCCCATTTCTCTCTCCTATATGTTGCATCCACCATTAATGTGCCTCTACATGTAAATAATTCACTATCAAAGGGGCCCTAAAATATATCATCGATAGATCAAAATTAAAGTGATCTCGAGCTCCTATAGCTAACTCTCTCTCTCTCCCTCTCTACATTTGAGACACCACCAATGTAATTTTGTAAAGCCTTACACAAGTAAGTATACACCATCATCTACCACTGATCATCCTCATCAACTTGATCAACCCTATGATGATCATTCATATCATCTTATTAAACCTCATGTGCTTGATCCACATGTGAATGATGAAATGGAGCCATAGTTAAAAGATAAAAAAATAACTTTTTAAGCCAGTAGTGTGTAATTTTATTAAGAATATTTTTAATAATTAAATATAATTGTTATCTATTTCAATCATCCCAAAATAACCCGATTCAAACTAGTGAACAAGTCATTATGATGAATCTACCTCTCCTTGTTATATACCATATAAGTACTTCCATTTCACATGGTAATTAAATAATCTCATAGTCCACGAACTAGATCATGTGGGTCCTAAAATATCATTTCCTAGCCAGCCTCTATATTTTTTGTTTTTCACCAAGGTCAAATGGAGTAGTTTTGATATCACCCCATGTAATAAAAATTGTTCCTAACTCCAAAAATAATCCTTTATCTTATCCACTCCTTTCATACCATTATGTCATAAACCCCTCCCTCTAAATAAGTTGTAATGAGGGGAGAAAGACAATGTCCCCTAAGCCCATCCTCTTATAGGCCCTTGGTTAGAGACAAGCACAAAGCGGATAAAATATATCATGGACGGGAGGCATTACCCTATATAATATAAATAAAGTCATGAGGTATGATAAATTATCCAAAAACCAACTCCAAGAAACAATATAAAAAAATCCAAAAAACAATCCCACTTGCATGTATAAATGAAACAGTTAAAAATAAATGTCTCCAAAGTAAGTTACCAAATATAATGATAATGCAGTACAAAATATTTATCCCATGGTTTGAACTATAAATGACTATCATGGCCCATATAGTCCTCCTTGATACCTAAAAATAGTTTTATATATTTTTAATGAGCCTAAAAGTATACTCTGAAAGAAAACAAATGTCTCTCATGCACATGTCAAAGTAGAAGTCTAATTCTAATATGAGAATTTTTTTTAAAAATAGAACCCATTAAAATATGATAACTAGCCAAACCTCACCAATGCACGCTCACCAAAAAAACCATGTAATATAATATAATAGGAATCACATCGATAAGGTTATCTCACACCATTTTCCCACTAGTGTGGAACTCTTACCCCCAATTTCATACATCCTAATTCAATCATATATTCCTTAAAACACACCAACCCACAAGAATAATTACAACACACCTCTCCCATGGACTCCAGGGCTTGCCACCACACAAGAAACACCATAACACATCTCTCTCGAAAATAATTGGGTCGTCAAAAATTACCCAAAACCACATGGGTTGTCACAAAAACCATCAAATGCACAATATAGCATATTCTGTCACATCTTGTGAAATACCTACCACATAATGATGAGATAGTGGGGAAATTAGTGGGTACCCCTCTATTAGTACTCCTCACCAGATGTCATGAAAACACCCCCACGTGACAATGTCTATGTCGGAACATAGTGGCCAATGTAGGTGGGTGCATAAAGAAATCGAAAGAATATAAAACTATATATATATATTGTAATAATAAACACTTAAGTCCAACCAATGGATTACCAAACAAACCAACCAAATCAAATCATCATCACTTTTTTTTCCACCTCAAAAATCATACACCACAAAACAATCTACAATTCCCATTCCACATTTCCAACCAATTCCATTAAATTACCTTATTTATTTATTATTTATCATCAACCAAATTTAACCCCAGAACATTCAATTTAATATTTCATTAACAAATTTCATCTCATTAAACAAATAAACCCATGTCATTTCAATCATTATTAATATTTTATTCTATCACTACATGGTAATCTATCACAAATAAACCTATACACCACTACTAAATAAGAACGACCAAATGAACCAACTTCCACCCCAAAATCATGGCCAAACAAACCACCATGCCACCCTAAAATCATGGCACACGAACGATCATCCTGACATTCACCAACCTCAAATATTTATCCCACAAGTACTTCCACACATCATGGCATAACTATATAATTTTATATATTTATAATGGGGATTTTTTTACATTTCACATTATTTTAGGGATATTATCACAAAAGCCATAATCCAGTGGAAACCAATACATTAAGAAATTATATGTGGTTAATATATTTACATTTTAATGTGATATCACAATAATCACAACCAAAAAATAAATCACAACTCATGTATTCAGCACTAAAAATTCCTCCAACATCCACAATTATTAATGGAGCATCAAAACTGTACATCCCACAAAAATAAAAAATAATTTCAATGATTTAACAACATGTGAAACAAAACCCTTATTTACTTCTATTTCAACTTTACCATTTATTTATCTTTTATTTATCAGGAAAAACCATTAGTCATAAATAATAATTTAATCCCTCTCGCGTGAAACACAATGAAGAAAATAAAGGAATACCTACCTTAATGAAGATTTGATGACTTATTTGGTATCGTAGAGTGAAGAAAAACAATCAAAACCCACAACTAAAACACATTAAAATATGGATCAACCTAATCCAGAACTAAATACCACCAAAACAAAACCCAAAAAACACCCCAACACATTCCAACATTCTTGCAGTGAATCCGTGAGAGAATAATATAAGGAAACCATCAAAGAAGAAGGGATTACTATGGATTGAAAACAAACAGCCATCGATACCAATAGATCAAAGAGAAGTAAAGGGGTCCTGATGAACTCTTAGAGTTCCAAGGGTTTTCCCAAAATGATACGATGAATAAGAAATATCTGAATGAATGAATATTCGACCAGAAATAAAATTTAAAACTACACTGCATCGAGAATTTACATGACATTTAATCACCTATCACGCTGTATAATCCTCTGGGTTTGGTTTTAAGGAATAATGCATTTATTTTTTATCATTTAACCCCAATAAACTACTTGTTGTGAATCACCATAAAAAAATTCATGACCCACCATTTCATGTCATGTAATACAATTACACAACATGTATTTCTACTATCAGATCTACTACACCTCCATAATCTTCCAAAAACACTCTGGTCCTCCCTCTAACACCTCTAACAACCAAAATAAGAAATTAAAAATGATGGGATGGTATGGAACATTATATTTTTATCTTAAAAAATATCTCTTTGAATAGAAATCATCAAAAAATGAAATTCAGGTGCAAGAGTGGCAATCTCAAGATCGTATTTCACTAAGATCCCCTCATGTGGCCTATACTTATGAGAATTGTATTCCATGACTCGACCATCTGACATATAAACTGCTCTTATCCCAACACTAGACACATACCCACAAACAATGTACCTTCTCCCAACTCTAAAAAAATTCAGAGCAGTGATGAATTATGTCACCCATTTTGCTCATGAAAGGATTTCCCACAGATATCAGACAATATAAATTTAACTAACTTCTTTTGAAATCCTTTTAATGGTGTAGATATTCAAGATAAGACTTTAATAAAACACAAATAATATCGACCTCACCCAAATAAACTCTGTATGTCAACCACTTTTTTGGGATGCACCATAGAAATTAAAACATTCACCTTCTATAGGCTAATAGATACTCTTGTCTCTGAGATATTATAACCCACGAATTGAGTATCATCCACCCAAAAGTGGAACTATATGAACATATCATACTACTAATTATATCTTTATTTATCCAAAATGAGCTCAAGTCATTTGGCAAGGTCAAATTTATTATTATTATGAATGAAGATATGGTCCATGAAAACCACCCCAAATGAATCCATATATGGATGGAAGGTTTTCTTCATCAAGACCATGAAGTCTGTTGGGGTGTTTCTGAGACCAAATGACATAAATAAACTCACATATAGGCCAAAACCACTACAAAATGTTGTACATGGTATGTCTATAGGTTGAACGTCCTACTGATGATAACATTAACTCAAATAAATTTATTAGAAAAATCATGATCCATAGAGCTATTCCAAGAGATCAACTATCCATGATAAAGGATTTTGGTATTTAACCTTAAAATGGTTCTATTTTTGATAATCTACACATATCCTAAATGTTTCATCCACTTTTTAGTTTAAAGGATAGAAAACCCTCATAGAGAAATATTGGGTCACATAAAACCTTTTACTTATATTTCCTTTCACTACCTATGGTTGTATTGAATATCCATAGTAGATTTAATGTAATGAAGAATATATGTTAGTGTAAATCTGAGAACTAGCTCTATTGAAAATCATCCTTTCTCTTATGAGGTATCCATGAAACGTTTTCTATGAAAAATTCCCAAAAATGAGCGACCACTCGAGATATTTATTCTTGATGCATTCGGTAGTCATCCACGTATAAACTAGAAATATGAGAAGTCATCCTACAAAACCGAAAATAATTTAGTCTAGTACTGCCTTTTTAGGCATCCCATTCACATATGTGAAATGAAACTTCACCCATTGGTGATGTGAAGTTCACCCTTCTATGAAATAAATCGATGAAGGAATAATAAAAAACTAGTAATCCCATCTTATGTATGACATCAAACCATAACCCCTAAAGTAAAATATTATTCCACAATGATTAAAAAAAGAAAATCTGAAGGAGGAACTCTCTACACTATCATGTACACTTTATTTTATTTCCAAAAAGAGTATCAAATGACATAATCCAATAATAAAACAAAACAGTGATACCATGGCTATCCACAATAGGTATCAATATGAAACTATGAGAAACACCTATATTGAATGCTGTAGATACTATGACAATTATTTTTTTTATTAAGAAAACACTTTTGTGGGAAAAGTGAGAAACCAAAAGTTCAACAAAGCAGCCAAACAAACCCAGAAAAACACCAGAAAGAGAATAAACTACCACATACCAGCAACAACAACAACACCATCCCTAAGATGGACACTCGACGATCCCATGCAAGCATGGTCCCTCCCGATGTTGCCATCCCTTCGAATCAGCCATGTCCCGAATGACCCTCCAAGGAAATGGTATAGTGCTCTAGCCCGATGAGGGAGCCCCGACTGCACTTCCCAAGTCAAACCGGGGGTGAAGCCTCATAAGAAAAGAAAATGTTACCAAAACACAACCTTAGCCTATTATTTCATTCTTCCCTGTAGAGATTCCAATGCATTATCCATACCTTAGCCCCAGGATCTTCTCCAATAACATCTTCCAAATAGTTCGCCATTTTGTCCCAAGTGCAGATATATTCCTCTTTGCTGATTTTCTTGTCATTGAAGCCTCTCATTAATATCAAGTCTTGCTTGTCAATCCACTTTGCCTATTCGTGATCGACTTCCACTCTTACCGCCCTTCCCATCATGTCTGCCTCTTCCTGTGGAATGTCCACATACAAGAACTCCTCGACCATATCCTCCTCGGAACTAAGGATGGGTTCCTTTCTAGTCCCCATCTTCCCCGTAGAGATGTCCATTTCATCTATGCTCCCCTTTCTTAAAGCCTGATTCACCACATTGGACATTGTCACCGGTAGTTTCTTCACAGAGCGGGTCTCTAATGGAGGGGGAATCAAGGAGTAATCTTTTTTCCCCTTCGTCTTTTTACAACTCATACTATTCTTTTGAATTGGAACCCCCTCAATCATCTGATCTGATTCGGCCCTGTTGACTCCCTTCGAATCAACCACACCACCCCCAGACTGGCTAGCCATCGTTCCGTGGGAAATGCCACAATTAGTTGTATCACCTTCGTTCTGTTGATGGAAAGGTATTGGCTCATCTTCCCCAGCATGGTCCACTACAACATCCGGATTTTTCAGTAAAGAAAAACGGTTTGGGGAACAAGGAATAGCCTCATCCACCCCAACCTTAATCAGACTTGTTGAGGTGTTCTGGTGTGGCATTTCAGGCTCACCCAAGCCTTGTTGAAGCTCATGTCCCCTGCCCATATACTGGAGATTACATTCCTCATTCATGTCCCGACCCTGTATATTGATTGCAGCATCAAGGCTCAGATTATTCTGCTTTCCATTCTCCCAGTTGGCCGATCCAGAAACCTCTAGAGGGGTAGACTCCACAGCCCCTGATATGGTCTCCTTTCTCCCAAATTCATTCACTTCCACCTGTACTCCTATCAATGGAGCATCCACCTCCCCTGACAGCACCCCCTGAACCATCGGCTCAAAGTCCCCAACTGATTTAGAGGGAGCGTGACAACCTAGAGGCCTGCCTGCAGGTGAATACTGATCGCTATCTTTCACGGTACCCATGGTGACCACTTCTCCTTCCGAGGGAACACCTGCTGGTACATCTGGCACATCAAAGCTTCCACCACCCCTGAGTCTCCTTCGACAGCCATGTTCATCATGGCCCTGCTTGTGACAAAAGGAGCAGAAAGGGATCCAGGATTCATAGACTATTGATTGAGCGTACCTGTACTCTTCTTCAATTACAATCCAGACAATCTCCGGAGGCACTTTTGCGACGTCCATTTCCATGCATATTCTAGCCGAAAAGGGGTGAGACATGGAAGCTGTTCTTTGATCACTGCATAAAAAACGCCCTATCGAGTTGCCTATCGATATCAATAATCCAATATTCTGAAATGGAAGAGGAAGTCCAGGCAATTGAATCCAAATTTCCGTGTAAGACGAGTCCCGATTCATGTGCGCCTCAAAGGACCAACGCAGTAAGTGGAATTGGAGGCCACAGAAAGGAATCCCATTTCGCGACCAAGCCATTCCCAAATCTTCCTCATCTGCAAATAAAATAAGGAATTGACGCAGTCCCAGTATACTTACAAGCGCACGGTGTTTCAAACCCCACTCCGTATTGATTTCTTTGTCGAAGTGCTCCACCAGCGGTCGCCGCTTCGTAAACCTCACGATTAGTGCCGAGGAGAGTAAAGCTGAAGCTTCATGGAAATCCTTCACTCAGACCGGGACAATAGGCTGACCAGAAACGCACCCAGGAACCTTCGGAGCAACGTCGATTGAGGGGAGGAAGAAACCCACGTCCGGTGAGGGTCCAAAGCAGTCCCTACCTCGCGGTCGCGCAACTCTTGAGGCAGGAGTTGGAGACGAAGGCCCCTCCCCCCTGATGGGGGAAGGGGCCACGGCGGCCGCCATCGCCGTAGGGTTAGCGGATCGCCCTCGCTGCGGTCACCATCGCCGTAGGGTTAGCGGATCTCCTGTAGATACTATGAGATATGCAACAATGATGGTACCTGTCACTATATATATCCTAGTGCTCTGATCCTTAGGTGAAGGATGTACAAAATATATATGTTATGAATATTTTCCCTATGAAACAACCACACTACATAGAGTATTCCCAAATTACTGTCATGGTATAACTATTTAATTTCTACATTGATATGACCACCATATTGGTATAAATGATTTGAACTACTCTAACACCCATCTTTATATGGATCAATGAATATTTCTTCTGAAACAGGAGTCAATATCAATCCTCCTACCCTAACTGGTGGTGTGAAGGTCCTATATAAATGTTGTTTGTGTCCCATCTTCTTTTATTATAGACATTTGACTCGGTCTCTATCACAGTGGTTCATCATTATTTTCTATCTCCCGCACATATGATAGAATATTAAACTACTATAACTAACCACTTGGACAGTCTTCCCATCCAGATAAGTCTCAAAATAGTGTTTCCTTCTAGAACTCACTAAACCATTGGTTCAAGAGGCAGAGCTACCCAAATATATTCCCCGATCTACCATAAGTCTTTATTTTAATAATCACCTAATTAAAAATCTATATTATAGTTTTCAATAGAAACATGTTGACTTATGATCAAATGACATCATAGATACCTTCCTTGAAGTATCTCACTCTCGATGAATCATTAGAGAGATAAATTGGAGAAAAAAAGTTGATGCTCTCAGATGTGTACCGAATACTCCATACTAGTCATCACTCCCTACATCAGATGCATAAACTCACTAACCCACCCAGCACTCTTTGTCATAGATAACAAGTAATCATAAACCCTGAATTGGAAATCCCTCTATACCGTATTTCAAAGAGTATTATCCATGATTAAAACATTCCATTAGTTCTTATATTCTCTGAAAATAATACGTATTGTGAGATTCAATCTCAAATTAAGAGGTGTATCAATATAATTGAAAATAAAAATGATATTATCTAGAAAAAAATGTTATTCCTAAATTCCTATATCCCCTACTAATATGGGATGATTCTACTACTATAACACATACATCACTTATTCCATAGATATAATTGGTTGTAGGTCTAAATTAATAGTTTTCATAATGTATAAGAAACCCTTGGAAAACTTTCCATTAACAACCATATCTCATTCAACTAGAGGTTTCCCAAGTGGCACTACTAGAGGTTCTACTATTAGCCTAGGGACCACTAAATGTATATAATCAATTTTTTCCTCATGGAACATGGCTGGAGGTTGTCATGGTGTAATATCTCTTAATATTCCATACACACACCAAAAATAATATCAAAGTAGTGAACAAGTCATAGTTATAAACATATGAAATGTCTAATAATTCCTATAAAAAACCACAAACCCCTTACACCTCATATATCTAGCACTAGAAATTAAGGAACTCATAAAATATACCAAAGACACTGCCAACAAGCCATTATAAATCTTGTTCATGGTCATGCTCTCTATTTCCCAATTTTATGTCATTTTTATTTAATATTTATTTATAAATATTTTTAAATTGTTGAATCAAATGAGTCACCAACATTGATCCATAAGGTCCCAAAAAACTTATAAACTAATTATTGGCATCTAATTAATCCAAACTATAATACATTCCAACACATGTAACCAATGGTCCATAACCCAACATGCCATAATTCACTACATTGGGTGTCTGTTGAAGTCGATGATTAAAAACCCAATTTGGGTTACTAAAATAAATTTATGTATTAAATAATTTTCTCAATCGCCAACACAAATAACTTATTAGAAAACACATATATCACTGAATCCACATATAATAATATCCTGAATTCATGCATTGAATCATATATGGAATGTAATATACTTAGAACATATATATTTTAATGTCTCTAAATGATTTATTATATGGAATACCCCCATATAATTGAGCCAAGAATAATAATATATAGTCATAAGGAATATCAAAAATCATGTTTGTTACCCAATAGTGGAAACAAATCAACTTTAATAGGAAAAACACATAAAAAATGTTTTTCTCATGTCAATATAGCTTCTTCCATGTACATGGGTTAGATTCACTTCAACATTGATCATTTTAAAATTCTAGTTAATTCTTTTTATCATGTATATTTTATCAAAATTAAAAGGTAGTAAGAGGAACAAAGCTCTTCTGGTACCACTTTTTAATGTCCTAATCTAAAATCCATTGAACGGTTTCAAGAGTAGGTATGCCACATGGCCTCAAGTGCTCCTCCTTATATACCTGGGCAACCAACTAGAAGTGAGGGTATAAGGAACAATATTCGGTATAGTATACCCTCATGTCAGATTAAATTAGAATTAAAATATATGAACAAAAATATAAATAATACTATAAATTAGAGACAATAGATAACATAAAAAAAACTATAATTATAAAGAATACATAAACAATGTCATCTAAAACATAATAATCGTGTAGTGTATTCATTAAAAAAATGTAAGCAAATATATGGAAACAAGACTATCAACATAGTACACATATAAAAATAAAACAGATATAAAATGAACAACCTCGATCTTAAAACACTATCATAGCTTGGTCTTGTGCTCACCTTATCCTATAAAATTATCAAATCAAGCATCATACATTGAGAACATTACCCATTCCTTATTTGTATCCATGGAGAATATTAGAGATCCAAACTTCTACCCAATTAGGGTGTGAGATAGCACTTAGTAGGCCACTATTGATGGAGTCTATAACATTTTTAGATTCTTTCATATAAATAGAAGAATTCTAAGGTATATCACATGTACAGGAGTAATACAAGTTAAGTATTCAAAAAATATCCTTTCTAATCTAGATAAACAAGGCTCCCTAAGAACAATAATAGAGAAACCATAAGCATATTCAAATAGTAAATAAATAAATAGGTTTAATACTTTATAGTTTATAAACTAAAATGATATTCACATACAAAATATATCTACAAAGCATATAAAAATATCCATAATGATCACACTATATATTCAAATGTATAACATCCAAAATTTCCAATGTTCTATAATATACTCTTAGACAAAAAAGGGTTTGATCCAGGGTATGAAATTCCAAGGCATCTACATCGAGTTCATGGAGTATCTTGATAGAATCATAATAACAACATAATTGGAGTCCATGGAGCATATCCATAATGTTTTCCCAATGAGATTCCAAGAAAACAAGTTACAAGGGGTAAAAATTATCTTTTTATTCAATGGAATTAGGATCCTATAAGTAGAAATCTCCCCATCAACCACCACCGTTAACTAAATTCATTGAGTAGAAATTTCCATGGAATATAATGGAATCTTGATACATAGAATTTGTCTAAGGAAACCCCAAAAATTTTCAATTAAAAAATTTATTAATTATTCTTTTTATACCATTAATAATTATTGATTTCATCCAACCCATTTTGACATTTTAGAAATAACAAAATAAAAAATTTAAGCATCATGTAATATCATAGAAAGGAGGCTTAATTATATCCAACAAAATGACACAATTCAATTATGTTTATCAAGGGCCTCCAAACAAGTGGTGATCTCACAATCATGGAGAAGGGTGGTTTAATATAGGAATGTTTCAAAGACACACCCCATGGGTGATTCGGGTTGGGGCTGAGAAACTCCAAAAAAAGTCACTCAGTGTTAAACATAACCAATTCCCATTTATTTAATTCAAACATTATGTTAAATTTCTAGGAAAAACTATAAACTTCTACATGAAATAAAACTGAGACAATATATAAAATAAAAATACAACAGGGGAAAATTTATATACCACCTACCATATGTCTATGATAGAACACACATTTAGTATCAATGTATTATTCAATCAATCTCAGAAGAAAAAAATATAACATATGAAACCCCTTCAAATTGGGAAAAATATATTTCACATAAATAAATTTTTTGAAATAAATAAAGATTTATAATGAAACATGTTGAATGAATAAAATATTGACATGGGTCAAATGAGTTGAATGATATTCGAATTGAAGTTGGATAATGAATCAAATTCAAAGCCTACCTTTAAGGCGTAGAATGGAACTCCCAAACCATGGAGAATATTAGTTTGAAAGAGGAAGAAATATATTTATGGTTTCATGAAATATTAAGGGTTAAATAGTAATATCACACACTTAACAGGGTCACATAGTTTGGCCACATAGTGGGAAGAAATATGCTCCAACCATGTTCCCCCGACAACCTATTGATGGAACCGACAATGTTTATGAGCATGATTAGAAAGATTAGGCACAAACCGTTTTTCATATGTTAGAAAAAAATGTAGGTTCTCCCACACAATAAAGAAACATTTATTTAAAGGTATACTCAAAAGAGAGGCCTCTTTCTTCCCTCCATCAATCCCCACACACATACTCCATATCATGTGGCATGGGATGCATGGTATCTAATATTCATGCAGGCTAACATCATTTTCCAAAAAACTGATCCCATGGGTTCTGAAAAATCCCAATAAACCCCCCCAAAACTCTCGTAACGTCATTAAAAATTCAAATTAGATAAAAAACAATCATTAAAATAGAAATTGAAATGATTTATACCTCAAGAAAAACAATTATTTTAAACAATACTCCCTCACATGACCAACCTATTTGCATACATAACATCAGAAGTGCCTCCCCATACATTTGAGGCTACAGACTACCGGTGATGCTTTAAAAGATATAGTGGTAATAATAATACCCTTTTATAAATTTTTAATAACACTTGATATAATAATAGATTAGAGAAAATATCCGAAACAATATAAATAATTAGCCATAAAACCATAGAAGTGTAATGGCTAAAACCCAAAAAATTGAATAATATTATAATAAATTAATAATTTCCTTAATTTAATAGAATGTTGTGCAAAAAGGAAAACAAGTAACTTGTTAAAAGTCTCAAAAAAGGATTCATCTACTCCTATTTTGATCCATATCTCAATATCATATCCATGATCCAACCCATCCATCCTATAACAATTACCAATAAGGTTCCTTTCCATGAAAATAACTACATCCAAGAAGCATGTCTGGTTTACAAATGTTCTCCCAAACATTTTATGAGTACAAATCTATACACTACATCCAAAAGTGTCTAAAAAAATACAGTCTGAGTAGAAAGTGTTTTAAACAATTTGTAAAATAATGGTATTAATACAATAAATTATTAATAATAATAAAATAAATTCATTTATCCTCAAGATCCATGTTGATAGATGGTGATAGAGAAACATTCTTCAGAACCATTTTAGTAATATATGTCTCGGGGTGGATCCTCCAATTTTATTATAGGTCACCCAAGTCAATTGCAGATTTTCCTATTAATGATTAATTGAAAATATAATATCATGAACAAAAAATCCACTCCATATGGATATCAATAATCTCACCCTCATGAATCTGTAGAATGTGTAACTTATTGTCTAGTGCCTTATATCCAATTTATCTTAACCACATGCGGCGCTAAACACCATACATCTTACCCTTTAGCAGCAAAAAACCATTTATGTTAGCCTTAGACATAATTTATGGGGATCACAATCCCCAAACATGACCATAATTTATAATAATTTAAAATATCAACATGCAATTTAATATTCCACCCTCACAACTCAATCATATATGTGTCATTTGATGACAATATTCTACGTATTCAGAACATGTTACCCAGTTCTAATAATGTGCGACATGTAATCAGGGATTATTTGTATTAATTTCCTCTATTAATATTTATATTTCAATATTAATTATTTAAGGTTAGGTTCATAATTTTCATAGTATTTACACCACTTTAAATTACATTCATCATTTTAAACCAAAATCATTATCTTTACAATATGTATATATATATATCAACATCCCATCATCTCAATATACCGAACTGATTATATTATGATATTTCTATTTCAATCAATGTGATTCTATATAAATAAATTTTCATAATTATAATTTCATGCTAGTTAATAATAATAATCCCTTCAAAAACTCAAAGCATTAACCCAATATTCACATTTTCAAAATAGCAGGTTCATTATGATTTCAAGACTATGCTCACATCATAGGGGGAATGCTCAATGTCATTTCCAATAGACCCATTATTGTCCAGTAGGAGCTATAGGAATGTAAAACTCATTAGTTAGTGAATTTTATAATTATTTAAGTCTTGAACATAGAATTTCAATGTGAATTATGTAATTTCACATATTAGAATACATTAAAACAAAAAAAATTGAGTTTTTTTAGACCACATACCTTAGAAAAAAGAATATGTAGGAACACCCTTACAGAATTTGGTTGTTTTTTATTCCTTATCCCTTAAATTCAATGATTACATTAAATTCTTTCAACAATGGTTCCCCTAGATATAACCAAAGAGATGATAAGGGGAAGACAAATTGGAAGACATAACTTCAAAATCTATGCCCAAAATAGAAATAAGTATAAGGTCATACTTTGGGTTCAATGATGACCCTAAAATATCGAAAATAGAAGGCTTAGGTCATGATAATTTTACCCCTAGAAGTAAGTGATTAAATGTTATTGAAAGGTCCTTTATAGGATTTAGAAAAAATCTTCAGGTTTCCTAGGACTTGAGTAGGAAAGTGGGTGAAAATAGTTTCATAGGGGATTTGGGTATTTATAAATAGTATTGACTAACATATAACCAAAATGTATCCCATAGACCATGTCATACATACTCATGAAATATGAAATGCTACACCATATCCCATGGAACCATTCCACAACCACCCTTGGTTAAAGAGCATTAGAGATCGATAGATGGTGTTATATCGTATATTCTATTAACCTGGGGATTTCCAATGACATTGTCCTAGGAACCACAACATATAATCTCAAAACCCGAATGGATACTATATCATAGTCAATATCTATAACACATGGGTGGTTGATTTAGTAGAAAAATCAAAATCATGCCATAAGGCCCTTGAACTGAAGACATGCCTTCAACACCATGTCATGAAACCATCCCACACCATATCTTTCATCTATGTTGTAGCCATAAAAATATAGAAGTAACTTTGATCATCCTCTTACTAGGACCCTACAACATATCCTAGAGAAAAATTATATATCCACTTACGTAATAGTTCAACCTATAGTTCCATGGTATATAATCCTTTACAGTTGAGAAATTAAACCCAACTGTTCATTTTATCATCCTAAAATAACCTTACTAGACAAACGTCTGACATCTAAGTATGAAACAAAAAATCATCATAACGAGGGTTACTAAAATCAAAAGGGGAATGTTGTATGAAATATTTTTAATATTAATATTTTTCTAATATCCCTCCCCTCCCCATGGGATTGGAAAGGTGGTAGGACATTACTATGCCTTAGGTGACATCCCCAAGACACCAAAGGCTTGAAATAAATGCCAATGAATTCCTACAAAATTAGGGCATGAAATTCACTTTGAAAATAAAATAACCAAACCACAAAACATTAGACAAAAACCACAATATTAGTCATGATAACAGTGTAAAACAACTCAATGTATAACAATAAAAGCCCAAAATAATTGAGTAAAGTGTGAAAACCCATACCAATATTAGATTACAAACCCTATGAAAAAACCAAAAAACTCAAAGACTCAAAGGGCATAACCTCCAAAGCTCCAAAATTGGAATAATATATAACTCTTCAAGCCATTCCCCAAGGATCATGATGCATTTTTATATAAATGAGATGCTTTTCTATTACCTTTATTCTGAAATAAAATATATGTAAACACACCAATGTCCCCATGTAGGGGGTGTACAAAAATCATATTATGTTTTTATAAAATAACATACTTACCCACATAACTATGAGATAAAATGATATAACATTTATAAAAAATAGTTTTAGTCAATTTAAAATATTTTATATCAAAGATAAAACAATTCTATGCAAAATGTATTCCATGTAAAAAAATTAAACATGTCTTTAAATCTTTTTCTTCATTCATGATTTGGAATATACTTTTCAATGTCTACACATAACCAAAAAACACAAACATATGTTAGGTGTTACCATTGACAATGAAAATTCATGTCCATACTCTATCCCATTGATGTTGGTTCTTCCTGATCAATAATCTTTCCATTCAATTCATGACCAATCGTTACTCTAATAAATATGCCAATGTAATGGATCCAACCAATTTCAAGAAAACCATCCTTTTGTTGAAATCGCCTTTCAACAAATTTTCCAGGAATCAAAACCAAACCTATATTTAAATGTCTTTATATTAAAATTTTGAATCCAAATTAACCTTCTATGAATAAAAAAACAAAATTCACCAACCATCACAAAAGAGGGCTAGGAATAATATTTCCACTTAATTTTCACAATTCAATTAATGAAATTTAATATGTTCAAAATATACCTTTCAAGTTATATCAAGATGTGTGTATAGTGAAGTTACCTACTAAGGAAACATAAGCCAAAATGAATAACGACACAAATTTATCAATAAAATTGGATTCAAACTCCAACAACCCACATTAGTTATTTCTCCCTACAATAAAAACCTCTGTACCTCAACATGATTGTAATCTACCAGCATAAAAATATCCCACAATAGATTAAATGTATGAATCCATGATAGGGAAGATTATGAAACAAAGGAAAACACACAATGAACAATCTCTTACAATGGAATCTACCATCCAACGCATCAAGAATCACTAATGAATTGCTCCAAGATAATGGTAAATGGTCTCCAAATCCTTTTGGAGGATAGGAAATTATACTTGAGTCTGTTTAGGGGGAAATGAACCATTAATGGGAAAATTCAAATTAGATCCACATTTTTCGGATGATGTTTTTTATTCTGTAAGGTTTGAAAAACTGTGCACAATCTATGAACTTGACACTTCCTTAAAGAACCCCTCGCATGGTTGGATAAAAAATTTATAAAAACCATGAACCATATTTGAAAAACCCATATCTTCAATGATTCAGTGTTACAACATGGTGGATGCACTATTTTGAATGTTGTATTGCTAATGGTGCACCAACCAAGATCCCACTATATCAGTTTTACTAATTTATGGTTACTATTTAATTGATTAAACTAACCGTAACCAAATAATGAGTCTCCATAAAATCCCCATAATAATTTAAATTTCATTAATACCTTCCCAAACATATCCACAATACATTATATACATAAAATAAAAAAATTAATGTTAAATTTCTAAAACTGAGGGTGAAATAATTTTTTCTCACAAACTTTCATTTATTAATTTATAATTAATAATTATTTTGAATATTTAGAAGAATAAAATTGGGTATTGTATTTATAATATGAACATAATATGTTTTATTGAAATGATTTATGAAAAAAAATTAAACAAAATATTGATTCACAAATTATTTGAAATATGTGTATTTTTTTAATTCAATTAAATGATTCTAAATATATTATAATGAATATTTCAATTCTAGTTGAATAAATATTTTATTAAGAAGGTGGAATATATTATCATGATACATTTAAACCTATATCTAGGATATTTCCTATTAGAATTTTATTATCCTATATATATCTTTATTTTTACAATAAATAAGAAATAGATTTTTAATTTTTTCTAAATAGTTTAATTTAAGGATATGTTAATGCAAACCAATCTCTATATCTTGAAAATTAGATATAACTTTACCATGTTTTAAAATTTTAAATTTTTTTATATGAACATAACAGATATCATTATGATTATTATGAGGTATTATCATTATTATTCATAAAACAAATATTATTGTTTAAGATAAATTTGATCCAAAATTTCATATTAAGAATATTTCTAAAGAAATTTTGATTATTCAAGTTTTTTATTATGATGAAATATTTATATCTGCTATATAATTATTTATTAAGGAATTTTATGTTATAATTAATTATGAATTTTATTTGATTGTTAGGGGACAATAAAAAAATTATAGAACTTTAAATATTTCAATGAACTGAAAGAAAATTAATTACTTAGTGTAATTATTCTATGTTATTTGTTAAATTATTTAAAATAGATTAAAGTAAAATATTCAAAAAAATATAGGGAATATATTTAAATTATATTTAGATATATAAATTAAATAAATGGACAATGAATTTTCTAGTGGTTTTTAGGTTTTTTTCTTTATCTAATACTTAGAAATGATAATTTATTATTTAGTAGCCACATTGTGCCCAATATTTGTGTTGAACTAAATGAAATTCACTTCAAATCCATTTAGTTAGTAATAATACTTTTTAAATGAACTCCCATTCAATGTTTATTTTTTAAATTAATAATCATTGTTGAATAATTTTTATATTTGTATTATTATGTTAGAGGACCCCTGATTAATAAAAAAAGAAATTCTAGTATTTTTCATCAAATATAAAAAATATTATATTTTGATTAAATATAAATAGTTGTATGTTTCATTTTCTATTAGAAATGTATATTTAATTTTTTTTCTATATATTATGTTCAATATTTTAGATTAAAATTCATATGCATATTTTTTAATAAAATAATTATTTTTCGATAATTCATTTTCTATTTATCATTAAAGGAAACTCTAACAACGTTTTATGACTATGAATAATGATGTGAGATAAAATTTTATTCAAGATCATGTATAAAAAGTATTAATTTTAACTAAAAATATATATATATTCAATGAGATTTAATATTTATTAATATTTTGATAAAGTCAAATTTTAAAATCTAAAATTTGAACAGGAAAGTGTGGAAGATTATAATTTATATTGGAAATGTTATTTATTTGCATTTTTGTGTCCTTATAATAGTTTTCATTGATATTTTGTAGAATATTTGTTATTATTTACAATGTTTTATTAAAAAAAGTTACATACACTACTATGTTTATAATGACCCTCCATTTCCTGTTGTCTTGTGAATTCAAGGACTCCTTACTATGACTCAAAAGACTTCCCCAATACACCAAAGGCTAGTGATAAATGATGAAGGGTTTCAAATGAATGTGGGTATTAATTTTACTATAATTAATAAAACACTAACCCAACAAAATATAACAAAACAACTAACTATCTAATTTTCTAATAAATGCATGAAAACATGACCGCATCATTTATATCAAAACCACATCAACGAGTTCTACAACGGAAGACAAACCAACAACCAATATAAATAGATGAAACATAACTAATCAAATCAAATATGAAAATAAGATTCCATTCCCCACAAGATCCATGATCCAATCACTAAACAAACCATGTATCAAAAGGTGGTGCTAAATATATGGGATACATTACCTATTCTCATGCCCCTGAAGATAGAAACTACAAAAGCTCTAAACTTCCATAGCAGGGGTGAGTATAAAACTCCCTAGGATTTTCCCAATGACTTCCCTACTCATGCCAATTGGATTGGAAAGTTAGAATCATTTATATAAAATAGTTTGTATAAAATAATTTATGAGTAAATATAAAAAAGTTCCAGAACCATTTAAAACCAAATGTAAAGCAAGTGATATTTAAAATAATTTTTCCAGAAATTCATATTTCCAGAAAATCTACAAAACAAGGCTTTGAAACGATTCCTCATTATTGTTTTTTCATAACCATTCCAATACATTTATTCTCAAATTCAACCATAGATGCTTCATTATGACATTTCCATACTCATTCAGGGTTTCTCGTCGATCTACCAATTCATCAAAAGGTAATTATATCTCATTTTCCATTATACCATTGGAACTAATCTCATGTTAATATCCCAACCAAACCTTGGAAATGAAATATAAATACCCACCACTATTATGCCAAAATAATTTCAAGCCATTTCAATAAAATCGTTCAATTATTGAAACCATTAAACAAACCAACTACAAACACCAATTATATTTAAATAAAACCATTCATTTTATTGAAAACCCTTTTATAAAATCCATTGATCATCATTCCAGAAAAATAAAATTTTAAAATCTTCCTTTTAAATTCATCATTTTAAAATCATGGATAAAACACTTCAATCAGAAGAATAAATTTCCCATATTTTCCACAAACATTACCAAAGAGGGTTTATAGAAATCATGAAGTAGCCAATTAAAAATCTAAACCTCATAGATAAATTAATTTTAAACCATCACATTCTTTTCTAGTAAGTTAATACATGATTAAATCTACCAACAATGTCCATTTTGATGAAAACCAACAATGAATGTCGAATGCTCATGAAATGGTGTCGATTTTCCATGAAACCACCAAATAACTATTCTATTATCTTGATCAAGACAAAATATAATCATATTTGGAATAAACAATCTTATATCTACCAATTACATGAATTGATGATAAGAGAAGTATATCTAAGATAGTGTGAAAATAATATAGAATAAGCACATTTACCACAATAATCTTGCTAGAAAATGATAAGGGAGGCATCTAGATTGACTCCAATTTTAATGGTAGAGGTTATAATACCATAAATGGAGATGAATTATGAATTTGGCCCACATAGGATAAAAAAATATATAGTTTGATGAAAACAAGTCGGATACTATTTTTTTGGATCAAATTTTGACCCATTGCACAGTTTGATCACATGATTAGAGAAACCATGAACTAACAGTGCATTAGATACTAACTTATGGAAAACACTCATGACCTCCTCGCATGGTTTACCAAAACATTCACACACCATACCCATGCTACTGCCTCAACATACCCAACCCAAAACCAAACCACGTTTTCTCTACTAAGTTTTTTGCATGGTTTAGACAAACTGTACACATCCCATTTAGCCCCATAACATCATGAAAGTTCACCCAAGTCTTCAATTACTCACACATATACTTTAAAAACATAAAAACAACTAAATAAGTGTTACATACCAAAAACTGAGTGTACGAAATTCTCCCAACCATTGGACTTTCTATCCATATAATGTAGAAAACCATCATTTCATAGAATGAGTCTTGACCATTGGTCTTTTGTTTCTTTCTCATGTTCCAAAGTTTCTTCCTGAATCAGACCATGATTTCATAAAACCTATACTTTTCCAATGAATTTTCCATGCAAGACATTATCCTTCCTATCCACAATCCACACTGAGATATGTACCAATGATACATCCTGCCCTAGGTCAATGTGATCCCATCTGATCATATGGTCAAGATCATGTTGATACTTTTTCAACTGAGATACATGTAACAAATTATGCACTGCACTGAACCATAGTGGAAAATCTAGCTGATATGCCACCTCACTAACACATTAATACATCTCTAAAGGGCCAATGTATCTGGGAAATAACTTTACCTACTTCCAAAAATGACGATGTCCATGTCGTGGACATATCCTCAAGAACACATGATCACTCACCACAAATGACAATGATCTTCGTCGATGATATTCAAATGATTTTTGATGACTCTTAGCTGTCTTCGTCCTCTTTCTGATTAGTCGAATCTTTTCTACCATTTCATGGACAATGCTGGGCCGAACTAGTGATGTCTCTCTTGTTTTCTCCCCACGCGGTGGAGAAAAAAACAAGACACCCTTACAATTCTTCAAAAGAATACATTTATAATTTGGAAAGACAAAATTTATTATTTGATAACTCCACTAATAGAATGTGATATTCCCAAAATCCACCAAAATCCAAAAACAAATCATGTAAAATGTCTTCCAACATCTGTATCATTTGTTCAGATTTCTCATTCCTCTAGGGATGATACGATGTACTCTAAGTCAAGTGAGTCAAATGGGATCTCTATAAGGATTCAAAAAAATGATACATGAACCTTAGATCACTATATGATACTATCATAATTGGTATTCCATGTCTCTTTACCACTTCCTGGATATATATTTTTGACATATCCTCCACCATATGAGTTTCACAAATAAATATGCAATAATCCCAAATGGTAAGACGATCCACTATCACCCATATGGCATCATGTTTTCAAATTGTTCATGGGATACCTATAACAAACTATTTCACTATTTTCTCCCATTTCCTTACTGGGATTGGTAATGATAGAAAATTACCGACATATCACTAATTCTCTTACATAACTTATGAACAATTTAAGCACTTTGAAATGAACTCATCAACATTTATTTTCATGCTGCTTCAGCAAAATTGTTCCTTCGACACCTTATACATCTTTTGTATACCATTACATAAAATTCATCTCGAATGGTGGTAAGCATGAAGAAGTTTTTCATGGTAAGACATTGGTACAATTGTCTGATCATTGAATAAAAAATTGAACTACCATCATGATTTCATTCCACAATTGTCTCCCCAGCATTGATTTTTGAATAGATAACCATGCATTATGCATCAGATTTTTGTCCCTGTTTTATAATCCATACCAAATCAAAAACCATGGAAACTAAAAATAAAAATGAAACATCAAATCAGTCTTTACATATTAAAATCATGTCATATAGGACCGACATTCACTATCATTCATTTGAATCAACCTTTTCCAACGAATCATATGACTTCTAGCTTAATGCATAGTCCCCCATATTTCCTTTAATTGATGTTTACATCATTTCAAGGTCAAAAAACTAAAGATAAATCATCTATCTCTTTCTCCTCATATTCATATCTCATTGTGAAAAAATATGTCTCAAGCACTTATGATCCACGAACACAAACAATCTATCACCAAAGATATAGTGATTCCATGTATTCCAATCATGAACAATCACAGATTACACCAGGTTGTGTGTTGGGTAATACTTTTCATGCACGATCAACTTCTATGAACCACAGTTAGCCATGTGGTCTCCTTACATGAAAACATATCCCAACGTAGATTCTAAATTATCACAATACACCATATACCCCTATCCAGATTCACGAAAAATTAGGATAGGTGCAGTTGTAAGACAAACTTTAAGCTATATAAAAAGAATTTGTAATTTTATTGTCCATTGGAATCGAGAAATCTTCTTTTTCAATGACTTCATTAGAGGGGAAAGTCATGGGATATCACAGACAATGTATTGGTAATAAGAGGATGAACCATGGAATATTTGTATCTCAAAGAAATTCTTTTGGGGTTTCCAAGAGATAATAGCTTTTATCTGTTTAGGATCTACTAAAACACCTTTTTCAGAAATTACATGGGCATGAAAGTGTACCTATTATATCAAAATATCACAATTTGATAGTCTATTAATAAAAATATAGTAGCTCAAGATTCCTAAAATTGTCACAATGTGTTGATCATGCTTAGATCTCGCCCCTGAATACACCAATATTTCATCCAAAAACACCACAGAAAAAATAATCTTGTTGTCTAAAATATATCTAATTCATCAATGCCACAAAGACTTCAAGTGCATTCATTAGACTGAATAGTAGGACTATGTAGTCATAATGTCTATATCTACTTCTGAAATCTATCTTCAGAATATCATCATTCTAAACACACAATTGGCGATATCCTGATTGCATGTTTATTTTTGATGATAATGGAGATCCCATAAACTGATCTAATAGATCATCAATGAGTGGAATTGGATACCGAATCTTTATCGCAACTTGGTTAAATTTATGATAATTTACTCACATCCTTATATTTTCATCTACTTTCTTCACAAAAAAGATCTATCCTTCCCATAGATACGTGATCATCCAAATGAAACCTTTTCTTTATAGATATTCTAGCTACACATTAAATTACCTTAACACTATTGGTTTCAACCTACAAGATAGCATGTAAATAGGACTGGTTCCTAGAAATAGATTATTTGTAAACTCCACATCCGTTATAAGATGTGACCTTGAAAAGTTATTGGGAATGACATCTGTATATTTATCCAGGACTATTAGAAAACAATTATCCTTGATCTCTTCCACTGATACTAACGTCCATGCCACCAATAAGTAAGAGATCGTTCCTACTACTGGTACTAAATAGACTATTTCACCTGTCCTTACATGCCTATATCCTCTAAAGATATGTTCAAGTCCATCCTCTATTTTGAAACTTATTGTTCTTATATAACATTCAATGTGATCCTTGTGCATTTCAACCAATCCATACCCATGATTAACGTAAATACATCCATCTCCGACATCGAGAAGTCCAATTTCACATCAGTTTCAAAAATATACATAGAATACTATCTACACACAATTTCTAGAGATTATATTTCACTGATAAGTGTCTGATGTTTTTATAGGGAAGTAATCATTCAAAGATTTAAACAAATAAAATCAACAGCATAAGAAGAAAAAATCGAATGAGATTCACCAGTATCAAATAGTACTTGCATATGGGTAGAATTCAATATAACTGTAGGTCTCACTATATATGGTCCATCCTGATCACATATAGAAATTTTCTCATCTCTATTCCATTAATTCTTAGCTGCACTTTGCTCCTTGAGGCCTTTCAATGATTTCTCTTATTGAGGAGCCATGGAATTCTAAGGATCTTAATGGCTAGATATGCTCTACTGATGAGTCTGATTATTCTAGCCTCTTCTTGTTGATGCATACAATGCTTGTGATACATGAGAATTATCTTAATAACCAAATCTCATAGCACTATGACAATATCCTTTATGATGTACCATCATCTTGCAGTTATTCCATGATCTAGGTCGTGTTGTACATTTTCACATTATGTGGTCTGAGGAACCACATTGAAAATATATGGATTTTCTAGTGGGTCTTGGAAGAATATTCACTAATCCATGTGTCTAATTTTGATTCACTGTTCCACCTTGTAATTGTTTTCACTCTTATACTTTTTCTTAGAATTTGAGTTCCCCCGATTTCTCTTAGGTATCATCATACTTCCCCATCCCACAGATTCTGAGATGTCACGTTCAGCCTCTGTCACTATATTCAACATCTTTGTATAATCTGTAATACATTGCACAAATATCTTGAAATTAATCCTCTGCTTTAGCCCTGCTTCAAAGATATGTGCTTTCAAGGCTACACTCGCCTTAACTTTGGGTGAAAAGTACACTAAATGCCTGAATGTTTTCATATACTCTGTGATATAGATAATCTATTTCTTTAAGATGAAGAAATTTGTCTTCCTCTAGATCAGTAATGTGTGAGGATAGAATATTTTCTTGAACAATTCTTCAAAATCTTTCCAACATATCCCATGACCCATTTTAGCCTGTACCACTAGTTCCCAACGTAGGCATGGAAGATCGTCGAGCATATACACCGCTATATTGAAATTGAGATCTGGTAGAGTGCAAATGAAATTGATGATATGATTCATCATATTCCACCACACCTCCACTATTTTAGGTTAAGAATCAACCTAAATGATGCGTGTATTTCTCTTCGTGAACTTGATAGAATGATCCACATGTAAGACCCCAAATTTTTATAGGCCTATTTTTTGAATAAATTTAAATTTTCATTTATATATTGAAATGAACAAAGTAAAATATTTCATCCACACACAATACTAACTAGGTGTACATCATGAGAAACACCAACTTGGCATAAAAATCATGAAACATTGAATTGGTGTATGATGCACGCAACACAGAGTTGGTTTATGATACATGCAACACTGAGTTTCTAAAAAAAATATTTTTATATTTTTAATTATTGAAAAAAGATAATTATAACATTGAAGTTAAACATAGTTATATTAATATTAATAACTACTTTTCAAATATTTTATATAGTTTTTTATATAAATAAAACATATTGATAATAAGAGTTATGATTTTTTGTAAAGTCCATATATGTTTAAAAACATCATTTTCAAAAAATGAACTACTTCTAAAAATGAAAGTAATTTTAGAAATATTTAGACATTTAAATTCATAAAATAAACAACATTTTCGAATTTAGAACATCTAAATTAGTATAGGGTGAATTTTTGGAATTTTTTTTAGAAGTATCACTTTTTTATGAACAGTGAAAATAATAATTTGTAGATAAAACTCGATTTTTGTCTAATTAATTATTTATGTAAATGATATGATAAATCATTTTTATGGTCACATTAGATAAACATTACATATATTAATTCAAATTCATTAATTATAATGAATTTCACTTTGTAACCAAATATAAAATATTAACAAACTTTTTAACTTTTTCCTACTATAAGACACTTTTATTTCCTCCTGTCTACAGGATTAACACTAATTTTAAAATTTTCTTGTATGTGAATTGAATTTCAAGAATCCAAAATAAAATATTGAATTCAGTACAATAATTATATTCTAATAATATAATGTTAATTTTGACTATAATGATTGGTTGAGGTGACTAAAATTAATCACAGGCTTTAAGGAAAGATTAAGAATTATTAGGAACTAAACCACAAAATAAATGGACCTAATAAAATATAAAGTTGACAAAAACTGGTTTTATATCCATATTTCTGCCATAAAACTTCTATTAAATGGATTTTTATATCAATTATGACTTTTTGTAGGTAATAACATGTGCACAACTAACTTGTTTCTAGAAACTCCATGTGAGTCATTTTACTTCTCCATAAAAGGACACCACATATACCCATTCAAAACACCTCTAAAACAATTTCTGTTCATCCATGATCTTCCCATGTAGCCTAATAAAATTCTCCCTTCTACCTTGATGCCTCTTTTTTGGGAAAAAAACCTTTCATGGAGACCTATTTCAGAAACCAAAAATATTTACATTATTAAGTGGTATCCTCTTATCTCATGTTCCTTTCCATTATTTTCACTCATCACCGCTCTACTCATTTTATTACTTATTTTGTGAAAAAACCAGTAAACTATATATACTAGGATTTTTTTATGAAAATTTACTAACCAATACATACACACACCTTCATCTAATGGATGTTGATCACACTGTTTCTGTGTACGGAGAACTACAGCTTCATGAAATGATGTTTGTTCATTTATCCATTACCACCTATCATAGTGGCCATTATGATACAAACTTCATTTATATTTGTAATATATTATATTTATTTTTAATTTACTCTTATTTATTCCTTTTACAACACACATATTTTTAAATATCATTTGGTGTTAAAATGATAATCTCATTTGAGGAAGTGTGGACTACCACCCCCTCAAAGCAATGTGATTCGTTCACAGAACACATAAAATTTATTAAGGATGGTTTTAATGAAAATATATTATATATATGATATATTACATATAATATAATAATTATATATATATATACATACATATATATACATATTTACATTACATTCATTCTTTCAATACGACCATAAAAATGGAAAACAATGTTCATGCATACATACGGCTTACCACCTCAGGAATGGTGTATCCCATTACATTTTTCATTATGATATATATTATTATAAAATAGATATAAATGATATACCATATAATAATATGATTTTATAAATTCTATAATCATGATATATGAATAAGGATAAATGAAATAACAAATTAATACACATGTGAAGAACAAAGGGAATATTCCCCAAATTGAAAGGTAAACATAGGATCGTTGACAAGATGGTAATATAAGGTCATAATCAAAGCATATATGGTAATATATATGAAAATATTCTTATGTAAAATATATATAATAAACTTTTAATTATTACACAGTTATATTGTACGTGTGCGGAGAGAGTCAGGACACAAGGTAAAATGATTTTTATCTCACTTTTAATTTATGTGAGATACAAGTTATGTTCAACAATATTTACATTTTTGTAATGTATATTCATCCAATTATTTAAATATATTTATATTATACATAAATTTATTTTTATTCACATATCAATTCTTTGATCTTTCTTACATGGGGTTTAACTTTCAAAAGATACCAAATCGGTAAAACAATTTTGTCACGATTTTCATCTTTTGAGACTCATGTTTTCTTTTGTTCCTAAAAATTTATTGAGTTGTATATAATTACATATAAAATTTTATAACATTATTCTCATAATTTTTATGATATTTTAAGCTTTATGTATTTTCCTTTTCTTACATGGAGGGTATGATACCAAGTTACCAAATTATAATGTTTATTGAGACAATCTCCTCATTTTATGAGTTTTATGTTTATTCTTACATTGAAGAAATAATATGATCCATATCTCAAGATTATTTATGAGTTTCTGTATAATTTTTTTTCAATAAATAAAGGAATTAATAAAAAATTTCAATATTTCTTACTTAAGATAATGTTTTCAGTAAAATCTGATTGTATATCTCTTTAGATAGAAAACTATTTTATGCAAAAACCATATTTTAGAAACTGTTTTCAAAAGATCCTTGAAGATAATTATAAACGGAAATTATATTTTAATTTTTTTTATGTTTTTAATCTTTCTTCATATTTTTTCAATCATATTTTAAAAGAAAAAGGATTTGAAATGTTTTATGTAATAAATATAATTTTTCCATGAATAAAGTAAATTTTTTTGAAGATGTGTTTTTAAAATATCATTTAAAAATATTTCCCTTATATGATAAAATTCATTGTTTTTAATCATTTCTAAATTCATATTCTCATAAGGGATTATTTTATGATGGCATGATGTTATGAAACATGTTTCTATTTCATGGGTTCTATGCTTTTGAAACCCACTTCTTTTAATGGGTTATTATATGATGAAATGATTATGAAACTAGTATATTTCAACAGGTTAAAACTTATTTACATATATTTTATAACCATTTAATACCATGGGTTATTATATGTTTATTTATGATATTCTATAACATGTATGCTTTATTTCATTATGTGATGGGTGGGACCTATATCTCTCTCCAATGCATTGTGTAATGTTCTATATATCATGAGATAGACTACGATGATATGAAGTGTGAAATCATGCAACTAATATGGTATTGGGAGTGAACCTAGTCTATTATATTGGTTATGGGATTGATCCAAGTCTACTATGATGGTATGCGGATTAAAGTCATGCTACTATGATGGTGATGGAAATGAACTATAATTATTAAGAAGGACATGGTAGTGATGCCTTGTCCAATATGTAAATCACTATATTCTTATGTGTTTTCCACCAATACATGTCTTATTCATATGTTATTATTTCATGAATTATTCTCTTTATTTCATTGTGATTCATGTAATAGGAACTACCATTCATTTTTCCATGATCACTATTATGATAATTAATATTAAGGGTATGATCTTGTATCATCATGTTCATATTCTCATGCCCTTATGCTTTTGAGTATTATTACATGTCACCATTGATTACCCTTACTGATCATTTGAGCTCACCCCTTTTTATGTTTCCTTCCCCAGGTTGTGAAAATATGTACTGTGATTGAGGTGTCTAAGAATTCTGATAGTCAAGAAGAACCTAGTGGGAGATAATTTATCTCAATTTTGTACAAATGTTTTTGTTTCCATGATTCCAAAGGCACCAGACTTGTACTGTATTCTCACATCTGTTTGTGTAATGTTAATGTATTCTAAAAAATTTAGGTATTGTCAATGTTTTTAAATTGGGGGTTTTTATACTTGGTATTAAAGTAAAATTTTATTTTACATTTGGAAATGAAGATATGTAAACCATAGTGTGAATCCTAAGGACCTGTATAAAGATAAGTATATGGACAAGTCAATGTTTAAAAACATTTCTTGGATTTTTTGTGAATGATATAGTGAGTGATTTCCTAGAAAAATATCCATGTATAGCAATTAAAACTGGATACAGCTCTAGAAAACATGTTCTTAGGGGTAAAAACTCAGTTATGATGATTTGGGCTTGACTAGGGGTAATATGGTACACAATAATGAGCCTTGATACACACCTGGTTTGACACTCCTGGGGGATATGCTTTGGGAATTCAAAAAATCTTGATAAACTGTTTTATAGGATTTTTTAATGTTTGGGGCCAAAGCCTCAATTTATTATTTAATGAAAAGACCTCTTTAGACTAGGTAGAGGGTGACCCATTACATAGCCTAAAGTTCCTTGTCCAAGTGGCATGAATACAAGGCTTGAAAGCCCATTTTTGGCCTAAAGGAACCCTCGGTGAACAGTACTACTATAGAACCTGCGTTGCTGCAGTACCTTCTACAGTACCACCGCCAATTCAGTCTCTGCTATAGTCCCTCTGCCACTACAGTGTCGCCGCTGCTACAGTTCTGCCACTACTACAGTACTTCTACAGTGCCCTACTACAGTACCAGTGAAATTTGACCCTGCCTAGATCTGATCCTGGGACTTTTGGATGCCAAGCTGGAGCATGTACCACTATTATATATTATTTAAATATATGGTGTCTTCAAATAGCATTGGATAAACCTATGGTATCATAGATTAAAGAAGGTTTCATAAGTTAGAGATCCTACAATTGATTTTTATGCTTATGTGGTTCCTAATATTTGATTCTAGATTTACCCACTCTTTCATATGTAAATAAATTTATATGGGTGTTTATCTTCTGCTAAAACAATTTGAGGTGGAATTAGTAGTTCGAACCCCTAATGGTACGATGACAACATATCAGGCCAACTATTCCTCTCTAGTTTAAGTTTGTGGGAATTTAATTTTGGAAAATATTTTCATTCTTCATATGGTCAAATTTGAAGTCATCATTGGCATAGACTATATTTCTCTACATAAATCCCACATTAACTGTCAAGGATGGCTAGTTATGTTTGATATTTCAAACCCTCCTATAATCATTCATCAATGTGATAATAAGTCCGAACTTCTTGTAGAGATTACATTCAGTTTATGGGTATTAATTCTTATTCAAAAGGTTTTTCTTATCAAAAATGTATGGGGAGAAAATAAACATTGATGATATTCCCATTGTTCAGGATTTTTTGGATGCCTTTTTAGAATAGGTTCATAGCCTTCCTCACAAAATGTGATGTTGAGTTCTCAATTGAACTTATACCTGGTTCCACAAAACTTTCAATGACTCCTTATAGAATGGCGTTGATTTAGTTTCATAAATTGAATAAACAACTCCAGGAAACCCATGATAAGCGATTCATTCTTCCAAGTGTGTCACTTTGGCGTGCACTAGTTCTTTTTGTGAAATTAAATATGGATCAATGCGACTCGTTTTTGATTATTAGTATTTAAAAAAGATCCTAATAAAAAAAATATCCTCTTCATTGTATTCATGACTAGTATGATCAATTATGTGAAGATAAACACTTTCCCATCATTGACCTTGGTTCTTGATATCAATAATTGAGGGTAAATATTGAGGATATATGAAAGATCCCATTCTGTACAAGTTATGGTCTACATGAATATATATTGATTGATTTTTTTCTTAGTAATTTACATGTAATCATTCTGAATTTAGTGAAAGAATTCTTTATATATTACATCAACTAGTTTTTGGTAGTCTTTCTAGATTATATTCTTATATATTCAAAGGGTACGGAAGAGCATTAAGATCACTTTAGAATAGTACTGGAGACACAAAATAAGGATACTTTTTTTGGAAAATTTACATTATTTAAAATTTTTCTATAAAAGGTTTTATTTTTGTGTCACATAATCTCAAAAGAGGGTATAGAAGTAGATCCATTAATGATGGAAGCTATTAAAAGTTGGCCTAGACCAACCACTATGACAGAGATCTGTAATTTTCCTAGTTTATCTAGATATTATAAACTATTTGTGGATTATTTATTGAAGAAAATATAATCCTATGACCAAGTTATCTCAGAAGGTTGTTAAGTTACTCTAGAGAGATTAATGTAATGAAAATATCATGAAAATGAAAAGAAGGATGATCAGTGCACCAGTACATACCCAGCCTTATAGTTGATAAGGGTTCATAATCTATAGTGATCCATCCCAGAAGGGATTGAGATGTGTTCTTTTGAAGAACTAAATGGTTATAACCTATTCCTCCTGATAGGTGATAATTAATGATAAAAATCACCCAACTCATGATTTGGGGTTAGTAGTAGTAATTATTGAATTAAACATGTAGAGATATTATATTTATGTGGAAAAGTGTTATATATATACCGATCATAAAACTATAAAAAATATATTCACACAGAAGGAGTTGAACATGAACCAGAGAAGATATTTAGAGTTGATAGTCATGAAGAACCCTATGGTATGTAATGTATCTCATTTATGTACATATGTTTATGTTTCCAAAGGCACTAGACTAGTACGGTATTATTAGGTCTATTTGTATAATTTTTTTGTATTAAACAATGGTTATGTAATATTAATGTTTGTAAAGAGATGGTTGTTATAGCACATTCCTTGAAACATCCCTTGGGTTCCTAGTTTCATCTTATTATAAACCTTAGATGATACTTGGACTAGGTCTTGGATCATTTGTTGTACAGGTGCAACAACATTCTCTGTAGCATCTTCTAGTTGGTTTCTACAACACCAACTAGGTGGAATTTTATAAACAAAAAAACAAACTTGGTATGTCTCATTATATTTTAACTTGTTGATTAGAATATAAAATTTTATAAAATAAACTATATCAACATTGTTTTCTAAAAATATCATTTTATAGCATAATTGTTTTCTAAGAAATCTATTTCTCTTTTTGAAAATCAACCCATTTTCTAAATATAAAAGGTATCCAATATCAAAATCATTAATTTGGAAAATATTTCTAAATTTTTAAAAACATTTACACCTTTAAAAAAATAATAAATCATTAATCGAAATGAAATATTCAATCATAGTAAGAAGTAATTCCTCTAAAATGCATGCCATACCTATCTCAATGGCTAAACCAATGACAATGAGATTCCATGATCTAATAAGTGACTCCAAAATACTAATGTACCAAACTCCCTAATAACTTGAATATCCTCATAAATATTTTGGCTACATATTATTATGATCTACATTTCATGTCCTGATTATCCTACTCATTTCTATAATTCCAACCCAAGGAATAGATAATAATGAATTCAACTCTAAGACCAATATATGGATGAGTAAATGTTAGGAAGGGAAAAAACATGCTGATACCAATTATAAGGGCCTTACCATTCCCATTTTCATGAGAATACAATGAATCGTTACTAGGAATTAAGTGACATCCCCAAGATTCCAAAGGCTGGTAAAAAATGATAAAGGGTTTCAAGTGAAATTGGGGGATGAGTTAACCTTTACGAAAAAACCACTACCCTAGAAACCCATAATCAAACTACTCACTATGGGATTCATGAATAAATGAAAGACAAATAAACCACTCCATTTTTATCAAAACCATAGAAAATAGTACTACAATGGAAGAAAAAACAACTATCAATGTATACAACAAAATTACAACTAATCCACTCAAAGAAGACAACAATTCTCTCAGGTCCACAAGCCCTCTACAATCACTAAACATCCTAAGAATCATGAGGTGGCACTAAATATTTGTAATACATTACCTTTTCCCTTGTACAAAAAGATAGAATTTTCAAAATAACCAATGTTACAACGTGGGAGTGAGTATAAAACATTGTATTATTTCCCCAATTACTACCCTAATAACTTCACTATGATTTAATAATTGGAAAAATTTATATAAAATAGATTATATTAAAAAAATTCTTAAAATAGTTTATAACTAAATATAATCAATTTCCAAAACTATTTCAAATTAAAAACTATAAATGTGTTATTAAAACCAATTTTCTCAACATTTAATATTTCAAAAAACATCTCCAAACAACCCTTTGAAAAAATTACTCATTAATGTTTTTTCATGACCATTCCATTCCACTTATTCCCATATTTAACCATGCATACTTCATTTTGACAGTTCCATACTCATGAGCAGTTTCAATTTGATCTACCACATCATCTTGAGTAAACTATATCCCATGATTCATTAAACCATTAGCACTAATCACATGGTCATATTCTAATCAATCCTCATAAATGAATTATAAACACCCAGCACTATTATGCCAAAACCATTTCAAATCCTTTCAATAAAATTGTTCCTTAATTGAAAACCATTAAACAAACCAATTCAAAAATCCCATTATATTTCAATAAAACCATTCCATTGATTGAAACCCAATTTTTGAAATCCATTTATAATCAATCCAAAAAAATCCCATTTTAAAATATTCATTTTAAAATCAATAATGAAACACCTTAATCAATAGCACTGATTTTCTAGATTTTCTACAACCATCTCTAAAGAGTGTTTCTAGAAATAAAAAAGGAGGAAATTAAAAATTAAATAAATGTAAATTAATTAATTTTAAACCAATTATTTATGTTTTACTAAGTGTAATTGAGATTGAATCCACCTAACTCGACCGTTTTGATGAAAATCGATAACTGACGAAGAACACTCCAGAAACATGGTCGATTATCCACAAAAAATCCTTTGATCTATTATATTATCATGAGGAAGTCAATATATCATTATCTTTGGAATCCAAAATATTATATCTACCCTTAAATTTCATATATATTAGAAAATTATAGGATAGGATATGTAGATCTATATAGATCTATGAAAAAGTGGCAAGAACGGAGAAAAACGACACTTAACGTAAGAATCGGGTTTAAAAACACCATGGGAGGGCTCCGGATACAGCCCAAATTTTCTTGGGATGGGTAGTCCAATATTAAATGGATAAGAATCTATAATTAGTGCCACTTAGGTCAAAACCAAGAGAGTTAGAGGCAAAACTAGTGAGATCCAATATTTAAGGATCATATTTTGACCCTGTGCATGGTTAGGAAAACCATGCTCTAACTGTGTGTTAGCTACCACCTTAATAAAACCCTTGTATAGCCTCCCCGATTGGTCTACCTCATTTTTCACATGCCGTTATAAAGATACTGCCTTAAATTACCCAACATTGAACCAAACCGCAAGATATCTTCTATGATTTATGAATAGTTTAGGTAAACCTTACACATCTCATGCTCTTTGCCTTTAGCCCTAAAAACATAAATGAAAGTTCAACCAACTCTTAAATTGGTCACCCATACACTTAAAAAATATAAAAATCACACAGTAAGGGTCACATACAAAAAATAGGGGTTCTATAATATCTATCCATGCTGAAATATGAATAAATTTTCCAATGTTTTAATATTTTCATATGTTTTTTACTATTACATTAAATGATTTTTTTACATTGTATTTATTTTTATGTGTGCATTAGTTTTGGGGGATTTATGAATTATATATTCATATTAATAATTTATATCTTATGTAGTTATAATTTCAATAACTCTTAATTCATTTTACATTACCAATGATATTTTTGTTACTATTTTGCTAATTTTTATATTGGATTATTATGTAAAATGGTGGATATTTTATTAAAAATATTACACAAAACTATATCTTTTTTTAATTATTATATTATATTTTATTGATTGTTATAATTACAAAACCATTAGAATTTTAATTACTTTTAAAATAATAGGATTTATAATTAGCAAAATGGGTGATGTTGTTATAATATAAAATGTGGAAATGGGGGAGAATGGTATATATTTTTTTGAACTGATTGACTCTTTACTCATTAATCATTTCTCTCATAATGTTTTTTATTATAAAACACTATTTTATTATCGCAGAGAAAATATTTTATTACTATAAAAATATTTATTTTATGTTTTACATCTTATTGATTTTATTCTTTTATTTTTTATTTTAAAAATTATGTTCACCCTAAAGTATCTTCCATGGTAAATATTACTTAACATTTTATTTTATTTTTTTGAAAAAGACCATTATTGTTATTGATAATGAATATTTTGCAGGTGTTTCCTAGAAAAAGTTATAGGTGTCTAATGAACATTATGATTTCATGGATTGAACAATATGAATAAGGATTAAAAAAAATTCTTTGTACATAATCATCATTATAATGTATCAAAATAATCCTTAAAAACGTAAAAATTTATATCTAATTGTTCAAAATCATCAATAAATTGTTTTTTAATACAAAAAACCTTATAAATGATAAATAAAAAATTTAAAAAATCCTTAAAAACATATAAACGGTCCTTATAAAATTAAAAATGATATTAAATACATAAATATGATTCTAATGAACATACAATAGGCTTTTGTTGTGTATATTTGTAACATTATGAATGATTCAAATGTTTTATATAATGTTATGAAGATCTATATGAACATATAGTGAAGAAAATATAAAATGATAAACCAGATTAATATTGAACTTGTGATGATATTTATGATGTTAAAAATTACAGATATTTTGAAATGAACCTTTTCATATTTGTTCTAAATATTATGATGTACAAGAGTTTTAAATTAATATGATTATGTATTTTTGATTCATTGAATTTGGTTATAACTATTGAATATTTATAAGACGAATCTTACTATGAAACATGAAAAATGTTTTAAGTTTCAAAATAATATATATAATTCAAACACTTCTACTAATCAAAAAATTATAATGTGATTAATGAAACACCAAGGATTAAACCATTAAAAATTTATTTATAAATAAAAATTAAATAGGCCATATGAGATACAAATAAAAATTTGTTAAATGGGAGGCACATTAATATTTTAAATGATTAAATATTATATGATTGAAATTATAAAATCATGTCCAATTACATGGTACAATCCTTCAGAATCCCACATAATTCTATAATGTGTTGAGAATCATGGTCAAAGCTACATCAACTATCAAATGTTTTTATCTATACTAGATCATTTTTGTTTGTTATTTATTTAGTTATATTTTTTCAATTATTTCTTAATCTTGTATGGTTTATGATTTCTCTATAGAATGTATGATTGTATCAGTTATACCTCCAATATAAAAGGTAAAACATTACAATTAATCCTGAAAATGTAAAAGGTATGTCTATGTAGAATTCTCTTGGTTCACATAATGATGAGATTGTACTTGATGATGACATATATTAAAATTAAAGTCTATGATTATTGGTTCCTTGGTCCTCATAAATGGAAGTTGTAATTGATTTATTTATATCATTCAAAAGTAAAGATTTAATCGATAATATTATTCTCGGATAATAGAGAGAACTGTTGTATATATGTAGGATGAATTTTACCGGACCGTCTATAAAAAATTAGTTGTTAATATGTACTTTTTAGACTAGATTAATTTTCATTCTTATTGTGTTTTCCACTCCACACATAAACATTATTTTTTAAAATTAAAACTAAAATATTAAAACTTATCCATTTTTAATTAGGTCATCCTCGCATAGTTATTGAAATTATTTACATCTTAAATAGAGAAAACATTTATAAATATAATTCTTCGATTATATGATGAGGGGATACATTCATACTTTATGTAAACCAACAGTACTATTATGTGACATGATCATAATCGACTCTAACACTAGTTGAAGTATTTATTTTCAATCTAGGATTGTATGATAGAACTCAAGTATATTGTGAGTAATTGTTATTAACTTATTGATATTATTATTTATTTTATTTCATATAAGTATAAATTTATATATTCTAGATATGTTTAGTGACACAATTGATGTTATCCTAGATATATTTACTCACACACTATACAAGAATATTGGTGCATGTCAAAATTTCATGTTATGATACTTATGTGAGGGAACAAGCATTGCAGTGGATGTGTGAGTTGGGGATATTGAGTTAGAGAAGGAAAACGAGATTGTTCTAGATCATTAGAATTTTTTTGGGGATATCCACTTTATTCTATTTCACTATTCGGCCATATTCCATATGATTATCTGATGAATGTTTATAATCATATTTTTATGATGTTTATGAAATTATTACATCCCTTATTGATAAAACATGATAGTTTTGATTTATTTATCATTATAATTTAGTGATAATCTTCATACTATTCATTTTATTTTTATAAAAAATATTACTCTTTATACTTATATTTATTTTATTTGTACAAGAGACTATTTTATCATAATGATTCCTTATAGACCCCCACTACATATTGGATGTTTATAACTTATACCGATTCTTCCCTATGTTATACAAAAATCTATCTCATTCATGATGAAGGTGAATCAGGATGAGGATGTTTCTATTGTGACCCATATTTTTTCCAAGCTACACATATCACTATTTTTTTCTCAGAATTCTACGACCTTTATAAGAATAATATAATAAATAGACCATATATGTTCATGTAGATATGATTATCCAATGGTTATCTATATTCCATGTGTTGATTTTACACTCAATTTGATCTGACATAGAATTATTATCATGGCATGCCTCTATAAAATTAGATAATGTATAAAAATAATATTTATTTCTTCAACTTGTGTATTCATGGAAATTATGATTTTTCATTGAAATAGGGATTTTTATATGAAAAGTTGATATCATGGTCATTTCTAAAATGATGGGATTCCCCCTATGAGAGGTATAAAATTTGTATATATCGATGTTACATGAAAAAATGTATTATAGATATTCCATTTAAATTAAAATATTAATAATTTAAATTTTATTATGAAAACCCTATAAAATTATTCATTTCAATACACTATAATATAATCCTTTAAGAGATTTCTACATTACATGGAATAAACCTATATTGATAGGAAATTAGAGGAATTATAAATGAGATGTAATAATGTCATAGCGAAGGAGAAATATTGAATCTGTTGTAGCACCATTGACTGATTTACATGATTAATTTGAAAAGACCAATCATTTCAATGATTGGTCGATGAGATAGTTATATACCATCAATGTTGGGGTTTTTTATTTTATGGGACTATATTATTCATGAATCTGTATTTAAATATCATTTTAGAAGTCTTCAAAAAAAAAACTGATGTATTTCATTTGATTATGTAAATATTTTTCCTAAAATTTTTATTATTGTCGTAATATCTTGATGTTCAATTTATTCAAAAAATTCACAATGGAATTTAATTTAGTCGTCAATTTTTTCCCTTGTGTTTTCAATTTTAGGGGAAAATTAGTGACATTGTGAGAACCAACTCATTTTGTTCCTCCTCTACCCCACCTCCATCTCTTCTATCATGTTACTCATTTTCTAAATTTTCTAAGGGGGAGGCCACAGACCCTATTGGATGGAAAATTGAGGCATTAAGGGAAGGTCATAAAATGATAAGTGATTATGAATGTTGTGTAAGTTGTTGCGGAGGGGGTTATGTGTTTTATAGGTTCCACAATATGATGGTTTTTCCTTTTGGTTACCATTTTTTTTAATAAATTTGATTACAATATGGGTTCTGGTTAATGAAATCATGGTGTAAATAGAGTGGTTATAGCAGCTTATGGTGGACCACATCGTACTAGCGGGGGTCAACCATGTGTGTTGTTGGTTGGTTTTTGGTAGTAGCCATAAAGACCACTACATTATAGTGTAAGAAGAGAATATTTTTGGGGGGTTTCGGGTTTCTCCACAAAGAAAATAATAACATACATTTTTTATAATATGGTAGGATAACATGGAACATGTGGTGCTGGAAATTCCTCCCCCTAATTCATTTTTTATTTTATATATTAATACTTATAATAATTATAACTATAACAATAATAATAATATTATTAATTGTTGTTTCTATTATATCTTTTTATCAGGATGTAACATTTCCAATTTGTTTCTAGAATTGCAATATAGATATAGAGACAAAAAATTCAAGTATAATATTTGATTGACAGTACTAATTTCTGGTGTGAGTTACACATCCATCATGTAACCCCTCCCATAAATACTTCGATGAAATGAATATTTTCTCAAATGATGGACATTATAAATAAATAAATTTCATATCTTTATTATTTGTTTATTTAGATTACATGAGAGAGGTTAATTTATTCATCTATGTCAGCATGTCATGATGATTAGATTTCAAATTTAGCTCTGTGGGGTAGACGATGGGGATCAGATGATATATTTATATTCTTCATGGGATTAACTATCCCAAATTAAAGCTATTCATTTTATGGATGATGAAAGGGAAAAAATACAAGTATAAATGTGAGAATATCAATTGATTCTCTTTGGATAACCATCCACTTGGGAACTATGTGCACACAAGGTAATATAACCCCTTTAAAAAAATATGGATACTAGGGTGGTCTATATGTTCTTGGTAAACCCCTCACATAAAAAAAGTACATGGATACCAGGGCATGAGACCTCTAAGAATTTTGTGGATTCTAGGGTGTATGATATTGTTAGTTTAGATATTTGATCAATAATATGATATTTATAGATCAGGTGGTACATTGATCCCTCAGTTGAGATGAATTGATAAATTATGAAAAGTCTTCCCTTCCAAGAGTTTGGGGTGGTGTGATAATTTAAAAAGAAAACAAATTATGATTTCATAGATTCATGTTCCCACTCTATAACCCCTCAGGTTCCACTGAACTGTCACATAAGATTCGCCATCATATTTATATTGAGTATAATTCTCCATTATCCTAATATAAAATTATTATTAAGATAATCATACAATCATGGATTAGTACCAAAACAGTTCCCTAAATGTTTTATTTTTGAATAATATTTGGGTTACCCTTCCTTGTATTTCTCCCAATTACTCACTCGTACAAGGGGTATTGATTTGATAGTTACCTATGGATTTGAAATTTTTTAGGGTTTACAATAGAGTGTGTTTATACTCACTCATTCATCATCCTTGGGCCCACACGTGTTGTGTCTATTAAAATGGTGCATAAATTTTGAGATGTTCATGGTAGACATGGAGCTACTATGGATTGTTCAATATTGATACCTAATGAAGAATAGAAATTCATGATGGGGAAAGGTTTTCATTTATGGTGGCGATGACTTGTGTGGTTTAAGATCATTTCAAGAGTGTACATATTGAGAAGGGTTGAAGTGCCTTGTATCTATCGTATTAATTATCTTATCTGACGTACAATTATTTTGGTTTCTTCTTACGTGTTGCTGTATTTTAATATATTGGATCATTATTGTTTAATGTATATTTTAATTACTAATATTTACAATATTGGTGTTAATAGTTTTCATCAAGGATTGTAGATATATATTTATTGTAGGTCGGCATTGGATAATCCCTCCCATGCTGTTTGACTTTCATTCTCGATTCTAGTTATCAGTGCATGGCCTATTGGAGCCAGGCTAAGGGAGAAACACTCAACTAACTGTCAGCCCAGGTGGGGTCACAGTGGGCTTTATTCTTTCTATTACACTAGCTCAAAAAATATCATTACTTTTATCTAACACAAACTATAATGAAGAAAATATCATAAAAAATATATTTCATAATTTGTAATCTAAATATCTTTAAAAAATCATAAAATCACAAGGCCTAGTGTCTTAAGATGATCTGATATATAATATATAATTTTAAAAATAAACAACATAATATTTTATTTTAAAATTAATAATTTCTCTAATGCATTATAATTATTCTATCACTAGAGTGTATACCAAAGTGACATATATAAAATAATTGTTGAGAAAAAATTCATAGTTGAAGGAAAATTAATATGAACATTAAAGAGTAATTTCAAAATAATCATAATACAAAATCATAAAAGGGGAGGATTTATAACTATCAAATAGAAACTAAAATATTATATGTTATTTAATATTAAAATTAATATCATATAAATGTATCAAAAAAAATGTAATCATAAACATATTTAAATTATATATATCAACACATCATAACATAATGTGTTTGGCTCATTAACATTTCACCGTACAGAATACCAATTGACATATGATACATACCTAATTGATTAGAGGGAATATAATTGGAATCCCACACATCACATTATAATTATTCATTTATATATGTTTCTTGAAGAAAAAAATGTTACGAAGGCATAAATATGAAACAAACCAATGTGAACAACGTGAGTTACTTGTTATTAAGACAAATCCATCATGGTATCTTATAAGATAATAATATATGAATGGATTATGGTATATATTATAACTATATGTGAATACATAATATTTTTTCCTGAAATTAATGATCAATTTAATAAAAAAATTACATTATTGGAAAAGATTATATATAAATGATTTCCTCCCTTGAACAATTTAGTTGTGCGTAAAACATTTTTAAAATGGTATTAAAAATTATCAAATAATTTTATGTCCAAATTGAGATTGTTTTTAAAAAATATTTAATATAATCATGTATATAATATGGATTAATTAAAATGAATTATAAGTTAATATTTTCCAATTTATCATGTTTTTTAGGTAGTACATTTTAAATGAAACAAAAAGACAAGTATATACCTAGAGAATATTGAAAATATAAAATACAATGTACGAATTAATAATAAATATAGAACATAGAAGAATAATAGTTTAATATTAGATAAAAAATCATAGAGGGATATCATAAAATGAAATTATGATGGATGTATGGGAGTATCATTTCCTCGATTCCTAACTCACATAAACATTTCAATATCATTATATATAGTTCAATTTCAAATGCTAAATTCATCCTCTAAAACATTTTTTAATATTATTTTAAATTTTCTAATCCCTTTTAATCATATAGTGTTAATTTGTATGATTAATTTTCACATGTCAGCCAATTAGAGATGGTTAGCTCACTATTTTCTCGATGATCATTTGAAATGTTAATGGTTAGTGGGATCTTTAAAAAGGTGATATAATCTCATGAGGTTCCATGGATTCAGTTTCATCTCATACTAGTTGGGAATTAATTTAATGATTATAGTTATTCTATACTATATTTTTAATCACTATACAATTCTTGGTGAATTTGTTTTTAGTAGTTTAAATTACCACTTAAAAAAAATATTTAGTTTTATAACATTTTTAGATTATTATATTAAACACTAAACCATTAATTAAATTTAGTTTTATAACCATATTCATATATTAATTTCATTTTAAGAACTATTTTTGAAATATTATAATGTAATTTCATCATTCCATTAGATGGTGTCATCCAAAAGTAGCGGGGATAATGTTTTGGTGAATGATTGAAATAAATAAAGGATAATAAATATTTTTAGTTCATGAATATTTAAAAATAGAATTATTTTACTGATTTTATCTTATTATAATTTTAACATGTAGTGGATTTAGTTTGAATTATCCTTTAAAAAATATTATATTTTTGATTTCTTGAGATACATGTAACATCAGACATAAATGAATAATTTCTTAAAGAATTATTATTTACTATGATAAAAAAAAAATTTAATCTAAGATAAATTAATGTAATATAATTAGTTACATTACACAAGAAATAGAACCATAAGTAAATCATAATACTCCAAGGTTGCCATTTTCAACATCAAACTATACCATGAGAATCATATAACCAATGATCACTATAGAAGGAATATAACATGTTAGAATATGATAATCATATTGATAAATGAAAAAGGTAAATTATGAATATTTAAAGAAATTTATGGAGGAATATATATAGGAATATAATATGAATGGTCTATAAATAGTAACTTTTTATAAGGTTGTTGGATATATGGCTATTGGATATATAGTTTTCTAATATAAGTGTGCCTAATATATACATTAATGTTGTGTAATTATTATTAACATATTAAAATTCATATAATTTATTTTTAATAAATAAGACTAGATTGAAATAAAAAATAATTGTTAATTAATATGTGTAATTATTAAAATATGTATTTTAATTATTTAATTATTATTATTATTAAAAAATTATTTATATCTTTATAATTATTAAATAAACACTTTAATATGAATATAATTCTTAGAATATAAGTACTGGTATTTTATTAAAATCATTCCATGTTAATGGTATATTGTTTAATGAATTTGTTATAAGTTTTGTGTATTTTTATCATATAAAATTAAATTAACCACTATTAAAGTATGATTAAAATAAAATTTATTGTTTAAATGTATAAAAATAGATTAAATATCATTTAATTATTATTTATATGAAATTTTATGAAAAATATTTATTTTAAAAATGGGAATTTTCTACAGAAACATTTATTTCCAATATATATATATATTTTTATTTTAATGTTAAAATTTCCATGTTTGGAAATTGATTTTGAACAATTAGAGTTGAAATTATGAATTAGAACATATATATTAGGAAATAAAGTCAATTTTGGTATGATAAAAAAATTACCGAGGTAAAAATTAAGGTACCATGGTAATACAAAAATGAGAGTAAAGGGTTACATTAATGGTTAAATACTGAAAATATCTAAAAAATATCACTAAATTATGTGGATGATAGGATTTAAGGCCTATCTACAATTTTTATTCAGTATGGATCTATATAGATTGTAAAATTACAGTAATAGACCTTATGGAATCATGAATTTGTGAAAATACCACACAAAACTCACCACTAAAAGGTCACCTCCAATATCCCTCCCAAACCACTATTTCCTTTATTTTTACATTGAATCTTGACTGACATATTCTATCATAAATACATAGTAAATATTTTTCCCCTATTTCATGTATGGAGGCCTAAATTCCATATTCCAAATGAAAGTATTTCCACATACAGTGCATTCATCTTTATATGTATCTTCTTCTTCATTATATTTTTCAATTTTCTTCTCATAAAAAATTTATTAGTCACATTATCCACTATAATGGACATATATCAGAATAATTAATCCCTTGGGAGAAATTATATTACTATTATACAATATTATACTCCAAAAAATCATTAATATATAATATACTTGTTTTGGCCATTTAAACAACCTTCAAGAGTGATGAAATACTATTTTCACTATTTAAAATATAATAAAAATATTTACTCTAATAAAATTAATATTTTATATTAAATAAAAATATATAATATTTATATGGATCCTGAAGGCTAATATAAAAAATAATGTTTATTATAAAGTAATATGTTTTATCTTGTAAATTATTCAAAATAAATGTTAATAAAAAAGATAAGGTTGTTTTTTTATTTGTTAATGTACTTTTATAATGTTTTTAAAATATTTTTTCAGATTTTTAATCACATTTTAATGTTTCTCATTATTTATTTGGGATAAAATATATTTATAACTTCTGTTTTTTCATACCTATATGGATTATGATCATATTCTGTTTGAAATATTCATGAATCCAAATTAGTTCTCACATATAAATTAAGTTAAGATGGGATAATGTATGTTTAAATATTCATGTGGCACGCATATGTATGGTTTATCAGAATAAAATAGGTGGGAAATTTATATCCATCCATACTATTCATTTATTTATTAAATCTAATTATAATAATAAGGGACATGGGATGTTATATCATGTCCTATTTGTTCTAGTAGAGGATGGGTGGAAATACCATGTACACTATATTAGGTAGTTAGACTTGTACATTATGATATAAAGGTGATGATTTCTTTCCATAATATATGATTTTATTTATGTGATTGTTTTTAAAAAAATCATATGTTATTAAATCTTTCAATGTCATATTCTAAGGACTCGTTATATTTGATTCATGTTTCCACACTCCTATGGCACATTTCTTACATTACAAAAAAATTCCACATGTCATGAAAAATATTTTATTATTTATGTTTTATTGGAAATTATTTCATTATGTTGTGTGCATTGACCTTTATTATATTATTATATACACATTTTCATCTTATCCCCAATTGTGATCTTTAATTAATATCACTTATATTCAACTCATTATAAGCATCTAAGGACACCCCTTATTAGATTCATATTCCCTAGTTAGTGAAGTGGGATTGTTTGTGTAACGTGTCTTAAATGATTTTATGTGTGAATATTTTTATAGAAGATAATTAATATTTTTTAATATGATTTCATGGTATCATGTATTTAACGCACTAAACATAATGGTTTTGTGCTGTTACATATTTTAATATTTAAGGAACACAATTTTAAAATGACATAATGCATATGTATGTCATGATTAGTTTCTATCGGTTTTTTTCAAATAATTTTTTAGTTATATTGTTGTTTAATTAAAAATAATAGAACAATAAAAATTAAAACAACATAAACTAATCGAAAAGTGACATATAATAGTCACAAAATGTCATATATAAAAATTATTTTAGTCATAATTTTAGACATATTAGGATTTAATTTCTTTATCATATAATCAATTACTATGGTTATTATATCTTGATACTCACACTACACTTTTTCATTCTTTTTAATTTCATATTAATTTGATTGGTCGAGTTAATAATTAGTGTAGTGGATAATAGATTGAGAAAAAATATCTAGAATAGTGATAGAGTAAAATTTCTCAGGGTTATTCCCACCAATCTCTCTCAAGATATTAACATAAAAACACAAGATGAACTAAGAAACTATACGAGGAATGAGTAACTCTATATTTTGGAATTCATAAGGAATCATCTACCCTTCAGTAGTGTTTATATGGATTCATTATTTATAAATTAATAGATAAATACTATATATATTATATTTTATTTTTTCTAATACTCAGATCATGTAATGATTGTTTGAGCTATTTATCATTGAAAATTGAAACTGATAAATTGTTGAAAAGAGTTAAAAATAAAATTTAAATTAATGAAAATTACTCTATGGAATGAGACATGTTTATGAAAATTTATTTCAATAAATATTATATCCTAAATAATTTCACTCAAGTGGAATGATAATAATTTTATTTAGAGTAAAAGAGATATAAAATAGTTTCTACCTATAAGGAAAACAACATAGTAATTATAAATTATAACTTTATATTTATATTTAATCTTTTTTAAATGGTGATAAATTTTTAGTTTCCATGAATATATGTGCATAAATGTCATTAACTAGAAGGAAATTATGTATCTATGATTTTTTCTTGATATGCTCACATGTAGGAAAAGAGAATTATATAAATTTATTATTCTAATGGGTTTATGAACCAAAAGAGGAAAATGAATTTTTAGGGAAACTCAAATGATAAATCCCAGGGGGATAAAAATTCACATGCCCACATATTAAAATTGAGGGGAGATTAATGGAGGGAATTGTCTCAAATAATCCGAAACATATTTTAAGTGTGCACGAGAAATCAATTAAAGAAGATAAATATAGAGGGGATTTTTAAAGTCTAACAAATGAAATTGTTGAAAATAATGCTCAACATAATTCACCGCATATAATTCAATGTGTTAATAATATACATTAACAAAATTATGACCACCGAGGTTCAAATTCATGTGTTCATGATAAAAATCATCATCTGTAAATAATAAAACCATCGGATTAATGGAAATCCTATGATATCACAATTTTGGGAATTTAGTTATATAAATGAAGTAGTGAACAGAAAATTCAATATCCACTAAAGAATTGACAATGTATTATTTTATTATATTTCTCTAATCATATATATATAGAAATTAATCTTATATCATGTATTCACCACACCCAACAATTGGAAATTTATGAGTCAATGAAAACACTAAGTTGTACATTGATTACATAACAGATATTCAACTATTAACTTAAATAATTTTTTGGTAATATGAATTATATAAATATTTTTGTACTCCCATTAATTAAATTTTATATGATTTGGGGAATCAATTTTATCTCTCTAAATTTATAACATTCATATTATTTATTTATATAAATCATATTTCATTTTTTAATCAACACATGATCATCAAACATTGTAAGAATGACTTATGACTTATTATAGAAGTTTCTTACATTGAATAGATCTTATTAATTATTAATGAGGGATATTTATCTCAAATTCTGGGGTAAAAACTGAATATTTATGATATGTCCCTTTTTGGAATATGTTGATCCATTTATCAATTAATATTTTTGTCGTACCATATATTATAATGGGGAGTTTTAAATAGAAATCACAGATGGTTATATTAATATATTAAATAATGCATATATAATGACCCAGTTTGAATTTTACTAAATAGATAAAAAATTCTATGGGAATTGGGATAAGATATTTATATTCCAAAGTGATAAACTATGGGTTTTACCAATCCTTTTTATTTAAAATAATTTACCATCAAAACATATCATCATTGATTATCATAAAATTAATAAGATGAAAATGATAAATAAGTATCGTCGACCATATATTAATAACTTATTTGATCAACTACAAAGGGATCGATACATATTGTATATTGAATATTGATCTAGATATCATCAATTTATGGTGAAAATATAAGATATAAGTAATAAATCATTCTATACAAAATATAGACTGTATGAATTTATAGTGATACAATTCAGTCAATCCAGCTTCCCTGTAATCTTCATAGAATTAATGAGAATATTCATTATATATTACCTTCTTCATAATTTGGATGTCTTATAGATGATATTATCATATATTTCAATATAATGTAATAGAATGGGGATAATTTGATGATTTTGATTAATACCTTGTGAATGTAGAAATAGTATTAAAAATATTTTAAGTGAATCTTTCTCGTGACTCAATAAATCAGGGTCAGACTAGTCTATTGGAAATCGATGACTGACACTCGGATCCCATGTATGATAGTCCATGGGTTGTAAATTAACATCGAGTATACAAAATAATGAAATTATAGGACTTATATTAATGTAAATTAACACACAGACAACTCCCTCAAATAATGCAGTTTATAATAAACTGAACCCTCTAGAGTTTAAACATTACACACAACATTATATAAGAAAGATCATTAGAGAGAAATAAATATATATCTAAGAATATGATATTAAAAATTACATGATTGGACTAGAAGAAAGAAAATATCCTAACGTAGAAATATTTGAGGAGGGAAATGTATTGAAGTTCCCACTTTACGATCCCTGAGCCTGGCCACTGAGCATGGTCAGCTCCTCAAAAAATGTTTATGCTCAACTAATGTAGGATCCATTAAAGCGACTAAAAATTTTCTTATCATCTTATTAAGACATTACACATGTGGTAAAATCCTATGTATGGTTGAGTATAACATACTATATAGGACGACTCAAATAAACTTGATAAAGGCAATATAATTATATGGTCATCTCGACCAATAATTCAAAGAGGCTGAACGAAATGAAAAAACATACATTCTCATTAAAAAAATCGGTTAAAAGGGGGAAATATTCATATCTACAAAATGGTAAGTATAAAAAGTCATTCTATAGATCCAAAGGGCGCATCTCTGATTCCACACACCACATGAAACTTATATAGAATTCGAATAGAGTAACCACTTATGACTGATTGATACCAATCTAATGGAGTAATGAATCTTGTGGAGAACCAAATCCTTGTTGAATCTCAAGGATGAGTGAGTAATAACTGTTATGTTATAGTACTCAAGCCCCTATAATGTAGTGGATTACCATATCTAACAATATATATGATATGGGGGACCCATTCTCTATATTTCCCAGCCATCAGAGGAGTACAAATCCAATCATTACCCAAATGATTGCCCCATAACCCTTTTTTTCTAAATAGTGTCCTAGTAACTAATATGATCTCTACATATGGAGATGGAGACAATGTATTTCCTGCTGAATCATAATATAAAATAACATGGTTAAAAAAACTTTGGAAAACATATTTCATGGCATGAAATTATAACTTGTGCTTTGAATTGGCTCCAAATATTCACATTTAGAAATGGTAGTTCATAACACAAACAATACTTATAAATCCATGTCTTCAACATATCATTAATTAATTCATTTCTCACTCTATCATCTTCACTGAAAATCCTATCAAATTGCATCATCCAAGTCCATCCCCCCAAATATATTTCAACTATCGAACACTGGTCATTTGGAATGATGATCTGCATCTCCTGATATCCTAATATTCATCAGAATCCTAACCCTAAATCTAGAATAAATTTTTCATGTCTATGTATGTCTATTAATCATTACTATGATCCTTAAACTCATCATAATTCATAGAACCACATGCCTATAGTATTTCTCACATCTCTATCATGACTATAAAAATAATATACAGCTCCAATCATGCTCAAATTGATCTAGAAAAAGATGAATTGCTAACCACATGGACGGATGATGAAAGAAATGAAAAGGGAAAATAAATCCAAAAAACATAAATTTGATAATTTTTAATGGACATCTTTAATCCATCATCAATATCATGGCCTAAAGATATGATGGAAATGGGATAATTTTGACACATCCAATATTCCAATGTAAAACAATAAAATTAGGTTTTCATAGGGCCCTATAAATAAAAGATACATTTTTTCAAAACTAGATTCTCATACCCTGATTGAAAAAAGGAAAACATGGAATTATATTTTAAAAAATCCTTACCATGTAATTGGATCGATTGAGGAAGAAGAAAAAAAATATTTTTTGATTATTTTGGACATTTCCAAGTGTTTTTTCATTGATGACATACCCAACATATTCATATTTATATGACGTGATCTCTAGACAAAAAATGATCAATGCAATGATAATGTGTCAATAGGGCTCTGAAGATCTCTAGGGGATTCCTTAGAATATGAGTGCACTGCATAGATAATGAATAATTTCATTTTATTTTTAAATTTATAGGTATGATGATAAACAACCTATCCAAAATATGAATATCTAATTCAAATCATGAATCGAATGTGGGTTACATATATCAATTTTTTTTTACCAATGTCTAATTATTCCAAAATTATTTCATTATGTGAATCACTTCATTCATTTTGTAAATGTTTCGATACTATTAACATAAAAATCAGCACCCTGGTTCATTACACAATGAATATGAATTCTCATAGTGAATTAATAACTGAAGATAAAATATCCTCTTATCTTTCTCTATCTTCTCAGAAAACCATATCGATTACTTCCAATATCAAACAAACATAGGAAACTAGGTTAATAAGTTCCCAATAAAATATAGGGAAAAATTATTCATTTAAAAATTTAAATGTCTCCATACATATGTAATTAGAGTCATTTTATTCCCCCACCTTCATAACATTTCATACCATAAAATAAAAACCTATGTAAATAGATTCAGGAACTGATTATTTATATGGATTTGACACTCCCAGGAACTTTCATGATGATTTAATTTATTAAAAAGATCTAGAAATAGTGGTGTGTCCCACTCATGAATGATCATATCGTACTTGTCCTTAATAAACCTTGAGTACTCCAAGACGATGGATTGGTACTCCCAGTAAATAAGGTGTTATATGTCTTGCACACACTACAAAAAAAATATCTTTTTCCAACACAAGTATATCTATTGGTAAAAGTGAAATATCTATTGGTAAAATGGTTTACAAACAAAAATTGTGATGTCACAAAATTGATTGTAAATACTTGGTTGCTAAAAGTTATTGTGCTAGATAAAATATTTCTATTAGATTTATAATAATACCAACATATAATATATATGTTGGTTAATATGTTTAGAAATTGATCAATACAACAAATTTATATGTTTTTAATATTATTAATATTTATAATTCCATTTATTATAAGAATCATCAAAGATGAATATCTATTTTTAAATTATATAAAATATTATATGTTGGTATTTCAATATTTGTTGCTAAATTTTATATTATATTTATTAATCTAATTATAAATAAATTATTTATTATATTTATTATATAATTGTTATAAAAATATAATATATGGATATTTAAAACACTCCATGGAGCTCCAATAAACATGGTAAAAATTTATTTAAATGTATTTAAATAGAATTTACATGAAACTCCAAACTGACACACAAGATTTTTCAATCTGGGGTTCACACCGTGTCCTTGCATGCTGTAATTACACACCCCCTCCCCTTGAAGGGATCCCATTTCATGACAACGCCCATCCATGAGTCTTCGTTATGACCTCTTCTCTTCATTCTTTATAACATCCATGAGTCTCTGTTGTGACCTCTTCTATTCATGCTTGAAAATATTCTAGAAGCTCAGTGATTTCCACAAACCATCCCCTAATTAAGACCCTAACAGAAATATAGTAAATGATTGGAAGATGCATTATAAGATTTTCCTCTCCTAACATGAAAAAACACAATTCCTAGAAAATACATCATCCATGTGAAAGATTAGTTAATCATCATAAAAGATTTTTAATAGAATAACATAACACGAAATGGAAACATAAAATAATCACAATGTAATTAATTATTTTTTCTCTTGTTTTTCTTCTTAAGGTAGAAAATTTAGTGTTTGAAGTTATCAGAAGAATCGGTTTTCACTATCGTGGCAACGAAAAATATTTCAAAACACCTTCATTCCTCTGTTTCTATCATACATTGGTTGTCGTTATTATTGTTGGGTTACACATATGCAGTTCACTCACTAAACCATGACATAATTAAAATTTCCTGTAGTCATTCATTGAAATCTTCATTAAATAACCCAAACTAAAAAAATAAAAAGTCAAAAAATTAGAATAATTTAAAAGGAAACATGGATCTTGTATAAAATAAGAATGATGAAGTGTTCACCTGAGTAATTCATTCCTTAAGAATAGAAACAAATTTTTCCATTAAAACATAGAATGCACTTCCATGATCTTATAGATTCACACCCACAACACATAGAAAATTAAAATATTGGATATTGAATTGGATGAAATTCCAAATAAAACCATTGATTACACAAGAAAAATTATCAAATAAATACACTAATCCTTTTTAATGTCTCACCATTCACGGCCGCAACCACTTTCGTAGATGTTTTAATATTCAAGCACTACATTAAAGAAAACCCTGCAAAGATAGTTATAAGACAAGACTACAATACACCATGAATCCACATCAACACCATGATCAACCTAGTGATGCATGGATGGAAGGAGATGGTGTACAAACAAAAGAACTTGATTGGGTTGAATACGGGATGAAACACCCAAAGCTTCGATGGTACGCTTCTCTTTGAATAATGTGATAGCGTGTGTTGTACGCAACACCGAGTTCTAACACACCATAACCGATCAAACTTGCCGTTAAGAATAGTAATACCTACTTTTTGAAATTATATATATTTTTTATTTCAAAATAGACTTCATTTTTGGATTTGGAATATTGAATTTAGCCTAAAGTGAAATTTTGGTACTTTTCGGATAACTTTAGTGTTTTGATGAATAGTGAAAATTACTAAATTTTAATTAAAAAAACTTTTTTAATCAAAATAATTAATAGTGATAAATTATGAATTTGAGTGGTTTTAAAGTATATTTAGAATATATTTTTACCATTTAATACAATGTTGGTCATTGGACATAATTTCACAATTAAACCGAAGATAAACAAGTATCAATCTTTTGATAGTTATTATATCTTAAAAACACGCTTTTTGTTTTAAGAGCGGGAATTAATTTTAAATTAATTTCTTCCACTTTTGTGTTTTGAATTTGGAAAATGGATTCCATATTTGGAATCAGGATGTTCAAATTGTGTAAATAGGTAACTTTTATTTTTAGACATTTTGAATAATTACTTCGGTAAATATTTTATTTCCCATGGTTAAAGGTAAATCCGGTAAATAAGGGTTAAAAAATATCATAATAATACTAAATTACCCTTAAACATGTCCTAGCCTTATTGGTTGATATATTATTTACCATAGGCATCTTTGGGTCGATTTTGTGACCCCATGGAGCCACTTGTAGGTGATAGGGACACTTTATTTTAATTAAGTTAAAATGAATACAAAAATGACACAAGCATATATCTTTTAGCAAAACAATTTTTACATAGGGTTATATATGTTGGATTTTTGACTATAAATATTAATGAAAAAGATAAAAAAAGTTTATACATAATTATATTTTATTTATAATTTTTAGAGATTACATAAGTTAATTTATTTATGACACAATGATGATGAAGTAATTACCATAATAGTGAAAAGTTAAAATAATTGATATTACAAATACACAAATAAATATAATTTGAGACTTTTAATGAATTAAAATAATTTTATAGGATAATATGACATATTAGGATTGATTTAATTAACTTTTTTCTAAGTAATAATTCTGTTATGAGTTTCACAAAAATTAACTATTGAATAGTTTCAAAATTGACATAAAAGAGTTTTTAAAACAAATATTGTATTATTAATTGATATTAAATTTCTAAAAATCTAAGGTTCGGCCAAGAGACTTATATCATGATAGTTGTATCATAAATGGACCACTTGGGGTTCCCTTGGATGTATATGGTATGTTTATTAATGATATAATATAAAAATACAAAGAGACATTGTAAAAGTGAAACTAATTAACTTAGAGTTAATACATAAGATAAGGTTAATATAGTAACCCAAACCGGAATAAATTATATTGGGTAATTGTTTTTCGACCCATACCTACCTTAACCTTTAAATAATAAACTTTTGTGCCATTAGAAACCGAATATGAATTTATTATAAATTAATATTTCTAGCTTTTCCAAAGGTGCCCCTCAACTCTCTTATAAAAGGGAACTCCTCCTTCTCGTTTCTTCACACCTTAAAAGCCATTTGGTTCAGCCAAACTCTGCTCAAATATCCTCCCAACTTCCCTAAATATAACCTAGAGGCCTTAGTTTGATCAGAAAGCCAACTTAAGGAGCCCTTTTTATCAAATCAAATGGAAGAACCCGATGAAGAGGTAATGATTTCACCACCCTTTTCCATGTTCCATTCTTCTTCCACTTCTTCTTCCTTTGTTATTACCATTCTAAAATAATAACTCCAGTATCATATATATTCTATGATGTTATAATAAATATGGTACAACCATATTCAGTATTCTATGTACCCTTTGAATAACATGTCACCAAACGTGCGTACGTACGGCTTACCGTCACCACGTTGTGGTGTAATTGTTATTCAATATATTATTATTTGGATGGGTATAATAATGATGTGTACCTCATGTAAATAATAAATATAAAATGTTAATGATTCTGTATATATGATATACCATCCATTTATATATTATTTTAATATAAAAATAATGATATTGTCACTTGTGTGAACGTGCGGACTACCGTCTCCACGAACGCAATGCGATTCATTCTCCATCGTAACCATTCAAGTATAATTATCATTTTATGATTTAAAAATAATGTTTAAGGACTTGATATAATTATTTATATGAATAATATACAACCTATCTATGAAAAACATGGCTTATGTAACAAAACATATAAAAGAAAATGAGTAAGTTAACACCCGAAACAACGATAATACTAAGATATTATTAACAAAGCAATTTTAAAAGATCATATATATGATATCATATGAATGTATATGATTCTTGTATAATTTAATAACAATTATTTCACTATTATAAAGGAGTTTAACCTACCCCAACCAAAGAAAATTACAAGTTAAGGGTTATTTCACGGTCTCTTTATTATCCGAGGTTGTTTATACAAAATAATATAGTGGGATCTCTTCATCATCCACATCCATGTTTCTTAAAAACGTTTTTCAAAACATTTTTTATATTTAAAATAATATGGGTTAAATTAATTTATACCCTTGTTTGACTTTTTATAAGAGTTTTATAAAGGAATATTTCCGTCGTTTTCCAAACAAGGTGTTTTTTAACCTTTTCGACAGAATTAAGGTAAGAATGTTTTTTTAACTTATACGGCGGGTGCGGTTATTTTCCGTCGTTATAAAATCGTCGGAGCTTCCCTTACAAGCCTATAATAATTTTTTCAAAGAAAATGTTTTATTTTATAAATATATGACTTTTAAATTATTTCAAAATAGAAAGATATATTTATATAAAAAGAGTTTTGATTTCATCTATGTCAACATCCTTTGTTAAATTTTATGCTTATGTGAAGTTGCTTTATTATGATACAAAACTTCTATATTGTATTGAAGGTTTTGTGATATTTTTGACTATGGATGTGCTATTTTTATTCCATTCATGGTTTATGGTGAAAGTATTGACATTTCGTATTCTAGTTTTCATACGAATGTTTATGTTATGTTTAAACCATTTCATATAGGAATGTATTGGACTTAATATATGACGGGTGGAGCCTGCTATAGCTCCTCGATGCATCGTTAGGTCTCATGACACATACTAGTGTCTTAGCATAAGCCCTTGGAAAAATCTTATTTGTAGTCTTGGCATGAGGCCATGGCTATGTGGTTATGATAGTCTGGCATTATGCAATCCGTCATTATGAAAGTGGTTATTGATATTGCATGTGATTATTCGATTAGTAGAATATCCATGTGAATAAGTAAATGTAATTATTTCATTTAACTTTTGAAATACTATGTTGAAGTTCAAGTTTAAAAGGATTTTGTTTTAGTTATACATTGCCTTAAATGTTTATTCTTATTTTTGAAAGTTTCTGCTATATTGTTATCCTTACTGGGCATTTGAGCTCACCCATTTTATATGTTCTATTTTTCCCAGGAAGTGAAGAAGTAAATTATGAATGACCTGTAGGGATATTATGTGGGGATATGAGTGTGGAATATGGAGACAATATTTTGTTGTAGTATTTTTTCACTTTATGATGTAATGTAAGACTTATGAATATATCTAGTGTTTCTAAGGCTACTAAACCAATCGGTCTTTCGAGATTTGATCTTTCTTTTGATCATGCCAATGTTATGTAATAATGGACCGACTCTAGGTAACTGGGGTCGAGGTATTACAGTTGGTATCAGAGGAAGTTTAGTAAAATCCTTGGAAGCTAGATTTAGATAAACTCTGATTAGAGCACCTAGACCTAAGATGAACTTTGAGGATTAGTGTAGACGAACTTCCTAGAATTTTGGTATTGTAGAGATTTTGTGATTTTTCCAAGAAATACATCCCTGTATGGATACGAGCAGGTAGAGGCGGCTCTGGCACAGATGTACCTAGGGGTAAAACCTGAAAACAATGCTTTGAGCTAGACTCGAAAGGGAACTGGTGCATGACAACGAGCCTTGCTGCACTCTTGGTTACTACACTCTCAGGGGATATTCTTAGGATAACTCTCATTTTCTTTACAAATAATTATGAAGGGTTTATGAGTATATACTTCCTCAAAGAAAACATTCTTATGATTATGGATTATATCCATAAATAGTTCAATTTATGTTAAATGTTTTATAAGTATGGGATTATGTATTTTGATTCCTAAACTGATCTAGTTTATGCCATTGTTTAGAAATGGTGCCTAGTGGAAGAAATGGAAACCTTATCACTCCACGCACTCCATGCAGGGATTTCTCTCACACTCAAGATAGTTTTAGTGGAGCTGGTGATGCAACTCGTGCTGATCAGCTAATCACCATACTGGGACAACTCACTCAGGTTAAGAATAATAACCTTACCCGTATGGAGCACCCTGATCCGCATCATGGAGGATCAATGTTAGATCGATTCATGAGGCAACAACCACCAATGTTCAATGGGAGTACAAATACCTTATTATCTGACCAATGGATAAATTCCCTAGAGAAAATATTTCAGGCTTTGGGGAGTAGTGAAAGGGAAAAAGTTATCATGGCAGTTTACCGCCTCACTGGAGATGCTGATCAATGGTGGTCATTGATTCAAAACAATAAGGAAGATGATGAAGTATAAAATATGGAATGGAGGGAGTTCAAAGATCTGTTTTTAGAAAAATACATTCCTCATGACCATCGAGCAGATATGGAAAAGAAATTTCTGAGTCTGAGACAGAAGGAGGATGAGAATGTCGCAAAGTATGAGGCTAACTTTACAAGGTTAGCAAGGTATGCTGAAGATTATATATGTAACCCAAGAAGTAAAATTGATCGTTTCTTTGATGGGTTAAAACCATTTCTCCGTCGAGCATTAGTCTCACAATCCTTTTCATCATACGAAGACATTGTCTCATGTGCTATCAAGACCGAAAAGGAATTCTCTAAGTCTTATGACTTTAAAGAAAAGCAAGAGAAGAAGAGACCTGCTGATCAATCTAGGAATGGAAATAAGGGGATGAATGGAAAGGTTGAATATCCATCCTATGGTAAATGTGGTAAGAAACACCGCGGTACTTTCTTGAAGGGAACATGAGTCTGTTACAAGTGTGGTAAAAAAGGCCACCAAGCTCGTGATTGCAAAGGGAAGAAGAAAGCTACCAATGTTCAGTGCTACAATTTCAGGGAGATGGGGCATTATGAAAATGAATGTCCTAAGCGTCAGGATAACTTACCTCAGAAAAGGCCAAGGGATCAAGGCCAAGCTTATGCTATCACTACTGCTGAGGTAGAAGCTCTGAAAGACGTGGTGGCAGGTAATTTAATGGTTTCCTCATGTTTAGAAAATGAATTATTTGATTCTAGATCATCACATTGTTTCATATCTTCCTAGTTTTCTAAGAAAATTAGATATTTCCAATTTGATTTAACAAGGGAGTTATCAGTTAAAACTCCTAAGGGAAGTATCATTGCAACAAAGTTTTGTGAATCAGTCCCCAATAGAGCACATACATGTTCTTTATCTCCTGATCTCATCGTCATACCTATGATTTAGTTTGATATAATCCTCGGTATGGACTAGCTTTCTGACTATGATGTGATGATTTATTGTAAGAAGAAAGAGGTTACGATTCTTGATGATGATGATAAGGAACACCTTATCTTTAGAGCAGAATCATCACCACCTAATTCTTATCTAGATCCAACCCCAGTAGCTCAACTAAATTCAATTATTGGGGGGGAAGAGAATGAAATGACTATGGGTGAGGAAAGGAATGTTCAAATAGAAGATGTACCTATTGTGAATGAATATGTAGATGTATTTTTGGAATATTTACCTGGAAATCCTCCAGAATGAGAAGTTTAGTATTCCATTAATTTAATTCATGGATCAAGGCCTATTTCAAAGACCCCTTATAGAATGGCCATAGTAGAATTAGTCTAACTAAAGAAACAACTAGAGGAATTGAGTAATAAAGGATTTATTCGCCTTAGTGTTTCTCCATGGGGAGACCCTATTCTTTTTGTTAAAAAGAAAGATGGATCTACGAGGTTATGTATTGACTACAGGAAGATCAATGCTATAATGATAAAGAAAAATTATCCCCTACCTCGCATTGATGATTTATTTGACCAACTGCATGGAGCTCAATACTTTTCAAATATTGACCTTCGATCGTGCTACCATTATTTGTGTGTGAAGAAGGAAGACATTCCCAAGACAACATTTCGAACTAGGTACGAGCATTATGAGTTTACAATAATGCCTTTTGGATTGACTAATTCACCCTCTGTATTCATGGATCTGATGAATATAGTTTTCAAGGAATATCTCGATGAATTTGTGGTGGTATTTATTGATGATATCTTGGTATACTCAAAATGCTACGAAGATCATGAAAATCACTTGCGCATTATCTTGAAGACTCTGAGAAGACATGAATTATATGGGATGGTTAGGAAGTGTGAATTCTGGCTTCAGGAGATTTCTTTTCTTGTCCATATTGTCTCTAAAGATGGAATCTCTGTTGATCCTTCTAAGACCAAGGCAATCCAAGAATGGCCAGCACCGACGAGTATAACTGAGGCAAATAGTTTTATTGGTTTCGTAGGTTATTATCGACGTTTCGTCCAGAATTTTATCCGATTGGCTAACCCATTAACGAAGCTCACACGTAAAGGGGTTAAATTTGTTTGGACAAAAGAGTGTGGAGAATGTTTCCAAGAATAGAAGAGAAGATTAGTCAATACTCCTATATTGACTCTACCATCGGGGAATGATGGGTTCATTATTTATAGTGATGCATCGAAGAAAGGACATGGTTGTGTCCTTATGCAGAATGATAGGGTTATTGCCTATGCATCACGACAGTTGAAAATTCACGAACAAAACTATCCTACTCACGATCTTGAGTTAGCAACTGTGATCTTTGCTTTGAAGATACGGAGGCACTACCTCTATGGTGAAAAATGTGAGATTTATACTGATCACAAGAGTTTGAAGTATATTTTCTCACAAAAAGAACTCAACATGAGGCAAAGGAGATGGCTTGAATTACTAAAGTATTACGATTTCACGATACACTACCACCCGGGGAAGGCAAACAAGGTGGAAGATGCTTTGAGCATAAAAGACCATGGAGTTTTGAACGTGATGAGTATTGAAAGGGATCCAATTTTCATAAATCTAGTGAAGATGGACATGGGAATAACCGGGGAAGGAGAAACATCAATGATTTTTCAAATGGTTGCCGAATCATCTTTATTTGAATGGATTAAGAGTTCTCAGAAAAATGATGGAGAATTTCAAAAGAAGATTAAAGCTGTGAATGATGGGAGATTCAATGATTTTGTGTATGAAAATTGAATTTTGAAATTCAGGAAGAGGCTCTGTGTTTCCGATATACCTGATATAAAAAGGGAATTTTTGGATGATGCTCATAGTTCCAATTTCTCTATACACCCTAGGAGCACCAAAATGTATAGAGATTTGAAGGAACATTTTGGTGGGACAATATGAAGAGGGAGACTACTGATTTTCTGTCAAGATTTATGGTTTGTCAACAAGTGAAAGCTGGAAGGCATCACCCTGGAGGAGTCATGCAACCTCTTCCTATACCGGAGTGGAAATGGGAAAATATTACGATGGGATTTGTCATGGGGCTACCAAAGACTCCTAGAAGGAACGATGCAATATGGGTTATTGTTGATCGTCTTACCAAATCAGCACATTTTCTTGCTATAAGAGAAGATCTACCACTGGAACGTCTATCAAGACTATATATTAATGAATTTGTGAGACTTCATGGAGTACCCCTATCTATTGTTTCTGATCGTGATCCCCGTTTTACTTCAAGATTCTGGAAAAGTCTTCAGAAATCCCTGGATACTGAACTTCATTTGAGAACTGCCTACCACCCTCAGACAAACGGACAATCAGAACGGACTATTAAAACCTTAGAAGACATGATGAGATCTTGTTCACTTGACTTTCAGGGTATGTGGGATCAATATTTACCTTTGGTAGAATTTTCCTATAACAATAGCTTCCATTCGAGTATTCAGATGGCACCATATGAAGCGTTATACAGAAAGAGATGTCGCACACCAACCTGTTGGGATGACATTGGTGAAAGAAAACTTGTAGGTCTAGAATTGGTGGAGGAAATGATGGAAAAGGTGAAGGTAATCCAAAATCACATCAAAGCAGCTCAAAGTAGGCAAAAGAGCTATGCCGATAATCGAAGGAAGGATTTGGAATTTCAAGTCGGTGATCATGTTTTCCTGAAGGTATCTCTATGGAAGGGAGTTATACATTTTGGTAAGAAAGGTAAATTGAGTCCTAGGTACATCGGACCCTTCGAAATTCTAGAACAAATTGGGGCTTTAGCTTACCGATTGGCAATGCCGCCAAGTCTCTCCAAAGTTCACGATGTGTTCCACGTATCTCTATTAAGGAAATAGATGCCTAACCCAATGCATGTACTCACCTATGAGGAATTAGAACTGGAACCCAATCTTTCTTATTGCGAAGAGCCCGTCAGGATTCTTGATACGAGAGAACAAGTACTGAGAAACCGGATGACACGTCTGGTAAATGTTTTGTGGAGAAACCATAAGATGGAAGAGGCAACGTGGGAACCTGAGAAACTTATGATGAAGAACCACCCGAGTCTTTTCATGCGGTAGTATTCTAGAAATTTCTAGGGCAAAATTATTTGAAGGATGGGAGAATGTAACACCCCAATCTTCTACGGTACGCTTCTCTTTGAATAATGTGATAGCGTGTGTTGTACGCAACACCGAGTTCTAACACACCATAACCGATCAAACTAGCAGTTATGATTAGTAATACCTAATTTTTGAAATTATATATATTTTATATTTCAAAATGGAATTCATTTTTGGATTCGGAATATCGAATTTATCCTAAGGTGAAATTTTGGTACTTTTCGGATAACTTTAATATTTTGATGAATAGTGAAAATTACTTAATATTAATTAAAAACAACTTTTTTAATCAAAATAATTAATAGTGATAAATTATGAATTTGAGTGGTTTTAAAGTATATTTAGAATATATTTTTACCATTTAATACAATTTTGGTCATTGGACATAATTTTACAATTAAACCGAACATAAACAAGTATCAATCTTTTAATAGTTATTATATCTGAAAAACACGCTTTTTGTTTTAACAGCGGGAATTAATTTTAAATTAATTTATACCACTTATGTGTTTTGAATTTGGAAAAATGGATTCCATATTTGGAATCAGGATGTTCAAATTGTGTAAATAGGTAACTTATGTTTTTAGACATTTTGAATAATTACTTCGGTAAATATTTTATTTACCATGGTTAAGGGTAAATCCTTTAAATAAGGGTTAAAAAATAATATTATAATAATAATAAATTACTCTAAAATGTGTCCTAGCTTTATTGGTTGATACATTTTCGTCCATAGTCATATTTGGGTCGATTTTGGGACCCCATGGAGCCACTTGTAGGTGATAGAGACACTTTATTTTAATTAAGTTAAAATGAATACAAAAATGACAAAAGCATATATCTTTTAGCAAAACAATTTTTACATAGGGTAATATATGTTGGATTTTCGACTATAAATATTCATTAGAAAGATAAAATGATTTCCAACATAATTATAGTTTATTTATTATTTTTAGAGATTACATAAGTTAATTTATTTATGACACAATGATGATGGAGTAATTACCATAATAGTAAAAATTTAAAATAATTGATATTATAAATACCCAAATAAATATAATTTGAGACTTTTAATGAATTAAAATAATTTTCTAGGATAATATGACATATTAGTATTTATTTAATTAACTTTTTTCGAAGTAATCATTCTGTTATGAGTTTCAAAAAAATCAACTATTTAATAGTGTCAAAATTGACATAAAAATGTTTTTAAAACAAATATTATATTATTAATTGATATTAAATTCCTAAGAAACTAAAGTTCAGCCAAGAGACTTATATCATGATAGTGGGATCATTAATGGACCACTTGGGGGTTTGTTGGATTTATATGGTACGTTTATTAACCATATAATATAAAAATACAAAGAGACATTGTAAAAGTGAAACTAATTAACTTAGAGTTAATACTTAAAGATTAGGTTAATATAGTAACCCAAACCTGTCTAAATTATATTAGTTAAGTGGTTTTATACCAATACCCACCTTAAACTTTAAATAATAAACTTTGGAGCCATTATAAACTGAATATGAATTTATTATAAATTAATATTTCTAGCTTTTCCAAAGGTGCCCCTCACCCCTCTTATAAAAGGGAACTCCTCCTTATCATTTATTCACACCTTCAATGCCTTATGGTTCGGCCAAGCTCTGCCCCAATACTCTCCCAACTTACCTCAATACAACCTAGAGGACTTAGTTTTATCATAAATCAATCCTAAGGATCCCTTTTGATCAAATCAAAAGGAAGAACCCGAAGAAGAGGTAATGATTTCACCCCCCGTTTCCGAGTTCCTTTCTTCTTCCACTTATTCTTCCTTTGTTATTACCATTATAAAATAATAACTCCAATATCATATATATTCTGTGATGTTATTATAAATATGTTACAACCATATTTAGTATTCTATCCACCCTTTGAATAACATGTCACCATACGTGCGTACGTACGGCTTACAGTCTCCACGTCGTGGTGTAATTGTTATTCAATATATTATTATTTGGATGGGTATAATAATGATGTGTAACTCATGTAAATAATAAATATAAAATGTTAATGATTCTCTATATATGATATACCATCCATTTATATATTATTTTAATATCAGAAGAATGATATTGTTGCTCGTGCGTACGTACGGACTACCGTCTCCACGAACGCGATGAGATTCATTCTCCATCATATCCATTCAAGTATAATTATCATTTGATGATTTAAAAATAATGTTTGAAGACTTGATATCATTATTTATTTGAATAATATACAACCTATCCATGACAAAAATTTCTTATGTAACAAAACATATAAAATAAAACGAGTAAGTTAACACCCGAAACGACGATAATAGTAAGATATTATTAACAAAGCAATGTTAAAAGATCATATATGATATCATATGAATATATATGATTCTTGTATAATTTAATAACAATTATTTCACTATTATACATGAGGTTAACCTACCCCAACCAAGGAAAAGTACAAGGTAAGGGTTTTTTCACAGTCTCTTCATTATTTGAGGTTGTTTATACGAAATAATCTACTAGGACCTCTTTATCATCCACATCCATGTTTCTTAAAAATATATTTCAAAACATTTTTACTATTTAAATGAATATGGGTTAAAGTAATTTATACCCTTGTTTTACTTTTTATTAGAGTTTTATAAATGAATATTTCCGTCGTTTTCTAAACAAGGTTCTTTTTAACCTTTTCGACAGAATTAAGGTAAGAATGTTTTTTTAACTTATACAGCGGGTGCAGTTATTTTCCATCACTATAAAATCATTGCATCTTCCATTACAAGCTTATAAGAATATTTTCAAAGAAAATGTTTTATTTTATAAATATATGACTCTTAAATGATTTCAAAATAGAAATATATATTTCTCTAAAAAGAGTTTTGATTTCATCTATGTCAACAGCCTTTGTTGGATTTTACGCTTATGTGAAGTTGATTTATTATGATAGAAAACAACTATATTGTATTGAAGATTTTGTGATATGTTTGACTGTGGATGTGCTATTTTTATACCATTCATGGTTTATGGTGAAAGTATTGACATTTCGAATGCTAGTTTTAATACAAATGTTTATGTTATGTTTAAACCTTTTCATATGGGAATGCATTGGACTTAATATGTGACCGGTGGGGCCTGCTATTTCTCCTCGATGCATCGGTAGGTCTCATGAAACAAACTAGTGTCTTGGTACAAGGCCTTGGAAAAATATTATTTGTAGTCTTGGCATGAGGCCTTGGCTATGTGGTTATGATAGTCTGACATTATGCATTCCGTCCTTATGAAAGTGGTTATTGATATTTCATGTGATTATTCGATTAGTAGAATATCAATGTGAATAAGTAAATTTCATTATTTCATTTTACTTTTTCCATACTATATTGAAGTTCAAGTTTAAATGGATTTTGTTTTTGTTATACATTTCCTTAATTGTTTATTCTTATTTATGAAAGTTTCCGTTATATTGTTATCCTTACTGGGCATTTGAGTTCACCCATTTTCTATGTTTTATTTTTCCCAGGATGTGAAGAAGTAAATTATGAATGACCTTCAGGGATGTTATGTGTGGATATGAGTGTGGAATATGGAGACAATATGTTGTTGTAGTAGTTTTTCACTTTATGATGTAATGTAAGACTTATAAATATATCTAGTGTTCCAAGGCTACTAAACCAATCGGTCTTTCGAGATTTGAACTTTCTTATGATCATGCCAATTTTATGTAATAATGCACTGAATCTAGGTAACTGGGGTCGGGGCATTACACGGGCTGCTTTCTGTTGCAAATCTCACAGTGGTCACTGGATATCCTGGTTGAATGGTATCCCTTGGGTTTCACAGAGATGGCCAGGGAGGCGGCTGGGATGATTTTGATGAGGGATCTCAAGGACAGGACCGTGTTCGAGGTGGATGACAAGTCTTCAAAGGTGTATCTGCTGGAGAACTAGAGGGAGAAGTGGGGCTGCAAGGTATACCAGGAGAGTTTGTACTACTTGCACATCTACTAGGGTATCTTGATGGATAGATATGAGGAAATGATTGAAAATTAGCATTGTTTATTAAGCGACCATAGTCCACTATCAACTATACGAAATACTCTAGAAATCCAGATCAGAGAGGGAATATGTTGCCAATATTACCAAATTCCAATCATAAATGACCACCAAATATTTTCCCATATATATAATTGATAATATAATGTTTTATGAGTTGTAAAAATGTTAATAAATGATATAGAAACATAAAAAAAACAAAACCAACTTGACAACAATCATTTGCCACATTAGTATGGTGTGAACACTGCTTCACTAATCACAAACACACTAGTACCAGTCCTCAAGGATTTTTCGACAAGTGAATCAGGGAATAACGTGTACCTTTATAATATCCAATCATCAAAGGCTTTTGATGACATAATTTTTAATAAAATTGGATTATGGTCATTTTTTAATCCCACAACAAATGATCTCAAGGATGCAATTGTAGAGCTTGATAAGATTACAATGCATATCAATGTGAATTATCATGTTGTAATTCATGGACTGGTGAAGATTTCTATTGGTACAAAATTTACCAGATGATTCAGGGATCTAATATTAGATTTAGCACTCAATGTCATGGTAATATATGTGGTGGACATTGTTCAATGTTTTAAAGGGTTCAACATTAAGTATATAAAGGTTGGAAAACTCTTTGGTGGAAAATTAGTGGATTCCAAGTTTCAGAAAGGATTAATGTTAGACAATGACATTGATACCCTTAGAAAAATGAGAAAAGGGTTGAGAACCCTTGAATAATTATTTCTGATTTTCCTCTGGAGTATAATTATTGAGAGAACCAAACAAATGTAGAGTTGGTGAGAGAATATTATTGGGGATTATAAAAATGAAAAGTACATTGATAATCATTACATACAGATTCAAATGTTCAAACTTGATTTGGATATAACCAAGGGAGGGCTGAGTGATTTGGAATTATATTGCATAAGAAAATCAAGAGTCAGTTCCATTAGAAGATTTAGAAAAGAAGATTATAATTTAATGAAGTCTTATGAAATTGTTTTTTGTAAATAGATTCAATGGACATAGGAATACAATATGGGAACAAATGTTGGGATTTTTTAGGTTAAGAGGATTAGTGACCAGTTTTTATCTTTTATCATGGAGTGTTCGTAGCCAAAAATATTCACGGTTCATCCATGGGATTCTATAAAGGATCTTCTAAATAATTTTTAAATGTTTATTACCTAATAAAAAGAATTTCAAGACTCAAAAGCTGATACCTGGTGGCAATGCTACTGGGGTTACTGTGTATTTCACTTTGAAGTAAAAGAACCCATCTATTGAAGGCATTGAGAAGTAGCCTTATGAAGCTGGTGCTATTTCATTTGAAGAATTACCCTGAACCCTATCACAAAAAAATTGGTGTTAATATGATTACGACTATGACTACTATACAATTAAAGCAAGAACAAGGTGAAAATGCATGGATTAGGAAAGAAGAGAGTACTTGTGTCACTATAAACATGAATGAACACAACATATGGGATGCTTATAACATGAAGGATAATATGTAAGGGATGACTTCATGAAAAAAGCTACTAATAATTGATGTAATATATCAATTACAGGCTATAATTGACATGACTTCATAGAAATATCTATTAATAACAGATGTAAAATAACAATTAAAGGCCATACATGAAAAATGTAGTGCATACCAGGTAAGTGTCGTGAACATGAGCCTTAAAGTTTCCAATTCTGGGAAACCAGAATTCTAAGATAGATTCGTCAAAAAACACCACGATGAACACCATATAAGACATTCTATATCATAATTTCATTCCTATCATCAAATAACCATCAAACTAACACCCCTACAACATCATTATCAGTTATTTAAAATATTGAACTATAAGTTTTTTAGGATACATTATTATATGCATTATTCATTAATTTTAATGGTTGAATGTGGGTATCGAACTAGCTAGAATATTCATGGGAACTCATATAAAAGGACATATCTTCAATTTTCATCAAAAATCTTGTCGATTGTTGTGAGTGTTGTTTCAAGAATGTCTATCCATGCCTAAATATTTAACACCACGCCCAAATTGTTTTCCCAGCATTAATAATGTAATATTAGTGTTGACCACAAGTCATTTATCTCAATGAAGGTGATTTATTCACTCAACATTATGAATGTTATAATGATGGATGGTTCTAAAAATGCAAGGCATAAAAAATGTGATATTTAAAACAACATATGAAATAAAAATAAACTAGAAAGAAAAAACATTGATTAATCCACAAAGAAATAAAAATATGTCTTTAAATAATCTCCAATTATATATCAATCAATAATAATCAAAATTATCAAATCTAAAAGACCAAAATTCTCATCATTTACACCAATAATTCAAACATAGACAGGTTCAATGCACATTTAATAACTTAATTGAATAATATATCCTAATAAAAGAAAATAATTTTGAATAAATTTCAATAATCCATGAAATAAATTCAATCATTGATGATTTAGATCAAAATATAAATAATTGATTGAAATCAGGTGATTAATATTAATTCATGGATGATCTTCAGCAATAAATTAATACTAAAAAATGATGGAATTTAAGGTCACTATAGAGTCATATATGAATTAAAACAAGAGAATATATTATACTTGCAAAGGATGGAGGATTTGAATGCAACAAGAGAAAAAATTATACTTATAGTGGATGGAGGATATGAATGCATTCTTTTTCTACTGGAATAGAGAATGTGAACCTTGAATACAATACAGAATATATAGTTTATGCTGGTGAGACCAAGAGAGATTAACAAATACCCAAAATGAGCACATACATACTTCGGTAGGAATTGAGAAATAAAGGGGAATATGAAACTCTTTACAAGGGAATGATACAACCTACAAGAACTTCACTATCGAGACCACCACTACTGTAGGCTGACAGCTAAATACTATTTTCTTGAACAGAGAAATAGATGGGAGAAAATGACCTAGAACTACTTTCTTTGAATCCAAACTATGCTACCCTGCTAAAAATCATCTACAGTGGCCATGACCGAACCATAGGCCTGCTACTCAAATCTTGTTTATTTACATCCACAATAGTGATATCTCTAGAATATTCCTCACTAGTAAATTAGGTGAACTCATTTTCCCAATTCTACTTCAATGATCGCTATAACCAAATGAATAACTGTATCAAATCAGGGGATCGTTCATAAAATCTAGAAATTATCCCTATTTTATATAGTTTATTTCATAAAGTAACTTCCATATCATGAGGTCGACTCAAACTAATCAAAATTTAACAAAAAATCTTCAAATTCCATTCATCATCACAGGATAACTAAATGAATCATGAAAAGAAATCACTTTGAGCATCGGTTGATCGAAGAATTTGAACCTCTACAAAAATTCAAATAGTGTCCCTTGGATAAATTTTGTGTGGGTGTCATGACAGAAATATTGATGAACTTGACATGTGGGGGAAGGAAGCAGATCGCCAGTGAAGGGCAGGTGGTGAGGAGAAACGAGGATGGAGAGTGATAGGCACACAGAATGGGGCAAATGACAAATAAAATATGAACATTTTGTGACGAATTGAATGGGTACGTAGGGAAAGAGAAATAAAAAACATGGGTGGTGATGAATAAGTGGTTGAAGAACTATTGCAGATGAATCATGGTAGAATTTTTGGGTTTTCAAGGTACCATCGACGACATGACAATAATTTGGAAATTTGAATCGTGTTTGGGTTTCATCAATATTAAATAGATTTCGCAATGGATATGGAAATTGGGGTTTGTTCTGCTATTTTTTGTAAATTAATAATTAAACATAGAAATAATGGTTTATGGAAAATATTAATTTAAATAAAATATCATAACAAATATAAATATCTATATAATGATTTAAATTTATATATTTTTATTATAACAATCACTAAAAAAATAGATCATTTATTTACATCACACACACACACATATATATATATACAATTTTTATTAGAATATGTGATATTATTGATTAATTTATTGTAACAATTATTTACAATAATAAAATGTTTTTTTAGAATCTATTAATAATAAAATATAATTTTTTTGATAAAACAAATGTTGGTAATACTTTGGCAAACCAACATATTAAATTTTTAGTAAAATATTTTTTGGGTATTAACCTATTAATATAAACAGATATATTTTCTGTTAAAAAGAATTTTCGGTACCATTATTTAATAGCTACATAATTTTATATCTTTCTTAATTAATCTTTTTTTCAAATAGATATGTGATCTTTTAGTAATTTTCTATTGGTACAAGTCACTTTTATTTTAGTGACATATCTCTTCAGTTGTGATAAATGGAATATTTAATGCACCATGTCCAACTGTTTTTTATTTATAAGTCATAGGAAAACCATACAACCCTTCATAGTGTCATTAACGACTTGATGAACCTTATAGACATCTTACAAACTAGAAAACCCACCAAAAACTCATCTTGTAGAGACATTCAAGATGACCTGATGTCATATATCAAACTCCAAGGACCTTTGATGTCAATATATATAATATTTATACTAATTCCATGCTATTATAAAATTATTGATGATCATAATAACCTTCCATATTAATTCCACCACAAGTTCTTTCCTAAAAACAATATGTCACATCGATCTTAGTCCATCACAATGGTGACCTATATGGCCTTCCATAAAAAGCATTTAATTATTCAATGACTAAAGAAGAGTGATAACAATAATTATAAGAGAAATCCATTAATTTGAAATAATCCCCAAATTTATTGGTGAAATATAATGCATAATATCTCATCATATACTCTAGAACCTAGATTGTTCATTTAGGCTAGCCATTATTCTAGGGTGTTTTTTCAAACTCATTAGTGACTGGATAGAAAAAGTCTCCAAAACCCCTTCCAAAACAATAATGTGTACTGAGAATAATAGTAATACAAAATTTTCAAGGGTTCGCCATAAACCATGAAATCCTCCCACACTTTCAAGAACACAAAAATTTAATTATACCTCATCTCAATGATTTAATGGATGAGTGATGACTTGGATAGTCTATCAATAAGCATAGAGATAGTATTAATTCCCTTCATTGTATGCAGAATCCCCAAAAAACACTAAATATTCCATCGAACATCCATTATTGGGTCATAAAAGGTAGAGTGAGACCGACTATTATTTTATTTCTTTCATTAATTGAATGAAATATGAGACATTATGAAACACACTCAAAAAAACTCCACCTCATTCCATTCCAAAAAAAAATCCACATAAGGTACCAGTATATCATCCTCACATCAGCATATGCCACCAAGGGGGTTGTATGAAAAACTCTCATCAAATCCACATGCTGCAAGTTCAAAACAAAAACAACATTCATAGAATATGATTATTTTTCCCACCTTTATATAATACATCTTCTATTTCTCTTAATATTATTTGTTTGTGTGGAATATTACAATCAATGTCTCATAGCTGATCCTCTATCACACATTGAAGGAATGGTATGGTCATGATTATCAATGGATGACATGACACCCCTCTCTTGCCTATAATGATAACCCCTAAGAGGAAAATAACTTAGACACACCATCCATCATGTAGTATTGTTATTTTTAAAAAATTGATTCATCTATCATTTTTTACTTTCCTAGCATACAATTAATGTAACGACCCAAACATTTATCAATGAAAATTCTTATTGATATAATTAAATATAATATTATGTAATATGGTAATATAACATATGCAATTACTTGTTATTATTTTTTGGGATTTTAAAATACCATTTAGAATTGTGAAAATTGCTAATATAGATGTTGAACACTGATCATATGATTATTATAAATATAGGGCTTTAACAAATCCAATTTACTTAGAAAAAGGAAGGAATGTCCTCATCCAGTAGAATTTCTCCATACAAAGACAATTTGTTGAATCTCTTAAAGGAGGTGGAATTATTGGGTATCACTCTTGACCATGTCCAAGTCGAGCATCAACATGTTAAGCTCGAACGGAAATGCCTACGAGAGAAGTGGAAGTTGATAGAGATTACCACCCAAGCGATGTTATTCGAGCCACCTCAAGAGTCTATCACCATTTCACAAATTACCCTTTGGTCATATGCCAGTGTTATAAGAGGTCGTGTAATGAGACCCTAGTACAATGATTACGTTCAATATTTTTGTATAGAAAATATACAGTCATTTTATTATTGTTATTTTGTAAATATTTTTTTATGAAAAAATAAAATTTTTAGTTAATTAAGAAATGTATTTTGATGAGTTAATGGTTTTTTGAATTAAATAATATTTTATTTAAATATTATTACTAAATTACTTTTTATTAAATATAAATGGCCATATAATTATTATGAATACAATTGTATTTTTATTAAGGATTCAAAGCTATTGTTGTCAAAAACCATGAATTTTTGATAAATGTCGGTTTTTATTTCAAAAGTTAAAATTAACATATTTAGAAAATTATTTAGATAAAATGAATTTTATTTTTGGAATCATGATGGTCTAAATTATCAAATGGTGAATTTTTCATAATTTTCTAAGACCAACGAATTTTTGAGTAAAAAATGAATATTGTTTAAATATATATTGTGTTTTGTAACATAATAATGACATAATAGTGATGTAATTAAATACTATAAACATTTTGTCTGGAAGATATATGATTTACCAAAAATATAATGTGAATTGGGTTTTGTTTTATTTATTTAACAATGATTTAGTGGACCATCCAAGGCTTATATAACATTTTTTAATTTTATAATGATTTCCTTGAGAGTGTGACTCACCTCCACATAAGAAAGACTAATATATTAAGATTTTCCGCCATTGGACTTATAAAATATTATTTTCCACTAACCTTTTGAAAAAACCATGGGAAAATACCATGGGATGGTCTGTGGTTTTGGTTAGCGTAATGTGTAGGGTCAAAAACCTAAAGAATAAATAATTTCAACCCTTTTCTTATATAAACCCACCCAATATCCCACTTCCGCTTCACTCAAATCCATTGGAACACAACCAACATCTTTCCTCCTCTCTCAAAGATCTTCCCAAGGCACTCCAAGCTCTTATGAAGCCTCTCCCAAGCCCCTCCGAAGCCTTTGGGATCACACTTCCTAGTAAGGGATTTCTTCTTTTAGCATTTTGGGCCAATTTGTTTTAAGTTGTTATGCCCTTTTATTTTCAATTAAAAATGTTGGTGTATGATTTCACCCCTCCCACATACATACTTATTTATGTTTTAATGATGATATACCCCTTTCTATCTCACTAATTCTTCCCATGTACACCGGTAATCATGCCAAAATTCCATAAGGAATATCTCAGTCCGCATTTACATTCAAGCAATTATTTTGTATTATGAATCAAAAATGTTATTACTTATTTTGGGATATGTATCTATATGACCCCCTCTATCAAAGAACCAGCCCGAGTCGACCCTAAAGCTTTCACCTAGGATAGCCCATGACATGTCTTGAGAGGAGTTCCAGATCCCCCCCCCCACCGAGATGGCCACAGGCACCGAGAGCATCAATAAAGTACACAAGGGAATGATTTCACACTACTATAAACAATTGAAATAACAACAGAACGAAATGGATATCCCAAAATATATTTATATAAAAATTGAACCGAACAGTATTGTTTCATGAAATTAAATGTAAAACTAAACCAACAACTCAACTAACAAAACTTTTTAACAGACAAACTCCATGTGACCCCTCTGGTCACTCTCCAACACAATGATCACATGTCACCCAAGGAGATCGAACATATGCTGAAACCATCACAAGGGTTTAAAACAGAAGAAGACTATAGGTGTGAGTATTAAAACCTAGTAGGATAGCCTGATATTCGATTCCCAATGCACATCCTTCAAAACAAAAGAAACATCAATTTCATGTTTTAAATAAAATATATAAAGATATGTTTTCCAAATGTTTTCCATTGCTATAAAAAATTACCTGAGAAAAACTTTCATGTTTTATAAATAAAAATGATAGTAACAATTTTCAAAGAGGTTCAAATTCAAAATTAAAATAGTTTTCAAGAAAGATGCTTTAAGGAATCTAAAATTTTAAATAAATTACACACACTACTGAATTTAATATCTAGACACATTTTATGTCAATAGTGAGTAACAAAATAGCCCATATGTAGAAGTCATAGGAACACCCCTAAGAAATAGTTAGTTGTGAGACCTCGGGACCACATATCTCATTGAATGTGACCATAACAAATATATTTTTTTGTGCACATGATCCACTACTAGGTTGCATACCCATAAACTAGTGTTCCCCTCACAACATCATCATTATAGTTTAGTTAGTGTTTTCATCGTCAAACTTGAAACATGAAATATGGGCCAAACCCCATGGGATCAGTGGCCTACAAGTACACATCCGCCCACCTAGATACATGGGATTATATTTAGTTCTAAATCACGTTACAAATAAAAAATAGTTTTTTATTAAAATTCCATTACCAAGCTATAAACACACAAACATCCCTCATATATGTAACACATTTCATTCATGAATCAATAGACCACAAAAAAGTTTTGTTAAAAAATTTCAGGGAGTATAATGAGGCCTTACACATAAAATATCTTAAAATGCTATTTTAAGGACAAAACCCATAAATAACACATCAACCGCAATTTTTCAGCCCCATAAACCAATTAATAAATAAATTTCATGCGCTATAAAATGGTCCCAAAAGACATAACCTGAAATACACATTGAAACCTTTTTTATAAAAAAAATCCCACACATGCCTTTAAGCCTTTCTAGAAACCATCGTTGGTAAAAGGTATGCATTACATTTTTATTAAGGAGTTTTATAAACAACATTTACTATATCAAACCACTTTCATAAATCCCTTAAAACACTCATTTACATATTCAATACACAACCATTTTTATAAGAATGTGAAACGGGCCATTTTCAGGCAACTTGGGCCAAAACATGTTGTAAACCAAAACCCATTTGTTTGTCAAACCAAATCCAAATTTTAAATCCATAGAATGAAACAAAAATACCATTATACATTCTTTCAATGAATATATAAATCTAAAAAAATAATTTTTAAATCACCCTTATCACATAACAGCCAACCGGGAATTTACCGAACACATGACATGCCCTTTTAAAGAAACAAAATCATTTTAAACACATGAGAAAGAATAAAACACAAATTACATTATATATTGGTTTAAGATAATGTATAATGTCCATAATAGTATAAAATAGGTTCTAAACCACAAAAAGGATCATAAAGATAGTGGATCATTTAAACAAACATTTGGTGTGCACTTTTATGACAAAACAACACTACCTTTCACAAAACAATTCTTAAACAACAAATTTTCACACCAAGAAAATTATAAAAATAATAAAAAACAATAAAAAACATATATATATGGTTTTAAAATTAATAAAATGATGAAACATAAATGATGAAGACATGTTCAAGGGATATCCTACCTTAAATCCAAGGAGTAATGGAAATGCACACCCGATATCACCATCCGAGAGTTAATAAACCCTAAACCTATGCTGACCAGACAAAAATGAACAAAAAACACATAAAAATAACGGTATAACATATCCAATGGTATGTCATGACTATATGATAACATAAAACCAATAAATAATGAAAGGAGGAAGAAGGAAGAGTAATGAGAAGGAATCTCACCATGGAAACTAAAAAACTCATCGTATTCTCTTAGATATGCACACATAGAAGAAAGTTAATGTCTTGATACTTAGTTTAGGGTCTCTATAGGTCTGGAAGAACTAGGGGAAACAAAATTTGCAGGAAAAGAGTATGACAGGAATGATTTATGGATGAAATAATTTACCTTCTCAAATCTGAACGATTTGACAAACCCAGAGAACATTCTCTTGAAAAGCTGATGAAAATGAGCCCCAAAGAGGAAAAGTCGATAATGGGGTGATTCTTGGTATTTGTGCTTCATTTGGAGATATAATTAATGGAAAATATTAAATAATGGATATGAAAAAAATAAAGAATTTATTTTCTAAAACTGGAAATGGGCCTACGGGTTGGCTCAACTCCTAAATAAGTAGCCCAAATTCACTATTATTATGAATTCATAAGGGGTCAAAAAAAGGATATGGTGGTTTGAATATGTTAGGAGAGGAAAATTTGGAATTTTAATGGGAAAAAATGTTAAAAACAATGTTTTTATAAAAAAAACAAATTTGGTTTTTAAATCAGGAAATGGGCCCACGGTTGGCCCAAATCATGATGTAACCACCCTTTCTCCAAAAACTCCAAAAGAAGCAATGGGGCGCCCAAAGTAGAATGATTAGACATATATATGGCAGTTAAAAAATCAAAATTAATTGCACCAAACACCCAATAAAATACCATTATTTTCAATTAACCGGATCAAAACCATGAGATTAAAAGAAAAAAACTAGGTGTGATAATTCTCCCAACCATTATTGTTTTCACCCCAAGGAAATCCATAACAAATTTTAGCTAATAGAAAAAAACCTAAGGATTATTTATCAACATAATACAGCCTCTAATTCTAAGTAAATATAATTTACCATAAACGGAAGTTAATCATCTCCATCCAACATAACACAGACTCACGACCACCTCCTAATAATCAACGGAAAGATCAAGCCACCACCTCCACAACGAATCCAAGAACCAGATTGTTGGGCCTTCTCCAAATGAGCCCAATGATCACTAAAACAAATGTTCAGTCATGAAAGATATTTACTTTGGAAGGGAGGCCAGAACTGGCTCCCCACCATTAATTGAAAACTACCATTTGTGAAATCCTTAAATAAATGATCTTTTAGACACGCAGTGGGTTTCCCCACCCTTAGTGACCTACTAGAAATGAACAAAAAAATAAATTTAACATGAACTAGAATTGGGACTCACTAGTACAGGACCACCAAAACTCTCCCAAAACAACCTATAATCCCAAGCTATGAGGGTTTAATCATTAATATCTTAACCAACCACTCTCTAATGGAGGGGAAAAGAACTAGGCCAACAGTTTCGGCACAGATCCACAACCCCACCACTCGGGGAGGGGAGGGAAGGGGGCCCATTCATCAGTCCACTAAAACCAAAAAAATAAACAAAGGAGCTAGCCAATATTATCCAACAACGAACATGTATCATAAATACCACTCCCTATTTATATAGGCAGTCCACACATAGCCATTGATTGGAAACAAAAATCCATGAAGGCCTAATGATATAAACAGTGTGAGGGGTTATTCCACCATAATGGTTGTGACAAGAGGAAATTCACAGTGATAAGGAACAAAAATATAGACTTGGAAACTTTCTTACCACATAGGTGAAATAAGTTGCATATTCGAGCTCCCGACACCTCTAGATATTTCTTGATTGCGTGGAAATATTCACTCTGAGGCCTATGAATGGAGCCCTGTTGTTGGAATAATTTTCTGCACCACAGGCAGGAGCTACAAATCACATTATATCATGAAATTCACTAGCTCAAAAAAACACAAATACCCAATAGAGACTCAGTGATACACACCACCATTCTAACTAACATATAATGAGAAGTTAAATGAACATGGAACACGGTAAAAACCACCATGAATAAATGAACACAACTGCTATAACCGATATAATCATCATAATAGGAAGGCGATATAAATTGAGCCCAAACAGCTCTGTATTTCAAAAAATGGGACGAGCAATTATTTTAAGAGTCTGATCAAGCTTGTAAAACATGAGAATGAATCCTTAGGTAGATCGACTGGAAATAATTTAAAGATACAACTATATGTGGCCACATCACAACATCCATCACATGTTCGGAGACCCACTGAACATTATTCCAAAACTGAGCCACCAACAATTTCACATCTTAATACCAAATAAGAGTATGACTTCCAGATCATAAGAAAGCGTACTAAATAAAAAAATATTCTAATACATAAAAAAATTGAACCACAAAACCATCAGTTTATAAACAAAGGCACCAATTTTTCAGCTCAAATCATTTTTTAAAAACAAATTAACTTGGTGGATTTGCACATTAACCAATGTTGTTTCATCATGCCTCGCTCACATGCACATTTCCATGCCACCATAGGCACCCAACCAACATTCCATATATACCACCCTTACATATGTCTATAAAACCATGCATATGGGGATCCATTAAAACACAAAAGGATACAAAAACCACATCATTCCAAACATCATGTACCTTCCAAAGGAACAATAACCACCAAGTCAAAAACCCATTTCAGATTTGACAAAACCAAATAAACATAATCAAGAACCATTTTCTTTAAAACCCTTCCCTTTCCATTTTTAACAACTTTTAAAACAACCAAGATACTGCAAAAAAAAACCCCATCCCATTTTCTAAAATTCAGTAATGTGTCTTTTCATAATATTATGTCCACTAAGACCAATACCCTTTATACCAAAACTCATACTGATAAAAACCAATATCCAAAACAAATTCATCAGATTCAAATACTTTTCGACATCCCAAAACACCCCATATAATACAAATAATAAGAATCACTATAAAATTATTCAAACATTCAAAAAAATTAAGTTTGATAAACCACACATTTAGTTTATGGAAAATACAATCCCATTAAATCATTTCTAGTTCCTCCCAAAACATTGTTTCACGAAAATTAGATCCTTCCAAAAATATTGTTATATTTAATTTTTTAAAATTACATTCCCACTTTTCAAAAACCAACCATTCCTTTAAAACCCCTTTTTATAATTCTCATACAAGGATTTGAAAAAAAAATACAAATTCATGACAATACCAAGAGACCCAAAAAAGGGAACTAGTGCCACTGGGTGACTTGACCATTTGGTTGGAATCTATATGTTGGACACACCACTAACACAAAGAGTTATTAGGACCATAAATCGGGATCAAAATGGATTACCAGGACTTGTGATATCACGTAAACCATTATTCTAACTCCCCTTATTGTATCCCAACACCAAAAAATCAATAGAACCAAATACACTAAAAAACCGAACTTCCCATTGACACCTGATAATCAGAACTAGCAAGAGTTGCTGACTCTCTTCCCAAAACTAAATCTCAAGTACCAAAAATCCTAGTCCATTTGCCTTAACATCCCTAGATAACATGTGGAACTGTGAAAATTAAGGTCTTCTGAGAGTCAATCTCCTTTGATAACATTTTTTCACGAACCGGACCAATTCGACTCTAAAACGGTCACCCAGGAGAGCCCATGAAAAGTCCCAAGAGGCATTCCCGATCATCCCGATATGTTGAAAAGAAATAAGGGAAACAATATAGTACACAATGGAATTAATTTTCCCAAATATATACAATCAAACAAATAGTATAAAGAAATGGACATACCAAAATACATTTACATTACAAATGAACTGACAATTATTTGTTCGAGAAAATGAAAGTACAACTAAACCAACAACTCAATTGGAAAAACCTGATAACCAAATAACTTCATGTGACCCCTCTGGCCCCTCTCTAATATAATTATCTCACATCTCCTGAGGCGATCAATCTCAAGCTGAAACCTGAAAAAAAGCTAAAAATAAAAGAAGACTGTAGGCGTTATTATTAAAACTCAGTACATTAGTTCGATATTCAATTCCCAATGCACATCATTTAAAGTAAAATAAAACTCAATTTAAAGTTTTAAATACATGATATGAAGGTATGTTTTCCAAATGACAACCCATTCTTTAAAAAATTACCAAAAAAAACTTACATGTTTTATAATAAACAATGCTAGTAAAAATTTTCAATGGGGGTGGAACTTCAAAATGAAAATAGTTTTTAAGAGGTATAGATTAAATAATGTACACATTTAATTAAATCTCACACCCTTCTGAATTTTCCATCGAATCATACCATATGCATATATTGAGTACAAAATATCCAATGAGCACATGTCTTGGGAATACCCCTAGGCACTAGTTAGTTATGAGACTCAGGTACCTCGTATCTCGGTGAAAGTAACCGTAATAAATATCCATTGTAATGCACACAAGCCACTAGTTGGGAGAATAACCATAACCTATTTTTCCACCGACAACATCATCATCATTGTTTAGTTAGTGTTTTAATTGTCAAACTTCTTACATGAAACAGTGGCCAAACCCAATGAGATCACTAGCATAATTGTTCATGTCCTCCCACCTAGATACCTAGGATTCCATTTAGAAATAAATCCATTTAAACCTTTTATCAAATACACTTTTCCAATAAAAATTCCATTAACATACCATAAACACCCAAAAATCCTGAAAAAATGATTTAGATTTCTTTTACAAATCAATAAACCACTAAAATGATCCGTAAAACAATTTGGAGGACAATGACGAGGATTTGAACATAAAATCCATTCAAAACTATTCTGTTAAGGCCACGACCCCATAAGTAACATATCAAAACATAATTGGTTGCCTCAAAAACAATAAATAAATCAATTTCATGGACCAAAAAATGGACCTAAAATATAAAACATCAAATACACATGGAAACCATTTAAAAAAAATAACCAAGCCTTTATGCCTTTCTCAAAACTGACATTTGACAAAGGTATGCATTTAAATTTTTTATGGATGAGTATACACACAATTTAATGCAAATAACCACATTTATAAATTCATTAAAACACTCAGGTTATATATTTTAAACACAACCATTTTCATAAGGATGTGAAACAGTCCATTTTACGACAACTTGGGCCAAAACATTTTATAAAACAAAGCCCATTATATTGTAAAACTAAATACAAATTGGAAAGACATAGAAGGACCCAAAATTATCATTTTTAATTCTTATAAAACATTTATAAATCAAATCAAATAGTCATTAAATCACACTTCACACATAAAATCCAACCAGGTAATTTACTGAACACATGACATGCGCTTTTAAACAAATAAATTTTTTTTAACCCCTTTACAAGGAATAAAACACCAATTGTAATTGATAATAGAGATTTATTTGGATCCACATACTAAGTAGAATATAATAATTATAAAATAAATTAATAAAGGTGAAGAATGTGGTTATTTAGGAAAATTAAGTGAGAATAAAAAAGGAATAAGATTATACATATGATATTATAACATAAATTATGTATGTCTATGATAAAGAAAATATGGTATGTAATCTAAAATAAAATATAACACATAAGGAAGAAGATTTTTTCAGGATAAAAGAAACACGTTTAATAGTCAAACATCATTTGAAAAAAACCATATAATAATTGGAAAATTAAATAGTGTTTAATGGAGAATCTACTCATGTTGGTGGGTTGATTTGTTTCAAAAATTATTTAAAATGTAGTTCTTACGAATATCGAGACATAATTTCTCTAACTAAATATAAAGGTCTAAAAAATATAAATGTATAATTATTACCATAAATAATGTTTAAAGACATTAATTTTTAAAAGGATAATACCAGAAAACCATTGATCCTTATGGAAAAGGTAGTCTAAACATAATTATGATCACTATGATAAATTTATAAACATTTTTACTATCAAGGTCATACATAACATTTCTAGGTATATAGTCAGTAATGTGGATGTTATGGATGAATCTAAAATTCTGGACTGTATAACATGTCTTATTTAGGAAGTAGGTATTAACCAAATGATTTTTTTGTTCTGTAATTGAGTTTAAAACTCAAATAAAGTAATCTTACATGTCAACATCAAATATGTTCACTCGTAAATGGTGTCAATCATTAAAATAGGTGTGTAGAATATGTATACTGGATATTCATGAAGTGGATTTATGCATGACTATTATATCTAGAGAAATTTATCCTACTGTGATTAGTAAAAAACATAATAAATTAAGGATGTTCAACTAATTCTTGATATGGTTACAATGGATTCAAATGAGAATCCAAATAAAACTAATCATTTCACGAATAATATAGAATTGTATTGAATGATAAATTTTCCATGGATTAAAAGATGTTTGAAAACCGATAATTGATTGATTCAAATGTAAATCATGTGGTGATAGAAAAATTTATATAGATGCAATCAATATGTGGTGACTTGAAAAATTAAAAAATGACATGTTAATGATGTGAGACTACTAGACATTAAATAATGAACTACAAGACTGGTATTCCTTCCCGAAATGAATTGTTGAAATTTTCTATGAAAATATAGGTTTATAATGATTCATGAATAATTTTTTAAATAATAAAATCATACAAATGATGATATATCATAGAGGTAAATTCGTTTAAAATCAATTAATATTTTTTATAAGATAATAATTTTTTATATTAGATGGATAGATTAGATTAATTTGTGAGGAAACTCTAATCATGAGTTCCACTTTTTAACATTCAATGTGATCCCTCCTCGTTATGCATTAATATTTTTTATCAGTGATAATGTCTAAGTTATCCAATTAAAATCATAAGGTGGTGATTAATTGATTTCATGATGGAAATATCTTTAATAAAGTCTGTGGACCACTATGAAATTGAAAAGGAGAAGTTCATCCCTTGACTGGGGGTCATAAATGAGGGAATCTATCATTGTATTAAATATAATAAATCAATAAATTCTATGGAGTTTTAAAAATTGGATTATATAGGTATTTTAATCAAACTAACTATTATTTATCCTGATTATTTCATATATATTTTATAAGGGGGGTTTTTGTTAAAGAAAGGATGGGAAAAAGTTTGATTTCAGGACCTATACTAAATTTATTTCATTGTGTTTATTGAATTATGATCATGTTTATACATTTAATTGATAAATATGACCTTATTAGACCATATGATGAGATTTTGATCATAGTGTCACATATGTAGGAATTTATTGACATCATCCACTACCTTTATTAAATATCCTTTATTTTCTACTCAAGTCTACCCTATGTAGACTTTTAGTATACAAAAAATTGTATCAATACTAACTAAACATGTGATATTATCCCTCCCATAGAATGTTTCATGAAATGAAATTTTGAAAAAGTGGAATGTATTTTAATAATTTTAGGAATAAATATAGTTGATAAACCACCAAAATGGTCCTTTTACATTTTTTCAATAAGGTGGATGAATGAATCCATTTAAGAATAATTATTGATATTTGTGGTTTATATTATTTCCATTATGTTAAAAGGGGGAATGATGTTTCTGAGTAACAATTTTATTTGTGTTTAGTTTATTAATATTTTATTTGTAAAGAAATAAAGTTTATATTCATTTAAGATTGTCATATATTCATGATTACGAATTATATTTCATTCTTGATGAAAAATCCATTTAGGTCTATAAGAATTAAATTGGTGCAACCATGATTACTGGAAATAATTTATGGGACTCTTACAATGAATATGTTATTAATATTATTCCATGAATAAGTAGAATTATATATTTTTATTGCTATTGTATTATTAAAGTTATCAGGACTTCTACTCAAGGTGATTTAGGAATTCACATTGTTTACAATGTAAAGATATGTGAAGTAAAATAAAAATTAATATATATTTAAATGGATAAAATTATTCTGAGAATGGTAGGGATGTATGTATTTATTTATGATGGATTGTAAATTTGTCGTAGTGTTTTATAAATTGTTTTTATTTAACATGCCTAAAAATTAGTCCCAGTCTAGCCATATGACCCATGTATAGAAACCTCCTAGGTGGGAACTCAGATCTACCATCGCAAACAATTATATTCCATTTGAGGATGCATTGTGGATGATACCATTGTAATATGTTCATACATTCACATGGAAGGAAATCATGAAGACAAATTTTCATAGATATGCATGTAGGGGTATGCACATGTCATACAAAGGAGGAAGGGTGAGCAGAGGTGGGCATGCATGGGTCTTGTAGATTATGAGTGTGTTGGGATCCAACCCTAATGTCGTGGATGAGTTGTTGAGAGGGGGTCAAGTTATATTATGTGTCCCTCATTAATTTATATTTTAATCTATAAAATTTTATACGTAGGTATTGTTTGTTCATCATTAAAATAATGGAATATCATTTTCTCAATTGAGAAGATTCCATTTTTTGATCTTCTTTAACTATGTAGGGTTCCTTGATTAGTGATGGTATATGCACACAAATTACTAGACTATACTTATAAAAAGATCTTGAATGAATTCAGAGCCATATTCATAGTGTTAGAATCATGTGATATGTCACAATTTAGGTGTTGTATATTTAATGAACATACACATACCATACGTACAAAGGTGTGCCTACCATAGAGAAAGACATAAATTGATTGCATGAGCAAAACTAAAGATATCACCCCTATATAAAAGAGATTCAACAATAATAATTTAAAATTATTGATGGTGGATGATACTACCATATATAAAATTATCATGTTACCACATCTTGAAGTTTGAGATACCACAATGATTATATACATCGAGCTACCTATATTTTTAATCAAAGACTATCATCAATACCATGTACATGCATAATAGATGAAAATATCACACAAACACCTTGAATCTACCATATGTTCAATCCACTAATATTATGTTCTTTCTATAGTCATTTATATACTATTTTTAAATTAATGATCAAATGTATGTCATGACATAGTATTTGTGGTTTACAATATTTCATGATATGTGAAATTGAGACATGAATAGAGTTTCACAAGAATTCAAGAGAATCAACTGATAAATTGTAATATAGTTCATCCATGTTAGGTTAGAAATGTTACTAGTTTTATAGATTTTGTTTTTCATTCCATGAAAATATTGATTAGGTAAAGATTACATTAAAAATTTCATGGGATCATCATAGCCATGCATATTATCAAAGTTCTTTGTGAAAAATAAAATGAAATATCTATCACTTTTCACTAAATTTCATGATAAGAAATATGATAAAAATTTGGAATGAATTCGGGTATTAAAATGGAATAATTTAAAAATTGTATTCAAAGATAAATAATAATGAGTTAATTAACATGTGATATTATAAGATTGAAGACCATTATTTATTTAAATGAGGATATGTGCAGATGTAATGCCTGAATGGTTATAGTTAATTATTTAAATTGTGATGATGGATAATAATTTTTGATCTTTTCATTTATTTTAAATTTTGATATCACATAGGCACTATTTTCAAATTTGTAATAATATTAACATCATTTAGTTATATGTAATTATGATGAATAAATTAATTTATATTTCATCTGAATCATTTGGTATTTTACTTCAAATCTTTATAAGTATTATATTAAAATTTATGATGTTGGATAATATATTACATGTGGGTAACATATGAAATTTGTTTGATCCTTGATAATATTTTTGAATAAAACATTGTTGAACATTATTAGAATTTTGGGAGATGATTCAAAAACAATATCAATGGATGAGAAGGAATTGGGTAATTTGGATCACTCATGACTTTCTGATGAATTTTGAGACTAGTAGTGCTGCTAATTTTCATGATATTTTTATACAAGAATACTTATTGATCCAACCTTCTTATAGATAAATATCAATACAAAATTGCAACAGAAAAACCTAGATCATGTCTAGGTCATTCTATATTGACATGAAAATAAATGATTTTTTTTATTGGGGTGCATAACAAGTTTCTAAATCATTGTAGTTAGAGTGTATAACCAAATAATATAGTTTTGGGATTGGTGACTATATCTTGTTCATATTGTATCTATATATTGATTTAATAGAGAATCCATGATGTGGTGTATAACCACCATTTTTAGGAGATAGATTTTATATTTACCATGGTAAATATTATTAACAATATTAAACATTTTTATTAATTTTTAATTATTAATACTAGGTGATATTATTCAGTGGATCGAGAACTCTAATTGGTTTAAGAGGTTGAATTGAAAAGGAAATTAATTCTCAATAGAAGGAAATTGATTCACCCCCTCTCAGTGGTCATCCTAAGAAAGGGATATTCAAAATAAGTAAAATTTTAATTTACTTTATAATTATTTTTCTAAAAACATCGATCTATATTTATTACCAATTATAATAAATGTTTATAAAAATTTAAATGTAATTTATGTTATTATTTACATAGTTTTGAACAGTCCATCCAAAGAGTTTTTATATATGTGAAAAAATTATATATCTGTAATGTTAAACTAGGGATATCATGTGGTGATTTCATATATATTCTTGGTAACACCAATAATATATCAAACTATGATTTATTTTAAATAATTCAATATGATCAAAAGATTTATCCATGATAAACAATAGACTAAAATAAAAATGAGTTATTTTTATACAAATATTAAGTATAAAAATTAAAACCTAACAATTTAATTGGTGAGAATGAATAAAAGTAACTTATTTTTGAAACATTTTTAATTACACTTTTAATATGAATATATTTTAATTAGTTTCAAAAAATAGCAAATAAGAATATTTATCGTTTAGAAAATTATTTTTTAGAAATTTTTTTGTGGGAAATTAATACTTATTTCGTGAAATGTATGATTATTGATGATAAATTATTTCTAAAAATAATAATTGGGTAAATACCCGTAAAATTCAAGGGAAATTTTTTTTCTTAATTTTCTTTAGAATTTTACAAAAGCGCGGTTTCAGACGGCACCTGATTCCGAGGCCCGGAGTGCCCGGAATTAATTTCCGAAGTTTGGCTCGGGTACGTTCAGTGAACGAACGAGCGAGAATTCCTAACTTTTGATCCGGTGCTCGGAATTGAAATCTGAGGGCACCGATGAACTCGCAGCGCCGATATTCGCTTAAAGAGACCCTTTCGGGAGTTGCGTTTGTTGCGGGTTGAAAGTTAAGTTTTGGGGTTTTCAGTTGAGTTAAATAAAATTTGTGTAAGACAAATTTTATTTTTAGTTTGTTAAAAACCTACCTAAGGGGGTTGGAAGTGGGACCCACACCCACTTAACCTCCCTTGGGAGGATTAAGTGTGGTGGGGCCCACACGAACCCCTAGACTTTTCAATTTCCCTTAACCCCCCTCTTTAATGGCTTAAGTTACCCTTAATTAATTATGGGAGTTAAGTCTTTTTGAATTTCAAACATTGAAATTCTTTTGTGTTATGTGTTAATAAAATAAGAGGTAGTCTTATTTTATTTTGAGTTCTTTGTTTGTCAATTTGAGAGCTTCCTCTTCATCTTCAAACTCTGACGAAGAACGAAGAACGCTCAAACTCCGACGAAGAACGACGCCTCTCTTCTTCGTCCTCGGTGTCAACAAGAGGGAACGCCGCTTCCTCCCCGGACCTTCTTCGTCGGCAAACGAAGATTCGCCAACGACGTGTCTCTTCGGGCATATCTCTTCGTCAACGGATTTGACGAACGACGACCGCGACGCCCGACCTCCGCGACGCCGTCTTCCGCGGAACGTAGACGAATCTTCGAATCTTAAACCCGAGGTAGGGGTTGTTGATTTCATTTTGGTTTCCTTATTTCTTTTCTTGCTCGTGGATCGCATGTCTACGTGAGGCATTTAAATATTTTATATATGTGTTTTTGTTAACGCGAGGGGGGCCGGACCGCACGAACACGGCCGAACCCCCCTCCATCGTTTATGTTTACTCATGCGGGTGGAAGCAAGTGGCGTGGTGCCGTCGCACCACGCGGATGATCGTACAAATAATTTACGCGGCGCCGTCGCGCTACGTCAAGGAAAAATCTTCAAGAACGCGACGCCGTCGCGCCGCGTTGAAAAGAATCATGGCATGGCGAAAGGGGCGCGGTGTCGTCGCACCGCGCCGGACGACGAACACCGCGGCCAGTTCCGGGCCGCGGCGGGACGAGAAGACCGCGGCCGGTTCCGGGCCGCGGCGGGACAAGAAGACCGCGGCCGGTTCCGGGCCGCGGCGGAAGAGGAGACCGGCGGCCGGGCCGCCGGCGTCGGAAGTCGAAGGCGGGACCGGAATTTCCGGTTCCGTTGGTAAAAACCGGCCGGCCAGCGGGCCGGCCGGATGACTTAAAACCGGGGGAATAAATCCCCCGGCCGGTTCAACAAAACCCCCCTCTTAATGAGGGGGGCGGTTCTTGAGGGAAGGGGGCAGCCGCCCCCTTGGTTCGGCGCCAGCAGGCCCCCCCACGTGAGGGGGGGCGGTTTTAAAAAAAACCGGCGCGGCACAAAGGCCGCGCCACTTTGAAGAACCGCGGGGCTTAGCCCCCGCGTGCGCAGCCCCACGTGCGGCGCCAGGCGCCGCCGCCGCGGCCCGCCGCCGCCGCCGCCGCCGCCGCCGCCGCGCCGCCGCGCCCCCCCGGGGGGGGGGGGGTCGGGCCGGGTCGGCCCGGACCCGGACCCCCCGTTTCGAACCAGTTTTGCTTTTTGGCTCATAACTTGAGCCTCGGACCTCCGAATGACGAAACGTCTGCGGCAACGCGATCCTTGGATCGAGACGGTCGTTTCGGTATATCGCACTCAAGGTTTCGGTTAACTTTGAGTTCGGCCGGGTTGGTTCGTTCACGAAACCAACCGGGCCTTCGGAGCGGAAACGCTCATATCTTGAGCTACGAACGTCCGATTGACGCGCCGTCAGTCGCGTTGTGTTCCTCTTAGTGAGACGGATCTTTTGGCATACTCCGCCCGAGGTTTGGACGCAGGTGGAGTACGGTCGGGTTGGTTTTGCCTTAAAAACCAACCGGGCCCCGGAGACGAAAATGCCAATAACTCTCAGACCGGGCGTCCGATCGACGCGCCGTCTGTTACGTTGAGTTCCTGTTGACGATACGGAACTTTTGGATACATCAACTTCGGTCTTCGTGACAGTTGATATATCAGCCTCTCGGCTCGTGGAGCGGACCCTCCTTATGAGTTTGCTGTGTGCGGGAACCCTAGTGCTGGCTGCGACTGTTCTACTGCTACGACTGCTACTGTGACTGCGACGACGACAGTACAAGAGATCCTGTGTGGATTTGACGACGACAGTACAGAGATCCTATGTGGATTCGACGACGACGACTTCAGCACTCAGCGATCCTACGTGGATCAGTGCTACAGGTCCTGTGTGGGCCCGATCCTGTGTGGGTCCTTACGCTCAGCGGTTCTGTGTGAGCCAGCGCCTACAGGTTCTGTGTGAGCCCGATCCTGTGTGGGTCTTCTGCGGGGGTTAGTTACCTATCGATCCTTCGTGGGTCCGACGACTTAGATGGATCAGTGATCATCTTTATCGTCCTTGAAGAAGTTTACCTGTGTGAGCTGAATCCTGTTGCTTTCCTGTGTGGATTGTGTTGTGCAATCCTGTGTGGATTATGTTTTGCTTTCCTATGTGGAATACGTATACTATCCTGCGTGGACTGAGTTGTACTTGGGCTCGGAGGTTGGAGCGTATTTTAATTGATGACTTAGGTATATGTATGGGCATATACCTAAGCAGTGTCGGTTGTTACTTCGTGTTGTACTTTTCTTCGTGGTTTATCCTTTGTGGATTTGAGAGACCTTCAGGGGTCTCGGGGTCCCTACTGAGTAGCTTATACTCACCCCTGCACGGGCTTCGCCCGCACTACGTTGTGTTGGTTGCAGACAACGGACAGCGTTGACCTTAGCTGAGGCTTGCAGAGCGGGACGGTACCCGGAGGTGGACCACTGGGCGGGACGTGCTCGGAGCGGACGGCGGGACCCGTGGAGCAGAGGAGCTATCTGTACCCACCCTTCAGGTGGGATTTCCAGTGGACAGCTCGGAGTAGCGGCCTTTACTTTACAGTTGCTGTTTTTCCCTTTTCGAGTTGTACTTTACTTTCAGTTTGGGTTTGTATTCTGGCCCATTTACTTTTCCGCACTTTCAGTCGTACTCTGCTTGTTTAGTGTTTACTTTCCGCTTGTTTACTCTGTGGTGTGTGTTTACTTTTCAAAGGCAATGCCTTCCCTTTTACCGAGATTTACGCCTTGGTGCTAGTCGCCAGCCCCTGGCCTATGGAAGGCGGGCTTGGGGTAGTCACGGCACAGACCCCGAGGGCGGGTCGTGACAAATTGGTATCAGAGGAGTTCGGTTCTACCGCGAACTCTGATCTTTTCTTTGTGAAGCAATAATGTTTAGCGTATTGAGTGTGGATATCAGTCCAGGGAGTCCAGTGTTGGTGCGACGGCCGACGTATCCGTACACCAGGACCCTGACTTCTGATTTCCTACTTAATGCACGAAAACATTGATTGCGTGTGTGTTTCAAAGTTTTCTTTGTGATTACTTATAACATCTCACCAGGTATACTGTTATAACCGTGGCGCACCTGTTTCCTTTTCAGGATGGCCCCACGACGGCAGCCAGCTAGGGTTCCGAGAGTTGAGCGAGACGACAGCCCACCGAGCGACAAGGCCTCGGTGCAAGGCCCTTTTCCAGTAGTGGCACCGGCGGTAGCTTTACCCGCCGATTCCCCGATGCTTCCAGCAGCAGCCGCTGACGATGCACGTCGCCTCAGCGCACTGCATGAGTTTCAGCGCCAGCGTCCGCCCAGGTTTCGCGGGGAGACGGATCCCCAGGCAGCAGAGGACTGGCTGGAGGCAGTAGTTCGAGTGTTTAGGCTAGTGAGGACACCAGCAGACCTCATGGTGATCCTCGCTGCGAGCCTACTACACGCAGCAGCAGGACGATGGTGGAGCTTGATGCTCCAGGTGCACGATGAGGCATCTCTACTTTGGACGGACTTTGATAGCCTTTTCCGCTCGGAGTTCGTCCCAGCCACCCTTCGTGCGGTGCGTATCCAGGAGCTTCTACAGCTGCGTCAGGGCAGCATGACGGTCGCTCAGTACTCGGCGAGGTTTACCGATCTCTCACGCTACTCGACCGACATGGTACGGGACCCATTCTTCCGGGCCCGGACCTTCGAGCAGGGTTTGAGACACGAGATCAGGGCATCGCTGATCTCCCTCAGCATACCGACTCAGACAGGAGTACTGGAGCGGGCCCTTCTGATAGAGAGCTTCCTTGCTGAGTCTACACCAGCACAGCGACCCACCGCAGGGTGGCACGTGGCAGAGTCATCCGCAGTAGGCAGTCAACGGATGACTCAGGGGTCCAGACAGACCAGACCTTCGGGCAGACGACCTCAGGGCACTGGCTCAGCAGTGCGGGGCACACAGCGCGGAGCCAGTCTTACGAGAGGCAGACAGTGCTACTCATGCGGCGGACAGGGCCACATGGCTCGTGACTGCCCGACCCGCCGTGCCGAGGAGCAGCAGTCAGTTGATGGACCACCGAGGCAGAGGCAGAGGGTCGACCGTGGCGGTCCGCAGGGAGGAGGCGGACGAGGCAGAGGAGCTGGACGAGCAGCTGGTGGTGGCCGACGCTTTGAGGCTCTACCACCACCACCACCAGGAGGTCCACCCCGACCACAGGGAGCTGGCGGGCAGCGACAGGCACAGCTCCAGGCAGCAGAGGCCTACGACCACGGCGCACCTGAGATGATTCGAGGTACTATCTGTGTCTACTCCACCCTTGCTGCAGTTCTTATAGACACAGGAGCGAGTCATTCTTTCATAGCCGCTGCCCTTGTTCGGAGCTCGGAGATTCCGACAGAGCCGTTGGCTCGATCCTTACGGCTAGAGACTCCTACGGGAGCAGACTCGACGATTACGCACTGGTGCCGGCAGTGTGAGCTTACTCTAGGAGGCGAGAGCTTCGGCTGGGATCTTCTTGTAGCAGCGTCGAGGCCTTACGACGTCATCTTGGGCATGGATTGGTTGTCTACGGTCCATGCACAAATTGACTGTTTTAGGCGCAAAGTGCGATGTGTACGCACCGACGGGAGCAGGTTCACCTTCACCGGCGAGAAGGGAGCCTTATCAGCACAGGATGGACTTCCGCGGAGGAGATGACAGCCTATCACTCATCAGTTGGCTAGCCTTATCCTTGGAGCAGTTGACGTACGGAGTCCTGGTTTTCCTGCAGTGGTGGATCAGTTTGCGGACGTTTTTCCCGACGACGTTCCAGGGCTACCTCCTCACAGAGAGGTAGAATTTTATATTGACTTGTACCCCGGGACATCCCCAATATCCACTCCAGCATATCGGATGTCCCCCGCCGAGCTTCGAGAGCTACGGGTACAGTTGGAGGACTTGCAGGGCAAGGGGTTCATCCGACCCAGTGTTTCACCCTGGGCTTCCCCGATATTGTTCGCCAAGAAGGCGGACGGGAGCTTACGACTTTGTGTTGACTATCGTCGCCTGAACCATGTGACAGTGAGGAACAAGTATCCGCTACCGAGGATTGATGACCTCTTTGATCAGCTCAAGGGAGCACGGTGGTTCTCGAAGATAGACCTCAGGTCAGGCTATCATCAGCTCAGAGTCAGAGACGAGGATGTGCAGAAGACGGCCTTCAGATGTCAGTATGGCCACTATGAGTTCTTGGTTATGCCTTTCGGTGTAACCAATGCTCCAGCAGTGTTCATGGCTCTCATGAACAGGATCTTTCAGCCATACCTCGATCGGTTTGTCGTGGTCTTCATCGACGACATTCTGATTTACTCTACGACAGAGGAGGAGCACACCTATCACTTGCGAGTTGTCATTGACACACTCCGAGAGCACCAGCTTTATGGTAAGCTCTCGAAGTGCGAGTTCTGGATACGTGAGGTCCACTTTTTGGGACACGTTATCTCTGAGGCGGGAGTTGCAGTGGATCCCGCGAAGATTGAGGCTGTGTTAGCATGTGAGCCACCCAGGAGCGTGACTGAGGTTCGGAGTTTCTTGGGACTAGATGGATACTATCGGAGATTCGTTCCAGACTTCTCTAGAGTTGCAGCATCACTCACATCTTTGACGAAGAAGGGGAAACCCTTCGTGTGGTCAGACAGATGTCAGCAGAGCTTCCAGGAGCTGAGACAGAGATTGACTAGCGCACCTATCTTGAGGTTGCCTGAGGAGGGAGTAGGGTACGTAGTCTACTGCGATGCATCAGGGACCGGACTCGGATGTGTTCTAATGTAGGAGCGGGCAGTGATCGCCTATGGATCACGTCAGTTGAGACCGCATGAGGAGAACTACGCTACCCATGACCTGGAGTTAGCAGCAGTGGTCTTCGCTCTGAAGACATGGCGACACTATCTGATGGGCGAGCGCTTTACAGTCTTTTCCGATCATCAGAGTCTCAGGTATATCTTCTCGCAGAAGGACCTGAACCTGAGACAGCGACGATGGCTCGAGTTCCTCCAGGACTATGACTTTGAGATAGTCTATACTCCTGGGAAGGGGAACGTAGTAGCCGATGCCCTCAGCAGGAGGACGGGCATTCAGCTACTTGAGGAGGCAACGGAGCAGCTAGCCTCTTTGCAGATATCCTTCGTGGATAGAGATGGAGCAGCCTTTCTTCAGTCTCTCACAGTCACTCCTCCACTACTGCAGCGAGTTAGGGAGGCACAGCATGGGGACGCTGACTGTGAGACACGGCGTGCACAGATATCCTCGGGACAGGCACCTGATGGTTTCTCCCTTGGAGCGGAGCACGACATCCTTTTCAGAGGACGTACCATGGTACCAGTCACTTTGCGAGAGGAAGTGCTGAGGGAGTTTCACACTTCTCCTTTGGCGGTACATCCTGGAGTGGCGAAGATGTACTAGGATCTCAGACGACAGCACTGGTGGCCAGGCATGAAGAAAGCTGTAGCAGAGTTCGTTTCTCGATGCCTTACCTGTCAGCAGGTGAAGGCAGAGCACCAGGTACCAGCAGGCTTGGTACAGCCCTTGGAGGTTCCGGAGTGGAAGTGGGACGGCATATCTATGGACTTCGTGACTGGACTTCCACGCACATCCAGAGGTCACGACTCCATATGGGTGATTGTTGACCGACTCACCAAGTCGGCACACTTCTTACCCATCAGAGAGCAGGGCTCAGTTGAGAGCTTGGGACGTCTCTACGTTCAGGAGATTGTGCGGCTCCACGGCGTGCCATCATCTATTGTCTCCGATCGAGATGCCCGCTTTACTTCCCGGCTTTGGAAGGGGTTGCAGGAAGCGTTCGGGACGCAGCTACGTCTTAGCACAGCTTTTCACCCTCAGACGGATGGTCAGACGGAGAGGACCATTCAGACACTCGAGGACATGCTCCGCGCATGTGTCCTCGACTTTGGTCGTAGCTGGGAGGAACACCTACCCTTGGTGGAGTTCGCTTACAACAACAGCTACCACTCCACCATCGGGATGGCACCGTAAGAGGCGTTGTACGGCCGACCTTGTAGATCTCCTTTGTGCTGGACAGACCCCGGAGAGTCAGCACTGGTGGGACCGGAGATGGTCCAGGCCACGACAGAGAAGGTCCAGGTCATCCAGGAGCGGATGAGGACAGCTCAGAGCCGGCAGAAGTCATATGCTGACAGGAGGCGGAGGCCACTAGAGATCGAGGATGGCGACCACGTCTTCTTACGGGTCTCACCTCGACGTGGTATTCGGAGATTTGGCCGAGGCGGCAAGTTATCTCCGCGCTTCATCGGACCCTTCCAGATTCTCAGCAGGATTGGTGAGGTGGCTTATCGCCTGGCTCTACCACCTCAGTTGCACCGGGTGCACGACGTCTTCCACGTATCCCAGCTGAGGAGATACGTGCACGACCCGACGCACATCATTGACCATGGGGAGCTTGACGTTGACGATGGGGCGAATTTTACGGAGGTCCCGGTGGAGATAGAGAATCGACAGGAGCGGGTCCTGCGTGGGCGATCGATTCCTCTTGTGCGCATCAGATGGCAACACGGGAATCTCCAGGAGAGCACATGGGAGCGGGAGGCTCAAATGCGTGCTCAGTACCCTCTTTTGTTTCCCTAGTTTTTTGTTGTATCTTTACGGGGATGTAAAGCCCTGAGGTGGGAGTAATGTAAAGACCCGTAAAATTCAAGGGAAATTTTTTTCTTAATTTTCTTTAGAATTTTACAAAAGCGCGGTTTCAGATGGCACCTGATTCCGAGGCCCGGAGTGCCCGGAATTAATTTCCGAAGTTTGGCTCGGGTACGTTCAGTGAACGAACGAGCGGGAATTCCTAACATTTGATCCGGTGCTCGGAATTGAAATCTGAGGGCACCGATGAACTCGCAGCGCCGATATTCACTTAAAGAGACCTTTTCGGGAGTTGCGTTTGTTGCGGGTTGAAAGTTAAGTTTTGGGGTTTTCAGTTGAGTTAAATAAAATTTGTGTAAGACAAATTTTATTTTTAGTTTGTTAAAAACCTACCTAAGGGGGTTGGAAGTGGGACCCACACCCACTTAACCTCCCTTGGGAGGATTAAGTGTGGTGGGGCCCACACGAACCCCTAGACTTTTCAATTTCCCTTAACCCCCCTCTTTAATGGCTTAAGTTACCCTTAATTAATTATGGGAGTTAAGTCTTTTTGAATTTCAAACATTGAAATTCTTTTGTGTTATGTGTTAATAAAATAAGAGGTAGTCTTATTTTATTTTGAGTTCTTTGTTTGTCAATTTGAGAGCTTCCTCTTCATCTTCAAACTCTGACGAAGAACGAAGAACGCTCAAACTCCGACGAATAACGACGCCTCTCTTCTTCGTCCTCGGTGTCAACAAGAGGGAACGCCGCTTCCTCCCCGGACCTTCTTCGTCGGCAAACGAAGATTCGCCAACGACGTGTCTCTTCGGGCATATCTCTTCGTCAACGGATTTGACGAACGACGACCGCGACGCCCGACCTCCGCGACGCCGTCTTCCGCGGAACGTAGACGAATCTTCGAATCTTAAACCCGAGGTAGGGGTTGTTGATTTCATTTTGGTTTCCTTATTTCTTTTCTTGCTCGTGGATCGCATGTCTACGTGAGGCATTTAAATATTTTATATAAGTGTTTTTGTTAACGCGAGGGGGGCCGGACCGCACGAACACGGCCGAACCCCCCTCCATCGTTTATGTTTACTCATGCGGGTGGAAGCAAGTGGCGTGGTGCCGTCGCACCACGCGGATGATCGTACAAATAATTTACGCGGCGCCGTCGCGCTACGTCAAGGAAAAATCTTCAAGAACGCGCCGCCGTCGCGCCGCGTTGAAAAGAATCATGGCATGGCGAAAGGGGCGCGGTGCCGTCGCACCGCGCCGGACGACGAACACCGCGGCCAGTTCCGGGCCGCGGCGGGACGAGAAGACCGCGGCCGGTTCCGGGCCGCGGCGGGACAAGAAGACCGCGGCCGGTTCCGGGCCGCGGCGGAAGAGGAGACCGGCGGCCGGGCCGCCGGCGTCGGAAGTCGAAGGCGGGACCGGAATTTCCGGTCCCGTTGGTAAAAACCGGCCGGCCAGCGGGCCGGCCGGATGACTTAAAACCGGGGGAATAAATCCCCCGGCCGGTTCAACAAAACCCCCCTCTTAATGAGGGGGGCGGTTCTTGAGGGAAGGGGGCAGCCGCCCCCTTGGTTCGGCGCCAGCAGGCCCCCCCACGTGAGGGGGGGCGGTTTTAAAAAAAACCGGCGCGACACAAAGGCCGCGCCACTTTGAAGAACCGCGGGGCTTAGCCCCCGCGTGCGCAGCCCCTCGTGCGGCGCCAGGCGCCGCCGCCGCGGCCCGCCGCCGCCGCCGCCCGCCGCCGCCGCGCCACCGTCGCCGCCGCCGCCGCGCCGCCCCGGGGGGGGGGGGGGGGGTCGGGCCGGGTCGGCCCGGACCCGGACCCCCCGTTTCGAACCAGTTTTGCTTTTTGGCTCATAACATGAGCCTCGGACCTCCGAATGACGAACCGTCTGCGGCAACGCGATCCTTGGATCGAGACGGTCGTTTCGGTATATCGCACTCAAGGTTTCGGTTAACTTTGAGTTCGGCCGGGTTGGTTCGTTCACGAAACCAACCGGGCCTTCGGAGCGGAAACGCTCATATCTTGAGCAACGAACGTCCGATTGATGCGCCGTCAGTCGCGTTGTGTTCCTCTTAGTGAGAGGGATCTTTTGGCATACTCCGCCCGAGGTTTGGACGCAGGTGGAGTACGGTAGGGTTGGTTTTGCCTTAAAAACCAACCGGGCCCCGGAGACGAAAATGCCAATAACTCTCAGACCGGGCGTCCGATCGACGCGCTGTCTGTTACGTTGAGTTCCTGTTGACGATACGGAACTTTTGGATACATCAACTTCGGTCTTCGTGACAGTTGATGTATCAGCCTCTCGGCTCGTGGAGCGGACCCTCTTTACGAGTTTGCTGTGTGCGGGAACCCTAGTGCTGGCTGCGACTGTTCTACTGCTACGACTGCTACTGTGACTGCGACGACGACAGTACAAGAGATCCTGTGTGGATTTGACGACGACAGTACAGAGATCCTATGTGGATTCGACGACGACGACTTCAGCACTCAGCGATCCTACGTGGATCAGTGCTACAGGTCCTGTGTGGGCCCGATCCTGTGTGGGTCCTTGCGCTCAGCGGTTCTGTGTGAGCCAGCGCCTATAGGTTCTGTGTGAGCCCGATCCTGTGTGGGTCTTCTGCGGGGGTTAGATACCTATCGATCCTTCGTGGGTCCGACGACTTAGATGGATCAGTGATCATCTTTATCGTCCTTGAAGAAGTTTACCTGTGTGAGCTGAATCCTATTGCTTTCCTGTGTGGATTGTGTTGTGCAATCCTGTGTGGATTATGTTTTGCTTTCCTATGTGGAATACGTATACTATCCTGCGTGGACTGAGTTGTACTTGGGCTCGGAGGTTGGAGCGTATTTTAATTGATGACTTAGGTATATGTATGGGCATATACCTAAGCAGTGTCGGTTGTTACTTCGTGTTGTACTTTTCTTCGTGGTTTATCCTTTGTGGATTTGAGAGACCTTCAGGGGTCTCGGGGTCCCTACTGAGTAGCTTATACTCACCCCTGCACGGGCTTCGCCCGCACTACGTTGTGTTGGTTGCAGACGACGGACAGCGTTGACCTTAGCTGAGGCTTGCAGAGCGGGACGGTACCCGGAGGTGGACCACTGGGCGGGACGTGCTCGGAGCGGACGGCGGGACCCGTGGAGCAGAGGAGCTATCTGTACCCACCCTTCAGGTGGGATTTCCAGTGGACAGCTCGGAGTAGCGGCCTTTACTTTACAGTTGCTGTTTTTCCCTTTTCGAGTTGTACTTTACTTTCAGTTTGGGTTTGTATTCTGGCCCATTTACTTTTCCGCACTTTCAGTCGTACTCTGCTTGTTTAGTGTTTACTTTCCGCTTGTTTACTCTGTGGTGTGTGTTTACTTTTCAAAGGCAATGCCTTCCCTTTTACCGGGATTTACGCCTTGGTGCTAGTCGCCAGCCCCTGGCCTATGGAAGGCGGGCTTGGGGTAGTCACGGCACGGACCCCGAGGGCGGGTCGTGACAAATTGGATTATTCCAATTGTGTTTTTTAATGATATAAAATAATAATAATAATTGTTAATGTTTTAAAATGACTTCTTCCAATAATACAAGTCTTTTTATAAAAATCATTTAATCAACTATAAAATCATTGATATTGAATAAGATCTTCATTTGATGTAGTAGGTATTATTTAAATATATATTATAATTATTTATATAATAAAAACATGTTGTTCATGATCTATCCAACTATCAGCATGGGAAAACGTGACATTCAAGATGGACTTTCAGTGAGTAAGATTGATAAGAAATTTATTTAAAAAATGGATTCTCAATTTAATGGGGAGAAATCAGTATAACTAGAACCCAGAAGATGAGAAATAATTTTTGGTTTTTGGAGATACATATAAGTATTCAATATGATTGTGTAGGTTGTAACAAATAATGGTTCACTATTTTACAATTATTGTGTCCAGCTATGAAAAATTGATAGGTATTATCCATTTATTTCATGATATGTGTGAAAATAGAAGGTATTTAATGTTAGTGTTAGTCTAATAAAATCTACTAACATGTGGAATAATGGTTTTAATTTGATTTCATTTAATTCAAATAGGATACCAACATTCATGGTTAGAGATTCGAGTTAAGATAATATTTTTTATGAATAATTTTAAAGCACTATGTCTTGGTCATGAACATTTATAAAACCTGGTGAATACTTAAGTGGTTTATTGTTCAGAAGCAAGAGATTCCCCAATATAGGTCTATATTATGTCAAACCTATGATTAGAGTTATAATATCCCTTACCTCAACCAAAATTAAAAAATGATATAAACCCGTGAATGAAATTTTTGAGGGAAATACAGACCCTAAATAGTGTAGGATAATCAATACTATGTGGAACAAAAATATGGTATTTTCAAATAACTTGGAAGAATTAGAGTCTAGTGATAATGAAAAAGATTTATAATAATCTTCATACTATGAGATAAATAATTATGAAATAATTAAATTTTGGACTTGATTGAGGAATGGGAAGAACGAAAAATATGGATCGAGAAATTATACAATCAACAAATTGAAAAAAAACCACGGAATGTATGGATTTTTATAATTTTCCTAGAGAAATGCCCCCGTATATTTGGATAAATCATCGAAGATATAGAAATTTGTAACATCAAATGAGTTGGTACCTGATGTAAAAACTGTTCAAGATCTTAAAAACCCTATGATGAATGAAACATAACCTTTTATTGAGGATGAGGAATATCAAACTATTGAAAAAGAAGATTTATATCAGATGTAGTAAAGATCATTTGTAGAGGGGGATCTAGAAATAATCTTTCAACCGTCTCTTCATAAGTCTAACCAGTAAAAAAATTAGTGATTTATGAATAGTATCCATTTGATGGTATTAGAAAGCACATATAACATTTAGAAGTTGATAAATAAAATTTCAGGGAGAAAATCTTACACACTAGAGAAGAGATGTTTTTCAAGGTGTTCAAAATCAATATTTTTCATGAGGATACCAACAAAATATTAGAGAAATTTATTTTAGTTGAACTTAATAAAGAGATTTATTTATATATAAAAAACTATATTTGATTTTTTAACATAGATTAAATTAAGGATGAATAAGTGAGAAATAATATATTCATACATGGGTCATGATTCAATGTAACATTGAGGATCTCGTCAAGGATGATCCAAAAATGAATTTAACCTCAATTTGATGGGGATTATATTGAGTTAAGGATTAAAACTCTCATCAGATTTTAGAAATGATGTGGTGGCCTCTTATGTAGTTTTATGTTTAGTGTTAACATGAATTTTTTTAGGGTTACTAATTTTTCATTAAAGGTGGTTTTCATTATAAGGCCTCAGCCTTAAACCTTACTTAATCTTGAGTTATTATAAGATTACACATTGAGGATCTTTTCGGGTTTAGAGTTTTAGAGAATTAGATCATAAAACTTGCATTACATTCCACATATAAACAAAGTGGTTACATAAAGATAGTATTTTTCATTCCCATCAATGGAAACACATTTAAAATAAAACATGGATTATTTCTTGACACATCCTTGTCTCTATCATCTTATCATGTACCTTTCCCTTGACCTGTGAAAAACATTGCAAAAACTTGGGATGAGCATAAAAACTCAGTATGGGTTATAAAAAAACATTGAAAGGAAACATGAGTTCATATATACATAAGAATGAAATCATACTTTACCCATAAAACATTGGAACTTTAACATACCTCATAAAATCATGAATAAATCATAGAAATCTTAAGACATAAAGGTAACTTGAGGCATTCATAACATTCTTACATAGGGAGTAACCCTCTTGGTTACGTTTGGAATACCCATCACAGTATATTCCCTAAAATCTCTTTGGAGAAACCTTAACATTTCACTCCTTCGCGTTACCCAATGCATTGGAGAGCTATAACGGGCTCACCCGCCCTTAGTTTATCACGGAACCACCCGTCTTCATAATAATGCCCAAGAACCATAACATAATCATATCACATAAAACATGCATAAAGGAAACATAAAATTTCCACATTTCAATCACGAGATATCAATACAACACATTGATATAAAAATATTATGAAAACCATTTTCAATACTAAAATAAAAGAAAAGTAAAACATGGTATTTATTTTTCTTTTAAAAAGAAGGTATGGCTTGTAGAGGAAGCCGAAACTCAAATAACGGTCACGACGGCGGAAAAGTCGTTGTCACCGCATACGTACGACAAAAACATTCCCTTTTGTCATTTAGTAAACGCTTCATATAAAAAAGATTCCTTTTGAATAAACATAAAAGTCAAAGGGGTTTATACACCGTATAAAAGAAAGTTGTGTATAAAATAAAATATGCCTCAATGAAAGGAGATTGAGACGAAGTCCCATACCTCGTATCCGACTTGACCCGACCGTTCTTTAATCTCCTGAATAATAAACTTGAGTTAATATCTACTTGCTTATGATCCTTTTCAAGTTCATTATTCCTTTTATACCATCTTATGAACATCATGTAATCATTTAAGTTAATAGTGTTCATTTTGTCAGTATTTGGTTCTTAAGTCAAAAATAGACTTCTTACACTTACATGTTGTTAATTTGGTAAAAGTTTCGTTATATCCAGAATGATATTAATGATTTGGATAACATATATATCATATATATTCATCATATACATGTATTTATAATATTACATCACATTCATAGGTAAGAAATGAAATGCACCGTTCATGGAGACGGTAAGTCGTACGTACGCATGAACGCTACTTCCATTTCTATTTCGTATTTTCTGGAATGGAATCATAATTATATAAGAGTATATTATAATTACAGTATAATAACATATATAATATCATTAACTTTATGCTTTAAACATCCCACATATGGTTTTAATGAATCAAATCACTTTCAGGGGGCGGTAGTCCGCACTTCCTAAAATGAAGATATCGTGTTTACCTATAATGGAAACCATAAAGGTATGCCCAAAATGAAAAAAACAGAAGCTTAAGGAAAACCTAAAAATATTATATATCATATATAAAAATAGTGACATCATAATGGCCACCTTTGAAGGTGTTAAATGAGTATTGAACAATCATCATTTCGGGAGGCAGAATTTCACCATCCACGGAAACCGTATGTTTTTAACCATTTGATGTAGTTGTGTGACAGTGTAGCTCAAATAAATCTTATAAAAACATCCTATTATATTGAATATACTGGTGTTGTTAAGAAAGAAGTAAATAAAAAGAGTTTAGAGGGTTGGAGAAACAAAATAAAACAAATGAACATGATAGAATGAATTACCTTTAAAAGTGTAACTCCTTTTGATTTGAGCCTAAAGGCTTCCTTTGAAAGGATTCTGCCAAAAGGGAATCCTCTAGGATGAGGAGAGGGATGTGGAGAGATTAAATGGGTAGGGGTTGGCCGAGACAAAGGCTTGAGGAGTGTGTGAAATTAGGTAGAGGTGGGGGCCTTTTATAAGAGGAGAGGAGGGACACTTTTGGAAAGTAAAGAAATATTACTTTATTTGAAAACGTGTTTCGGTTTTAAAAGGTCCCAAATTGATATAATTAGTGGATAAGGTGATAACGGTTCTAAATCCACTCATCCAATTGGTTTTGTCCATGTGTAGTTCATAGATTTTACATTGTATTTCCATTTTATTTAAATCGTCAAATAATGATGTCATCGTTGCATCATTATTATGTCATACATATTTTAATTTATTTAATGTCTAAAAATCATAAAAAAATACTATGATGTAGGAAATCTTTTTAGCTTTCCAATGACTATTTATAATCAAATATCTGATCTTTATAACCTCATGTAAAAATTGTTTCCGTAAAACATATCATGTTTGTGTCATTTTTGCTTTTACATTAAATAAAAAGTTATCTATGTCATTTCCCAACCAAAATGGATCCATGGGGTCCCCAAGTTGACCCATGGCTTGTCTTGGTCGGCCATGACACAACCAATAATGTTGGGACATGTTTCTAGGTCATTTCATATTATTAAAGCATTATTTATACCTTAAACTACCCTAATTACCACTAATCGCGATTAAAAACTTAAAAAGTTACTATTCACCAAAAAATTATTTTAATCTCATTGAACCACATTTTACTTCTTATTGACAACCATTAATGTCAGATTTTTGAAATTCATAACACAAAAGTGGCAAAGTTTCATTTAAACGAAAAATCAGTTTCTTTAACTACCACTTGGTGGTTTCACTATTCATCAAAAATTGAAGTTTTTCATAAAATTACAAAAAATTCACCCTAAGCTATATTTGATATTTCGAATTCAAAAATAAAGTCTATTTTACAAAATTCAATACATATAAGTCAAATTAATTAATTTAATAATTAATTCCCGCTGCCAGAGCAAATAGCGTGTTAAAACAATAAGTATCAAAAGATTGACACCAATTTAAGTCTAATTTCAAAGTGAAATTGATTCCAATGACCACCATTGGATAAAATGGTAAAAATATATTCATATTACATGTTAAGAACAATTCAAAAGATAATCTAATCATATAAATAAATTATATTAAAAAGCAGTTTTGATGTAAAATGCAGTATTTTTCACTATTCATTAAAAAATGAACATTGTCAGAAAAATACCAAAAATTCACACAAAGTAAATTTTGATGTCCCAATCATAAAGAATAAGTTTATTTTGACAAACATAGTTTATAAAATTGTCAAATATAGATTTAAAAAGGGTTTTCCATCATATGGCAGTAAAATAGTCTTTTAAGAATATTAGTGTATTCCATGCATAAGATTGTATTTATTTTCATTTTAAGCCTCTATAATACTATATTAATAATTAATAAACATAGATAAAAATATCTATTATTCATTACTTACTTGGGATGTTACATCCTTCCCCCCTTTAGAAAATTGTGTCACCGCAATTTATTTAGTTATCGAATAAATGGGGGTACTTATCCCTCATTGCATTTTCAGATTCCCATGTTGCCTTTTCAATAATGTGGTTTTTCCACAAAACCTTTACCTGCTTAATCACCTTATTCCGTAACACTTGCTCCCTGTGGTCAAGAATCTGGACTGGTTGTTCCTCATAAGATAGGTTCTCTTCCAGCTGAACTACCTCTAGACTCAAAACATGAGATGGATCTGGCATATACTTTCTCAACATTGAAACGTGAAAAACATTGTGTACCTGAGATAAACTTGGAGGTAAAGCCACTCTGTATGCAACTGATCCAACTCTCTCCAGAATTTCGTATGGTCCAACGAACCTTGTACTCAACTTTACTTTCTTACCAAATCTCATCACACTTTCATTATCAAGGTTGAATTCATGAAACTTACCTTTCTGAACCAGCTCTACCTTTTTCTGCAACTCACTGTCTTGCTTCTGTGCTTGCTTGATTCTATCTGATAGAGAAGATCTCACTGATACCTGAAAAAAAACAGAAGGACTTCCTGCACCAACAACTTCTATGCCAAAGTTCATCAAATCGTTAACCAAAGGATCACGTTCCAAACGCAACATTGCTAATGAAGCATTACTTTTTCGACTCAAAGCATCAGCCACATTATTTGCTTTTCCCGAATGGTAATGAATTGTACAATAATAATCCTTGATTAATTCTAGCCATCTCCTCTGTCTCATGTTTAACTCTTTCTGAGTGAATATATACTTTAAACTTTTGTGATCGGTATATATTTCACACTTTACTCCATACAAATGATGCCTCCAAATTTTTAAAGCAAAAACAACAGCAGCTAATTCCAAATCATGTGTAGGGTAATTTACCTCATGAGTTTTCAACTATCGTGAAGCATAAGCAATTACCTGATCATTCTGCATTAGGACGCAACCAAGTCCTTTCAATGAAGCATCACTGTATATAACAAAATCACCATTCCTGGAAGGTAGTGCCAAAACTGGAGCATTCACCAATCTTCTTTTCAATTCCTGAAAACAATCATCACATTCTTTTGTCCAGATAAACTTAACACCCTTCCGAGTTAGCTTAGTCATTGGACTCGATAACCGTGAAAAATTTCTAACAAACCTTCGGTAATATCCCGCCAAACCAAGGAAGCTACGAATCTCGGTTACATTTGTGGGTCTTGGCCATTCTTCCACAACTTTTGTTTTTGCAGGATCAATAGTTATTCCATCTTTAGAAACAATGTGACCAAGGAAAAAATTTGTTGCAACCAAAACTAACACTTGATGAATTTCCCATACAGTTTCTTTTCTTTTAAGGTTTGCAAGATAACCCTTAAATGTCTTTCATGCTCCTCTTTACTTTTAGAAAACACCGAAATATAATCAATGAAAACCACCACAAACTTATCCAAGAACTCATGGAAAATTCTATTCATTAAATCCATGAATACAGCAGGTGCATTGGTTAGCCCAAAAGGCATTACTACAAATTCATAATGGCCATATCTCGTACAGAACACGGTCTTCGGAATATCTGCCTCCTTTACCTTCAGCTGATGGTACCCCGATCTCAAGTCAATCTTTGAAAAAAACTGAGCTCCGTGGAGCTGATCAAACAAATCATCGATATGAGGCAATGGATATTTGTTCTTAACAGTGATATTATTCAAGGCTCTATAATCAATGAAAAGTCTCATAGAACCATCTTTCTTTTTAACAAATAAAACAGGAGCACCCCATGGTGATGTGCTAGGTCTAATGAAACCTTTCTCTAATAAATCATGCAATTGCTCTTTCAACTCTAAAAGTTCAATTTGTGCCATTCGATAAGGGGGTTTTGAAATTGGCTTAGCATCAGGAACTAAGTCAACAGTAAACTCAACTTCCCGATCTGGTATTATTCTAGGCAACTCATGAGGAAAAACATCAGGATACTCATTTACCACTGACACATCATTAATCTGAACAGTTCCTTTATTTTCAACGACATGTGCAAGGTAACATTCATTTCCATCTTTTACAAGTTTCTCAGCCTCTTGATATGTTATCAAAAGTAAGGGTTCATTCCTGTAAACAAACTGAAAGTCTTTCTGAAAAGAAACTTCTTTAGCTCTACATTCAATCTTAGCATGGTAAATAGAGAGCCAATCCATACCCAAGATAACATCAAACTCTACTAGAGGTAGAACAATAAGGTTTGAAAGTAGGTTCTTTCCACAGATAAGGATAGGAAGATTCTTATAAATTCTTTTTGCCTCAACATTCCCCCCAGGTGTTTTTACCAAAAGTTCAGGAGTCATTTTTGAGATGGTATTCCCATTATACTAGAAAAGGTTTCAGAGATGAAAGAATGTGTAGACCCCGAATCAAACAACACACTGGCATAATCTGAAAAAACAAACAAAGTACCTGATACAACTTCATTTGATGGCCCGAAATCTGCTGAAGTAGTTGCAAAGGATTTCACCACCCCTTTCTGCTTGTAGTCTAACTGCTTCCCATCACTCAAGCTCCTTGTCGGACACTCATTTGCATAGTGACCCATCTCATTGCACTTATAACATTTCACTAACTGTAAATAAAATTTGGTCTTACCTTCACCTTGATCCTTTTCAGTGCAATCACGAGCCTTATGTCCCATCTTCCCACATCGGTAGCACTTCCCAGAATTCAGAAGACATTCCCCAGCATGCCTTTTGCCACATTTATCACAAACTAGAAACTTAGTCCTCTTACCATCAGAATTTTTTGAAGAATTCTTACCTTTCTCCTGCCACCTCGGTCTCTTCTTCTGCTGGTTGTTATAGAACACTTGGTCATCGGCAAACTCCATTTCCACCTTCTCAGCACATCGAACAAGATTTTCATAATTTTTAAACTCACGAGAAGCTAATGCCCATTGATATTTTGGCTTTAATCCTGAGTAAAAACGATTGATTTTACTATCAAGGTCTCGAATAAAATTGGGAGCATACCTTGCCAATCGAGTGAACCTTTCTTCATAGGAATCCACTGAGTCTTCCTCTTGCCTCAATTCCAAGAATTGCTTTTCCATCCTAAGTTGAACAGCCTTAGGAAAATACTTCTCAAGAAACATACCTTTGAATTCATCCCAGTCAAGAGCATCAATATCATCGGCGTCCCTGCTATTTTTAACCATAGACCACCACTGATCTGCTTCACCCTCCAAACGGTAAATAGCAAGACTAACCTTTTGATTGTCTGAACACCCCATGACATCAAAAATCTTCTCCAGTGCTTTAATCCACACTTCAGCTAGCACAGGGTCAGATGATCCTCTGAATGATGGTGGATGTTGCCTCATGAAATGTTCCACTACTGACATGTTCCTCTGTGGTTGATCTGGCTGATCTCGTGCATGGATACCACCACCATTTATCACTTGAGTCAACTGCACCATTACTGCAACAAACTATTCAGTTCCAATTCCGACCATTTTTGGATGCTGATTCAGAAGGTTATTTCCTTCTGTATGCCTTCCTAGCACTGCTTCCCTGTTTCCTCTGCGGAAAACCATTCTGAACAAACATGTCTTAGATAAAGCAACATGGTAATCTTTAAATGCTATATCATTTCAAAAAATATTTTTGGATAATCATTTAATAGAATTCTAACTCCTAAAGTTATCTAAACTGACCTTTGATACCAACTATAAGGCCCCAGCCTTAAACCTTACTTAATCTTGAGTTATTACAAGATTACACATTGAGGATCTTTTCGGGTTTAGAGTTTTAGAGAATTAGATCATAAAACTTGCATTACATTCTACATATAAACAAAGTGGTTACATAAAGATAGTATTCTTCATTCCCATCAATGGAAACACATTTAAAATAAAACATGGATTATTTCTTGACACATCCTTGACTCTATCATCTTATCATGTACCTTTCCCTTGACCTGTGAAAAACATTTCAAAAACTTGGGATGAGCATAAAAACTCAGTATGGGTTATAAAAAAAACATGGAAAGTAAACATGAGTTCATATATACATAAGAATGAAATCATACTTTACCCATAAAACATAGGCACTTTAACATACCTCATAAAATCATGAATAAATCATAGAAATCTTAAGACATAAAGCTAACTTGAGGCATTCATAACATTCTTACGTAGGGAGTAACCCTCTTGGTTACGTTTGGAATACCCATCACAGTATATTCCCTAAAATCTCTTCGGAGAAACCTTTACGTTTCACTCCTTCGCGTTACCCAATGCATTGGAGAGCTATAACGGGCTCACCCGCCCTTAGTTTATCACGGAACCACCCGTCTTCATAATAATGCCCAAGAACCATAACATAATCATATCACATAAAACATGCATAAAGGAAACATAAAATTTCCACATTTCAATCATGAGATATCAATACAAAACATTGATATAAAAACATTATGAAAACCATTTTCAATACTAAAATAAACGAAAAGTAAAACATGGTATTTATTTTTCTTTTAAAAAGAAGGTATGGCTTGTAGAGGAAGCCAAAACTCAAATAACGGTCACGACGACGGAAAAGTCGTTGTCGCCGCATACGTAAGACAAAAACATTCCCTTTTGTCGTTTAGTAAACGCTTCGTATAAAAAAGATTCCTTTTGAATAAAAGTAAAAGTCAAAGTGGTTTATACACCGTATAAAACAAAGTTGTGTATAAAATAAAATATGCCTCAATGAAAGGAGATTGAGACGAAGTCCCATACCTCATATCCGACTTGACCCGACCGTTCTTTAATCTCCTGAATAATAAACTTGAGTTAATCTATAATTGCTTATGAACATTTTTCAAGTTCATTATTCCTTTTATACCATGTTATGAACATCATGTAATCATTTAAGTTAATAGTGTTCATTTTGTCAGTATTTGGTTCTTAAGTCAAAAATAGACTTCTTACACTTACATGTTGTTAATTTGGTCAAAGTTTCGTTATATCCCGAATGATATTAATGATTTGGAAAACATATATATCATATATATTCAGCACATACATGTATTTATAATATTACATCACATTCATAGGTAAGAAATGAAATGCACCGTTCATGGAGACGGTAAGCCGTACGTACGCATGAACGCTACTTCCATTTCTATTTCATATTTTCTGGAATGGAATCATAATTATATAAGAGTATATTATAATTACAGTATAATAACATATATAATATCATTAACTTTATGCATTACACATCCCACATATGGTATTAACGAATCAAATCACTTTCAGGGGGCGGTAGTCCGCACTTCCTAAAATGAAGATATCGTGTTTACCCATAATGGAAACCATAAAGGTATGCCCAAAATGAAAAAAACAGAAGCTTAAGGAAAACATAAACATATTATATATCATATATAAAAATAGTGACATCATAATGGCCACCTTTGAAGGTGTTAAATGAGTATTGAACAATCATCGTTTCGGGAGGCAGAATTTCACCATCCACGGAAACCGTATGTTCTTTAACCATTTGATGTAGTTTTTTGAGAGTGTAGCTCAAATAAATCTTATAACAACATCCTAGTATATTGAAGATACTGGTGTTCTTACAAAAGAAGTAAATAAAAAGAGTTTAGGGGGTTGGAGAAACAAAATAAATCAAATGAACATGATAGAATGAATTACCTTTAAAAGTGTAACTCCTTTTGATTTGAGCCTAAAGGCTTCCTTTGAAAGGATTATGCCCAAAGTGAATCCTCTAGGATGAGGAGAGGGATGTGGAGAGAGTAAATTTTCAGGGGTTGGCCGAGCCAAAGGCTTGAGGAGTGTGTGAAATGAGGTAGAGGTGGGGGCCTTTTATAAGAGGAGAGGAGGGGCACTTTTGGAAAGTAAAGAAATATTACTTTATTTGAAAATGTGTTTCGGTTTTAAAAGGTCCCAAATTGATATAATTCGTGGATAAGGTGATAAGGGTTCGAAATACACTCATCCAATTGGTTTTGGCCATGTGTAGTTTATAGATTTTACATTGTCTTTCCATTTTATTTAAATCGTCAAATAATGATGTCATCGCTGCATCATTATTATGTCATACATATTTTAATTTATTTAATGTCTAAAAATCATAAAAAAATACTATGATGTAGGAAATATTTTTAGCTTTCCAATTACTATTTATAATCAAATATCTGATCTTTATAACCTCATGTAAAAATTGTTTCCGTAAAACATATCATGTTTGTGTCATTTTTGCTTTTACATTAAATTAAAAGTTATCTATGTCATTTCCCAACCAAAATGGATCCATGGGGTCCCCAAGTTGACCCATGGCTTGTATTGGTCGGCCATGACACAACCAATAAGGTTGGGACATGTTTCTAGGTCATTTCATATTATTAAAGCATTATTTATACCTTAAACTACCCTAATTACCACTAATCGCGATTAAAAACTTAATAAGTTACTATTCACCAAAAAATTATTTTAATCCCATTGAACCACATTTTACTTCTTAATGACAACCATGAATGTCGGATTTTTTAAATTCATAACACAAAAGTGGCAAAGTTTCATTTAAACGAAAAATCAGTTTCTTTAACTACCACTTAGTGGTTTCACTATTCATCAAAAATTAAAGTTTTTTAGAAAATTACCAAAAATTCACCCTAAGCTATATTTGATATTAAAAATTCAAAAATGAAGTCTATTTTACAAAATTCAATACATATAAGTCAAATTAATTAATTTAATAATTAATTCCCGCTGCCAGAGCAAATAGCGTGTTAAAACAATAAGTATCAAAAGATTGACACCAGTTTAAGTCTAATTTCAAAGTGAAATTGATTCCAATGACCACCATTGGATAAAATGGTAAAAATATATTCATATTACACGTTAAGACCAATTCAAAAGATAATCTAATCATATAAATAAATTATATTAAAAAGCAGTTTTGAAGTAAAATGCAGTATTTTTCACTATTCATTAAAAAATGAACATTGTCAGAAAAATACCAAAAATTCACACAAAGTAAATTTTGATGTCCCAATCATAAATAATAAGTTTATTTTGACAAACATAGTTTATAAAATTGTCAAATATAGATTTAAAAAGGGTTTTCCATCATAGGGCAGTAAAATAGTCTTTTAAGAATATTAGTGTATTCCATGCATAAGATTGTATTTATTTTCATTTTAAGACTCTATAATACTATCTTAATCATTAATAGACATAGATAAAAATATCTATTATTCATTACTTACTTTGGATGTTACATCCTTCCCCCCTTTAGAAAATTGCGTCCCCGCAATTTATTTACTTATCGAATAAATGGGGGTACTTATCCCTCATTGCATTTTCAGATTCCCATGTTGCCTCTTCAATCATGTGGTTTTTCCACAAAACCTTTACCTGCTTAATCACCTTATTCCGTAACACTTGCTCCCTATGGTCATGAATCTGGACCAGTTGTTCCTCATAAGATAGGTTCTCTTCCAGCTGAACTACCTCTGGACTCAAAACATTAGATGGATCTGGCATATACTTTCTCAACATCGAAACGTGAAAAACATTGTGTACCTGAGATAAACTTGGAGGTAAATCCACTCTGTATTCAACTGATCCAACTCTCTCCAAAATTTCGTATGGTCCAATGAACCTTGTACTGAACTTTCCTTTCTTACCAAATCTCATCACACTTTAATTATCAATGTTGAATTCAGGCAACATACCTTTCTGAACCAGCTCTACCTTTTTCTGCAACTCACTGTCTTGCTTCTGTGCTTGCTTGATTCTATCTGATAGAGAAGATCTCACTGATACCTGAAACAAAACAGAAGGACTTCCTGCACCAACAACTTCTATGCCAAAGTTCATCAAATCGTTAACCAAAGGATCACGTTCCAAACGCAACATTGCTAATGAAGCATTACTTTTTCGACTCAAAGCATCAGCCACTTTATTAGATTTTCCCGGATGGTAATGAATTGTACAATCATAATCCTTGATTAATTCTAGCCATCTCCACTGTCTCATTTTTAACTCTTTCTGAGTGAATATATAATTTAAACTTTTGTGATCGGTATATATTTCACACTTTACTCCATACAAATGATGCCTCCAAATTTTTAAAGCAAAAACAACAGCAGCTAATTCCAAATCATGTGTAGGGTAATTTACCTCATGAGTTTTCAACTGTCGTGAAGCATAAACAATTACCTGATCATTCTGCATTAGGAATCAACCAAGTCCTTTCAATGAAGCATCACTGTATATAACAAACTCACCATTCCTGGAAGGAAATGCCAAAACTGGAGCATTCACCAATCTTCTTTTCAATTCCTAAAAACAATCATCACATTCTTTTGTCCAGATAAACTTAACACCCTTCTGAGTTAGCTTAGTCATTGGACTCGATAACCGTGAAAAATTTCTAACAAACCTTCGGTAATAGCCCGCCAAACCAAGGAAGCTACGAATCTCGGTTACATTTGTGGGTCTTGGCCATTCTTCCACAACTTTTGTTTTTGCAGGATCAACAGTTATTCCATCTTTAGAAACAATATGACCAAGGAAAGAAATTTGTTGCAACCAAAGCTCACACTTGCTGAATTTCCCATACAGTTTCTTTTCTTTTAAGGTTTTCAAGATAACCCTTAAATGTCTTTCATGCTCCTCTTTACTTTTAGAAAACACCAAAATATCATCAATGAAAACCACCACAAACTTATCCAAGAACTCATGGAAAATTCTATTCATTAAATCCATGAATACAGCAGGTGCATTGGTTATCCCAAAAGGCATTACTACAAATTCATAATGGCCATATCTCGTACGGAACACGGTCTTCGGAATATCTGCCTCCTTTACCTTCAGCTGATGGTACCCCGATCTCAAGTCAATCTTTGAAAAAAAACTGAACAAATCATCGATATGAGGAAAAGGATATTTGTTCTTAACAATGATATTATTCAAGGCTCTATAATCAATGCAAAGTCTCATAGAACCATCATTCTTTTTAACAAATAAAACAGGAGCACCCCATGGTGATGTGCTAGGTCTAATGAAACCTTTCTCTAAAAAATCTTGCAATTGCTCCTTCAACTCTAAAAGTTCAATTTGTGCCATTCGATAAGGGGGTTTTGAAATTGGCTTAACATCAGGAACTAAGTCAACAGTAAACTCAACTTCCCGATCTGGTATTATTCCAGGCAACTCATCAGGAAAAACATCAGGATACTCATTTACCACTGGCACATCATTAATCTGAACAGTTCATTTATTTTCAACGACGTGTGCAAGGTAACATTCATTTCCATCTTTTACAAGTTTCTCAGCCTCTTGATATGTTATCAAAAGTAAGGGTTCATTCCTGTAAACAAACTGAAATTCTTTCCGAAAAGAATCTTCTTTAGCTCTACAGTCAATCTTAGCATGGTAAATAGAGAGCCAATCCATACCCAGGATAACATCAAACTCTACTAGAGGTAGAACAATAAGGTTTGCAAGTAGGTTCTTTCCACAGATAAGGATAGGAAGATTCTTATAAATTCTTTTTGCCTCAACATTCCCCCCAGGTGTTTTTACCAAAAGTTCAGGAGTCATTTCTTGAGATGGTATTCCCATTTTACTAGAAAAGGTTACAGAGATGAAAGAATGTGTAGACCCCGAATCAAACAACACACTGGCATAATCTGAAAAAACAAACAAAGTACCTGATACAACTTCATTTGATGGCCCGACATCTGCTGAAGTAGTTGCAAAGGATTTCACCACCCCTTTCTGCTTGTAGTCTAACTGCTTCCAATCACTCAAGCTCCTTTTCGGACACTCGTTTGCATAGTGACCCATCTCATTGCACTTATAACATTTTACTAACTGTAAATCAAATTTGGTCTTACCTTCACCTTGATCCTTTTCAGTGTAATCACGAGCCTTATGTCCCATCTTCCCACATCAGTAGCACTTCCCAGAATTCAGAAGACATTCCCCAGCATGCCTTTTGCCACATTTATCACAAACTGGAAACTTAGTTCTCTTACCATCAGACTTTTTTGAAGAATTCTTACCTTTCTCCTACCACCTCGGTCTCTTCTTCTGCTGGTTGTTATAGAACACTTGGTCATCGGAAAACTCCATTTCCACCTTCTCAGCACATCGAAAAAGCTTTTCATAACTTTTAAACTCACGAGAAGCTAATGCCCTTCGATATTTTGGCTTTAATCCTGAGTAAAAACGATTGATTTTACTATCAAGGTCTCGAATAAAATTTTGAGCATACCTTGCCAATCGAGTGAACCTTTCTTCATAGGAAGCCACTGAGTCTTCCTCTTGCCTCAATTCCAAGAATTTCTTTTCCATCCTAAGTCAAACAATGTTAGGAAAATACATCTCAAGAAACATACCTTTGAATTCATCCCAGTCAAGAGCATCAATCTCATCGGCGTCCCTGATATTTTTAACCATAGACCACCACTGATCTGCTTCACCCTCCAAACGGTAAATAACAAGACTAACCTTTTGATTGTCTGAACACCCCATGACATCAAAAATCTTCTCCAGTGCTTTAATCCACCCTTCAGATAGCACAGGGTCAGATGATCCTCTGAATGATGGTGGATGTTTCCTCATGAAATGTTCCACTACTGACATGTTCCTCTGCGGTTGATCTGGCTGATCTCGTGCATGGATACCACCACCATTTATCGCTTGAGTCAACTGCGCCATTACTGCAACAAACTGTTCAGTTCCAATTCCGACCATTTCTGGATGCTGATTCGGAAGGTTATTTCCTTCTGTATGCCTTCCTAGCACTGCTTCCCTGTTTCCTATGTGGAAAACCATTCTGAACAAACATGTCTTAGATAAAGCAACATGGTAATCTTTAAATGCTATGTCATTTCAAAAAATATTTTTGGATAATCATTTAATAGAATTCTAACCCCTAAAGTTATCTAAACTTACCTTTGATACCAACTATAAGGCCCCAGCCTTAAACCTTACTTAGTCTTGAGTTATTACAAGATTACACATTGAGGATCTTTTCGGGTTTAGAGTTTTAGAGAATTAGATTGTAATACTTGCATTACATTCCACATATAAACAAAGTGGTTACATAAAGATAGTATTCTTCATTCCCATCAATGGAAACACATTTAAAATAAAACATGGATTATTTCTTGACACATCCTTGACTCTATCATCTTATCATGTACCTTTCCCTTGACCTGTGAAAAACATTTCAAAAACTTGGGATGAGCATAAAAACTCAGTATGGGTTATAAAAAAACATGGAAAGGAAACATGAGTTCATATATACATAAGAGTGAAATCATACTTTACCCATAAAACATAGGCACTTTAACATACCTCATAAAATCATGAATAAATCATAGAAATCTTAAGACATAAAGGTAACTTGAGGCACTCATAACATTCTTACGTATGGAGTAACCCTCTTGGTTACGTTTGGAATACCCATCACAGTATATTCCCTAAAATCTCTTCGGAGAAACCTTAACAATTCACTCCTTCGCGTTACCCAATGCCTTGGAGAGCTATAACGGGCTCACCCGCCCTTAGTTTATCACGGAACCACCCGTCTTCATAATAATTCCCAAGAACCATAACATAATCATATCACATAAAACATGCATAAAGGAAACATAAACTTTCCACATTTCAATCACGAGATATCAATACAACACATTGATATAAAAACATTTTGAAAACCATTTTCAATACTAAAATAAAACAAAAGTAAAACATGGTATTTATTTTTCTTTTAAAAAGAAGGTATGGCTTATAGAGGAAGCTGAAACTCAAATAACGGTCACGATGGCGGAAAAGTCGTTGTCGCCGCATACGTACGACAAAAACATTCCCTTTTGTCGTTTAGTAAACGCTTCGTATAAAAAAGATTCCTTTTGAATAAAAGTAAAAGTCAAAGGGGTATATACACCGTATAAAAGAAAGTTGTGTATAAAATAAAATATGCCTCAATGAAAGGAGATTGAGACGAAGTCCCATACCTCGTATCCGACTTGACCCGACCGTTATTTAATCTCCTGAATAATAAACTTGAGTTAATATCTACTTTCTTATGAACCTTTTTCAATTTCATTATTCTTTTTATACCATGTTATGAATATCATGTAATCATTTATGTTAATAGTGTTCATTTTGTCAGTATTTGGTTCTTAAGTCAAAAATAGACTTCTTACACTTACATGTTGTTAATTTGGTCAAAGTTTCGTTATATCCAGAATGATATTAATGATTTGGATAACATATATATCATATATATTCAGCATATACATGTATTTATAATATTACATCACATTCATCGGTAAGAAATGAAATGCACCGTTCATGGAGACGGTAAGCCGTACGTACGCATGAACGCTACTTCAATTTCTATTTCGTATTTTCTGGAATGGAATCATAATGATATAATAGTATATTATAATTAAAGTATAATAAAATATATAATATCATTAACTTTATGCTTTACACATCCCACATATGGTATTAACGAATCAAATCACTTTCAGGGGGCGGTAGTCCGCACTTCCTAACATGAAGATATCGTGTTTACCCATAATGGAAACCATAAAGGTATGCACAAAATGAAAAAAACAGAAGCTTAAGGAAAAAATAAACATATTATATATCATATATAAAAATAGTGACATCATAATGGCCACCTTTGAAGGTCTTAAATGAGTATTGAACAATCATCGTTTCGGGAGGCAGAATTTCACCATCCACGGAAACAATATGTTATTTAAGCATTTGATGTAGTTGTGTGACAGTGTAGCTCAAATAAATCTTATAAAAACATCCTAGTATATTTAAGATACTTGTTTTGTTACAAAAGAAGTAAATAAAAAGAGTTTAGGGGGTTGGAGAAACAAAATAAAACAAATGAACATGATAGAATGAATTACATTTAAAAGTGTAACTCCTTTTGATTTGAGCCTAAAGGCTTCCTTTGAAAGGATTCTGCCCAAAGGGAATCCTCTAGGATGAGGAGAGGGATGTGGAGAGAGTAAATGGGAAGGGTTTGGCCGAGACAAAGGCTTGAGGAGTGTGTGAAATGAGGTAGAGGTGGGGGCCTTTTATAAGAGGAGAGGAGGGGCACTTTTTTAATGTAAAGAAATATTACTTTATTTGAAAATGTGTTTCGGTTTTAAAAGGTCCCACATTAATATAATTCATGGATAAGGTGATAAGGGTTCTAAATCCACTCATCCAATTGGTTTTGTACATGTTTAGTTCATAGATTTTACATTGTCTTTCCATTTTATTTAAATCGTCAAATAATGATGTCATCGCTGCATCATTATTATGTCATAAATATTTTAATTTATTTAATGTCTAAAAATCATAAAAAAATACTATGATGTAGGAAATCTTTTTAGCTTTCCAATGACTATTTATAATCAAATATCTGATCTTTATAACCTCATGTAAAAATTGTTTCCGTAAAACATATCATGTTTGTGTCATTTTTGCTTTTACATTAAATAAAAAGTTATCTATGTCATTTCCCAACCAGAATGGATCCATGGGGTCCCCAAGTTGACCCATGGCTTGTCTTGGTCGGCCATGACACAACCAATAAGGTTGGGACATGTGTCTAGGTCATTTCATATTATTAAAGCATTATTTATTCCTTAAACTACCCTAATTACCACTAATCGCGATTAAAAATTTAATAAGTTACTATTCACCAAAAAATTATTTTAATCCCATTGAACCACATTTTACTTCTTAATGACAACCATGAATGTCAGATTTTTGAAATTCATAACACAAAAGTGGCAAAGTTTCATTTAAACGAAAAATCAGTTTCTTTAACTACCACTTAGTGGTTTCACTATTCATCAAAAATTGACGTTTTTCAGAAAATTACCAAAAATTCACCCTAAGCTATATTTGATATTCCGAATTCCAAAATGAAGTCTATTTTAAAAAATTCAATACATATAAATAAAATTAATTAATTTAATAATTAATTCCCGCTGCCAGAGCAAATAGCGTGTTAAAACAATAAGTATCAAAAGATTGACACCAGTTTAAGTCTAATTTCAAAGTGAAATTGATTCCAATGACCACCATTGGATAAAATGGTAAAAATATATTCATATTACACGTTAAGACCAATTAAAAATATAATCTAATCATATAAATAAATTATATTAAAAAGCAGTTTTGATGTAAAATGCAGTATTTTTCACTATTCATTAAAAAATGAACATTGTCAGAAAAATACCAAAAATTCACACAAAGTAAATTTTGATGTCCCAATCATAAAGAATAAGTTTATTTTGACAAACATAGTTTATAATATTGTAAAATATAGATTTAAAAAGGGTTTTCCATCATAGGGCAGTAAAATAGTCTTTTAAGAATATTAGTGTATTCCATGCATAAGATTGTATTTATTTTCATTTTAAGCCTATATAATACTATCTTAATCTTTAATAGACATAGATAAAAATATCTATTATTCATTACTTACTTGGGATGTTACATTAATAATGAAAATTTTTATTTTCAGCCAGTTTGGTTTTACCTAAGGAATAGATGTTGATATTATATTAAAAAATTATTCCTGATATTCATAGCTATTAGCGGTGATATTTATTGACGATTGTTTTGTTTATAATAAATTTTCCTGAGGATTATGTGTAACATCTCAGGATATTTCTTCATTACTTTTCCGTTAGTAGTTATAAATCATATATTAAATGGTATAAATAACCCTGAAAAATGATTTTATTGAAATATTATATTTTTTTCATATAACTATTGATGATCACATCATTTTGTTATCAATAACTCTTAGGCTTGAAATACTGTTGATGATTATATAATAAAGGGATGTTTGAATTTGTGAAATGTGTGTTATATAGTATTCATATCCAAGGAATTGATTATTTATTTATTGAAAAAATTGATCCATGCGATTTATTGTAAATATTATCTCATTTATTAGATTATAATATATAAATACTATTTTTAACATTATATATTAGTGGTTTAACCCATTTTATCATTAATTAGAGAGTTAAATTTTGGAGGAATATTTATCTTCTATGTGGTTTATTAGCTTATAAATTAAAATGGTTTTTATATATTTATGTTATGGAGAAAATATTGTAAGGGTATATAAAAAAATAGAAATACATTTTCATGATTTTTTAGTGTTTTTTGTTGAAATATAAGTAACATGATATATCCTAAGAGTGTATAGTGGATTTTATATTATTGGTTATAACCTAAATGATGAATATGTGAGGAATAACCTCATCTAAATTCTTTAATTCGTAGTAATAAAAATTTCATGAAATAAATTTATTTACAAGGGAGAATGTGACACCCGATATCTTAAACTATTATTACATATAAATAGGTCTATATGGTTACTAGATTCTTACACATGAGACACTGAACCAAAATGGAACTATGATATATTTAGATAAAGATATAAATATTATGTAAGGAATTAAAACAATACTATTGTTTTAGTTGGAATGAATATTAGTTACTAATTTATGAAATATTTTCAAATATAAATATAATATAGATAAAATTGAATTAGTTTAATTCAAATGAATAATGATATTATTTATTATTTAGGAATGTATTTTTATAAAAAATTCATTTTGCACCATATTTTAATGAAACCTATAATTGATGATGATAAATTATTTTTGATATTAAAAATTAGTTAACAACAATTTAGTTGATAAAATATATTAAAGAAGAATAATAACATTCCATATTTGAAGATGCCATTTCCTAATTAAAAACATTGTTTCATTATTTTTTTTTGTTTTCAACCAAAAATGATTTTAAAATTTTTAGAAATTAAATCATTTATTACATACAAAATTTAGAAATTTAGAATAAAAATATTATGACAATATAATAGTATGGGGTTTTTTTCAAAAGTAATTATTTTTAATCTAAATAACAGTTTTTTTGTAAAATTAGAAATTTAATGATTATATAACATTAACATGTAGGCTTTAAAAATATTTTATATAATAAACTATTATTTCAATACTATAATTATTCATTTTAAAATTTTATTTGAGTTTATAAATTATATTTCCAACTTTTTTATAACTAATTAAAAATTCAAGTTTAATAATAAAATTGTTTTTTGAATTTTAATTAAATCATGTTTTTCATAATGAAATTATGTTTTGGCATTACATTAAACAATAATAAATTTTATTTTAAATATGATAACCTACATATATCATGGGGATTTATAAATTTATTAACTATTAATTTTACATAGATTTTATGCTTACAAACACACTTTTTTAAAAAATTGTTTTTTTTGCATTAACTACGCAAATTGAAATTTTAATTTTCAAAAACACAAAAAAATATAAATTTAAAAAATATTTAAAAATTATAAAATATTAATTTTTATATTAGGTAAATGGTAAAATATTATGTTTTACATTAGTATGAATTACAATGGTTAAAAATTAGTAAGCTAGGTAAAAATTGGCGGTAAATTTTTAAAATTAAAAAAAATTCCATAAAACACTCATAGTTGTATCCCAAATGTTTGTTTAGGGTTATTTTAGACTAAAAAACAATAATATATTATTATTTAAATTTAAGAGACATTTACCATTGAATAGTAATTTCATAATACTGAAAATGATAAAGGTTCTTCCCAAAGTTCCCTTCTCTTTATTTATAAAAAGAAAACTATTTCTCTAATTAAAGACCCACCTTAAATGCAAATTTATCCATGAAAAAGCTCAAACTTCCTCCTCCTATAATCCTTTCTATTTAAAAAAACAAATATTTCACTTTTATTTATTATATTTCCTTAATTTCCATTGATAATTCAAAGAGAAATTTCAAGTCCCTTGCGTGAGAATCCACTTATTCCTAGTGTTTCATTATTAATTTTTAATCACATAAACATATTAAACCAAATTAATATTAATAAATCAGTATAATTAGTATGATAAAATATTATTATATTAATTATATAACAATTATTCAATCAATTTCATCCACTAATAAGAAACAAATCATCGATCATGCAATCATCCAAACTACTACATCAATGATGCGATGTGGTTCATTTTCTCATCACCTCCTCTAAAGGATGGTATCAAAAAATGTATTTTATGAATAATATTTGTTTTAATATGTCAATAATAAAAATTTTAATGTTTTTTTCATATACAATTGTTTCATCCATTCATTTAGAAATGGGATCGTTAATCATTTTTACAAGCAGACTACCGCATATACAAACAATGAATTTCATATTTCATCTCCTCCTATCATCGATGGTTCCCAAAAAGAATTTTATTCGGATATATGAGATTAATGAAATGTTTAAGATTATTTATATTTAACATTATTTTTATCTAAATATATCCCCTTAGTCATTAAATTGTTACAACAATCTATCATATGAGTTTCCTTTACCACATATATAGAGGATTTTATTTAAAATTTTATGATAATATATTATCTGATTTAATATATTTGTAATACCATGTAATAATGATATATGTAATAGTTTTTAATTATTATAAAATGTTTATGTTAAAATTTAAAATATTTATTATTATATAACCTTTAGATTGTTAAAAGTGTTGATAACAAGTTCATCATGTTTTATATTTTTAATGTCCATATTCATGTATCTTACCTAATAAAAATGAAAAATTTGTATTCCATGAAAAAAATATAATTATATATTTAATTAACATTGATTAATGAACATGAATCAAATGAGTGATAATCGATCCATGCTTCATGAATATTGTATAAAGTAACTGATTGTTCTGACAACAATAATGAAAATAAACTATAATCTCTTTATAATTTTATAATATAAGGTTATAAAATATTTATAAAAATGATACATTAATTATATTAATTTTCTAATATAATTAAATTAGATAGTTATTATCATTAAATTGGTGGTTAGAGAATGATCGAGTAAATTGTAATAATAGGTAAGGGATTTCGTCACAAATTTCTCTCTCGGAGACAAAGTAACTAAAATGAAACTATTTTTATTTAGGTGGTGTATATACTAATAATTTGATTTATCAAATCATGATTTAGATTTTAATATTTATATTTTATGTACAAGTAGAATCCATATATTTTAATGAGATTTTTATTCAAAAGTACCTAGGGATGTAAGGGTTTTCTTTGTTTTAATTTTTAATTCTTTGGAATATAATATATTTTTGGACCATGTTTTCTTTGTCTAGAATAATTACTACCTATAAATATAATTTTATAATAAACATTATATTTCATGGGATTTATTTTCTGATGAATGACCCGAAATTAAAGTGTCTATTTATTCAGTTGATTTCCTTGTACTATGGATTTTTGGTAACACAACATTATCCATCGAGTTATGATTATTATATTGAACATATTTCAGATATGTTTTGTAAATTTTTCCATTTATTGTATTATTTGGTATTATATCATTGTTTAATATAGATATTAATTCCTACTAAATAAAAAAGTTGAAAATATTTTATATTTACTGGGTTATTATTCATGTACGTGATATTTGTTACCCAAATCTCCTTATCTCAAAAATAATGTTTTATATTGAACATTGTTGATCCATATGTGTGTTGTGACACCTTAATATTTTTTATATTATACTCTAAATTAATATTTTGCTAAATAGTGTTTTATTGAAAACTAGGTCTTATTAAACATTTTACAATGATAGTTTTGAACATCAAATTTTTTACCCAAAAAATATTACAAATGGAATTTTCCCATTCATTTTCATTTATTTTATTTAACTATCTACATTTTTAAGAGATAAAAATTAGAAAATTTAAATTCCATGTTACTGAGTATTATTTTTAAAAAATTAGTGGTTTTCAATTTTCATTCAAATATAATTTTGAAAAAAAAAATAATTTGGATGTGACCTGATACATCCTCTTTTATAATATTAATATGAATTTTTTTAATAACTTTTAATTTATCTCTTAAATTTACTATTTAATTTTAAAAATCATTTAAAATGTTATGTTTTATGGTAAAATATTTTTCATCTAATATATATTTATCTTTTAGGTGAACTAAATCATTGTACCAAATAATCTATATCCAGATCCATTCATGGGTGGTATCATTCATGCATTTTTTTATAAGAATATATTTCATATTTGTCAAAATATATCTATACTATATTTGTTAGATTAGGGTTACGTTAATTTTACAAAATAAACCATATTTATATAGATGGATAATGATCACATTATTCCATTATTGACTAATCCATATACCCATTTCTCATTATGGTGTGAACATCACATTTTACATAATTCAGATTAGATAATATCCACCCTGAAAGAATGTTCTTCTATTATATGGGGAAATTTTGGTAATTTCTAATTTTTTATTTAAACATGTATTACTACGTTCATTTAGACTACATAATTTTTACCCATCGACCTTCTTCCATAGGATGGGTTACTATCAGGTTATACCTTTTATTATCATGGTAAAATGTATTGGCATTCAGTGTATTTTTTTCTAATATATATTATTATAGGAATGTTGACTATGAATATTTTGACCTCTCACATTCATTCCCTAGATAGATTTTGATCATGCCATTACTTTTATTAACATGAAAATATTATTTTCATTCATGATTACTATTTACTGATAGCATAGGATGTCTAATTATTAATACTCCATTTTTAATTATACTAATATCCATATAGTTTTTTAGACAAGGATCATTAAGTGATATTATAAAATTATTTGTTGAATCTTATCATGAATTCATCAGACATAAGAATGTGATGGATAGGGATTGAAATTATATATCCCATTGATACATTTAATATTTTCATAAGGAAAAAAACATTTATTTTGGTGTATACCTCAATCCATATCAGTATAGTTTAATAAAATGAGGATTTAACTACATGTCTTTGATTTTAGACAGTATTCATTCTCTCCGTAAGAGATCATTATATTTTAAATCCATGTTTTAATTTGTGTTATCAATTTCTATTGATTATGGAATCGTTCATATTATTTATTGCATGCATATTTAGTATTCCAGGTTATGTTTTTTACTGCTCCAGTTATATGTACCCCTTACTGGGATTTTTAATATCACCCCATTCATAGGCATTTATTCCCAATGTTATGAATAATTGTTGTACATGTGTCATTTTTTATGGATAACTTGTATGAAAAAATTAATGGTGAATTTTAAAGAATAATTTTTTTTAGTTTCATAAATAATTAAAAAATTCCAATTAGGTACAGAGAACATCATATTTTATAGTTTATGCTTTACCCTAGTTCACTAAATTTATAAACAATAAATTATCAATGATATAAAAAATATGATATAAATTATATTTATTTTTTAGTTAATTATGTTTATATGAGGGACATTATAGGTTTAATCGAGGAGAGTTTGTAATGTTTGTGTTTATACCATAGGATTTCGGATCATGGGTCTAAGGATTCACATCAGTTATTTATATTTCATATGATATTTTGTTGTATAAATTATCATGAACCCCATTTATTTATCATGTTTTAATTATGTTATGATGTAATTATCACTTTTATAATGTTTAATTCTTTCACATATGTATGAATTTTCATTATAAGTTAGGTTGTCCAGGAATTTTATAGATCTGTAATGCATGGGGTAAGTATTTATATCTCATGATAATATATATTTGAGAAAAATATATTAACCTAATACACTAGGTTTTTGGGAATGGTAATTGAACCCAGTTCACTATGGTACCCTGTCCACAATGTAATGATGGACAGTGAAAAGATCTGAGACATAAAATTTGACATTAAATATATTTTAATGTGCCCCATTATTTTCACACATTTCTTGGTTATTCATATTATTTTTGTTATGTTTTGATGGACTATGATAATTGTCTAATAAATTTACATTCATGTGCCTAATTTTCATGGTATGTAAAAGTAATTATGTCATGGATCAGTATTTCATATACATTTTTTATTGGGTATGATTTCCTTATGTTATTTTCCTTCACCATGATTCTGATAACATACTAACATGTTAATTTTACACACATTTATGATCATCAGTTGATATCTATTTTGTTCACCACTTAATTAGTGTTCGAGATCACCCCTTGTTATAATTAAATTTACTATGTAATGAAGAAGGGTATTATGTTTGACATTCCATGAAGGGAATCAAGTGTGAAGATTATTTGTGGGAAAAAGTTAAGAACGTTTATAAAATATGTTTTCTCTATATTTAATACCTATATACTCTAAACCTATAGGTTATGTGGTGTGATTTATCATGATATATTATGAATATTTATGTAATATTATGTGATATGTATGTCTGTTATGGCTGGGTTGTTTGATGAATTATAATGTAGATATATATCTGTGTAAGTGATGGATGGGAGATGAAATATATGGATGAGATGTCATTACCTTATATTTTGTTTTTATCCATTAAAACATCACTTAAGGCCTTAAAGGGTGGTTTTTGGTTCGTCTGAAACATCCAATATGTGGTAAAGTGGATTATTAGAGGTATTTTAGTTCATATTTAGCAGATGAATCCTTTTTTTGAAGATAAATTGGATAAGGAGGAAAGTATTTATAGTTGATATAGATGCCGTTTTTAAATAATGTTTCAATTAATTAATTTTAATTTCTCAATAATGTAAATAATTTTGATTCTTATATATAATCTTATTTTTCGATTATAATTTTTTTTATAAAATTAAAACTCTTATAAATTGAATGAAATAACTAATATATTAAGTTCAATTTCAAGAATCAAGAATAGTTTTTTTATAAAAAAATATATTTTTGGCTTCTGAAATTGATTTATTTATTTTTAAAATAAATTAATTATTTTTAATTACATTGTCTTGCTAAAAATAAATTTCTAAATATTATAAGTTTAATAGATAATTTTTCAAAACAATTGGTAATTATGTTAAGAAATTATTTTGATAAAATGAATATTTACACTTATTTCAAGTAAAAAAATTTATTTTTCATTTTATAGTGTTTATAGGAAATTAATTAATTTATTTTAAATAATATTTATTAATATATTTTTATTATTAATGATCAAGTTGATGATCATGTTAATATTATAATAGGCAATTATTATTACAATGGTCATATAATACTTTTAATTAGTATAAATATCTCATATATACTCTATTAATCACATAATTTGTTTTATGTCTATGATATTTATATCATTTTATAAAATCCAAATCCAAATTTTAATTTTCTCTTTTATTATAATTTTTGTAAAAACTCTTAAACTTCAAGGAAACTTGAAAACACTACAATTTCGATTTTTAGTTCAGTTATTTACTAGTTCATATTATCTTATTATACTATTTTTAATTTTATCTAATTTATTTATAATTTATAGGTCATGTTTTTTTATAAAATAAATATTATTGTTACTTAATTTTTATAATACAATATACTATATTCTAAAAGTTGATTTGTTCTTTGTATTACACAAAAATGACAAAAATGAACGTCTGGGTTGATATGGTTTAGTTTTGGAATGAAATATTATTATATATTTATTTGTATGGTTTTGTTGTATATTGTAATCATTTATGAGGGATTAAAGGTTTGTCTAGTTCATGTTCAGATAACATAAGGCTCTATTTTTAGGGTACTAATTCTTATAATGAAGAGTAGTATTCATCTTCATTATAATATGATGACTCTACCATAATAATATTATAATATATCTTTATTCATAAGTTTTAAATAATAATATCATCCTACTCATATGAAGAGAGTGTGGGAAAAATTCCATGTGAATCATTCAAGTGGGTGGGGTTGGATAAAATAGCTTTATGATCAGAAAACGAATGGTTGAGGAATAGTCTTTGCAGGAAGAATGTTCTCACTCAAAAAATACACTAGAGTCATTTGGGAAAGATATTTATTCCACTTTTATGATCTATACTCAAGGATATAATAGAGATTCAAATAATCACATTTTTATGGATCCATCATTTTTTAAAGATGTTTTTTGTAGATATTCTACTGTTTATTTTATGTCTCTCATCCATTCCCATGGTGTTGAATTATTTAAAACAGATATAAAAATTTAATTTATGAAAATACAAAACTCTCTTTATTACTATGTTTTATATATATATTATCTTGAGAAAAATTTTTACTCTTATAATTTTTTTAACCAACTTGTTACTTTTATTTTTCTTTTATTCTTCTTTATTGATAAACAAATTTTCTAATTCCAATTAGATTAGTTGAACTGTCATCTATTTTTTAATATTATTCACATTCAAAAACTTAATTGATATATCATGTACCTATTTTTGTATCATCTCTTGCATAAAAATTTGTTTTGAGAGGAACAAATGAGAAGTTCTAATTTACAAGGAGGGAAGTTTTTATTTTAATATTTCCTTTATAAATTTAAATTTAATTTGATAATATAAAATTTCTCAAACTTATAAAAGATTTTCCATATATTAGATATTGAATTTTTACCTTATGATAGTAAATAATGAGAATATAAAACAAAAATAATAAAATTTAATGTATATATCATATAACCATAAGATAATCAAAAATAAAAATATATGTAATAAAAAATTTATCTATGTGTACTTTATAAGGGATCATAAGATTTTGTATCCAGTTTTAGAAAATATGATTTTTTGATGTTAAGTTTATTAACATCATTTCTTATTATAAACAGTCAAATTACACCCTGATTTAATCTACTTTAACAAAACATCCTAAATTAAATAGTGATTTATTATTAACTAGATCAAATTTACCAAGTGGTGTACTAATTGTTTTAATAATTTATCAAATAAAAAAAACTTTTTCTCAAGATAGATATGGTATAAAATATATTAATTCCTTACATAACATGATCTAGTATAGAAATTAAATATTCTAGCTATTCTTGATCTTATAGATTTTGATTCTTTCAGTATGGTTCTTAACCTTCCAATCCCTTAAATTATGTGAAAAAATAAAAAATGAAGGGTATGTGTCATACCATATTTTACAAATGAATCATCCATAGTAGACCTCTTTTGCTTTATTTTTATAATAAAATTCTTTGTGAATACCATTTTATTATAAAATAATATATGTATAAGACTCTCTATAGAAGGAAGAAATTAGATAATGAATATTTATATATAATTTGGTATTTAAAATAATAGTTTAAATGAGAGGGGTGTGAGGAATCCCCTCATATTGGAAGCAAGTCGGACCACAACTATTGGATGAAATAATGGATTAATGATTAAATCAAGATATTGATATCCTTTATTAGAAAAGAAATTAATAATTAATTTTACTGAGAAGAATATAATTATATGATTTTTTCAATATAAAATATGATACATCAAAATTTACATTATTTTTTAAAATAATTTTTACATCAATTTATTTAATTTTAATTCATTGTAAATATAAAAAATGATCAATTTTAAATGATAAATAATATATAATGTTTCTATTAAATTAAATATATAAACTTTTTATAACATTATCATATAATAATAAGATATATTCATTGAAAAAAATTTCATTGCAATTCTTATGATTGCTCAATTAAATTTTTTTCATGTATTTATTTATGTAATAGTACACATTTTTTATTCCTATAAAACTTATTTTGGAGAATATTCATCAGTTAAACTTATCTTATACCCTAAAATTAAAAAATGTAAGAAGATAAATATAAATAATCATATATTACCTATATGTGTATCTTCAATTATTATGAACATTTAAATTTAATTAAATGTTAAATATAATGTATAATATAATCAAAATTGATAAACCAATTTATTATACATTCAATTTGTGATACGTTATTAGTGGTATATGATGTGAGTGTGTGAACATATTTTTTTCATATTTTATTTGAAACAATATTATCAATGAAATTTTGTTATACATTCTATCGGTTATCCTCAAGTTTAGTTATATGAAAAGAGAATAAGGTGGATTAATTGAGGAGTAATTCATAAGTTGTTTTACAGATATAACATATTCTACAGTAATTTTTATGAATTATGTCACATTTTATAGTAAATATCAGGATGTTTATAAAAAAAGTTTTTTAGGAAAACTATTTTTGATGAAGAACCTTCTAACAGAGATAAGAGAGAAAGGAATCCAAAGATGGGTGATTTTGATGGAGTGGTTTGTAGTGAATTCCAGACAATTATAATATGTGAAGTGAATATATAATTTAAATAAATTTACAATATATGGAATATTTCAAATATAAATCATCATATAATATGTTTTCCATTTATTTTAACATTTAATTTGTATAATAGTTGATATAAAATATAATACAAAAAATATTTTTCAATAAGTAAAAAAAGATTTGTCATTGAAAACTAGAAAATTAATTGTAAAATAAATCTGTGTTACCTCAATGAGTTGAGATTTTATAGGATTATTACTTTCTACAAGACAAAGACACAGAATAGTCTTTAATAAAGTAACATAACCCATATTTAATTCATCATTTAATGTGAATAACCAAATAACCTTTGTTATTAAAATCATTCTTAGATTGAAAAAATAATAATACATTGAAAATTACCATATAATGGAAATAAATTAATTTTATACCACTTATGTATGATTCTTTTGGAACTTCATGCAAACGATTACACACACAAAATAAAAATTAGGTCGAGATGATCATTAATTATTTCAATTAAATCATTGATCAAGACTTTAATTACAAAAACATGACCATTTAATATATATTTGGTTATTTGATAATATTTAATTAATTAATTCCAATGAGTATTTAGGTTTAGTTTTTTTAATAATTAGATAAATACTATACATGAAAAAACCTATAAAATTCAAACAAAAGGATAAAATTTCCACATAACCAATCACTTTAAATGAAAAACCACTTTATTTAATCACTATAACCTCTTAATTGGTACATAAAATTCATAATAATTTATATTAATCCTTAATACTTGTAAAAATAAATTGATAATTTGGAATGTTCTCCTAAATCTTATAATTGTTTATAAATGAAAGAGAAATCTGATTAGGTCATTTAACTACCTAAAAACCATTGAAAAAATATTTCATTAAAACATAGAAAATTCTGAACATATAAAATATACATTAAAACATTTAACATAATCAGTTCAAAAATGGTTTCATAATGAATACTAAAAAACAATCACAAGGAAACAACATGATTACAACTGTTCCGTGAAAAACATGATATCTCATGATATTGTTAGGTCTTTAAAAGTGGATAACTATTTATAAATAAAATTTAATTAAAAAGTTAAGAAACATAAATTATTCACAAATAAACTTCATGTTTAATGATATCCAAAAATTCCCATTAATGATCATTTTTAGAATCAAAACCCCATGAAGGAACCTGTAGGCATCTTATTCTTATCCCTTTTATAAATCATCCTAGAAATAACGATTTTAATGGAATAAAATATTAATTTAATTACAACCTCATTTATCTTGGAATTTAATGATTACATAATGTGATTTAGAGATACATCCCATGCTCAAAAGTTATAATATAAAAAACCATAGTCTCTTAATTTGATCAACACATTTAAGAGATTATAAATAATTTTATAATAATTTTAAAAAAATATGTTTTAAACATATAAACAAAAACCATTGAAACAACCCATAATAGAAGATTAGATTTCAATGAAAAACATAATGAATTAGTTACCACCAGGAATAATATAAATTCATAGAATTTAAATTATATAGAGTGAATGAAAATAATTTAAAAGAGAAATTTTTTTGTATTATATGAAATCTTACCTATTGTATTTTTAGTAATTTTTATTTCATAGTAAATGTTTTAAAAATAAAAATAAGAAATAATTTGGAGATACTTGAATATATATAGGTGAATAATTTTAAATTAATAGAATGTAGAAGAAAAGAAAATTTAATGAAGTAGAAAATTTTAAAAATGATATTCCTTTTATGCTTTTTAATATGTAAAACAGAATAGAAAATGACCATATAAAATTATATAAATGTAGAAAAGAGCCTATAAAAAATTAATAATATAAACATAAAGAAAAATAAAATAAAAATGGTTCTAGAGAGATAGAACCTAATATTTTATTAAGATGTAATTTGGACATAAATAATCTTGATTTCATTGTGAGATTGAAAAAGAACGCTTTACCAAGATCATAACATGTGAGGTAAGAATACTTATATAAAGATATTATGTAATAAAAATGAAAACCCCCACATTGAAATATTATATACTCTATAAAAAAAATAAAATGATAGAATATACATAATCATAAAAGAATAAACTGAATAAATAAGCCATAAAACTCAATAAAAGGAAGTCCTTTTAAGAATCCCCTTACCACATGTCCTAAATCATTTCATACATCCTATAACCTCCAGAATAATGATATTATAATAACAATTTAATTTCCCTTAAAAACATTATCATGTTAATTTTATTATTTATTATTTATTTAAATTCATTTATTATAATTTTTTATTCATTTACTAGACTGGGGTAGTTCATGATGGTTGTTTTGAGGTCATTCTGTTCACAATCTCCAAAAAATTGTGTGTTATAATAAAAATGAAAAATTATTATTATAAAATTATTCCATAATATATATATATATATGGTTTATGTTATTTTCTTCCATTTCATTATAGAAGAAAATGTTCTCAATATTCCATGAAATAGTTACAATTTAGAGAATCTTCTAGAATAATCCTATTTTAAAAATTAAAATGACTAGGGTTGATAACATTTTATTCCATCATTATAATGAATATTCTACCATTATAAAATATTAATTAGAAAATTGTATGAATATTTATGATATATTAATAAACATAAAATTTAAATAATATCCATTAAATAATTATGTCAATGAGTACATATTTATTTACTTAGTTATTATCAAACTACAACGTTGTTCGATGATTTTTCAAAAAATTCAAAAGACTGAAAGTATAATAAATATTTAAATTTTAAATAAATAATAAAATAAAATTAATCTAATATTTTATGGATAGTTTTAAATATTATTTATGTTATTAAAATGAGTAAGGAAATAATTTAAATGAAAATACATTTTTTAACAAACCAATATTTCAATGTAAAAATGACTTATATAAATATTATATTGAGGTGAATAAAGTAATTCATTATCTTTTATAAATAAATTTTATTCCAATATAATTATAATGTAATAATTTAAAAAAGTCATTTAATATATGAAATTTAATTAGGTATGAATAAGATAAAATACAACTAGAATGTTTGAGTTTAGAACCCTTACAGTTCTCATTGAATTTCCTTCATTAGAATAAGACATAATACTACATAAAAAAGTAAATTTATATAAAAAACCATTATGAGTGAGGAAATGAGTACATAAATAGGAATTTGGGTGTAATATAAATAGTAAATAGAATTTTTTATGTATTTTTAATGGTTATATTATTTCAACTTCTATAAGAAAATTTATATTATGTTTTTATAAATATTTATCATTAAAGGGTAATGAATGTAATAATTTAAAAGAAATTGGTGCATAAAGTGAAAATGGATTATATATTCGACCATTTATAATCTCAATTTGACAAAAAAAAATATTATATGATTTATGTTAATTCATTAGTTATTCTTTACATAAAATACCATTTAAATTTATTTAAGGACCGGTCCAATAATTTCACATTAAAAATATATAAATTATTTGAAAATTAATGAAATAATATTTCAATAATATTTTATCAATCATAATGATATTTAAATTTATTGAACAACTTAATTAATTAAAATAATATCACTATTAAATTTTTTTAAATGACTTATTCCTATTCTTATCCTTTTACAAGTGCTTCATATAAGTTGTGACAGCGTTTTATATAATTATCCAATAATTTAAAATAAAAATTAAATTAGTGAAATAAATATATTTTAATATAAATAAATATTATCATCTGAACCATTCTTAAAAGTTCAATTTCAATTTATATAATGATAATAAATTTAATACAGGAATTTTTGCTTTTTTAACTTACTCATGCATTGAGTAAACATTTTGATAATTATCTTATTATATAAATTAATAATTCAAGTGTATAAATTAAAATTTGTTATTTTCAATAATTGTGTCCTTTAATTTTTAGTTCATACTTATACCATCTTTAATATTATCTCTAAGGTAAATAAATTTACTTTTTAAATATTGTATATCCACTTTATTAGTGCCAATAAATTTTTTCATATTTATCTTGACATAATAAAATAATTTGTAGTAATTAAATGATATTTTTTAGATATATAGTGTATATAATAAAGAAAAATATGTTCAACAATTTTTTTTTAATTTTAAGACACATTTTTTTATTATGTCATTATATATACAATATTTTAAAACTTATATTGTTACTAATAAATAAATTTTAACTTGGTTAGAAAAATACCAAATTGTTACCCAACGAAAATATTGGACCACTAATGATAAAATATATTTCCATTTTATATAATAAAAATAATAAATTTTGAAATGTAACTTTAATAAAATACAAAATAATACATTGAAAATTTATGTATTTTTAAAATACTAGTTTTCTATTCAAAAATGAAATATAATATTCTAGTATCATAAAATGAAATAAATTGTATCATGAAAACAAATATTATTATAAAATCAATATAAATAAATAATACAATTTTAAACTATGTAAAAATTAATTAAATATTTGGATAGAATAAAAAAACAATTATTTAGATGAAATATATTTAAACATTAAATAAAGCATATTTTTTCATGAAGTGCACTTATTAAATTTAATTGAATATTTCATCATTATTAATTTTATAATTTATTTTGATACATGATATAAAAATATATTAATTTTTTGATTCGATGTAAACATTCATAATCATGAATATTACCAAACTATAAAAGTAATTTATTATTAAAAATATTTTGTTTGTCACATTCTAAACAATTATATAAGTTACCTTTTTTAATTTTATCTTCTTAAAAATATAATATATAAATACATCTTATTCTTCAATAATATAAATACCAAAAAATTTAACCTTCCTTTTGTGTTATATTCTGTACTGATTTATTTTTTTAATAAAGAATTATATTTTAAAAATACGGATATAATAATGGATTGAGACCCAAAATAAAAAAAATTCCATAAAATGGTTGATAATATGAAATACAACTGGATGAATTATAACAAATAAATAGATATTTCTATCAACATTGTAATTTATAATGTATGTTTCATTTGAAAAGAAAATTATGATAAAGAAATGTAAATCTAGAAGAGGGAGACATGAAATATAATATAATGAATTCACATTATAAAATAATACAGGTGGATGAGAACATATTAAAAAATATATAATAATAATTAATGGATGAAAATGATTAAATAATCATTTTTTGAAAAACATGGTGTGTTAATTATAAATCTATAAGATTGAAAAATAGATCCTAAATTCATCAAAGGTAATGTAAAATAATAACATATTAATTATAATATTTTTATTTGATGTATATATAAAAAAATGAAATATATTATCAATACTTTAACAGAATCGATTATTGTAAAGGATACCATAAAAATCATGAAAACCATGACCACATGTTATCCAAAATAAGTCAACAGAACATTTACCCTTAAATTTATTAATCCTTAAAAGAATCAAAATCATTATAAATTTAGAAAATGAATATTATTATTCACTTTGAACCTATCTTCTTCATATAACTAAATCAAATTTTTTCCATTGAATAATATTAAATACTTAGAAATAAAATCTTCTTGTAGCCAATATATTTGAAAAAAACAGAATTAATGTAACCTTATCCCTTGATAACAATGACATCAAATTCATTTCTAATCCCAATGTTACCTATGATGAATAATTTTTTTTCTAAATTCATATAATCATTTTTCCTAATAACCACAGTTAACTAATGATATAATATTATTCCAACCATAAGTTTCGTATATTACATAATCCCAAATTGTTCCTTATCCCCAAGAAAATTCTACAATATAACTTTAATCCCTATTAATTCCAGTCTCATGGGACAAAAATATGTAATCTAGTATTTTTAATATATGATGAACCATAAATGTATTAACCCATGATGGTGTCTACATCTATAAAATATTACTGAACTAATAAAAACTAATGTTCAATGTTATCTAAAATCTACTGTAATTATAAATTTTACACCCTGACCATAAAAATATCATATTGATATTATTTAGAGAAACTATTTAAGTCATTACATTCAAATTAAATTATGGTTTAATATTTTATAAAATTTGGAATTTCCATTATACAAAAAAACTCAAAAAAATTCATCAAAAGAGAATTTTTTCACTAAGAAAAACTCTTTAAATAACACAGCTACTTCATTCAATTTTAGAATATCACAACTGGTTTATCAGTTCATAATCATTCCTAGTCTTCCTTAATACTAGTAAAAATAATTTATAAATTTTTTATGAGCACTTAATGCTTAGTAAGGTGTATACAAGAAATAAAAAACATGTTGCTCCATATAAACACCAAAAAAAATTTAAAAAGCATATCTTATAAATTTTTTAACTTTAATAATTTATAAATCATTCATTTAATTTATATTCATATTCTTCACTCAAAATGAATTCATAAATAAAACTCATAATCAACCATAATTAAATGAAGTTATTACAAATGTTACTTTGCAAAACATGAAAACTAATAAAAGGGTTAATTCATTGAAATAAAATGATCATTCTATTTAAAAATCCTTTACCTCTAAAAATATGAAAAATACGTATTTTGTTATAATATATTTTTTTGTGAAATTAATAAATTTCCCATAATAATACTAGAAAACATAGATAATTATATAGTAATAAAAAAGAACAAAATATGTATCCCTCATAAAAATAACTCTTATAATCACATATATAATGTAATAAACTAATCAGTTAATCCAAAAATATTTTATCTATAGACCAAATAATTTCCCAATTCATTTGATAGTTAAACACTTACCTCACCCATTATCAAATAAAATAAACAAATACCATTATTTAAAAAAATCATCAAGAAGATTTCAAAATTTATCTAAAAAATATTAAAATTTAATTTCATAAAAAAAACATTGAACTAACCCACAATAGATAGATAACATTAAAATAACTCCTAAATAATTGTCATAGATCAAATAAAATATCAATTCATATAATAAACATGAAATAACATTGAGGAAAATTATATAAAAATAAAAGGATGAAGTATTATAGAAAAACAACCCTATTATATTTTAATAGTTTTTTTAAGAGGAAATAATTTATTAAAAAATGAGTATAATATAATAATTGGTGAACAATAAAAACATGGAGCTAAATATTTTTAATAAAATATTTTACTTGTCTTGGGAAAAAAATTAAAATGAAAATGTTAAAAACGACATTTTATTCTAAATTTTACAATGAAGGACAATGATAATAAAAACTGACCTCAATAAATGGTAGAAGTGTACAAAATAACATCAATAATGTAATGAATGCAGAAATAGAGGCTAGAAAAACATATGGTTAAATATATATAGTTACAATACAGTTTATAAAATATTAATTTATTTATAAACAATCATGTATTTAATATTTGATTATAACACATACCCTTATAATGATAATAACTTGTGTGGTAGCTAGTTATCATAGAATAGAATATATTATAGAAATGATAATACTCATAAATTAAGTGGAAATAACATAAAATAAGTAAATTTAAATAATATACATTATCGTAGAACCAAACTCATATATTTAAATATGTAACATAATAAAAGGAAATTGAGCTACGAATCATCATACCATGATCCTTAACTCACCTCATACGTCTTATAACCCCATAAATAGATAAATTATATGAATTTATTAATTTATTTAAAAAAACGTTTTGATGTTTTTATTATTATTCCTCTCAATTAATTTATTATCGTTGTGCATATATTTAATAAATGTTTAATATCCATGTCTATATTTTTGTAGTTTTTCAGTTCTTAATTTCCAAAATTAATAGGAAAAAATTATAATGGTCAAAGTTCATTATATAATGGTTCATAAAATCTCCAATATTTTAATTTTATTATGTTTTTATATTCCTGAATCAAAGAAGTTTAGTAGGTCATGAAATATATTAAATTCACAGAATCACTGTTGATAATCCTATTGAATATAATTAAAGAATACTATTATTTTTTAAATTTAATTTCTATATTATAATTAATATTATTCAATCCTAGAATAAGAATAATTATACTTTATGAATATAAATGTTATATATAATTCTTAAAAAATTATTAATATCTAAGAATGATGTATGTTTATGAAAACCATTATTGTTTATTAAGGTATCATAAAACAAAAAAGGTAATATGGGTTTAAAAAAAGAAAAATGAAGGAAAACATAATATATATATGAGTTTTATAAAAAAATATATTGTAATTAAATTTTTGTTAAATTTTATAGATTACTTATATTATTAAAATGAGTTGCATTAGAGTTTCATATAAAAGACACAGTTTTGAAGTAACCCATATTTTGATATACTAACAGATTATTAAAATTGTGTGGGAAGAGATAATGTCTGCTAAATTATAATTTATGAATAATTTTTATAAAAACAAAATGATTATTTAATCATGTATGAAAATAAAGTGTTTTTTTAAAAAAATATGTACAACTAATTTCATATAAGAAAGGAAAGGGTGGATTGGGAACCCATAGCATTCTCTTTGAGTCACTTCTTTTATATTGAGGCTTAATACTTTTATGAAATGAAATTAAGTATTAAAAAATCCTTATAAAAGTGGAATGGTATGTTTAGATTTGTATTTTATTTGAATATAGAGATAAAATAAATCATTGAATGTGTCTAAGACTTGACAAAATGATTCCCCTTTTATTGGAATAATATGATTGTGGTTTTGAAAATATTTTCTTATTAAGGGTCAGTAATGCATCATAAAACAGTAAATTTGATAATAAATGGATAATATTTAATATCAAGAAACATTAATGACTTATTAAATACTAATGATAACATTTTATGAATTTTTTATAATTTTTAAATAATTTTTTACATTTATTAATATTTAATGTAGTTTTCAATGATAATATTGAAATTTGAGAATTAAAAAATCCTAAATGATTATAAATTTTTTTAATAAATATTTATAATATATATTATATTTTACAATTATACATAAAAATTGTTAAGAATTAATTACGAAGATAACTATCACATGAAGTGTTTTGTACACCATCTATTTGACTTTTTTTATTCGCACTAGTCATACATCATCAATGGATAAAGGTCTTGGGTAGTTAGAGTTATATATTATTTCAAAAATACATTATTTTAAAAAATATATTTTATTATTCATCAATATAATCATTTAAAACTATTCTTATTATTATTTATCTTCATTTATGTCTTGATAGATCTTTTAATTTAAAACTTTTAACATTTAATACCTTCTTTAAGCCCTAGGTATGCATATAGAATTTTTTTAATTAATTTTATATTAAAAAATAATCATGAAATTAATTGATTTTTAATCACGTATATATTTAAATCTAATAGTATACATATACCTTTTTACATATTATCTAAACTATATATTTCTTGATTTCTCAGTATTCCACAAGCACAACATCGACACCAAAAAAAGTTTTAATATTTTTCTTATTATAATAATTATTTTATAATATTTTAATATTAATTATATGATATATTAAGCATATAATCATGTATGATATATTTCAAATGTTTTATGATCATAATTTGTTATTTATATCATGATGTCATGATAAAAACTACAGTATTCATAAATTTTTATTTTCTTATTAAGAAGAAATAATATTATTTAAATAAATATAAAAATCCAACTTTAGATAACTTTTATATAATGATATATAAATTGAAGTCTCTTTTATAAAATTAAAATCAAATATTTATAATATTAACTACATAATAAAACTATATATTAGTTTAAAAAATATTTTATTCCAAATAAAAAATATTCTTTTCTCAAGTGAAGGTCCATATTTTTATGAAATACCTTGATAAACATAAATTAGATAATAATAAAAATGAATAAAAATAAATATTATTATCATAAATATATATTTATAGTGTTCTTAAATAATAAATAACACTATATATAGGAAAATATACAAATCATGTTATGTAAATATATTTAACCTCTAAATAAATCAAATTTTATATCATTAATTCAACATTACTATTATTAATCTATGATTATTTTATAGATGAAAATATAATATCACGTGCGACATTATATAAACATTTAAAAAAATTTATAATTAATATTTTTATTGTTAATAATTAATATTAATAAATAGTAAATGCGATTTATTTTTAAAAATACATGCATTACCACAATCTCTATATAATTAAACATATATGAACATTTTTTTGATTAATGAATTTGTAACTTACAAAAATTAAATAAAAAAGTACTAAAAAACAAATAATTTCATAATGGAATTATTTTAATTAAAATTTTGGATTCTTTTGGTGGTTTATAATAATTCCTAATTGTTTTTTTAGAAATATTAAAATAAAGAAAAAAATATGTGTAACAATCATAATTTATTTAAAATTTATTTTCATGAATTTTGAAAAAATATTGGATATTGATTTATTTATTGATACAAATATGACTTCATCTCTAAATATTTAAATTATTCAATTCTCTTTTACATTTTTCTAAATACTATTTACAATTTCATTTTTTAGTTTTTTTCAGCAAAAAACTTTTATAAATGATAACAAATAGATCATCGAGAATTATTATGTTCATATGATAGATTTTTTATTTAGAATTTTTTTTAAAATTCATAAATTATTTATAACCCATAGGCTATGAAATATAGTAAATCACCTCGAAAAACAATTTTCAAAATATAATTTCACATCCATTGAAAGAGGGAAAATTTTATGTAGAATTAAATCCAGTATAACCTAAATTGGTTAAATTGTAGACACAAGATAATAATATCCATATATTCTATTAAATATTTTTAATTCTATCCCATTACAGTAATTATTTCCATATTCAAAATATTAAAATCATCTCAATTACACTTCTTACAAAAAACATGCTTTGGTCCTGTTGTTAAGAATTCATCCTGATGATTCAATAGAGACCATAATGTTTTCATTTGGATTAAATGAGATTTTATTGTAAATAAATTTAATAAATATTATCTTTTATGGAATCATCATCCATTTTAGATTTATAGTAAGATAGAAACCAAGAATTTTCATATTCATTTTAAAGAGATCTAGGAATATTATTTGGACAAACATCATCTCCAATATCATTTTTTATATAATGATCTCATAATAATACATATTTTATATGTTAAATATCTAATTATTCATAATATATTATTGATTTTACAATATTTGTTCGAAGTTTATATTCTATATAATTATAATTATAATTATTTTTTAAAATATATATGTTCAAATATCGTCTAAAATATTATTTTCTATAATAATAAAAATACTTTTTAAATGGAATATTTCTCACAAAATATATTACACTAAATTTATTCTATAATATCTGTTCTATTATTGATGAACCATTATGATATCATTACGATATATTATCATATAAAAATTGAGTGATAAGTTTTTATTATTATATTTTACATATATGTCTTTAATATTCGACATGATCAATTTTTTCCAAAAAAATATGAATGTAACAAATCATATGCTTCCCATTTTTCTATAGTTTATATGCGGATTTATTTAAGATAATACAAAATACAACTCCAATTAAAGTTTCCTATATTTTATTCACATATTTTTTGTTAATGTATTTTTCATCTTTTCCCTATGACATTTTTTGAGAAGTTTCTTGAAGGGTTATAATGTATCCATCAACTACCACATTATATAGATGATATATATGTATAAAAAGGATGTGATTAATACAATTATCACTATAAGAAATTCAAAAATAAATTTAGATAATGTCATCGTAAATATCCCTAGAGGTATTATTTTCAATAATGCATTTTCAATTTTAAATAATGGTGAATAATTTTTTTTAAAGTAGATATTTTGTTTAATAATAATATATAAAAACCCAATCATTACATGAATACTCATAAAAATGATATAAATAAAAAAAATTAATCTATTAATAGTGGTTCTATTACTCAAAAAATATCTTTATAAACATATAATATGGGTTATTATTTTGTTAAAATAAATGTTTTATTCAATTTCATGTCAGGTTTCCTTCAAAATATAAAAGGGTTTTTAATATTTTTTTTTGAATTAAACATGTCATCTAATGGTCCCCTCACTAAGGTAATTATTATTAAATTCCTATGATTTTATAAGTTGTAATTTACTGTCCATATATACCTTAAAAAAATTTCCTTCTATAAAACTAAGGAAGAAACATTTATCATGACAAGTTATCTAATTTTTTTTATAAATATTATCATACAATTTTTTTGTTAATATTATACTCCTTATGAATTTTTGGTGACATATTTATTATTATTGAATTTCACAGAGTATCATTTATCACATTAACATATTATTCTAATGAAATTGTTCTTAAGCCCCAAAAAATAAATAGCATATGATGCAAATTGTTTTCCTTTGATAGAGACATCTATATGACCTTTTAACTGTCCCTGTGCAATGCATATAGATAATTTGGGTCCTTCAAACTCTACCATAATTTCTTAAAATTTTGATCATTCATCTACCATAATCAGTTCAAAACGAATATCTACAAACACAATTATACATTACATGTCATTATATATTTAATATGACAAATGGTTATGGTATAAAAAAAATTTAACTCTCGAAATATTATTAAAAAATAATTTCATAACACAAACATGTTTTACTATCTAATATGGGAGAGAACCATTGTATTATTATATTTTATTATATTTAATTTAAAATGATTTACATTTTTTTTGAATACATTAGATTTTAAAATTCCCGTAATTAAGTAAAAAATGTAAAACATAGATTATTGATATTTCAAGTGAACTTGCTATTTTATAGAGAAATATAATTACTAAAAAAAATTCAAGTAAATTTGTAGTATCTATGAATTGTTTCTTAATTAGACGATCATTGAATGGATACCAAATTATCAATTTAATTATAAAATTCTGTAAACATGGGAATGTTATATTTATAAATTAATTTTAATAATTGATCATAATAACATCAAAATTCTCATTGGAAAAATTTAAATGGTTGGTTATTAATTATAGTTAGAGTCAGTCTTAATACATTGTTATTAGACACATCTATATCAAATTTTTCATTCCAATTCTTATCATGGATAATCATGTGGTATTTCTCGAAATTATAAATATGTTTATAAAATTATACAATAAAGGGAGTTTCCTTGGATGGATCAATAACAATATATGAATATAATGATTCAATGGTTAAGATATCACTGTCCATAGCCATGATTTATATTCAATTTATCAATAATGTTAATGGAAATAAACCAAATATCTTTGATTTATCATTAAATTTAGTATCACTTTTTCAATATCAATCCTGAGTAGAACTTCATGTATTTATAGCCATTATGAAATTCATTTATTTATTTTTGATAGACTATAACATAATACTTTAGTTAATCTTATCCTAACATCCAAACCAATATATTACACAAAAAAATGTTATTTGTATGTCACCATATGATGAAACATTTACAAAGGGGTAGATTTTATACCTTTAGGATTGAAATCACACACATAAATATTTACCAAACATTATTCAATGAAAACCCCACCATGTACTTTTTTTGTACAACATCATTAAATACATAAAACATATTAAAAAAGGAAAATAAAATTATTCATAGGTAAAATAAAATATAAAACCAATATGTAACTAAATATTTTTTTAATAATAAAATATAATATCCTCCACAAAATGAAATTATAATCTTATATATAATGTAAAAATATATGAATGTAAAAATACAATGAAGGAGTAATTTGTATTATAGAAAGTAAATATCTTAATAAAATAAAATGGTAAAAAAACGAATAAGACCCCATTAAACTAAATGAAACAACTTTTTATTTACCATATACCTTTCAATTGACATCTATTTAAGCCCATTAATAGAGGGAGTGGAATTCCTCATAATTATATCATATAAGGCACAGTAAAAAAACAAAGGTTAGTATGCTATATATAAACACTAATTCCTAGAAGGATTACTTAAAAATCATTATCTACATATATTTAAAAACCAAACCTATCATTATTGTTTTGGAAAACAATTAAATAAAAAACTGTTAAAATATGGGGTTATTTTTTGAAAATAAAAAGAAATTCACATTAAAAATTGTAAATTAAAAGAGACACATGTCCTTATATATAACTCTATATGTTATGATAGAGTAAACCTTTTTACATATTTAATAATATGAATTATATAATCATATTAGTTATAAAAATATTATGTAATTTTAAAATAAAAAAGGAAGTAGTTTTAACTAATATATTTTCATATAAGAATTTATATAAATTAATAATTTATAAATTATCAATTTTTAATTTGGTAAAATGTATATATTTTTTCAAATAACCATATGAAAATTTATTTAGGATTAAACAATAATATTATTTGGAAAATATTATTTTTTTTGTAAATTGTTAAAACAATAATTTTATATCAAGTCATTTCTTTTAGAAAAATTAAGTAATTTATGAGTCCCAATATTTTTTGAATATTATTTCAGGTAATATAATTATTTCTTATATATATTTAAACCACTTAATTCCATTATAATCAAATTTATTCTCCTTTTTATATGTTTTTTGGGTTTAAGATGAAATTTTTCTAAAAACTAGTTTAAAATGTATATTGTTTATAAGTTTTAATTAATTTAAAAAAAACCAAAATTCAAATTTTCTAAATTAAATTTATAATTTTAAAATCACTAAATATAAATTTTTTCATATTATAATTACTATTATTCATATATTTCATATAGAATAATATTTTTCTAAAGATGATCTTCCTAAAAACTCACTATCTCGCCATGTGTGCGGGATTAACATCAATTTAATTTTTCCCAATTATATGTATTTAATTTAGAAAAATTTATTCTATATTTTTAATAACAATTATTTTTATTATCTTATATGGTCAACTTAATTTTTTACCCTAGTGATTAGGGGAATCAATTAAAACTATATACAACGATTATGTTAGAAATGAGTTCACTTTGTGGTTAAACATAGAATATATTGTGTAAAAATTACAAAAAACATAAAAAAATACCATTTTATGGACAAACAAATAATTCTTATTTTATATAATCATTAAGTGTAAATTATTGGGCCCTAGTTACATGAATAAAATGTTGTTTGAATTCACACTTTTAGAAAAACCACAAGTGTGCCACTCACCTCACATATAAAATGTCACCACCTCTCGTCTAATAATCAATCCTTAAAATATATTTAAGAATATTCATGACCAATTAACTTATAAAAATACCTAAAATTATCCTACAATCCATATTTTGGTTATAATTATAACCGGGTAAGGCCATAGGTGTAATCCAATATGAGTTACTTGAAGAGGAGGTAACGTTCATCAATGAGCATTTTTTTTATTTATTTCTTCACATTGTTAAATTACTATTCTAAAATGATGATATAATAACTTTAGTATCCTACATATACAAAGAAGTTTTTATTTTTAGATTAATACATAAAAACCAAAACTTCAATCAAAATCATTATGAAATCATTATTTTTCTATATGAAATATTACAGCCTCATGAAATAATGTCATCCATTTTTTCATTACCACCTATTGTGGTTGGTTATAATAATTGAAATAATGATTATATATGACATATAAAAAATAATTATACCTTTAGATTCATTATATCGTATATATCTTTTTACATTCCCCTACCTAAGAGATACATCAATGTCTCTCATGTGTACAGTGGACTACCACCTCGTGAAGTGAAGAGACTTGGTTTTCATTAACATGTTAAATGGAAATTAATATGGTTAAATATAATATATATATATAATTGATATAAATTATATTAATATGATATTAATGACATATTTATCATTCTAATAACAATATTATATCCATTTATTTATTACCATTTTACTCATTAAAAAAATTATAACATCATTCATGGACGTACATACTACAACTACCTCCAAGCGACGTGATTAATTTTTTCATCACCACATCATAATAATTTTATATATAAATACATATAATTAATTATAATTGTATTTATTATATAATTAAACTTATTTAAACATAAAATATTTCTTACATTTTTTTCTTAATGATCAATTTAGAAATGGAAATGATACTCAAAAATACGTATGAACTACCCTCTCAATAACTATGGGAAAATGAACTTATACCCATGGTTTTGGAAAAAAAACATTGGTATAGGTCACCCTTATATCCATAGATTTTCCAAAAACATTGGTATAGGTATTCTATGGGAACCTATAACCAATGTTTTGGAAAACTGTGGGTATATGTTATAAATTTCCTCTTATACCCATGGTTTTTGAATGGTCATTGTTATAGGGTTTTTGTGAAACCTAAACCCATGTTTTCTGAAAACATGACTTGTATAAGATTTATATTAAAGTCCTATACTGATAGTTATACCAAATTGTGGGTATAGATTTCCCTTGTTAAGGTGGTGAAAATATATTTCTATGGGATGAAAACAAATTCCCAGGAACACTTATTTCCACTTTTATCCACCAATATCCACGTTATATATATATATATATGTATATTTATGTACCTATAAGTCAATGTTGTATAGTGGTTGGGTGAAGGAATTGCATACAGGTGGTCTAGAAATCAAAACCTGTGGTTGGTGATTTTTTAATACCTAATCCCACGATTCTGAAACCGTGGGTATATAAAGTTTTAACTGTGGATACATAATAGATCTATATTGATGGCCTAACTCCCCATGGTTCTCAAAACAATGGTTGTATACTATACTCATGGTTTTGGGGGCTATACCTATAGTTCAAAACTATGGGTCTAAGTGTATTTTCCAGTAGTGCATGATTAGTATGTATGTTCATTTTTCAAAACCATATTTAAATAATGTTTTTAAAAGTATAATTTCTGTATAAATATTATAATTTTTTCATGAATATTATTGTGGGGATATTTTTAATAGTGACCTCTTTGACCATAGTCATCCTACTAAATTCATATTTAACACATAAGTTGAATATGGTAAAAACATCCCATGTGAACCAAATTGATTATGTAATTGTATATAACCTGGTAATATGTAAAATAAAATAATAATACACCATAATAATTGTTCTAATAAATTAAATAATTAACACAAGTTTATTATTCAAGAAGATAAAGACATATATGACATGTCAGACTTAAGGTAAGGGACATAATCTAAATATTCTTTCATTGAGTCATGTCTTGATTGTATACACCTATATTATTTTATGAGTTTTATATAAGACAAATTTACATGGTATCTCAAAAATGTGTTTATTCAAATGTTATTTATGAGATTTTTAGTGTTATCCTTTCCTGAGGATAATGATTAAAATATTTCCAATGTGACGAAGGAATTTTACTTTTAAAAAACCATATTTTAATATTTTCATTTAAAAATATATTTCAAATCCATGAATATGTTTATATAATATTTTTTATGAATAAATTTATATGTTAATAAATGATTTGTAAATTACATTTTATGTCTCTTTTTACATTATTTTAATGGTTTTTCAATGAAATCTTCTTACGTGTTCTATATTGAACAATTTCACAAATGAAAAATTTAATTCCTAATACATAACATATATGCTGAAAATGAATTTTATACCACCATAAGAATTATTATATATCTATTTTCCACATCAATATTTCACGTTTCCTTTCAAAAAAATTCTTTTTGTTTGGTTATTTTCTTTTTGAATATGGGTTTTCCAAAAAAATAGTATTTTCATATTGAAAATGGTGTTTTAAAAGAAAATGGTATTTTAATATCTAAAGATAATTTATTATGAAAATTAAATATATTTTTAAAAGTGAAAGAATAAAAATGGTGTTTTCATGTAATGGTACTTGAGTATTCTACTTGAGAAATGGGGGCCGCGAGATACCGACATGTGATTCCACAACATCTTATATGATGGGGCAACCCAGATAGTGTCATGTGAGCTCATATTATCTTATATGAATGGGTGGACCCGATAATACTAGGTGAGGCCATTACTACATATATTATGGGGTGGACCAAAGCGTATTCGGTTATCCCATTATAAATTAAATTATGGTAGCACCCAGTCTTCACACAAATGCAATGGGTAATAAATATATTATAATTCACCCATATAGGGATTCCAATTAAAAGAGTTTAAAGAGGTATTAGGTATATGACTCTCTATGTCATCAAAAAGGTGTGTTATTGGCCTGATATTGGTTTTAATTTTTTTCTTTGGGGAGAATGTGTGTCTATTTTTCAAGTGATTTTTTTATTTAATATTATCATAGAACATTAATGATAAAGGAAAATGTTATATGGGTTGTAATTTATTCATTATACTAACATTTTAATATATATTTAGATGAATTTATAATAATTTTGTTCCCATCATATATTTTATAGTATTATTCACATGATGTTTAAGAAAATTTATAAATTCTTGTGGAGTGTATTTATTATTTTTATGAAAGAAAAAATGATTTTTTTAAAGTTATACATTAGGGAAAAATGAATAATAATCAGACGTGTCCACATTGTATTATATGGTTTGATAATATATGAGTTAGGACCTCATTATCTAAAAAAACATCCCAAAAAACATCCTTAATTATAAGAGAATGAATTCTTAACATAAAAATCAATATTATGTAATCTTAAATGTTGATAAATTATAGTGGATATTAGATTTTGTTTTAGAAAACCATAGAGTATAGGATAGAGTTAATATCATTTCCATGAAAAATTTTACAATATGATTAATTTAAAATGATATAAATTTTAAATATTATGATTTTTCTCCGCCTAAAATATTTATGCTCATAACGATTATTAATAGAGTAAATAGGGAATATTTATTTGGAAGGAAACAAGAGGTAATTATTCTTCAAAAAAACATACAGAAATGGATGGAATAAAAATACATTTTTTTCTCTGATGGATAAATTGATAGTAGCTATAAATAGTTGGGGTATCTTTTCCATAGAGGAATCATTTCTACAATAAGTGAAAATATATATTGTGGTCATTTCATGGGGAAAAATCCCTATCATTTTGTGGATCATCTGACCCAATAGTAGCCTAAGTATGGATTAATGCACTGTAGAAGATATTGGAATTCATTGGATGTTTAGGGTATACAAAATTAACTCTTATTTTTTTATGAATTTTATTTAATGTTGGTCGATGGTAGTCATTAGTTAAGAATACAAGATAAAATTATTATATTTATACTATGTAATAGGAACTTTTATATATATTTTACTTGAGAAATACACCCAAAAGGTTTTCTAACTCAAAAAAAACCTAGAACTAATGAAAAAATGTTGATTGTCAGGACCTGTCCATCGGGGGCCGTGTCGTGACTACCCCAAGCCCTCCTTCCAAAGGCCATGGCCTAGTGACTAGAACCAAAAAGGAATCTCCCAAAAACAGTAAGGAATTTTATTTTTAACTTGTACAGACACAAAGTCCATGGACACAACAAGAAGTAACTACTAAGTAAACTACTGTAGTAAAAGGAGTGATGAAAGTAAAGGGGTTGAAATAAAAGCCCAACTGTAAAATTACAAGACTAAATGAATTGTACAATACAACTAAAAAGGGAAAACAACTCTTATGTTATCCTTCGAGGATCATACCTAAAGGGTGGGTACATATTTCCACCACAACACTCCACGTCCGCATGTCTCCTTGGTGTACCGCCTAGTCTTGGCTCCATCAAATCTCAGCCCCGCCACTCATCATCTTCACAAGACACAACAAGGTGGGGGTGAAGCCTGTACAGTGGTGAGTATAACAAGAAGTATTCATAAAATCTACTTAGGTATATGCACATACGTATACCTATGTTACAATGATATACTTATCTCATACATGTGGAAAGGATACCACAAAGGTATCACCACAAAAGTAAAAGTACCACACAGGTAAAAACACAAAGGTAAAAGTACCACACCAGTGCCACGAAGATAGTTCCATGATGGTAAAAGTACCACACATGTATCACCCCAAATATTGAACCATGAAGGTAAATGTACAACACTGGTATCACCACAAATATAGTACCACTAAGGTAAATGTACCATAGAGGTATCACCACAAAGACAGTAAAATGAAGGTAAAATTACCACTAAGGTATCACCATGAAGATAGTACCATGAAGGTAAAAGTACCACACATGTATCACCACGAACAAAAATAACTCAGCTCACACCAAGTATTAGTGAATTATAGAAGTACAGATGATTAGTTTCGAAGCTATATCATCGTATTCTATCAAGAGGCACTCCTATATACCATACAAATTCTGGACCACAGAAGATCGATATGAAATAACCCCGACAATGATCCACACATGATCCAACTTACCCATAGTAGATAGATACTAAACCCCCCAATGACCCACACTGGATCTGACCCACACTAGATCAGTATGCACTGACCCACAGAGGATAGTTGAGCGCTGGCCCACATAGGATCATACCCACACAAGATCGGCATGTGCTAATACACACAAGATCACTGAGCCCTGATGCACATAAGATCTGATCCACACAGGATTAGTGATGACCTACAAAGGATCGCTCAGTACTAACCTCTGTATGATCTACCTCCAAACTCTACCTCACTGCATGCCACTAAATTCCTTCTCATAACAAGCTTGATTCTTGTAGAACCTATCCTCCAGCCTTCAATCATATATCAACTGGTGCTAAGACCCAGGAATAAAATACTGGAGGATCATTCATGTCATTAGGGTTCCAACTCAATAGATGGTACGCCAATCGGACGTCCGGTCTATAAGTTATTGGCATTTTAGTGTCAAGGGCCCGGTTAGATTGAGAGTCAATCCAACCCATATGTGTTCCAAAATTCTCTAAAACTCTATTGGTGTATAGTAAAATTAATATCTTGATCCAAGGGTCCCAACTCCATAGACAGTTAGTCAAACGAATGCCAGGTTATCATGATATGGTCCTTTATGTATTTCTGGGTCCGGTTTGGCCCGGGTCTACTCCAACCCAGTCGGATTGACCCGGCCCGACTCGGTCGAGCCTGGGCCGCTGTGGGCTCACCCTGGACCCCAAGGAGGTGGCCCAGCCCAAAAGGTGTCCCGCAAAAGGGTGGCCCACGAAGGAGGCCCGACCCACCGTGTGGGCACTCCCCAATCATCACAGGACCCGCGCGACAGGATCTTCTACCGTAGCTTCTACTCAACGGAAGTGCGCTGGTCACACTGCCTCCCGCTCGCAGGTGGGGCGCTGGTCGCACTGCCTCATCATCTATGGTCAGACGATGTGATGTCTGCCTCCATTAATCCCTGAGGCTGACGAGTCGCAGCCCCTTGGTCGCTGGCAGCGCGCCGCGGCGCGCTGCGCCTCCTCCACTGTCTGTCGGTGCCGGCCGCCCCAATGAACATTGCAGATTTGTGCCATTGCCTCCTCTTGAGGTGTTCATCGATGCACTACCACCTTAGTAGCCGGTTGGTGCTGCCGTGCTGGCAGTCTTCCACAGAGGCACAATGACAGAAAGATAGCAGAGGGTCCAGGCTGTGCTCATTAGGCTTTCACCCTCCACGTTTGCTCGTAACAAAAGGGAGGATAAAGGGTTCTAAAATTTCACTTCAAATAATAATAAAAAACGAATCCAACCCCTACCTTATAAACCCATTATATAATGTCTGCCCATGATGGTGGATCAATGATCTTCATTCCCACCACATGCTTCCAACGTCACCGCTAGCACATTGTCCTTCATTTCTAGGATTCAGTGTCACTTTTCACCGCTTGCTGGAAGCGGCTCCACCCTCCAAGGGTTTGGTGTCACGACACTCCTTCAGCACTTTTTTTTGGCGATGTTGTGCTGGTACCACCCCCCAAGCTCCATATAAATAGCAGAGGGGGAGAGTAAATAATGACGTGGACAATTAATGGGGCTCACTAATTAGGAATCCTCCCAATTTCCCAATGGTACAGTTACATAGGAATGAATGATCAAGACATTTAATGGCATGAAACATCGCTGGTCCCACACTCTTTTTGAACATTGGAGGATATGAATGAAAATAAAACAATAAATTTATTTTATTTTATTTCTTTTAAATTGTCACAAAACATAAATTTTTCTCCAATTCTAAAAAAGTGAAACTAAAATCTCCCTGAATAAAATCCTGGCGTTGCGGAATCAATGATGCCTTCAGATTTTTAATCCGAGAACTGGTTCAAAAGATAGGAAATTCCTCTCCCGTGCTTATTGAACATACCTGAAAAAATGAGCAGAAAACTATTAACAGTCACCCTCAACTTGCACTGGTCGAGGTTAGGCTCTTCCTAAGGAGAAAATTCCCTCATGAAATCAATGGTACACTTGTATTTTCAATCTGAATTACCGTTCAGATGTTATAAATTTTAAATAAAATAATTATAACTTTATTATTTTATTTACAACCAAAAATTGTCATTCAATTTTGGACAGTTCCGACCAATGATAGTATATTCCTAATGAGATAATTCCATCATGAGCTCAATAGTGGTATTGGATTTTAAATACAAGTTACTTTTCATGATTTATAAGCATTTAAAAAATAAAATAACTTTATTTAATTATTTTACTTATGGTTATTCCATTATTAGGTTTTCTCAATGGAGGCAAGCGCTGACTAAACTTAATTCACGCCAAGTGTAAACTCTCCATCCTAAATGCAACGGTGCCCTCAAAATTCTGATTCGGGCAACCATTTAAGAGTTATTATACTATTTCTGGAAAAATTCTTATGCACACTAATTAAGGATTAGCAAAACTTTGACAGATCAATCTTGGAAATCTGGGCCTCAGAATCACTCGCCGTCAGATTTTGATGTCTTGAAATAATTCCATATAATTAAAAAAAATATACAGAAATTATGGGACATTTCATTTTCCCCACCATAGGTCATTACGTCCCCAAAATCAAAAAAAAGGTAAATGAAACAAATGAGGTTACTGAGCACAAGTCAGAGCCTCTCATTCCCATGTGCTCTCCTAAAGGTCTTTGTGCTACCACTGAACTCACACCAGAGGGATCCACTATCAATGAAGAAATCCCTCCCATCGATCCTCTATCTCTACCAAAAACTCCGTAAAAGTCATCCCATTGGTAAAGTTCAACTCTCTGTAGTAGATAATGTGTGATTGATCATGCACACAACTCCTCAGCTACAACACATGTAAAAAAATATCCACCAGGTGCATCTGTGGGGAAAGAGATTGACGGTACGCCACCTCGCCCACTCTTTTGAGAATCTACAATGGTACGGTGAACCTCAGAGATAACTTCCTTCCTAGGACAAATCTCTACAAACATAGACAAGTTGAGACTCGATGGAAAACATGATCTACCTCCTCTTATAGGTGTAAGACATCTGCCGGCTCGATGTTGTCTTCACTTGATGATAAGTGAGGCATCATGATACAAACTCTTCCACTGCTTCCTTCATCTCTGGCCACTAGTACTGACACTGGAAGTCCTAGTACACCTTCACCCCTCCTGGATGTACCGCTTTGGGGATGAATGGATCTCTCTCAACACCTCCTCCAAAATCATCGGTGGTACCAGGGTGATTCCTTTAAATAGGATGTCATGATCCCCACATTTAGAAACTCCTTCAAAGGACCGTCCTGATGATATCTAAGCACATCGGGTCTCGCAGTCAACCACTCAAACTGTGCGCCACAAATTTGCTGATGAATTTGTGGAGTGACAGTCATAGAGTGGAGGTAAGTTGTCCCATCTTTATTCATCAAGGATATCAATAGCGCGATTAGCTGATATGATTCCTCACTCAGTAGTTTTAGACTGGAGCTCCTGCTGAGTGTGTTTGCTACCACGTTCCCCATCCCAAGAGTATAGACTTTCTCAATGTCCTAGTACTATAGGAACTCTAGCCATCATTACTGTCTCAACTTCTGAAATCTCTGCTGACACTTCTCCCTCCACCGGAAAGGCTCCCCCATTTTCTTCAAAGCTGACTAGGGTGCCGCTACCCTAGAGATGTCTGGTTTAAAACTCTGGTAGTTTCTAGCTGAATCCAAAGTCCTTCTCCCTTTGGTGGGGTGGGGGGGGGGGTAAGGTGAGCCCATATTTTTTTTTGAAAATATGTACCAACAGTCTTCCACTCTTATTTGGAACTAAAAACCCAAAAATCCCACTACCTCGAGGGTAAGTTTGTATGACTGAAATGTGATCGGTTGTAACTTCATGTGCATGAGTTTATCATATGCTTCCCAGGTTTAAATTTTCACCACCCAAAGATAAACACCATTCCTATATTGTATATAAACTACAACCTATTTTTCCTAATATAGTCAATTTGAGTATGAATTGTGGATGTCCAGTCCATAGAAAAACTAACATTGTAAGGCCTCGAAACTACCACCAAGTGGTTTCAATCAAAACTCTCACCTCAAGGGTCATATCACACCATCGGCGTAAGTGTGATTATCAAGTCTCCCCCCAAGGGTATCTACGACATAAGGGTCATGTCAACGGTATAATCAAAAACTCTAGGTCATGAACAAGATTCGTGGAAAGAAGAAATGATTAGTTCTAATGTCTATCTACACGGAAGCTAGTAGTATACATAGACCGTACCTCTAATTATTCCTTCATCCCTTGGGTCACACTCTTTGAGTACAAACAACTACTCTCTTTTCATGTCCTCTAGCTCCCTAGGCATGGTGGGGACCACATTGAGGTGGTGGTTGTAACATGTCAAGATGTATACCACCACATGACACTCTCCTAGATCCACTTCTACGTCTGTTTCCTTAAAAGATTCATCTTTCCCCATCACTTCCTCTTCATGAAACATTTTACATGCCCAAGTCTCTGAGACTGGCATCAGTTTCCTTCTTTCCCACTGTTGACATTCACTGGTTGTATCCGCTCAACCAATGAACCTTCAACCACAATGGTTTTCTCTAGAACGCTGACATAAGTAGGAATGCATAGAGGAAAACATGCTTTCTTGGATTTCCTTAAACTCACCTCTCTTAGAGGAATGAGCCCTAAAGCACTTGCTGTAATGTATTCATCGAGTACATGGGATGGTCGGTACATCTCGATGAATACTCATCTACCGACATGTCATCCAATTGAAGTTGTATAAACTCTAGGGAAGACTCACCCGTTATATTTTTATGTCATGAAGACCCGTAATATGATTAAGGTTCTCAAGTTTTTCCTATGAAAACTCACCTCATCGCAAGATTAGGGTAATCCAAACGCTTTCATCGTTCTATTTATCCATGTGGAATGCTCTCTACCCGGACCAGCATCTTTTCGAATGGGGCCATAGCTAGATGGAAACTCAGTCTCCTCCTCAAGCCAGTCCTTAGCTTCTTGTGAGTCAGGATCACCACGGAACCGGAAGGTTATCTAATGTTGAAACATGTGTAAGGAACTTACCCTACATGTTTCCTCTAAGGGTACCACCGATTGTAACTGCTGACCAACGAGCAGTTATATAGCTTGTACCCCACCAAGAGGTGATAACGCCGTAAGAGGGCCCAGCACCAAGGCGTCATTACTGGGTGGGACATCATCTTGTTATCCCTTGGGAATCCTAGCTGGATGTCTTCATAGTGGCATCCTAATAATGAAAAGGTGCACCACAGTCATTAATTTATACCTAGTGAGATGACTCATTGAAATCATGAAAAAAAAACATTCAAAAACACACACAATTCTTGCTTCTGTGTACTGAGTTGAAAATAATAATTCAAGGTCCTAGTGTAGGGATACGTTAGCTACTGCACCAACACTGGATTCCCCAAACCGGAAGCCACCCTCATAACACTTAGCACTATTTCCACACAGAAAAGACCAGAGTCTTTTTTTTGGTAGAACCGACTCCTCTAATACCACTTTCTCACAACCCATACCCCGAGACCCATGTCATGACTACCCCAGGCCCGACTTCCATAGGCTAGGGGATGGAGACTATCACTCAAAAGGAATATCCCAGAATGAGAACATGTTTCCTTTTAAAACTATACAGACACACAGTCCAAGAAAAGGACAAGAAGAAATCACTATGTAAACTGTTGTAGTAAAAATAGTAGTGAAAGTAAAGGTGTTAGAATACATGCCCAACTGTAAAAGTACAAGTACAATTGAAAGGTACAATACAACTAAAAAAAGGAAAACAACTCCTCAGAAGTTCTATGAGGATCCTACCTAATGGGTATGTACAGATCACCTCTGTAACACTCCACATCTGGCCATCTCTTTCGCATACCGCTTGGTCCTAGTTCCCTCAAATATCAGCCCATCTACTCAGCGTCTACACATGACACAACAAGGTGTGGGCAAAGCCCGTGCAGGGGTGAGTATAATCATACCTAGTGGGGACCTCGAGACCGTCAAGGGTCTACCATAGTTCCAAATAAGAAAAAACATAAAAAATACCACAATCACACAACACAAAGCAGTAATCATATCTACTTAGGTATATTCCCATACATATATTTAAGTTATCAAGATATAATTCTCTCATACATGATGGAAAGATACCACAAACATAACACCACGAAGGTAACACCATGAATGAAAAATTACCACATAGGTAACACCATGAAGGTTACCTCATGAAGGTAAAAGTACCATACATGTATCACCACGACGATAGTACCAAGAAGGTAAAAGTACCACACAAGTATCACTACGAAGATTGTACCATGAAGGTAATAGTACCACACACGTATCACCATGATGATAGTACCAGGAATATAAAAGTACCATAGAGGTATCACCACAAATATAGTACCACGATGGTAAATGTACAATTGAGGTATCACCAGAAATAGAGTACCACAAAGGTAAAAGTACCACATAGATAACAAAATAATGATAAAGGACTCAACTCACACCAAGTATTATTGAAGTATAGAAGTATAGATTATTAGTCGCAAAGCTAGATCGTCTTATTTTGTCACGTGGAACTACTGATGACCATATGAAGTCTAACCCACAAAGGATCGATAAGTACTAACACCCGCAATGATCCATAAAGGATCTGAGGCACCCAGAGTCGATAGGTACTAACCTCTGAAATGACCCACAGAGGATCTAACCACATAGGATTAGTATGCGCCAACCCACACAGGATATTTGAGCATTGACACACTCTAGATCGGTATGCACTAACCCACCAAGAATTGTTGAGAACTGACCCAAACACGATCCGACCCACACCAGATCAGTGCTGACCCACACAAGATCGCTCGGTACTAACCTCCGTATGGACTGTCTCCAACCTCCACCTCTCTGCCAGCCACAGGATTCTCGATCAAAGCATTCTTGATTCTAGCATAACTGCGCCTCAAGACTTCGGTCGCTTTTCATCCTATATGAAGTTCCATGAAGATATAGCACGATGATCCGCCACATCATAATGGTTCCAACACAATAGAAGGTGCGCCAATTGGTTGAATGGTCTGTATATTATTGGCATTTTACTATCGAGGGCCCAGTTGGAATCAGAGATGATCCCACCTAGTTGTGATCCAATATTTTTCAAAAAAATAGTGGATTATCTCAAATGGACTATCGAGATCCAAGGGTCCCAGATCCATAGAAGGTTCGTCAAACAGATGTCTGAATCTCAAAATATGGCCCTTTAAGTATTTCTTGTTCTGGTAAGTCCTGGGTTCGGTCTGACCTAGTCAGACCGACGTCGCCTAACCAGGTCTAGGCTGGGCTAAGGTTTGGCCCACCCCGCAAGGTTGCATCCCACAAGGGGAGGCCTGAACGTGTAGGGTGCGACCCGTGAGACAATGGCCCGGTCGTTGTGTACCCGAGATGGAAAGGAGGGAGTGTTCCCCCCTCCCCACCCCTCGTATCCCGAACGGCTTAGAGGGCCATTCAGTTATGTGAAACGGTCGCTTTATGTGGGCGTCGCCCGGTCACTGCGGAACCCATGCGGCAGATTTTTTTGCCAAACATTTTACTCGAAAATAGTGCCTTGGTCACACCGTATCCCAATACAGTGCCAACCAATGTGTTGGACTCTTCTTCTAATCACCGTGGCTGATGAGCTGTGATAGCTTGGTCTCTGGCAGTGAGTGACGACACGTTGCGCCACCTCCACGGGCGACCAGTGACAGCCTCTCCGATGACCACTGAATCGTCATGCTACAACCTCCTCTTATGATTTGCATTGGATCACTGCCTTCTTCATACCTAGTTGGTTCCACTATGCCAAGAGTCTTCTACAGAGGCACATGGATATCAAGATATGGGATGGTTGGGGTCTTGTTCATTAGGCCCGTGCCGTCCACATTATCTCGTAACAATAGAGTGGATAAAGGGTTCAAAAAATTCACATTAAATAATATAAAAATATCTAACCCCTACCTCATAAACTCATTGTAGAATGTCCCCTCTTGAAGTTGGATCAATGATCTTTGTTCCCGCCATAGGATTTCAACGACCCCACTTTCACATTGTCTTTCAGTTTAGGGTTTCAGTGTCGTTTCTCACTACTCACAGGAACCAACTCCGCCTTCCGAGGATTTAGTGTCGGGGAACTCTTTCAGAACATTTTTTCTTGGTGAATCCATGTTGGTACCTCCCCCTCAAGATCAATATAAATTGGAGAGGGGGAGGGTAAGCAAAGACGTGGGTAATTAATGCGGGATCATTAATTTGGAAACTTCCCAATTCTCTAACGGTACTCTTACATAGGAAATCAAGGTTAAGACATTTAATTTCTGGACACATCATTGGTCCCACACTCCATATTTCTGTTGGAGGATATGAAAGAAAATAAAATAATAAAATTATTATTTTTTATTTCATTTAAAATGTCACAAAATATAACTTTATCTACATACAAACTGCGGTCAATGTAATGTCTCCCTTAAGTAAATCATAGCGCTCTGGATTCAACAGTGCACTTGGGTTTTTAATCCGAGCACTGGTTAAAATGTTACGAAATGTCGCTCGCGAATTTTCTGAACATGCCAGAAAAATAAGATTAGAAATTTATTAACAGTCACCCTTGGCTCTCGATGGTCGAGGTTAGGCTCATCCTATAGAGAACACGCCCTCATGAGCTCAATGGTACTCTTAGATGTTCAATACTAGTGACTGTTTAGAGGTTATGGATTTTTCAATAAAATAATTTTCCCTTAATTATTTTATTTATGGCCAAAAACTAACATTCACTAGTGGCCCATGTTGGCCAATGATAATCTCTTCCTAAAGAGATAATACCCTCACAAGTTCAGCGGTGGTCTCATATTTTCAATTCAAGTTACCGTTTGTGAGTAATAAGCATTTACAAAATAAAATAACTCTATATAATTATTTTATTTATGTTTATGCCTTTTTCAGTCTTCTAACTGGAGGACTACACCGACAAATAATAAGTCACGCCTAGGGTAAACCCACCATCCTGAATGCAACAGTGGCCTCAAAATTTTTATCTGGGAAACCAATTAAGAGTTATTGAACATTTTTGGGAAAACTGATTAGACGCAATAATTAAATCTTAACAAAACTTCGACGGATCATTCCGGGAACTCCATGCCTCGGAATCACGTGCTGTTAAGTTTCACTGTCTCGAAATAATTCTATATAATTAATAAAAATATTTAGATATTCCATGATGTTATATAGATATCATCACAATATTTTCTTTTTATATTCTATATTTAATTCAATAAACTCATATAAAAAATTATTGGTTTTACTTAGGATTGAAACAAAGTCTATGAAGAGATTTGGACTCATTGAAATTTAAAAGTTTTGGTAAATTAGTTCTTTAGGGTTGCGGAAATTGAGATAGTGATTTCTAAAACGTTTTTTAATGACAAAATTACGTGTATGTCAATGTGGAAGGGAGTATATAATATAATATCCAAGAAGTATAATGCTACGTCCCAAAAATTTTCTAAGTCTGGAAAGTGTCATTTTCATAAATTTTTTATGGGATCTAGGATGTTTTTTTTGATGTGGAAGGATTGCCCAGATAGCTTGGGACTATAACGAAAAGTTTCATGAATAACCCAAAATGGGGTAATCGACTTCCAACCAATAGTGATGTGTTGTAGTTACAATGTGTAGGGTCATTATGCTAATGTATGTCCAATGTTAGTCTCATGGGATAGAAATAATCATGGATAGAAAAATAAATATGCATTGAAGTCATTTTCCTCTACCACAGTGGATGTTAGGTCATTAAATAGATTAGTTATAGGTATGGTGCATATCAATTTGAATGATGACATTACCCTGTTTAACTCAGGATCTTCATACTCATTCATTTCTAAAACAATTATGTATCTTGGGAAGATCATATCATGAATGTAAGATTGATCTTTTGGTAAAGACAAAAAGCATTAAAGTGACCAAGATTTATAGGAATGTTATTATTATTATTAGTGGGATTGTCTTTCCTATAAATATGGTTTAACTATCCATAATTAATTTTGATATAATTTTTCTTATGGATTGGATTTTTTTATCATTATTAGATGGATTTACAAGATATAAAAGTTTTGTTCGTTGATTTAATTCCATTGATAACCTACCAAAGTCTGAAAATTTATTATATGGGGATGTAAAAGAGATGTAGCACATATCATTGAAAACAAATAATATTTTCAAAATAGTGATGTTCCAGAAGTAAATGATTAAAAGTATTTTTTCTAGTGGATTTTCCTTCTATTAATCTAAAAAGGGTGGTTTATTTTCCTATTTAATTTGTAATTGATGCGATGCATATTTCCAAACCCACTTAAAGAATGGATTTAGTGTAAAATTTTGAATAGAAAATAAATTTAATTATTTATTAAATAACGGTTTCATCTGACCATCACATAAACATGGGGTCCCCTATTTTTTTATTAAAAATAATGACACTTAAATGATAATATTCATTGATTATAGAGCCTTTAATAACATCACTACTAAGATAATTTTCCCTTTACAATAAATCAAGGATTTTTTTGATTAGATTCAGGGATCATAGTCTTTTTTGAATGCTGACATGTGGTTAGGTTACTATTAGTTGATAGTAAAGGAAGAATACACATCTAAGACAGTTTTTTGGTCTAGATATGAGTACTATGAGTTTTTTACTTTTGATTCAATAGTTTTCTAATAAACATACTATATTTATGAAAATTATGAATATAATTTTAAGGATCTCTTTTAGGATTCTGTAGTTATATTAATTGATGTCGTTTTTTATATGATTAAAGACGGTGGAATATGAAACACACATCACTGTTGTTTTTTAACCATTAAAGAAAATAAATTGTATGGGAAATTTAGTATGTTTGAATTTTGGTGACAATAAATTTAATTCAGTATAAATATTGTTTCAAAAGATGTTATAATTGTTGACCCTGCTAAAAAAATTTTGTTAAAGAGATTATAAGATCCAAAAAGAATAGTGTTGATTCAAATTTTTTGTGGATTAGATAGTTACATCAGGTGATTTCTTGAAAACATTGATCCGTTGTCTAGAATTACAAGTAAGTTGAATAAAAAAGGTATTAAATTCATTTAGACAAAACATGTGATGCTTATTTTTAGGAACTGAAAAAAATATTGGTGAATTATCCCATCTATGATCAACCATCTAGAAATGGTTAATTTTTTTATCTATAATGTGATTCATTTAATGGACTTGGTTGTGTAGAAATGTATAAATATTTTTTAGTTTCATAAGATTCATGTTAGTTGAATTTTGACTTCTCAAATTACGCTACACATGATTTGGAATTAGATGCAGTGGTTTTTCCTTTAAAATTTTTTAGGCGTCATTTTTTGGATAAATGTTTCAGATATATATGGATCAAAAAAAATTTGATGTATATATTAATTGATAAATCATTTACCATGAGATAGAAAAGATAGAAATAACCGATTAAGGATTATTATTGAACAATTCATATCAATTATGGAAATGTAAACAATGTTTATGATACCTTGAGTAGAAAAAATAATTCGACATTAACAATTTTATTTTTGAAACATGAACCTTTAGTTAATTATATGATAAATTATGACCAATATGTTGTATATTTTGGGATATACTCAGTTTTATTTTAGGTTTAAGTGTAGAAAATTTTATTTGAAATAGTTAAGAAAGCTCATAAAGATAATAAATCACTGAACGAAATGGATGAATCAATTTATATAGGTGTGTTTCTTGATTTTAATATTTATATGTAAGGTATTTTGGGATTTGTAAAATATTTTTAGTTCCTTGGGATTCCAAGTTCTGTAAATATTTTTCATTGAAACTTAAGTTCCCATTTTTTTCATTCTTCTTACATAGCACCAAGATGTAAAGATACTATCAGGTGTATTACTAGTGGGATGGGATGAAAAGGAACATTTATTAATTTACCATGAACTATTTGAATTACCATCATGTTAATGATAAATGATAGTTACTTGAGGGGATGATTTGACCTTTTCCAATACTGATGTGTAAATTAAAAAACATATCCATTGATTTCATGGTGGGAATTCTATGAGTATCATGATTTAAAAATGGGATTTAGGTAATTGTAGATTTATTAAATAAATATCCACATTTATTTCCCATTAAATATAAAATGTATTTATATTAGATTTATCCACTGTATCTAAATGATTTATTAGGTTACAAGGGGTGCCTCTCTCTATTACACCAAACCATGATCCTAGGATCACATTTAATTTTTTATAATAACATTAAAAGTTATTGGGTGATAAATTAATTTTTTGTATAAATTTCAATCCTCAATCTAATTGATAGTCTTACTAGAAAATTCATGACATGTATTATATGATTTGATCATGTTTTATGGATAATCATGGATTATTACATCAACATCTTTATGTAGTTTAGTTTTCTTATGATATTAATATTAATTCCAATATACAAATAGAACCATATGAGCAACAATATGGAAATTTATGCAAGACACTATCTTTTTCAGATAAGGAAGGAGAAAATAAGTTGATGGGATTAGTGTTTTTTTAGGAAATGGAAAATATAGTTTAATATTTTTAAAAAGATATGAGGAATCATTAAATAAAGAAGAAAAAGTAATGTGGATAACATAAGGAAAGATTGTTCTTTAGAGATAGGTAATCATGTAATTTTAAATGTTTCTTTATGGATAAGTGTTATTTGTTTTCATATGAAATGGAGCATATATTAGGGATTGAATGGAATGTATAAAATACTAGAGATTATGATCAGTTTCCTATTGAGAGGATTTTCCTTTGAGGTTATCTCATGTACACAATCTATTTTATGTTTGAATGTGAAGAAAATAATTTTCAGATTTTTCTCATGTTTTTATACCTAAATTAGATCATTTGGAAGAGAATATTTGTTATAAGGAACAACCAGTTCATATTCTTGATCATATATATCATTTGTTAAAGAACAATTTGATTCACTAGTTTATGGTTGTACAAAAAAAAAACCATATGATTCAATAGGAAACATGGGGATCTGAATATGATATGAGGGAAAGATATCCCCACTTATATAATAACTGAATAAAATAATGAGAATGAGATTTCCAGAAGTGGGGTAGGATGTAACAACCCAGGTAATGATAGAGTAAATAATTTTTCATATTTATTGATATAAATCATAAATTAATGTGAGTTATAATAATATTAATAATTTTTTTAATAATAAAGTATTTAGATTTAAGTATTCTATTTTCTCATAATGTTTTATTTAATATATTTATTTTTATATTTTTATATTTAAATTTTATAAAATGCATTTTATTTTTTAAATATGTTTTTCAGAATTTACATTGGGAGAAATTCTTGGATTTATTAGAATATATTGGTTTATTAGTCAATCGTGAAAAATATTGATTTTTATCAGTAGTCTTTTCTTTTTTTTAATAAATTAATTATTTTAAGTGTACCAATATAAACCGAATATAATTTTAAATAAATTTTTTTTTATATATTTATTTTAAACTAATTTATCAGTTTTTAGTAATTATTGTTGTGTTTTTTTGGATAATTTCTTTTCTTGGGTTTAAAAATGATTTTTTCAAAAAAAAAGTATTAAAATCTATAATATTTATCCTTTTTAATTAAATATGATAATCCCAAATTGGGAATTCATTAAATTATTTTTATAGATTATAAATCATTAAAAACTAATAGACTGTCACATAATGATTATTATTGGAAATTAAGTTAATATTGAATCCTTATTTTCTAAAAATTCTCTTCTTAGAAACCCATTATCTCATAATGTCTACAATATTGATATCAAATTAGAGGTTAAACCATCTGTGACATTAATTTAGAAAAATATATTCCATAATTTTTATTAATATAATTTTTATTTTATAATATGTTCATCTTTAATTTTCCATAAAGTTGTAAGTGAAAACTATTAAAATTAATTACAATGATTAAGGTAAAAAAAGTTTACATAGTGGTTACTCTTAGAAGTTATGGATTAAAAATAGCACAAAACATATACAACAACAATTTTATTTTAATAATTATACCTTTTATCTTCTTTTCTAGATAATTGGACATTATTGGGGCCTAGTGACATGAAAAAAATGTTGGTGGGATTAAATCTTTCAAAACTATTACTAGTGTGTGACTCACCTATCTTATTAAAGGAAACCCACTCTCTCCCTCACTCCACACCATAAAAATAAATTATATTATACAATAACTTATAATATAATTTCTCCAATTACATACTCACATATTATAAGGCATGTTTTTGTAAGAAACCCATCCATGAAATTCCTTTGGAAAAAACTAAAAGTAGTTAACCAAAGAGGAGGTAATGTTCATCAATTAGTGTTTTTTATTTCATTTTACACCCCATTTAATAATTATTATTCAAATAAGATTTAATAAAAAAATTCATTAAATATACTGAGATGTTATTATGTTATGTTCTATATCTATAACCTCACAAAATTCCACCAAATTTTATACGAAATCATTAATCATGTGTATGAAAGATTACACCCTCAAATAAATATTTCATTCATTTTTACATTACCTCCCCTCACGGATGAGTTTTATGATGGATATAAAGTTTATATATGATATTTAAAATTTAATTATACCTATAGAGTGATTATTTCATATATAACCTTTAATTTGTCATTCCTTAAATGATACAATAACATCTCTCATGTGTACAACTCACTTCCGCCTCACTAAGCTAGGTGATTATTTTCTCACAAACATATTACATGGAGGGTAATAAGGGTAAATGTAATAAATATAAGTAATATAAATGATATATTTCTGATAATCATTAAGAATTTATCATTATTTAATTATAAAAAATCATTTTATTTCATACCTTTTCACTCACTAAAAAAGTTATAATGACATTCTTGAATGTGGGGCTACAGCCTCCTCAAAGTGAGCAGAGTCCTTTTTCATCATCACATCACAAGAATGATATATATAATTATATATTATTATTATAATTATATAATTATAATTAGTGAATGATAAAACATTACTTATCTTAGTTTAATAATGATGATTGAAAAATTGAAACTTTTCCCATGAGTTTGTACTCCCTACTATCTCTCTATTCGTAACGTTATTTAATTTTTTTAAAAAATAATTCATGATTGGGTTTTAAAATTATATTTATGTATAAATTGGAAAACAATCATGATAATTTTTCTAGATATGTTTAAATAATATACTATTTTACCACATTCAACCTACTAAGTCCTTTTTTACACATAAGATAAATATGGTAAAAAAATCTGACATAAAACTAATTAATTATATAATTGTATATAAAATGTTACTATGTGAAATAAATTTAATTATAAAATTATAAATAGTTTTCATGAAATTAAATAAAGAACATAGTATTATAATTCATGAAGGTAAAGACACATATAACTAATCACACTCAAGGTAAAGAACTCCATCTCAAATCTTATCATAAAGGAATATCTTTATTTTATACCCCTATACTATTTTTAGAGGTTTATATACATCCCCTTTTACATGTTATGTAATGAATTTTTTTATTCTAATGGCGTTTAATATTTTTTTAATATTATCTTTTCATGGGGCTTATGATTCAACTATTTCCATGGGGATAACTAACTTTTTCTTTAACAAACCCCTTTTTAATGATTTTAATTAAAGAACTCCTTATATTCCATATACATGTGTGATTAAAATGTTTTTATGAAAACATTTATATAGAAATAAAATATTTATAAATAATATTATACATATTTTTTACATTATTTCTAAAGGTTTTTTCATGTAATATTTTTACGTGTTTTATGACTGATGTTTTCTTAAAATAAAAAAGGAATGATATATTCTTAACATATATGGGGATTAAAAAATTTACACCATAGTAACCATTATTTTATTTCTAGATTTATTTGGAAGATTTCATTTTTTATATAATCAAAACCCCTTATTTTAATTTATTGGGATAATTTGGTATTGGTAATATTTTTAAAAAATAAATTAATATTTTTGTATTAAAATGGGTTATTAAAAGAAATTGGTATTTTGATATGAAAAATTAATTTATTTGTGACTTTAAAAGTGTTTTTAAGAACTGATCTCATATGAATATTTCATTCAATTTATGGTACATGATCATTATACTTGTGAAATGGGTGTTCCTAAATAGTGGCCGGAGATCTCTTAATAGTTTATATGATACGGTATCCAAGATAGCATTGGGTGAGCCTATTTTTTCTAATATGATGGGGAAACCTAGGGAACATTGTGTAATCCCATTATATATTATATTTTGGGGTGCACTAGATAGTTCCAGTGGAACCTATTATTTCTTAAATGATGAGTGTGCACAGATATTACTCTAATGCATTACAAAGGATTATATTATAATTTGGTCATATGGTTATTCCAATTAAAAGGGTTCTGAAAGGGTTTTTGGAATAATATTCTCTAAGTCACCAAAAGGGGTTTTAATTTCTTCCTATGGGTTTTAATGATTTTATTTAAGAAAAAATTCATTATGTTTTTCTAGTGAAAATGATTTATTTCATATTATAAATTAACAATAAAGTTAATGGTAAATGTCATTTGAGTTTTCATGTTTTCACTAGATTAATTATTTCCTTTATTTTTAAATAGATTGATATTATTTTTATGCATGTATTATGTTTTAAATTTTTTTTCCAAAATATGGGTAACGGAAATTAAGAACTCAGGTTGAATTCCACGAACATTTTTCATGAATGAAATAATTTTTTTAGAAAATTTTATATTATATGAATATGGATACTAATAGAAATTGTTCCCTAGGTATTATATGGTTTTATAATGTTTGATATGTGATTTAAATATCTAAAACTCTAATCCTAAAAATATTTTCAAATGTAATATAATTAACTATTTACACAAATCTCAATATTATGTAATGTTTAATTCAATGTCCTTATATTATAAGTTTCATTTAGGGTGATATAAATTGATAATCTAATCCAGTCATATCACTAGAGGATTAACTTACTTATGGGAAACTGATGGGAAATAATAGTAATAAACCAATGAAAATTTATTTATGAAATGAATCCCTTGTACAAATTGTGATGTTAATTGAAAACCTAAATTTCCTAAATTATTCCTGATTTATATCTTCCAAAAGTAATATCATGATTATAGTTATGGTTACCCATTGGATAGATAAAAATAATAACCTTTTCCAATAATTAATTAGAGTTAAATAAATACTATTAGGGATAGTAAAATTGATTTCATAACCAAATAGTTTTACAATATTTATTAAATATATACCACTCCTTGATCATTAAACTAATATAAAATTAAAATAAACATAAAAAACATATAAATAATAATATCACTAATGCTACCCTTGAAACCCCTCTCATGGAAAGATCCCACTGATCGTTAATAATTAAAAATTTAATAATTAAATATTCTTAAACGTCAACATAAATTTTTGGGATATAATAAAATGACATTTTAAAAACATATTTCATAACAATTACACATAATACTATATTAAAAAAATTATAGAAAGTCTATTAAAACCTAAGGATCTGTTTCCCAATACACATATAATCTCAAAATCTTGATAAAATATTCACCCACACATATTGAAGGTAACTATAACTTCTATTTAAAATCATATTATGATGTTTTTAATTCTTATTCATTAGTGGTTTTTTAATAGAAGATTTTGGAATAATTCATCTACCCTTATAAAAGCTAATGAAACAAAACTTCATTTAAAGAAATAATATCATAGTGTTAAAAGATAATTCCCAGTCATATAAAAACATATTTACAAAATATAAATAACCCTAGCCTCCAATTTAAACATATATAAATTTGGTATTTGGATAACAATAAACTATTAAATAAAATTAGAAAATAGTAAACAATGTGAAAATATTAATTCCTAACCATTAATTTAGAGATTTAATACTTAATACAAGATAATAATCAATGACATAAATAAGATAATAAATTATTATATAGAGATATCTCTAATCAATACATGTGGTTTCTAGAATAAAATTATTTAATTTCTTTTATAAATTACATAAAAACTTTTATTAGATATTTGGATATTTCACATTCCCTATGACCATTCATGTTTACCTTTAATTATAAAAAATATTCTATAATTATCTGTCATTTGACCATAACTACATAAAAATTAATCAAATATGTAATAATCAAAATTATATCATTCTAAGGACATCATGTGTGTCACAAAACTCCCACAATTCCACATTATTCTCCTAAAAAAGAATAAGGGATATAATGATGAAAAAATATAAGGCCATTTCCTCATTATCATAGATTCATTATTTAATTATTAATGGTTATTTCTATTTCAAATACACATGAATAATTATAATTAAGTCACCCATATATTCATTATTTTGATGTCCAATAACAAGAAATGGTTTCTATTAAACGGAATTATCTTAGTCTAATTCGGAATCTTTCCTACCCATCTTGTTCAAGAGATCAATATAATACTAATTATACTTAGATATATAAGTTCAGTTAATAATTTATGTTAATTAACAAGTAACTATTATCTAATAGTATAAATTTTTTATATTCTATAAAATTATAATCATAAATCACTTTTATGGAAATTTATTCAAGGGAGATTCCATCTTAGTGATTTCCTAAAATATTACTTGTCATAATAATTAAATAATAAAAAGAATATTATATTTATAATCTTATTATGATTCTATCAAGACAACACAATTTACATATTTTCAATTTCCTTTATTATTTCAATCCCCCAGACCCCACGGCCGAGTATTTTAACATCCTATATATAAATTTTCCATAAAAATAAATTTTCCTAAAAATAGTGTTCTTTCAAAAAAATTAATATGATCTAAATATATTCATCATGCTCCTCCTTTCACTTATAATGAACCAATAAATCATCCTACCACACCATTAAAAATAATTGAGGAATGTTAAAAGGATATAACTAATAAAATATAAACAACTATAGGTTTTTTTTTGAAAAAGGAAATTAGAAAATATTCATATGGCCTATATCAACTATTTAGTGTACTTTTAGAAAAATATTTTCCTTTAAAACCTCAAATGGTGTTTTCATTACAAATGATATATTTTTGGAAACAATGTTTCATAAATTATTTGATCATAGATCAAACTAATATTATTAAATATTTACATATTTATAATGAAACTAAAGGTTAATCGTTCACTAATTTTTACATAAAATAAGTCTCAAATCTACAATCATTAGAATGAAAAATTGGGATTACCATATTGAAATTATTCAATGAATAATGTTTTTTCTATTGACGTATTAAAATTTTGTTTTCAATTATTTTAGGTCATTAGGAACCATTGTATATGAATTTAATGAAATGTGGATTATTTCTAAATGAAAATCTATAAAAATGCATATTTTTATTTTGGTGGGTGTCTAGGGAAATCCCTATAATATACCTTGAGATACATTCCCCAAACTTTAATAATTTCATCACCTAAAAGGTAAATAGATAACATATAAATGAAATTGTAATATATTATATGAAAATATTTATAATAATATTCATTAATCAACCTGATCATAAATCCCATTCATCCAAGAAGTCATTATTTTTTCATCATGTGAGAGAAACAAAACCTATCAATAATAAAAAAATTATTGTTCCTTATAACTGATCATCCAATCCATTCAACAGATTAGGGGAAATACACATAAATTGGGAAAATAAATTCATTGAAATATTAATATGACACAAATTCTCTTTCTTTATTATTAATAGTGGTTATATCAATTAAATAAGGTATCATGTTGGATTATAATATATATTTATCAATAATTCAAAACGATCAAACTGAATGTATGTTATCTATATCAAAAAAATTCCAAGATAATCTTGTTATTATAGGTAGCATACCTCAATGTGTCATTGGATAGAATTTTGATTTCAAAGTATCATTATTTTCATTACATAATAACCAAAATTAAAACATACTGTAATACATTTTCTATTCCTAAGATATAATATAAATTTTACTATTCCAACATTGAATACCATTCAATCCCATAAAACAATTAGAAGGACTCTGTCCAAAAATAGGGTTGTCACACTATGTCCATGAACTCCTGAACATAGTAGATCCAACCTGACTACCTTAATAGGGAGGATTATTTGAAAAACCTCAGGATGTGTCCTAAACATCCCCCATGACAACACATCTCTCAAGATCCATTAAAATATTGTCATATATAATAATTTTTAAAAAAATGATACACACTAATTTCATATTCCAAGAATAACTTTTCAAAATACTTTGATATGGTTATTTACTAATTACAAAAACTTCTCTCACAATCTATGTATTATTTATTATCTTTCTTTAGTATTTACTATGGATTTTTCTAGTGTGACTAAAGGATTTCATATGATTATCATTATGGTGATATCATTCTCAATAATTTCTTCTATCTTGATCAAACCAATGTAAAATTATAGATAGATGGGATGACCATTGGATCAAAAAAAATTCATAATCCCATCTTAAATCAATGATATTCTATAGTATAATTTCATTTGTGTTATAGAAAAAACTGAACCAATTTAAAAAAGACAATGTATTATTAAACATGACCTTAACACCCATTCAGGCTAATAATTAGTAAATCATGGAATACACCACTATAATCCATCACTTCTACACCATACATTCCAATATGAATGAATAAACCATCAGCATGGAATTTATGGATGTTTGGAGAATGTTCGGGAAATATTTTAACTTATTATTTTATTTCATAATCTTTTTTACGACATTTCTCAACACAGAATATTTTTTTATTTTTCCTACTGAACATGTTTTAATTATCCAATACTCAATATAGAACTCGCTCAGTATCTCAACCCATGATATATATAATTTTGGTGATCTTCTAAAAAATTTGAGTGAACAAGTGGGTATTTCTATGGTATGTTATCCAAAACACCCTCTTTAAAATTCATTTGTTGTCTTCATGAAGACATATATTTTTAACAATGAGAAATAAAACAACATAAAAAATAGTTTCAGTGTTCATAAATAAATTGATTCATATAGTTATCATTTAAATGAGATCAATATATCATGATAATCCCTAAAATTCATCATAAACTAATAACCACAAAAAATGTAATACCCTCTGGTTTTTAGAAATGAAACATCATGTTCAATATTGTGTATGACATGAAGCACAAGGATTATAAGAGAATGTTACATCATGGTACTTTCTGATACATTTATTTTTAAATATGTTCAATACCAATGATAGTTACCAATGCATGCAACACTTGGTTTAAAGGAAACAAAATATTATATTAAAAAGTTATTATTTAAACATGACCATTATAAGCTAATAATTAAATAATAAGAAATGAATTTTTACAATTAAATTATAAAAATTATATCCTTTAAAAATATATTGAATAAATAAAATGTATTTCATTATATATTAAATAAATTAAAAACCATTAGGTAAAAATTAATTGTTTCTAAGAACATAATTTTTTCAAAAAGACATTTTAATCGAGATTTGGAAACATAATATATAATTAATTTTTATCATTTTTCAAAAAAAATATTAAAAAGATAAAACTTAATTCTGTAATCAGTATATCAAAATAATTATTGTTTAATTTTTTGTCATATTACTGAAATGTTTCATTTTTCTATGAATTGTTAAAAATAATGATTTTTACAAAAAATATACTTTTCATTTAAAATATTTATGATGATAATTTATATTTAAAATTGGTTTTCATGTAATATAGTTCAATTATATTATTATTTTACTAATTTATTCCATTCAAATAAATTTCATTTTTTATTTTAAAAATAAAAATATATATAGTAATGAGATTTTTTTCATTGGAAACCCGCGTTTTCATCATATACATGGGTATATTTTTTGATTTATACTAATTATTTGAACTAAATTATAAAAAATGGATTCTATATTTTGAATCAAAATAATTTATATTATCAAATATGTTTTATAGTTTTTTACCAAAAAAATGGTGAAAACAATAAAATGTAATTATCATAGTTTTGGTAAAAATGAGTTTACCATGGGGTTAAATTAATAAGATAATGGTTAAAAGAACCTAAAATTATACAAATATTATTGTATATCCATATTTACACTTTATTCTATCCTAAAATAGTACATAAGCTAATTTGGGATCATTTTTCATGTTAATGTATTTATCATTTTGGATTCTTTTAGAAATTTCCCAGTTAATTTCTAGGAGGACTCCTTTTCCCCACATAAAAAAAATCTCCCAACCATTATTTATTCACAACTCTTAATAAAATTGGCTTCAAAACCCTTAAAAAATATAAACCCATAATTTTTATACATTAAATATAGAAAATGTTCCTCACAATTGATCATACCAATGATCCTTGAGAGAATGTCCAAGGGGGGGTTCTCATAAAGAAGGTAATTATATTAACTAATATCTTTCATTTTCATTCTCCATTTGAACTATAAATTATATATTAAATGAAACAATATAATAAGACCATTTACCCACATATAATTGGATGTTATTATGTTTATTTCATTATATTTATTCATATCCACTTCCTACAAATTGGAAATGAAATCAGCGACCATTTGTATAGAGGAATGCTGCCTCGTGAATCGATTTAGTTTGTTTTCCATTACTATATTTAACGAATTGATATAAGGATGTAATTTAATTTTTATTTTATTCTTATGATATGATTATTCTTATGTAATTATATTATTACATATACCTTCTTATATTCCAGTCTTTAAGGGATATGATAATATTATGCGTGTGTATGGTGGACTACCTCCTTATAAAGTGATGTGATTACTTTTTTCACATGAGCTTTACATGAAATTTAATAATGATAAAATTGATGCAAATATTTGATTTATATGTGAGAAAATTCACTCTATGAAATTAATATATCACCCGCTTCCTTACCCTTTAACATGTAATAGGAATGACATTGTCACTCATGCATAAATATGATCTATCATCTCCAGTATGCGTTGTGATTCATCTCCCATTAAAAATTTTATAAATTTTAATAAAAACTATTTAATGACTAAATATAAAATTTTAAACATTTTTATAATTCATTAGGTTATATATATACATATATACCCTTTGACTAAGAACAGAAGCATTTATGAAAAAACGTTCATAAGAGAACATGGAAAATAACATCTGAAACAATGATAATAATGAAATAATTAACAACAAAATGGTGGTAAAATGATGTGATTGGATCCTATATGGTGTAATAAATATGATTATGGTTCATTAATAATTTTATTCACTGATATAATCATTATACATGATGTATGAACACATATCATGGAAATCAAACATGAAGTAAGGTTTCTCATGTCATTTTTTACTTCCATGAGACATATTCCATATTCAAAAGTAATTAACTTTGTGTGGTGTATATATTTACACATATCTATGTTATATAATTAATCTATTTTTGTTCATGTTAATCAAATATTGATTTTATGTAAATTCTATTAAGGTTTAAACTAACAAGAAGTTTTCAAAATAGTATTGATTTATTTCACAATCTCATCATTATTCAGGATTTCTTATGTTTAATTCTCCCTTGGGAGAATAATCTAATATTTTCCTAGATAGTTCAACATATTTTAGTTATCTATTATTATACACTAATTTGTTTCCATAAATAGTCACACTTTTCCACTCTTTAGATATTAAAATTACGGGGAAAACTTTTTCAATAAAATATTACATTATTTATCTCCACATATGGGAGTCCTTTTTTTTCGAAAACCATGTTTTAAAAGAAGTATTTTTAAAGTTATTTAATATATAATTTTTACCCATTTTTACATTTTACTATGTTTTTTAAAGGAATCATCATGTTGTTTTCAAAACAATGATCATCTTGTTTTAAAAACAATGATCATCATGTATTAGAAAATTATTTTCATGTTGTTTTCAACATTATTTAAAAAATTGTATTCTATGTATAATCATTATTGAAATCCACCCTTATATTTTAATTATGATCCACTGGTAAGATGTGTTGAGACCAGGGTTTTTTGTATAACTTCTAAATATTTCTAGGAATATTTCCAGAGCTAGTGTAACACCCCGAGATTTTATGAAAAATATTCTTTTTATTTTCATTGATGTCTTGTGTTTTACGCTACACCAAAAAGAGCTTGCACTACATGCATCCCTAACCTGACTTGCATTACAAACAATCACGACCTTCCACGATAGCGTGTGTTGTATGCAATACCGAGTTTCACTAAACAACGATATGTTTTATAAATTAACCGTTATGAATAGTAATACCCACTTTTTGAAATTTTATAATTTTTATCTTTTGAAATGGACTTCATTTTTGGTTTTGGAATATCAAAATTATCCTAGGGTGGATTTTTGGTATTTTTCTGAAAACTTTCAATTTTTGATGAATAGTGAAAACACTAGGTTATTATTTAAAAACCGAATTTTTATTTAAATAATTATTTATTTTATTTAATTTATTTTGTGTACAAATTGATACATAATACCTATATAAGTTCAATGTAATTAATTTGAGTCATTTTATAATAATTTATATATATAAAAATTTTATCGAACGTTTCACTACCTTTTACCCACCTCCTTGGGGAATTTGAAAATTTACATCAAAATTAATTTTACCACTTCTGTTAGTAGAATTTAGAAACTCGGAGAGATACAGTTAATATCAAGTATTACAATTTGGTTCAATAAGATAAAAATATTTTTTGGTGAATTGTAACTTTTTACTTTTATTTACAACGGTTAAAAGTAAATTGGGCAATTAAGGGTAAAAATGATATTACTATTACCATAACACATGTCCTAATTCTATTGGATAAGTGTAATTCGACCAAAAAAACCTTATTCATAAAATATTACCATTTAGGTCGACTAGGATTGGATTATGACATTTATTACTATTTTATTTAAAGAAGAGTTAAAATGGTTAAAATCAAAGTTTAATAACTAAAAAAAATTAATATAGGGTTATATATAATATAAATTCGACTATAAAAACTCATTATAAATATAAAAAGATTTAATACCTAATGGTATTTTATTTATAATTTTTAGACATTAAATAATTTAATTTATTTATGACACAATGTTGTTGCAGTAATTACCTAAATAATGATATATTAAAATAATTGATGTTATAAATACCAAAATAAATGTAATTTGATACTTTTTATGAATTAAACTAATTTTATAGGTTAACATGACATGTTATTATTGATTTAATTTACTTTTTTGAACTAATAATTCTGTTATGATTTTCAGAAAAATTAATTACCAAATAGTATCATAATTGACAAAAAATGGTTTTTAAAATAAATATTACATTATTAATTGTTACTATATTCCTAAAAATCTAAGGTTCGGAAAAATGACTTAGATAAGATTATAAATATTAATACTTAACAACTTTGTATTATTTTGTCTTGTTATAGTAAGTTTATTAACCATATAGTGTAAGAAAACAAGAAGACACGGTAAATGTTAAATTATTTAACTTAGAGTTAAATATAAATAGTAAGGTTAAAATAGTAACCTAGACTGGTCTAAAACATTTTTTTTGAGAGTATTTTGACCCATCCCAACTTTATATTCGAAATAAATCAATTTGTAGCTATTATAAACCGAATATGACTTTATTATAAAATAATATTTAATGTTTTTCCTAAAGTGCCCCTCTCCTCCCTTATAAAAAGGGCACCCCTTCCCTCTTATCTTCACACCCTTTTGAGGCTTGAAGATCGGTCAACCCCTTCCAATTTCCCTTCTCATCTTCCCTAGAAACATTATAGAGGTTCTGGTCTCCTCAATAGACAAACCCTAGTGCCTTAAGTGGAGGTTAAGAAGATGCGCGTCAAAGAAGAGGTAAAATCCTTTACCGATTCTTTCCAATTTATTTCTTATTATACTTCTTATTCTTTATTTGTTTCATCATAAAATAATAAAATCAGTATCACTCATATAATGATATGTTATTATAAATATGAAACAACACAATTTCAACTTCTATCCATCCTACGGAAAAATAAATTACTGCACATGCATACATACAGAATACTATCTCCACGCCGTGATGTAATCTGTTTTTCCACCACCACCTTACGTGGATGGGTATAATGGTGTAAATAATAACTATATATAGTTATTATAACATCATAATAATTCTGATATATTATATCATCCACTCATTTTCAATTCAATAATTACAGGAATGATATCATCGCTCGTGCGTGCGTTTGGATTACCGTCTCCACGACGCGATGAGATTCATTCTCGATGTTAACCTCTCAAAAATGATTATAAAGTATATATAATAAATTATAATGAAATATATTTCATTATAAATCTCATTTAATTATTTATATATATATATATGTCATCTATTTACTTACATTCAAGTCAATAAGGAAAAGAAAACAATGTTCATGCGTACGTACGACCTACCGTCTCCATGAACGGTGTATTTCATTTCATTTATCTATCTATTATATATATATATACTTACTGAATATATATGATATATAAATCATGATTTACATTTTTAAAGTAATTAAATCATGATATAAGTAATAATAATATCAAGAACAACAAGTCCAAAAACGTACGATAAATAAAACTATTTTACCCAAAACGCTGCATTAACATGGAATTTACAATAGAATGGGAAATATAAAGTCATAAGTGAACCATATATGATATCATAACAATGAATATGATTCTATAATAATTAAATGAAATTATTTAAATCATTATACATGAGGTTTAGAAACGTATGAAGCATTTCAGACATAAGGTTAGGGATAATTATTCCAATCTCATTCTTATCCGAGATTGTTTATTCATAAGTATTTATTGGGGTTATGTTTATTATCCATGTCCATATGTTCTCAAAATGTTTTCATAAAATTTTTAATTTTTTCCCATTTATGTTTAAAGTCATTTTTACCCTTTTCTAATTTTACCACATCGTATGGAAGGAATCTTTCTTTTGTTTACCACACAAGGTACATTTTGACTTTTCTGAAAAAAGTATGAGGAGAATATTTTTTTTTTACTTTTACAGCATGAACAGGTTTTTACAATTTCATAAATACGTGTTTTCATAAAGTTTACTCTATAATACTCCATGTTTATTTTCAATAAAATCTGTTTCTTTTAAAATTGTGTGGAATTTTGTGAAAAGAAAATGATTTTTAAGAAGAAAGAATATTTTTCTAAAGAATTCTTTTCAAGTGTTTTATCAAATACATTTTCAATCTAAGATGACATTATTTCATATGTGTATGTTTCAAGTATAATATCTCTATTATTTACATGGGTTCACTTTTCTTATGATGAAATGATATCCATTTGTTTTATATGTATTATGTTATGATGGAACGATGTTTTTGAAACCCATTTTATACTTTGGGTAATGATGAATGATTTATGTTCATTTTGTGGCACAAGTAAGAATGATTTCATTATGAGATGGGTGGGACCTATATCCCTCTCCAAAGCATTGGGTAAATATTTATATCTCATGTGATAGACATGGATGGAATGGTAAGTTAATCTGGTTCTGTCATACTGGACTGGAATGAGGAGTGTACTCGATTTAGAAAGGGACTTTTTCCACTAAGATGGTCTTGGAAGCAATGCCTTGGCTACTATGGAAATCATATCATGTAATTAATGGTATTCCACTAATACATGTTTTATTTCCATACTATTTTAAGTTTATTGATGTTCCTTTATGATATATTCCCTACGTACATCCAAGATTTATGTCTTTGCTCAAGATTTTGATGTTTAAATTTTATGTTCATGTTTTTGCATTCAAATGTTTTTGGATTGTTTTATGTTTTCTATGTTTACCCTTACTGAGCATTTGAGCTCACCCTTTTATAGCTTTCTTTTCCCCAGGATTTAAAAGAAATGTTTTAGGTAGGAAAACAAAATGGGGAAGATCTTGATGGGAGATGTTGAAGATCTTTCACCACGATTAGAAGATTATGTTCCGAGTTTCCAAAGACACTAAACTATTATGGTCCTTGAGTGTTGGTTCTTTTTATGTATTAAGTATTCTGAAAAAGTAATTTAATTTCCATGTACGTCAAGATTTGCGTCTCTATAGTTGGTATTAGAGGAAAGGTTTAGTTATCCTTTGGAAACAAGGATGCGAAAACTTTAGTGAGATCCATAGAGATATTTCTAAGGTATGTCTATGGATGTCCCAAAGGTTAAGTATAAGTATAGGTTATAGTACTAGAATTATGGTAACAATAATAAAATTAACCCTAAGATGTTATATATTAAAGGTACTCCCCCATTATTATGTTGTTTTCCCTAGCATGATTTTTTCCTCTCATGCTATTCTTTTTGGGTTTTAGACAATGGCTAGAACCCGAAAGAACCTTATTGATCAGTGTAATGGACAATGCAATGATTCTCCTCTTGAACAACCAAATCTGATGGGATATGGAGTGAAAAATATTATTTCTATACTTACAGAAGCTATGAATCATTCTGTACTTCCAAATGATTAGAGAAGGGAACAATATTCTATTGAGTCCTTCATGAGGCAACACCCACCTTTTTTCAGTGGGTCTTCTCATCCACTTATTGCTGAACAATGGATCAGTACCATTGAAAAGATAATTTCCATACGTCGCTGTTCGGAAGATGATAAAGTCATTTTAGATTTTTAATATTTAGAAGGTGAAGCAGACCAGTGGTGGACTCTAATTAAGAACACAAGGCCCCAAGATGAATTTGAATCCATGGAACGAGATGAGTTCAAGAACTTGTTTTTCAGTAAGTACTTACCCCTTATTCTTTGAACAAAGATATACAAGTAGTTCCATGAGCATAAATAGAAGGATGATGAATCTATTAGTATATACGAAGTGAATTTTACAAGACTTCCCAGGTATGCATCTGTTTTTATCATCCATCCTAAAATTAATGTTGATCGATTTTTCAGTGGCTTAATACCAAGTCTTCAAAGGGTATTAGCTATAAGAGACTTTAGTAGCTATGAAGAAATTGTTTGTTGTGCTATCAAGGTAGAACTGGAATTTGGTGGAACATATCCATCTCATGTTTTTGACATGAAACGAAAGATGGAGCTCAAGGAGAAATCTCAGAATAATGGTGAAAAGAAGATGAATGATTCTTTATGCTCAAAGTGTGGAAAGAAGCATGGTGGATATTGTCTTAAAGGGACTATAAAATGTTTTAAGTGTGGAAAAGAAGGTCATCGAGCAGCTGAGTGTCGAAGTAATGGAAAAATGGTTGCTAATGATGTGAATAATGAAAATATTGCAGAGAATGCACCACCAACACTTCAATGCTTCAAGTGCAAGGAAATGGCACATTATGCTAATCAATGCCCTAATCCAAGGGTTAATGATGATCAACGTGAGAAACCACTTAAGGAAAAGGATAAGGGGAAGTCACATGTGACCAAAATTTGTGATGCTGAGTTTGAAAATGATGTTGTTAATGATTAAGTGTTTATGTAATGGGATTTTAAAATTGTATCATGGAATCTAATTTATGGCATCACCGAATTTTAGAATATCTACGTATTGGTTTTCAATAATTATATGGTACCGGTAACCATTAAAAGTGATTGTAATATTTTTGGAAAGTAGATAAAATTTTTATAATGAAGGGATAAAGAAATAATGAGATGTTTGATAGTATTATTGATCTCATGACTGATGTAAGGACAGTGTGGTATCATGGTTTGAGTATACAGAATTTTTTGGAATTTGGTATTTGTAAATAGTTTACTTTTGATAGCATTCATGTTTTCACTAAGGTTCTATGGTAATTTATGTTTCAAGAGAATACATGATTAAGGTATTAACATGATTGAATTATGACAAACAAGATATATCGTATGATATATGAAGGATAAATGATGGTCTTCGCATGATCTGTAGATGAAATTTCTAGTAATTGTTTTCTTTTTAATATGATCTTGGAAAAAATTATTTTAGATAAGCCTAAAGATTGGAATGAATTATGTTGGATATAAGTTAGTATTGTTTAAGTCTAGAAATTTTTTTGATATTATTGATGTAATAATATAATAGTGTAGTTTATGTAAAGGTACAACATGCAGAACGGGCGACAACCCATCGTGTCTGACAAGGCTATGGGAATTGAACCCACAACCGAAGTGCAACATGCCTTTATTGCCAACCACTGGCCTATATGAATTCCCAAGTTAGTAGAAGCTAGTTTTATTATAATAAGCGGTATTATATATGAAGTATAAGTCCATTTTAGGACCATATACGATTAATCTCACTATAGATGGACTTATATATATTTAATAACTTTTACTATCATTTTGTTTCATATAGATGGAATGACCTATTATTCTATCGCATGATTTGCTAACACTTCACAGAAGACAAATTCAACTTCATTTCATTATGAGATGATATGTAAATTGTTCAAGGCAAAAACAACAGTACGATTGTACCAAAATCACGAAAGTATTTCTTTAAATTCAACAATTCTTTAACTTTAGGGAAATGATCTTGATTACAAAAAAAATGTTTTCCTAGTGTCCTTATATCTGATGAATCAGATGGTACCTTAAATCATCACAAATTTATGGCTTGTGATTATTGGATTTTTCATAGACATGTTCTCTACCACTCTCCATTAGAACATGATGGTTAGATTTCTCTTCCATCTCTATATTTTCACCTATTTTCTCCTATGTGGAAACCCAGTGATTAGTTAATTTGGGTAACCGTTATGTTTCATACTTTAGTTTTTAAAGATAATTTTTGGTATTCCTTTTTACGATGTGGGTTTCTATTAAAAAATCTTTCGAGTAGTAAACCATTTATAACCCCAATGAATTTCGAGTGTGAAATTCATTTTAGGGGGGGGGGGGGTAGAATGTAACACACCGAGATTTTATGCAAAATATTAATTTTAATTTCATTGATGTCTTGTATTGTACGCTACACCAAAAGGATATTGCACTACACACATCCCTGACTTGGCTTGAATTACATGCAATCACGAACTTCCATGATAGCGTGTGTTGTACGCAATACCAAGTTTCACTAAACAACGACATGTTATATAAACTAGCCGTTATGAATAGTAATACCAATTTTTTTAAATTTTATAAATTTTATCATTCGAAATGGACTTCATTTTTGGATTTGGAATATCGAAATTATCCTAGGGTGAATTTTTGGTATTTTTCTGAAAACATTCAATTTTTTATGAATAGTGAAAACACTAGGCTCTTATTTAAAAACCGAATTTTTATTTAAATAATTATTTATTTTATATAAATTTATTTTAGGTAAAAATTGATACATAATACATATATATGTTCAATGTAATTCATTGGAGTCATTTTATAATAATTTTAGATATATAAAAATTTTATTAAACTTTTCACCGTCTTTTACCCACCTCCTAGGAGAATTTGAAAATTTACATAAAACTAAATATTACCACTTTTGTGAGTTGAATTTAGAAAATATGAGAGACTCAGTTAATATCAAGTAGTAAAATGTGGTTCAATAAGATAAAAATAATTTTTGGTGTATAGTAACTTTTTACTTTTATTTACCACGGTTAAAAGTAAATAGGGTATTTAATGGTAAAAATGATATTACTATTACCCTACACATGTTATAATTCTATTGGATAAGTCTAATTCGACCAAAAACAACCTTATGAATAAAATATTACCATTTAGGTCTACTTGGATTGGATTAGGACATTTATTATTATTTTATTTAAAAATGAGTTAAAATGGTTAAAATCAATGTTTAATAACTAATGAAATTTTAATATCGGTTTATACATAAGATAAATTAGACTAGAAATATTCATTATAAATATAAAAAGATTTAATACCTAATGGTATTTTATTTATAATTTTTAGACATTAAATAATTTAATTTATTTATGACACAATGGTGATGCAGTAATTACATAAATAATGAAATATTAAAATAATTGATATTATAAATACCAAAATAAATGTAATTTGAGTCTTTTTATGAATTACACTAATTTTCTAGGTTAATATGACATGTTATTATTGATTTAATTAACTTTGTTTGAACTAATACTTCTGTTTTTATTTTCACAAAAATAAATTACCAATTATTGTCAAAATTGAAATAAAATAGTTTTTAAAAAAATATTATATTATTAATTGTTATTATATTCCAAAAAAATATAAGGTTCGGCCAAATGACTTAGATAAGGTTATATATATTAATAATGAACCACTTGGGGTTTGTTTGGCTTGTTATAGTAAGTTTATTAACCATATTGTGTTAGAAAACAAGAAGACACGGTAAAGGTTAAATTATGTAACTCAGAGTTAAATCTAAATGATAATGTTAAAATAGTAACCTAAACTTGTCTATAACCTATTGGTTGAAAGGATTTTGACCCATAGAAAATTTATCTTTTAAATAAATCAATTTTGAGATATTATAAACTGAATATGACTTTATTATAAAATAATATTTTATGTTTTTCCTAAAGTGCCCCTCTCCTCCCATATAAAAAGGGAACCCCTTCCCTCTTCTCTTCACACCATTTTTAGTGTTGAAGCTCGGACACCACCTTCCCATTTCATTTATAATCTTTCGTAGAAAAATTATAGAGGTTTTGGTCTCCTCAAAAGATCAACCCTAGTGTCTTAAGAGGATGTTAAGAAAAGGAGCGTCAAAGAAGAGGTAATATCCCTTACCGATTCTTTCCAATTTATTTCTTCTTATACTTCTTCTTTATTTATTTCAACATAAATTAATAACATCAGTATCACTCATATACTGATATGTTATTATAAATATGAAACAACCCAATTTCATCTTCTATCCATCCTATGAAAAACAAAATCACCACGTGTGCGTATGTATGGAATACCGTCTCCACACTGTGGTGTAATCTGTTTTTCCACCACCACCTTACTTGGGTGGGTATAATGGCGTAAAGAATAACTATATATTTTTATTATAACATCATACTTATTCTAGGATATTATATCATCCACTCCAATTAAATTCAATAATTATGGGAATGATATCATCGCTTGTGCATACGTACGAATTACCATCTCCACGACGCGATGAGATTCATTCTCCATGTTAACCACTCAAGAATGATTATAAAGTATATATAATAAATAATAATAAAATATATGACATTATAAATCTACTGGATTTATGTGTGTATATATATATATATGTCATCTACTTACATCCATTCAAGACAATAAGGAAAAGAAAACAATGTCCATGCGTACGTACGGCCTACCGTCTCAATGAACATTGTATTTCATTTCATTTATCTAACTGCTATATATATATATATAATATATATGATATATAAATCATGATTTAAATTATGGAAGTAATTAAATCATGATATAAGTAATAATAATATCAAGAACAACGATTCCAAACACATACGACAAATAAAACGATTTTACACAAAATGCTGCTTTTACATGGAATTTACAAAAGAACATGTAATATAAAGTCATAAGTGAACCATATATGATATCATAAAAATGGATATGATTCTGTAATAATTCAATGACCTTATTTAAATAATTAAGAAAGCGGTCCGGAAACGTATGAAGCATATCAGACCTAAGGTAAGGGATAATTATCCCAATCTCATTCTTATCCGAGATTGTTTATTCATAAAATTTTACTAGGGTTATGTTTATTATCCATGTCCATATGTTATCTAAATGTTTTCATAAAATTTATACCTTTCTTCCATGTATGTTTAAAGTTATTTTTACCCTTTTTTAATTTTACCACATCATATGGAAGGAATCTTTCTTTTGTTTACTATACATGGTACTTTTGGACTTTTCCGAGAAAAGTACGAGGAAAATATTTTTTAACCTATACAGCATGAACGTATTTTCACGATTTCATAACACATTATTTTCATGTAGTTTACCCTACAATATTTCATGGTTATTTTCAAAAAAATTATTTTCTCTTAAAATTCCATTGCATTTTGTGAAAAGAAAATGATTTTTAAGAGGAAAAGATATTTTCCTCATGAATTATTTTCAAGTGTTTTATCAAATCCATTTTCCATCTAAGATGACATTATTTCATATGTCTGTGATTCAAGTATAATATCACTATGATTTACATGGTTTCACTTTTCTTGTGATGAAATGATATCCATTTGTTTTATATTGATTATGTAATGATGGGATGATGTTTATGAAACCCATTTTATAATTTGTGTAATGATGAATTATATATGTTCTTGTTGAGGCACAAGTAAGAATGATTTCATTATGAGATGGGTGGAACCTATATCTCCCTCCAATGAATTGGGTAAAGATTTATATCTCAGGAGATAGACATGGTTGGAAGGGTAAGTTAATCCGGTTCAGTGATACAGGACTGGAATGAGGAGTAAACTCGATTAAGAATGGGACTTTGTCCATTAAGATGGTCTTGGCAGCAATTTCATGGCTACTATGGAAATAATATCATGTGCTTTATGGTTTTCCACAATTAAATATTTTATTACCTTTCTATTTTATCATGATTTATGTTCCATTATGATATATGTGTTACGTAATTCCAAAATTTATGTTCCATTATGATATATTCCTTATGTACTTCAATTTTTGGGTCTCTACAGCTAGGCACTATAGTGGTGTGCAATTTCAGGGCCTAGGGTTCACTGAATTAATTTTATAATAATATTAACTATTTTTATACTATACACATGACATCAATTAAATATCTCTAAAATGGTTTATTGGATCAAAAATTAGAGGACAATATTGAGTCTAGAATATAGCATTTACCCAAGGCTGGGTATAACCATTTTTGGCATGAGACTTCTATGAGAAAATTCACCTAGGGGAAAGTCATAAATAAAATAGTTTAACATAATTATTTTAACATGAAAAATGAATCAAATAACATTTTAACAGGGTCTCTGATCAGAAATTGAAGACCGCCGCTAAGTTTGAAATTGGGTGTTTTTCTTAGGCCTAACATAAAATGAGAGGGTGCAGATGTTTCATATTCCTCGGCCATTGGTAAACTTAATAGGTTTTTTTAAACGTAATAATATCCTATAAATACATGTTTCTAGGATTTTTATTAGGGTTAGCTACAAATACACTATCCACCAAGTTCTCCCATCCTTCATCCCTTATCGAATCATTAGCAAAGCTTCGATGGATCACATCAGAATTATGGTGAATGTGTTCTTGATGAGCGATCAATTGAGGTAGGAATCTTGTTGATTTTTGAAAATCTATTTTCAATTCCTATGTTTTCCTTCAATTGTACATTAAATTTGATATTTGAACATCTTGGCGATGGTCAAATAAACATGACCATCATCTGATATCTGTCTTGAATACCTTTTTATCCAAAATCACTTTGTTCTTCATAGAAATTCATCGCTCAATTTTTGGACGCATCAATCCACCATCAGATTATCCATCAGATATTGGCACTATCAAGGTCTCATCACACGTAACATTGGTCAATTCTTGGATCTGAAATTGGGCATCTGAAGGAGTCATAGTGGTTCGCGGAATCTACCACCAGAGGACTGCCTGCTGGTGGTAGCACATGGCTGTGGCATCCAGTGTGGAGGTGGAAGATGGAGGTGAGGCTGGATAGAGGACTTGAAAACCAAGTTTGTCTAGAGTTGATTGGGATTGCTATTGTGCATGGTGGTGACTGGCGGTGCAGCTGTCCGGAGTGGTGGTTGTGTGAGGTGGTTGGGATAGGGGAGTCGTGGGGTTGACCGACAGGTCGTGATGGAGACTGGGATGGAGGTGTTCTTGGTGGAGGATCTGAGGTTGTGGGTATCTAGCATTTCAAGGTTGTAGGGTGAGATTTTCACGATCCGCAGCCCTAGGTAGTAGGCACCTGTGAGACCTGTTGGGTTCCACGATGACGCGGAGTGGTGGGGGTCCACTGAGGTGGTGTGCAAGCAGGACGAGGTCAGGTCTGGGTCTAGTCAGCGAAATGAGATCCATTCTGGGAAAAGATAGGTGAAACCACTCTACTGTACTATGGGCCAGCTGTTTGAGTCTAGCCTGTTGGGGCATGTCTTCCCATGGGGAGGGGTCTGGTTAGAATGGGAAAGAATGATTCATTTCGTGACTTTTTCCATTAAATGGCTATTTATCCTACACCAGGCATCCATTTGGCATGTCATCTATGGACACACGTTCCCCTCATAGAGAAATATATTTTTAGACTTGTTTGGGACATTTAAGACTCGGTCTCAGGGTACGTTTACACATAAAAACCATATTTAATAATAATATTTTATTTATTTTTATTTGGTGTTCTTGTGTCAGACCTATCTGCTAAACAGAACGTCCATTTGAAGCACCTTTAGTGGAGACAATGCTGGGATGACATTGTGTATAAGGTTTTATGTGTTGTAAATAGTTTTCAATGAAGATAAAAATTAAGGTGATTAAAATAACTCTAATGAAATGGAGTAATGGTGAGGTATCTTCCATCTGAGGATGATTGAAGAAGAATCGGGATTTGATGAACACCATTCAAGTCTTCATGATTTCATGAGAAACATGTAAGACCTTACTTTAAGAATAGAATCATATGTTTTTCATGATGTAGACAATTATTATTGAAGATGAAGAGAGACTATGAAAGGAATTGGCATTCAGAGATGGCCATACATTTCACATTGTATTTAAATCACATGATGATTTGATGATTTATATTTCAAAAATATCATAAGTCAATAGAACTTATGATGCAGGCCTTATGCAGGAAAATGGGAGTAAAGGTTTTACCATTCATATAGAGTATATATTGGAAGGAAAGATACTGGTGGAAGATAGGGAAGCTGTATTACATTCCATGGAAACTCTAACAATGCTAAAGCTGATCTATAACAGGATATATATCACAATATTGGAGACTGTGATGAATGAAGAATAGTTGTTCAAGAATACAAATAATAGAAAATAAGCATGAAGTTATGGGCGAAGAATATATTGAAGGTGGCGTTGTTCTCTAGTGTTAGCCAAAAAAATTTCCCAAAAATCAGAAGATGAGAGACACATGTTTTTGGGAGAGAATGTTATGTGATAATTTCTAGGGGGTTTTTGAATGCAATTGATGTTTAAGGATTAGAAAATCAAAATTTCGAAAAGGGATGGAGTGCATCAGAAATTGGGGAATGTGCGTCAAAAATGAGGCTTTACAAAAGACTAGTTCTGCACACAATAAAGAACATATTTTATAATTTTCTGTGCAATTATTGTTTTGATATCTGAATGGAGAAAAATTTAAAAGGTATCAAGTGCATGGAAAAAAACTGAAGGAAGTTAGGGAAATATGACGATTGCATGAAATAGTTTTTATATGCATAAAGAGTGTTTTACGCATGGAGTAGGGTATTATGCGCAAGGTCAAAAATGCCTATAAATATGAGGTGACCCCAATCATTGGTTAAGTCTCGACACATAGATAAACCTTGATCTCTGATGTGCAAAAAATTGATGTATAGAGTGGTGCACAAAAAGAAGAAGTGCTGCACAAAAAAGAAAGTGTTGCACAAAAAATGAAATTTCAACCTGAAATAGCAAAGTTGCGTGAAAAGAATTTTTCATGCCCAAAGGTGTTTTTATGCACAAGGTTTTAATTTTAACCCCAAGACACCTAGAAGGGTGCATGAAAAATCTGGGGGTCCTACAAGCCCTTGGCAGGTGCTTAGCACACTCGAATCGGCTTTAAAAAGAAATATTTACTGTGAACCAGCCAGTTTTATGAAGAAAAGTGGTACCAAACACACATTAATGGTGTTTAACACCCTCATTCTGTGTTCCGAGGAGAAGAATAACAATATGTGAAACAGAACCCAATCATCACAGAATGAAGGAAGTACAACATTACACTCAGTTATTGGAATTGGGAATTAAAGGAAGAGAATATGAAGAGGAACAGATTTTGTGATTCTGGCCAAGAATAGAAGAAAAAGATTTAGTGAATTCAGTTATTGCACTAACAAAGAAGATTTAATACAAAATAGAATCAATTCAAGACTCTAATGCATGAAATGTATCATGCTGAACAAGAGATAAATACTTCAATATTGATCCATTGAAGAGACCTTCACATCGATAAACTGAGTGGGACTTCCCCCAAGGTAGTGATCTGGGGGAGTCAACTGGAGTGACTTGAGGGAGGCAGTGAGATATCCTAGAACATTTGTAAAGTTAGTGAGCCTAAGACAAACTGACTGTTCCCAAACCTTTGTAATCCATATCTAGTGATGATTAGTAATTTTTGTACGACCGACAACCTATCGGTGTATGCTCCTTAGATGTATCCCTTAGTGGCGAACCATGTAAAAAAGTGATATTTTTTTAATTCTATGTGTTTTTAATACAGCCCATATCCATCATAATGGTTTAAAAAATTTCCTACCAACATGGGAACAATATCAAGAAAAGAAGAGAAAAATTTGACACCTTAATTCACCCTCCCCCCTTCCCAGGGTTGTCTAGGGTCCTTTCGACATAACCCTTGTCTTTTTGTAGACATTTCAAGACTACTTCTAGGTTTTTAAACCAAAGTTGATGTGTGGGACCCGTGAGGCCTGATAAATACATGTTTAATTGAAATGAATCTTTTTTATAGGGTATCTCTTTTGGACAAATGAGTAGTCCATGTCATGTGTTTTTATATGAGTATCACAATGGTGTGATTCAAAAAATTTGTTTTGGGATCGAGACATTGGCCCCACGGGAAATCATTCGAGCACATTGCGATGACTTGTGAGTTTTTCATCGGATGTGTGTTTTGGGTGAATAAATATTCTATCTTGCATGTTTTTATAGAAGGAACACAATAGTGTGATCCATTTGGATGTGTGGAGACTTATTCATGATCAATTTTAAATTTTGGGAAGAAGAACTGAATATTGGTGGATGATCCCTCTATTTTTTTGAAGCGTACCCATGGCATGGGTCAATTAAGACTTGTATGAGAGTGGAGAAGATGTATGAAGATATGGGGTCAAATTGTTTTGGGTAGTTTGAGGTGGTGTGTCAGTGAATGTACGTTTTTTACTCTCCAGATCAAGGACAAGTGGTGTTATCTCGATGGACTTTTGAATAGATGTAACACACACTCTAGGGGTACCTTCATACTTCTAGGGGTACATGGTTATAAATTAGTACCCAAGAATGGTTATGTATGCTGCTGGGTGATGAGGCGGGGTCACACGATGTGTGGGACCCATATGCACCATGTACCACTACAATTTGTTCAATCTCTTATATCATCATATTTTGGACATAAATTTTCACATGTGAGTATCTTATCCTGAGGTTTTTCACATAGAATGCAATGGTTACCTCTATGCAGGATTTCTAGTTATGATTAAAGATGTTATAGGTTTGCCTCCTTTTCGGGGCCACACCCGATGATTGCAGTGGTGTTCTTACGAGACGTACCATCAGGAAGGGATGGATAGTTTTCTACCACATTCTTCCTAGAGTTACTATCCAATTGGGATAGATAGTGTTCCTTAGTCTTCTTCAAAGAGTTACAATCCATCAATTATGGCCATTTTTTCTCATCTTTCTTCCATGAGGTACCATCTAGTAAGGATGACCAGTGTCTCCTAGAATTCTTCTTAGAGGTACCATCCAACAGGGATGGCCAGTGTGTCTACTATGAGAGTGGAATAACCCTGACGTATTAGGGTTGGGGTACCCTCTAGGACTACAACCAGAGTTGAATACCCTTAATTTACTAGGTTTGGGTATCCTTTATGACTACTGCGATAGTGGAATCCCCCGAACTTACAATATAATTGGAATCCTCTATGACTGATTTTATGATCCCTCGACTATGTATCACAATGAAGAGATGCGGTTTATGTACCTTTGGGATCACGAGAAAGAGGGATGCTTTCCTAACTATGTTACATCCTTATGAGGAAACCTAGAACCATGTGGATGAACCAGAGCCACCCAAAGAGGATAGTATCAAGGTGCAGTGATTGAGTCCCTTTCACATTCCATTCAAAAAATATGTGTGGGATTTTGGGCATTGATGGTGGTTACTTCTTGAACTATTGGCTACTCCCTTTCCTGGGATAAGTTATGAGATTTAGATCCCTTTAACCTCTCATTTGTGTGTCTTTGACTGGGCATATATATATATATACACATTCAATTATTAGAAACCACTCCTTGGGTTTTTGTTACTCTATTTCTAGGAGAGGCAAAGACATGGTGGGTATTCCACATTCTTTATGTCTCCCACTTCTCATGGTTGGATGAGTCTAATCTGCCACAATATGTATAAAATACTCGATGAGATGTTCTTCTTCTCAACATTTCTAGATCCTTGTGTTTTTATGAGCTTACTATACTATTTTATTGTGTTGAGTTGCACTTTTTTTATTTTAACTTTTCGAATCTATTGATTTCCATTTAAAAGTATCTCTTTGGGTCCCCCCTTAACCATTTTTGGGAATCCTAGAGAGAATTATTATACTCACCACTTTATGAGCTTTTCCCGCACATATCATGCCTTAAACAGAAGACAGATTGGTTGGTCATGACTACATATGAGATTAGGGATATGTGTGCTTTGACCGTGTACGGTGGTCATAGTTTATGATCCAAGAGCCGGACTCTCTCATCTATTTTACTTTTTCAGTTACCTCCATGTTGTTCCACTTTTCTAGTTGGGTGTATATTTTTTCTCTTTCCCCAATCAGTTTAATTTACTGTAATTGTACTATTTAGTGGTTCATGTATGTTTGTATTATTTGTAGTAGTGTTGCGGCATTTTTTTCTTTCCCTCTACACATTATTTCATTAATTTGGTTTTCTATGTGTGTACAAGTTATTATGAGAAGGGATACCCATGTTTTTTATTCCATTTGTGATAGATGAAAGTCACTAGCCTGTGGAGGTGGGTTTGGGGTAGTTGCAGCTTCATCCCTAGCATGGGTCAGGTCATGAAAAAGTGCTATCAGATGTGATTCGACCATTGGGATGTTGTTCAGATTTCTCCCTAAAAGGGTCTTTGTTGGGTTTCAAGAAATAGTTTCGATGTGCTTTAACAGTGTCTCTTAGGCCCGAGAGTCCAGTGATGGTATTGGAAGCTGACATATCCATTAAGCGAGACCCAGATTACTCATTTGTCAAATATGCACCCTGAGACACTTGTTGCTAGGAACAATGGTACATGAATAATATAAAAAGGATTAATTGACTATCCTTCCTAGGTTAGATCCACATTTTTGTTGTTGATATATACATATATATATATATATGCTAATCTGACAGCGGTACTCCTTGATAACATTCAAGATGTATCTGTGACACCAGCTAGCCTGACTACTTGTCATGGTTCTTGATAACAAACCTATGAGTGACGAGGCCTCAGTTCAAGACCAATCATTAAATCCCCATGATCTAGGTGGGAAGTTAGTAGCACCTCCACATGTTGAGAAGAAGATTCCCCCAGCATAGTAGACTAAGTACGTGCACATGCTGAGAGCACGTTGCCTGTTTCACTAACAAATACCAATGAGGTTACATTTTCAGCCAGAACTGTAGGATGTAGTGGTTTGAAAAGAGTTTGTGGTCCACTTCTTCATGACTTTATGGTCACATATAGATCATATAGTGTATTTGGTAGAATGTTTTTTCCATGGATTATCTTGGAATTTTTGGATCTCGATTACTTAGATACTCTATTTGTCAACACTCTCATGGGATAACTTCTAGTAGATATTTCATGAGGATTACTACCCCTCCTTCTTGTGCTCCATTTATATTAAGAATCCCTTACTGTTTCAGAATAAAGGGATGATGGTTAATGAGTATGTGGTTAAGTTTATAGACCCTACATGCTACTCTATGGACATGATCTCTGCTGGATACATCAAGAAATAGAGGATTTAAGTGGGTCTATGAAGAAAGATCCATGATATTATAGTAACCTTGAGTATCCCCACCAATGTCAGGGTGCTAGAGTAGAATCAGATGACAGATATATAGATTCCTATAAGAGGGACACCATGTATCTTTTTGTGGCAGGGAGCACAACAGAGCTGAGACATCTATCGCAGCTAGCAAACACCTGTCAACAAGATCTTAATGCTAGAGAACTCCCTATAATAGGTCATAGAAACATACTCGTATGGGGTCGAGGCAGTGTAGAGAGTAGGGATAGCCTTGTTATGGTCAGTGTTATGCTTGTGATGGGTGATTTCACATGGAACTAGACTACCCAACCAGACTTGCAGAGAATTTTAGGTAGCTAGTAGGGTGACACCCTCGACATAGACAATGTTGTTATCAAGGATCTACCATGTGGGGACATGGTGGTCCCTAGGGAGGTTGTTCTAGTATAGGAACTAGAGGAACTGGCAGTGGGGGATGAAATTATGAGGTCTTTTCACCACCTCCAGGAGGCCCACGTCAGGCTCAGGATTCAGTCAGATAGGGTCGCGGATAACCATAAGTTAGGGATGTCTATGATCCTATATATAATTATATGATAAGAGGTATACACTATGTATTTTTTTCAATTTTTATTAGAACATGTTAAAAACAATGTAATGTACTCTTTTCACCTTGATACGTGATTGAGGTTTTCGGAGGGTGACATAGAGCATCAGTGTAATCATGTGATAGTGTTTTTCAACATAGCTTTTAATGCACAGGGAAGAGGTTTCCCTCCCCCACCAGGACATTTTTATGTGACACAAGAAATATCATGAGGCAGATTTAATGACACACAAAAGATATATTATCAATGAGTGTTTGAAGATTCCCTATGACTCGTGCATCTAGGGTTAGGTTGTTTGATGAAGATTCAGAGCAGGTCCCTACATTTCCGGTGGATTTTTCCAGATTTAAACCTTTTCTTAGGATTTCTATAGTTGGTGTATCGATGTATCAAGTTTGGGTATTACTATCTTTTAAATTGGGGAAAATATATACGGGTTATTCCATGTTATTTCAGTTTGTAGCCTCTGGAAATTGTATTAGTTTACTCAGCTTCCCTATTCATAGGTATCTTGTGTGCTCAACATGAATCATGATATTATAGTTATCATACACAGGTAGAGGTGATGAAGAATCAATTAATAAGACTCTGTGACTCACTATGTGGTGCTGGAAGTGGTTTTATTCACCTTGAGAAAGTGGATATGTTTTCTTCGGGGATATCACTTTGTGGTTTTTCCAGACCAATAGTGTGTCAGTCACATCTTCACCTAGAGAGACTAGAACCTGAAGAGGCGATGCTGGTAGAATATCCTACATGAATATTACTTCAAGATAGTATATACTCTAAAAAAGGAAAAATATTGTAGTAGTTTCCCTTATTATGAATTATAAGAACCTCATGTTGTGGGATTTTTTAGAGCATTTACATTCCATGTAACTGAACCCAGTGGAGCATGAGGCTACAATTTTCGTTATTCAATGGTGTTTAATCTTTCCCTTATAAATCATTTAAGAGTTTCTTGGATGTGATGTATCGACAGTGAAATCATGTATGACTAGATATCCTTCTACGTTTCACCATATTGATATTCTAAATCAAGGAATCATGATACATTATTCTAGAAAAATTTGGTGATTCTAGTTCCGACATGGGATGTAGATGATTTCCTTGGGATGTAAACTATCCCTCATGTTTTATGAATTTATCCAGGACCGTGAAAATATATAATGGGGATACCTACCTCCTTGACCTTCCCCAATAGATGAAGTGGGAACACGACTTCTCCCAAGTGTCACTACTGAGGATATATATGCAGGTTTTAATGCACGTCATCAATAGGAGCATGCCTTATAACGATGGACCATCCCTTTGGATTGTGTACTATGGAACCGTGGGAAAACATGTAGGTTTTTCTGTGTTTAGGAGTGACATGTATGAGCTTAGTATCCCATGTTTTATTCCCTATTTTTTTCGAGGACAAAAATCATGAATAAGGGAATTATTTAGAAACACAGTTTTGCCTTATATTACATAAGAATATTTTAAAAATATTTTTAGATCTAGGAACTAATATGATATGTAATTACATGTCTCTATGTACCTCGAATTAATTTTAAAAAATATTGATTATTTTTTATATTATTCACATGACATATATGAGATATCTCTAAACTTTTAGTGTGGATAAAATATTTTAGGGCATGGTTGAGTCCAGAAACTGGCTTTTCCTTAGGTAGGGCACAAAAATTTTTAGTGCATGACTTCTATGAGAAAAGTCACATAGGGGAAAAATATAGAATATAATAATTAAACATTATTATTTTATCTCAAATTATAAATTAAATAAAATTTGAATGGGGACTCTAATTGGAAATCTGTGACCATAATTGAGTTTGGAATATGGTGTTTTTCTTTGGTGCGATATAAAATGAGAGGGCTTGGAGGTTTCAGATTATTTGACTGTTGGAAGACTTAAAGGGATAAAATAAACCTAATAAAATTCTACAAATACATGTTTATGGTATTTTAATTAGGTTTAGACCAAATACACTCTCCACTAACAGCATACTTCCTTCCCCCCTTTGTTAATCCCTAATAAAGATTTGAAAGATTGCATTAGGATCAAGAAGATTGTGTTGTCAACAGGTGATTGATCAAGGTTGGATTCTTGTTTATTTTTACACCTCTAATTTCAATTCCTATGTTTTTCCTCAATTAGACATTAAATTCGATACATGAACATCAATATGATGTCCAAACAAACATGTCCATCATGAAATCTCCATCATGAATCCATGTTTATCTGAAATTCATATATTCTTCATAGATATCCATTACTCAGTTTTTAGACACATCAATTCACCATCAGATAATCAGTCGGATCCTAGCACTATCAAGGTCTCATCACAAGGATCACCGAACTACTCTTAGATATGAAGTCATACATCCGGATGAGTCATGGTTGTCTTCATAATGGACAACTGGAGGGATACCAGCCAGGGATGGATGGTGGCGGTGTATGGTAGTGGAAGGCCATGTGGATTCAGCAAATGGAGGTGAGGAAGAATAGCTGTAAAGTGACCAAGGTGGTAAAGTGTCAACCGGGACGACTGTCCGGAAAGGAAATGAACTATGGTGCAGTTGTCTAACATGGCAGGTGTGTATGGCATCCACTGTACAAGTTCGTTGGGGTGGCACGATGGGTAGTAAGGGAGATCGAGACGGTGGTGCACTAGGAGAAGGAGCCATGGTGGAAGGGCTATGCAATAGCAATGGTGGTTAGGTGGGGGAATAATGCGAATGACAGTTATAGTCTATGACTCCATGGATTAAATGACCTACGAGACCCACGAGGTTCTATGTTGATGTAGAGTAGTGGGGGACCATCGATGTGGTGTTCCAGTGGGATGAGGCCAGGTCTGGGCCAAGCCTGTTGTAGGAAAGCTAGGATGCAACTAGTCGGGCTAGAACACTTGTAGAGGATTTGAGCCAGTGATTTGAGTCAGTCTTGTTAGAGTGGGCCAACCCATATGGAGTGGTCCGATAAGAATGGTCTGGATCAGTTCATTTCAAGCCTTTTATATTTAAATGGATATATATCCTACAACTGGCACTTGTTTGGTGCATCATCTACATACACAAGTTCCCCTCATCGAGAAGGATCTATTTAGTATAGTTTGATACTTAATGACTCAGTCTCAATGTCTAGTTTCAAAAAACTCGCAGTTTGAATAATAATAAATTAATTGTTATTATTCATGGATCTTGTGTCGAACCTATATCTTAAAGAGAATGTAAGGTTGACACACCATAAGCGGCATCACCACCCTGGTCTTTGTGATGAATTTTTATGACTTCTTCTGAATGTTTAACCAAAAGTTTATTTGTGGGTCATGTGAGGATCGGTTCACATGTATTGCGGTGAAATAACTATTTTCAGTGGGTTTCCATTTTGGATGAATGAGTATTCTATATTTTGTGTCATTACATGAGATTCACAATGGTGAGATATATATAATTGGTTTTAGGTTTGAAGAATGGGACCTACAAGATTTTATTTCAGTGCAATGTAGCAACATACATATTTTTTATCTAATGTTCATTTGAGGAATATAAATAGTCGATTCTACGTGTTTTTTTCACAAGAATCGCAATGGTGTGATCCAGTTGGATATGTGAATCCATGTTCATGACCACTTTTAAATAATGAAAACATTAATGTATTATCTTTGGAAGATCCTTTTTATGTATTTTATGTGAATCTACAGCATGGGTCAGCTTCGACTTCTGTGAGAGTAGATAAGATGTATGAAGAGATGGTGTCAAATTTTTTGGGGCCATTTTAAGAGGATTGTTAGTGAATGTCTGTTTTTCACCCTCCAGAACAATGATGAGTGTCGTGCTCTCATCGACCATCTGAATAGATGTTCCATGTACACTGGGGGTACCTTGGTATGAATAGGGGTACTTGGTCATTATTTTGTACTCGAGGATGGTTAGGTTCACAATTGGGTGACGAGGTAGGGTCACATGACCTGTGGGCCCCATACGCACCATTTACCACTATGAATTATTTAATCCCTCTTATATTATTTTTTGACTTATATTTTGGCATGTGATTATCCTTTCCTGAGTTTCTTTCCACATAGAACACAATGATTCCCTCTTTAGCGGCTTAAGTGTAAAGATGTGGGATATTTTTTGTGTGACGCCTATCCGGGGTAGCACCCGATGATTGCAGAAATATTCATTCAAGGGGTATCATCTAGTAGATATTTTCTGTTTTCCTCAAAATTATTACGAGTGGTACTATCCATTAAGGATGTTTAGTGTTCCTTGGCATTCTTCTGAGATATACCATCCAGTATGATGGTCAAGTGTTCCTCAGTGTTCATCTGAGAGGTACCAAACCACAGGGATTGCTGGTGTAGCTACTATGAGAGTAGAATCTCTTAGATGTACTAGGGTGTAGGTAGCCTCTATGAATATAATTATAGTGGAATCCCCCTAATTTTCGAGTGGTGGTTAGCCTCTATGACTACTGTGAGTGTGGAATCCCCATGGAATTATAGTTCTTGGGTAGCCTCTAAGACTGAGTTTGTGATCTCTCAGTTGTGTGGCATAGTGACAATATGTGGTTTATGTACCTTTGGACTCACGAGAAATAGGGATGCTGTAATGACCCAAAGTTTCATTAATGGAAATCCTTCTTGATATAATTAAATGTCTATTTATGTTTATATAAAATTTCATCTTCTTTGGTTTTATGTTAAGAATTTTGATCGTTGCTAATATAGTCGTTGAACAGTGATCACATGATTAGTATAAATATAGGACTTTAACAAATCCAATTTACTCAAACAAAGGAAGCGATGGCCTCATCCAGTAGAATTTCCCCATACGATGCCCATTTGTTAGAGATAGGAAAAGAGGTGGAATCTCTGGGCTTCGCTCTTGACTAATCCCAAGCTGAGCTTCATCATGTCATGCTTGAACGTGACCGTCTACGAGAAAAGTGCAAGTTTATTGAAATTACCACTCGAGCAATGTTATCCGAGCCACCCCAAGAATCTATCACCATCACACACCTTACCCTTATGTCTTATGCGGCTATTTTAATGGGTTATGTAACAAATTTCTAGTACTATGTTCATGTATATTATTTTTGTGTATAATAAGAAATAAACCTTCTTATCCTTTTTTTGATACATTGTAAATAGTTTTTAAAGTACAAATAGTGTTTTTATTTATTATTTAATTAAGAATTCTATTTTACTAAAATAAGGGATTTTTGAATTAAATAATATTTTAATAAAATAATAATAATATTATTAAATTAAATTTTATTAAATATAAATGAACTTATAATTTTATGAATGCAATTATAATTTTTTTAAGGTTTGAAAGCCATTTCCGTCAAAACCGGTGAATTTTCGATAAATGTCGGTTTTTATTTTAAAAGTGAAAATTATGTTTTTTTGAAAATTATTTAGATAAAATAAATTTCATTTCTGGAATCAGGATGTTGAAATTATCAAATGGTGAATTTTTCATAGTTTTCTGAGACAGTCAAATTTTTGGGTAAAAATTAAATACCGTTTAAATATATAATGTGTTTTATGACATCATAATGACCCAATAGTGATGTAATAAAATACTATAATCTTTATTTTAGGCCAATATATGATTTAATATTAAAATAATGTTATTTTGGGTTTGTTTGACTTACATTTCAAAACATTAATGGACCCCTCAAGACTTATTAAACACCATGCCATTTTTAATTAATTTCCATGGGAGTGTTACTCCCCTCCACATAAGAAACCCTGATATTTTAAGAAGTTAGTACTTGAGCCTTATAAAATATTGTTTTCCTTCTCCCTTTTCCAAAAACCATGGGCAAAAACCATGGTATGTTTTGTGGTTTGGATTAATTTAATGTAAGGGGACCCAAAACTAAATAATAAAGAATTCCCTCACCTTTCCAATATAAACAAACCCAAGATCCCACTTCCTCCTCACTCAAATCCCTTGGATTTCATCCAAACTCTTCCCTACCCACTCTAGAATCTTCCCAAGGTGCCCCAAGCTCCCATGAATCCTCTCACCATCCTCCCTCTAGCCTTTGGGATCACACTTCCAAGTAAGAGTTTTTTCTTCCTTTCTCATTTTTGTCAATTTTCATTAAGTTGTACTGCCATTTTAATTTCAATTATGAATGTTGGTAATGGTTTCACACCTCCCCCATACTTCCCTATTATTTTTTGAATTATGGGATACCACTTTCTCACTCATTAAATGCCTCTCATGTACACCCGTTACAATGCCGAAATTCCGAAAGGAACTTCTCTCTCCTTTTTATATTCAAGCAATGCTATTGTATCATGAACCTAAATTCCATTAAAATTGTTTTACATGTATCTATATGACCTCCTTAAATTCCATTACATGTAAATATTATGAGGAACCCCTTTCTCTCTCATCAACCCTTTTTATGAATTCTTATGTCACATCGTTACGCTGCCGAAATCCCACCGATTTTCTATGCCAATGCCATTGTGTAATGGATACCATGCCCATTTCCCCATCAAGGGTATTCACCTTTATTCACATTTACTTATATATTAAAATGTTTTCATGTATGTATTACACATTCCTTTATCGTGGAATAAATGATTATGTTTTATGAATCCATGTTTTATGATCCATGTGGCACACTTATGCATGAAATGAAATGTTTAAGAAGGGTGTGCCCTTATAGTGCTCCAATGCATTGGTTAGAGTATAATATCATGATACGTCATGTGCAATGAGTGTTGACTCATTATAATTCAAGTGCAATGAGGTTTTACTCTTGCTTCATGTGCAATGAGGATTTTCTCATGCTCTATGTGCAATGAGTCTTGGCTCATACTAATTCCATGTTAAGTGTTGTTGCCACATTTCCATGTTATGATTATCACGCTTTATCATGAAATTATGTTCATGTTTATTTTATGATCTATTGACATTCCTATTGTCTAACATGTATTGTACTACTCATGTTATTCCATGTGTACTCCCTTACTAGGCTTTATAGATCACCCTTTTCTTATGCATGTCCTCAGGTTATCCCATGCAATGCTAAGAACGAGGGAATGTAGTTGTCATGTAAAAGAAGTTTTCAATAAAGATGTTGTATTTCATGTTATCATTTTTATGTAATGATCAAAATCCCAAAATAACCTAAACCACTTGATCTTATTTTTTGTATCACGTGAAGTTTTATGTAATAAATCATGATTAAGTTTTTAATAAAAGCATCGTTGTCATAGTTGGTATCAGAGGATATGTTGAGTTATTTGTGGGATTATGAAACCCAAGTAAAGCCTTAGATACAAGAATAAGTATAATAAAAACATCCCTAAGTTTTGGTATGTACTGAGTAAGTGGTTTATCAAACAAATACATCCCTACTTGGATACGAGTAGGTAGAGGCGGCTCTGGCATAGATGTACTCTAGGGGTAAAACCTGAAAAAACCTCTTTGAACTAGACTCGAACTGGAACTATTGCATGACAACAGGCCTAGGGATATTTTTTGATAAATTCACAAGCTTAGTATGAACCCTTATTAAGGGAATTAAAAAAAGGCCCCTACGAATATATGTTAGAAATTAGATCATGAAAAGCCTTGATTGAAGCATATAGATCCATGAGTAAGGAAATAAAAGTATATTTATAAGTCATCAACTTTTGTCTTTGGATTACCCTTTATGTGTTACCCCTAACTTTCCTTTTATTCCAGCCAATGGCCAGAAATAGGAGGACTCGGGCTAACAACCATTGTGAAGATTCGTGTGATGACTGTACTAATGAGATTCCCAATCCAATGGGAGCGGGAATCATGAACTTTGTCATGCTTCTCTCTCAGCTAACAGATGTTTTGAATAGAAACACGGGTCACGAGGAATGTCCAAACCCCCCTAAGAATGAACAAGTCACTATCGAGAGCTTCATGAGTTAAAGGCCTCCTACTTTTAGTGGATCATCTGATCCCATGATCGCTGAACAATGGATCAACTCCATTGAGAAGATAATATCCATCCTCTAATGTTCGGAATAAGAGAAGGTTCTCCTGGCGGCTTATCGCATGGAGGGTGAAGCTAATCAATGGTGGACATTGATCAAAAATATGAATCCTGAGCAGGAGATCGAGGCGTTGGAATGGAAGGATTTCCAGAAGATGTTTTTCGATAAATATTTTCCACGCACCCTCTGGCTTAAGATGGAAAGGGACTTCCTTTCCCTCAAGCAAAAAGATGAAGAATCTGTTGGAGCGTACGAGGCAAAATTCACAAGGCTTGCACGATATGCTTTCAGCTTTGTCGTTACACCCGAATGCAAAGTTGACCGCTTCTTTGTTGGGCTAAAGCCTAGCTTGCGGAAAGCATTAGCGATCCGTGACTTCGACAGCTATGAGGAAATTGTCCGATGTGCCCTCAAGGTCGAAATGGAGATCGAAGAATCACAGGGGTATCATGGGGTCAAGAAGCGTAAGGTAGAATTCATTGATGGCGGTCTGATGGATAAATCCAATGGTGCTAAGAAGATCCAGCACCCCACTTTCCAAAAGTGTGGAAAGAAGCACCCTGGAAATTGCCTTAAGGGGACGATAAAATGCTTCTGGTTTGAAAGACAAGGGAACCTAGTTGTTAATTTTCGACAAGAAAGACCCGTGGCAGCGATGGTAGAGTGGAACACTACATTCTAACCTCAATGCATTGTTCAATGATACAAATGCAAAGAATCGGGTCATTTTGCAAATCAATGCCCTAATCCAAGGGTTTTCGGAGGCAACCAACAACCTCCAAGGTAGAAATAAAGAGCTTTTTCAATCACTTCAGCCGAAGTGAACCCTGACAATGAAGTGGTGATAGGTACACTAGTTATTCATTCAATAATAGCAAACATAATTTTGATTAAGGTTCTACGCAATCTTTTATATCTCAAAAGTTTACAAGAACAATCCCAGCACCACCACAAATCGTGGAAGTGAAGATGTCGGTGGGTACGGAAAATGGGGCAATCATTTCATCCCATGAATATAAGTCTTCCCCTATTATAATCTGTGGATTGAATTTCCCAGAGAACCTCATCATACTCCATCTAGTGGAATTAGATGAAATTATTGGCATGGATTGGATTTCCTTATATAGAGGCAACATAAATTGTTGGGAGAGGGAAATCACACTCCATATGGAGAATCGACCCCTGATTCTTTACAAGTGTCAGGAGGAAGATGAATCTAATTTAGCTCTAACATATAAAGCATGGATATTACTACCTTATGAGCACGCGTATCTGGCTCAGATGATTGAGTCAAAGGAAGAAACCATCCTTGAAGAAATGCCTATTGTGAGGTAATTCACTGATGTGTTTCTTGAGGAACTGCCTGGTCTTCCTCCTAGAAGAGATGTTGAGTTCTCAATTGAAATTATACCTAGGGCACTACCAATATCCAAGAATCCATATAGAATGGCTGTTGTTGAGCTTGAAGAGATGAAGAAACAACTACAGGAGAATCTGGATAAAGGGTTTATACGCCCAAGTGCTTCACCATGGGGTGCACCAGTCCTGTTTTTCAAGAAGAAGGATGGGTCAATGTGGATTTGCATTGATTATCGTGAACTTAACAAAATAATGATAAAGAACGAGTATCCACTCCCAAGGATTGAATACATGTTCAATCCGCTTCATGGAGCACAATTCTTCTCCAAGGTAGATTTGCGGTCGAGATATTATCAAGTAAGGGTGAAGAAGGAAGATGTCCCCAAGACTACATTTCGTACAAGATACGGGCACTATGAATTCATAGTAATTCCTTTCGGACTCACCAATGCACCAGAAATATTCATGGACTTGATGAATAGAGTCTTTAGAGATTACCTTGAAAAATTTGTGGCAGTCATTATAGATGATATTCTAATATACTCCAAAACCAAGGAGGATCATGAGGAGCATTTAAAAACTGTACTAGAGACTTTGCGCAAGGAGAAGCTCTATGAAAAGTACAGTGAGTGTGAGTTCTGGTTGAAGGAGGTCTCATTCTTGGGCCATATCATCACAAGCAATGGGATATATGTGGACCCCTCCAAAATAGATACAATTGAGGGTTGGCCAAGGCCAACATCGGTAACAGATATCTGTAGCTTATTGGGGTTAGCTGGATATTATCGATGATTTGTGAGGAATTTCTCACGATTTTCCAACCCTCTTAAAAAGCTAACTCAGAAGGGAATAAAGTTTTTGTGGAGTGATGAATGTGAAGAAAGCTTTAAGGAGTTGAACATGAGGCTTATCACTATGCCCGTGCTCAATTTACCCACAAGTGGGGAACTTTTTGTGGTATTCAGTGATTCTTAGAAGAAGGGCTTAGTCTGTGTGCTGATGCATAATGATAAAGTTATATCCTATGCCTCAAGGTAGTTGGAAATCCATGAGAGAAACTATCCAACACATGATCTGGAGTTGGCAGCTGTGATCTTTGCCTTGAAAATCTGGCGGCATTATCTCTATAAAGAGAAACGTGATATATATACTGACCACAAGAGTCTTAAATATATATTCACACAGAAAGAGCTTAATATGCACAAATGAATATGGATAGAGATCATCAAGGATTATGATTGTTCAATACATTACCACCCTGGGAAAGTGAACAAGGTGGCAGATGCCCTATGTTGAAAGGACCCAATAATTCTATCAATGATGAGAATTGAGAAGGATCCAATCTTCTTAGACTTGATTAAGATGGTCCTTGGAATCATAGAGAAGGGTACATCATCAATCCTTTCACAAATTATTTCTAAACCGTCTCTTTTGTAAAGGTTTTAAATGCTCAAAAGGATGATGTGGGAATTTAGGAAAAAGTGGAAGTTATCAAATAGGTAAAATCCTCATAGTTTAATGTTAATGAAGGAGGAATTGTGCAGTTTTAGAAAAGACTATGTGTTTCATCAAGTACGGAGCTGAAGAAGGAACTTGTTGATGATGCAGATAGTTCAAATTTCTCTATTCATCCAGGGAGCATAAAGATGTATCGAGATCTCTGAGAAAACTATTGGTGGGATGATATGAAGAAGGAGATCGTTGAATATACATCAAATTGCCTGGTGTGTCAGCAAGTAAAGTTAGAGAGGTAGAAGTCTAAAGGGATGATACAACCATTGCCCATACCAGAATACAAATGGGAGAACATCACCATGGACATTTTCACCGGACTTCCAAGGACATCCAAAGGCAACAATGCAATCTGGGTTGTTGTGGTTCGTCTTACAAAGACTGCACACTTCATTGCTATTTAGGAGGATTTCTCTTTGGATCAACTGGCATGGATATACATCAGGGAATTCGTAAGGTTTCATGGAGTACCATTATCTATTGTGTCTCACTGAGATCCAAGATTCACCTATATGTTTTGGAAGAGTCTTCAACATGCTCTAAATACTAAACTGAACTTCAGTATGGCCTATCATCCTCAAACTGATGGGCAATCTGAGCGGACTATCCAAACACTTTAGGATATGTTGAGAGCGTGATCAATGGACTTTAATGGAGGATGGGATCAATATCTTCCTCTGGTTGAGTTATCTTATAATAACAGTTTCCACTCAAGCATCCAAATGGCACCATATGAAGCCCAGTATGGGAAAAGGGGAAGAAAACTGGCATGTTGGGATGAGGTCAGTGAACATAAGCTGCTTGGACCAGAAATGGTCGAGGAAATTGTGGAGAAGGTAAGAACCATTTGGCTGCATATCAAGGTAGCTCAGAGTCGATAGAAGAGTTATGCAGATAATCGTCAACGAGACCTTGAATTTAAAGTTGGAGACATGGTGTTTCTATGAATATCTCTGTGGAAGAAGGTCACGAGGTTTGTAAGGAAAGGGAAGTTAAGTCTAGGGAACATTGGCCCCTTTGAGATTATTTTTTGTGTTGGGGTTGTGGCCTATCGACTAGCACTTCCACCTGCCATGGCCAAAGTACATGATGTCTTTCATGTATCCCTCTTAAGGAAGTACATACCGGACACTTCACATGTACTCTCTTCTGAGGTGGTACAATTAGAAGATGATCTCTCTTATGAGGAGCAACCAGTGAAGATCTTAGATCGTAGAGAAAAATTTCTATGAAATAAGACAATGCCCCTCGTCAAGGTGTTGTGGAGAAACCACAAGTTTGAAGAAGAGACTTGGGAATCAGTGGATATGATGAAGCTAAGTTACCCACATTTGATTTAGTGTAGGAAAAGGAAATTTTAAGGGTGAAATTTCTTAAGGGGGGAATATTGTAATGACCCAAAGTTTCATTAATGGAAATCCCTCTTGATCTAATTAAATGTCTCTTTATGTTTATATAAAATTTCAACTTCTTTGGTTTTATGTTAAGAATTTTGACCGTCGCAAATATAGACATTAAACGGTGATCACATGATTAGTATAAATATAGGACTTTAACAAATCCAATTTACTCAGACAAAGGAAGTGATGGCCTCATCCAGTAGAATTTCCCCATACGAAGCCCATTTGTCGGAGCTCAGAAAAGAGGTGGCATCTTTGGGATTCGCTCTTGACCAAGCCCAAGCTGAGCTCCATCATGTCAAGCTCAAATGTGAACGTCTACGGGAAAAGTGGAAGTTAATTGAAATTACCACTCGAGCGATGTTATTGGAGCCACCCCAAGAGTCTATCACCATCGCACACCTTACCCTTAGGTCTTATGCGGCTGTTTTTATGGGTTATGTAACAAATCGCTAGTACTATGTTCATGTATATTATTTTTTTGTATAATAATGAATATACCTTCTTATCTTTTTTTAATACATTGTAAACAGTTTTTAAAGTACAAATAGTGTTTTTAGTTATTATTTAATTAAGAATTATAATTTATTAAATTAAAGGATTTTTGAATAAAATAATATTTTAATAAAATAATATTATTATTATTAAATTAATTTTCATTAAATATAAACGAACTTATCATTTTATGAATGCAATTATAATTTTTATTAAGGTTTGAAAGCCATTTCTGTCAAAACATGTGAATTTTGAATAAATGTCGGTTTTTATTTTAAAAATGAAAATTAAAATTTTTAAAAATATTATTTTGATAAAATAAATGTTATTTCTGGATTCAGGATGTCGAAATTATCCAACTGTGAATTTTTCATAATTTTCTATGACAGTCAAATGTTTGGGTAAAAATTAAATATCGTTTAAATATATAATGTGTTTTATGACATCATAATGACCCAATAGTGATGTAATAAAATACTATAATCTTGATTTTCGGCCAATATATGTTTTACCTTTAAAATAATGTTATTTTGGGTTTGTTTGACTTACTTTTCAAATCATTAATGGACCCCTCAAGACTTATTCAACACCATGCCTTTTTAAATTAATTTCCGTGGGAGTGTGACTCACCTCCACATAAGCAACCCTAATATTTTAAGAAGTTAGGACATGGGCCTTATAAGACATTGTTTTCCTCTTCCCATTTCCAAAAACCATGGGCAAAAACCATGGGATGGTTTGTGGTTTGTATTAATTTAATGTAAGGGGACAAAAACCTAAATAATAATGAATTCCCTCACCATTCCTATATAAACCCACCACATCTCCCACTTCCTCCTCACTCAAAGACCTTGGAGTTCGTCCAACCTCTGCTCTACTCTCTCTAGAATCCTCCCAAGGTGCCCCAGGCTCCCAAGAAGCCTCTCACAAGCCTCTCTCTAGCCTTTGGAAGCACACTTCCAAGTAAGGGGTTTTTCTTCCTTTGTCATTTTTTTCAATTTTCATTAAGTTCTATTTCCCTTTAAATTTCAATTATGAATGTTGGGGTATGGTTTCTAACCTCCCCCATACTTCACTCTTATTGTTTGAATGATGGGAGAACACTTTCTCTCTCATTAAATTCCTCCCATGTACACCCATTACTATGGCGAAATTTCGAAAAGAACTTCTCTCTCCTTTTTACATTCAAGCAATGCTGTTGTATCATGAACCTAAATTCCATTACAATTGTTGGGATATATATCTATATGACCTTCTTAATATCCATTACATGTAAATATGATGAGGAACCCCTTTCTCTCTCATCAACTTTTTTTTATGAATTCTTATGTCACGTCGTTACGTTGTCGAAATCGCACCGATTTTCTAAGCCAATGCCTTTGTGTAGTGGATACCATGCACATTTCTCCATCAAGGGTATTCACCTTTATGCACATTTACTTATTGATTACAAAGTTTCATGTATGAATTCCACATTAATTTATCTTATAATAAATGATTATGTTTCATGAATCCATGTTTTATGATCCATGTGGCACACTTATGAATGAAATGAAATGTTTAAGAAGGGTGCGCCGTTATAGCGCTCCAATGCATTGGGTAAAGAGTAGTATCATGATACTTCATGTGAAATGAGTCTTGAATCATGCTAATTCAAGTGCAATGAGGGTTCACTCGTGCTTCATGTGCAATGAGGATTTACTCATGCTCTATGTGCAATGAGCCTTGGCTCATGCTAAATCAATGTTAAGTGTTGTTGCCACATTTCCATGTTATGATTATTGTGCTTTATCATGACTTTATGTTCATGTTTCTTTTATGCTCTACAGATATGCCTATTGTATAAAATGTATTTTAATCCTCATGTTATTCCATGTGTACTCCCTTACTGGGCTTTATAGCTCACCCTTTTCTTATGCATGTGCTCAGGTTATCCCATGAAATGCTAAGTATGAGGGAATGTAGTGGTCATGTAAAAGGTGTTTTGAATAAAGATGTTTTATTTCATGTTTTAAGTTTTTATGTAATGATCCTAATCCCCAAAGACACTAAACCTCTCAAAATTCTTTGTTGAATCAAGTGAATTTTAATGTAATAAATCATGTTTAAGTTTGTAATAAAAGAAAGGGTTGTCATAGATTCTTTCCCCACTGAGACACATCCTTGTGAGGAAACCTAAAACCATTAAGGAGAAATAGATCTGAGAAAAGAGGACAGTATCAAGGTGTGGTTATTGAGTCTCTTTAAATTGTAGTTCAAGTCAGACATGTGGATTGTTGGGCGTTGATGATGGTTACTTTTGGGACTATTGGTTACTATAATTCCAAGGTAGAGTTGTGTGATGGATATCCCCTTACTCTCTCCTTTGGGTTTCTTTGATAGACATATATATATATATATATATATATATATATATATATATATATATATATATTCTATTTTCAGTACCCAAGAATTGGGATTTGGATACTCTCCTTCCAAGAGAGGTGAAGACGTGTGGGGTATGCCATGTGCTTTCAATGTCAAGATTCTCATGGTCTAACGTGTCTAGTATCTTACTATAGGTATAAAATACTCAATGATAAGTTTATCTTCTCATCGTTTCTGCATCATTGAGTTTGGATGATCTTACTTCACTCTCTTTTTGGGTTGACCTGTAATCCTTTTATTGTGCCTTATTCAATTTTATGCTTTCCAATCATAAGTATCTCTTATTTGATCATGGACCCCATTTAGTGGATGTAGTTTGGGAACAAAGAGTGGGGCTCTCTCTATTGTTTTACTTTTTTTTGTTATTGCTAGTTTGTGGCACTTTTCTAGTTGGGCATGTATTTTTTAACGTTTTCCTTTCATTTTTCTATATCGTAATTGTACTATTTAGTGGTTAATGCGTGTTTGGTTTATTTATAGCAGTGTTTCATATTTGTTTTCCATTCCCTATGAGTTTTTTGAGTTTATTTGGCTATGGGTGTGTGTTTACAGGTTCTTAAGAAATGGTCTCCCCAAGATTTTTGTGCCGTCAACACTAGTCGCTGTCCCCGAGCCTGTAGAGGTGGGATAGAGGTAGATGTGTCTTGAGCCCAGACATGGGTCGAGACATGAAATGATGTTATATTGAAATCATCCTTATTATTTTTCTGTATCTTTTAGGGTAATTTTAATTTAAGATGTAAATCGTTTTTACCATTCTCCATATTACTATATATGGATTTTGTTTCTGTTTATTTTCTTGCGGTAAGTATTATCAATTTGATTTTCCAGATTTTTATAAAGAATGTTTATATGGATTATATTTATACCAATTCATATGAATAATTAATTGGATAGATTTCATGATAGGAGACATCCACTTTATCCTCTCTATGCATCGGTAGGTCTCACGAGGAAAATTAGATTGAATATTGGCCAATTTCGTACCCATTTATATAGATATCTTTGAATAAGGCCTGGAAATTATTTTTTTGATAACTGGAATTATTAAAAACATCATTATGTATTCTGTTATAGATATTATATGTGGATATTAGATTAGTTAGAAAATTAATCTTTATTTTTTCTGGGTCATTTGAATAATTATATATAATTATTGGATCAACATTTACTATTTTAAAATTATTGTAACTTATTGATTAAATATAATCCATTTCAAAAATTTGGCATTCCATATTGATTATGCCTTATTATTTTATAAATTACACTATACACTTACCATTACTAAGAATATGTTCTCACCCCCTTTATTATGTTTCATTTTCTATAGGTTATAATATTGTGTTTTATGATTGATATGAAGGAATATGATAAGTTGAATAATAGTGCTCTCAATGAAAATACTTTGTGTATTTATTGTTTTGAAAATTTACTTGAATTTATGTATATATCTAGTTTACCAAACTATTAAACAATTTGTTCCCTCATGATAAAATCCCATATATCTTATTAAATATAATAATTTATAATCATATCAGGTTTTCTTGGGATGGGGTTTATATAGTTGGTATCATATGAAGTTTAGTGGAAGCATTGGAAACTATATTAAAGAACAATTTAAATTAGGGACCATAACCCATTGATATAATTTTGGAATAATTATAGAAGATCATCATAAATTGTTTTTAAATAATATATTATGTGTTTGTTCCTATCAATACCTCACTATCTATATAATACAAGTGGACATATTTATGATATCGATGTACCCATGGTTGATAACTCTGAAAAGGGAACATACTGCTTAACCCGATTATAACCTCATGAAAAATAACATTCCTTTTTACGCACTTGGCTTGACACTCCAAATGGATATTCTTCAGATAAATAAAATTTTCCTTACGAACCATTATTGAGGAGTAGAAAATAATGACATCCCCAAATGAAATATTTATAATGATTATGATATTTTCTTTGCATATTTTTTAAAATTTGTGTGAATTATTTCACTAGTTTTGGGACTATAAATTATGTTTCATATTGTTAGGATCTAATATATTATATTAAATTGTTATGAAATGGATCATAATGTAAGGAATTGCAAATTTATCAATAAAATTAATCCAAATACTTTGAATGGTCACTTCTTTCATGTGAATAAGAAAATAAATTTAAGGGAACTAGTCTCTCAAAAATTTCCATCATATTAGGATATAGTATCTTGTGATGTCAGTACAATGAAAATATTCTCCATATCTTATAACATATAAGAGAATTTAAAGAATAATATTATGAAAAAGAAAATGATGGGTAATTGGAAAAAAATGAAATAAGGATTTTCTATCATGCGAATCATGTGGAAGGAAACATATTTTTATATTGTTAAAAGGAAATGGTTTTTTCTACTACTGTGTAGAGAATGTACACCATTATTTTAATTTCAAGGGAGAGATATAAATTTATGATGTTTAATGCTTCAACAGTAAGGATATGGGGCACTATTGAAATGAATACCATAGGATTCTATCATATATACCTCAAAATAAGATAAAGGATGAAGGTTAATCGTATTCAATTACTACAAAATAATTAGAATGGTTAATATTATTGAAAATATATTCAATATTTATGTTATATAATTATTTTAATAAATTTTATTCTCATCATAATAATTATGAAATGTTTATGTAATTTTCCTAAAAACTATTTCTTAATGGATTTGGGGGGATATACTTAATGGTACAACTGATCTTGAAAAGTGATTCAGTGAGAAGTATATCCTATTTTAAAATACATTATTGACATTGGATAGCCTACAATATGTTCTTAATGTTTAGATAATATGGACATGTTTATGGGATAGTTTTGGTTATGATGAAATTTGTCAGGGGTTTGATGTTTTATATTATATCTAAAGGAGATGACTGCAACTTTTAATATATGGAATATATTCTATAACTTGATATTTATTTTTTGAAATCATTCAACTTTTCATTAAATTTTTTAGTGATGAAGGTATTTAAATATTTTTAATGTAATTTTAAGAGCAAGTATATATTTCATGTGGAATATAATTTCAATTTATTGACATTCAATGAAAAAATTTTGATTTTGAATTTGAAGGGACATATTTTGGATGATTCTTATGGTTAACTATATATTTAAATTATTAACTTGAATTTTTTTTATTTAGTAACGTTTTCTATGCATTTTTGTTTTATTAAAAACACGAAGAGTATCTTCTTACTCTTTTCTATATCTTACGATTTATTAAAATATAAATTTAGTGCTTCATACATAAATAAATTCATTAGGGATGTTTTTTTATTTGAGAATGAAGTTAAGTGGGAATTCATTGAAGTAAAACCAAAATATTAAATTTTTTCCATAAAATAAAAATATAAAAATTATGTACATTTCAATATTTTTTCATTCTATATGGTAAATGAACTCATTGCCTTTATAAAAATGATATTGATAAAATAATGTTATCTGGATAAATTCACCTATGTTGAACTGAAGGGCTATTAAATAATCATATATTTATGTATTTTTGGGCCTTAAATTTACATTTATCATCATCTTTCTTATGACCAATTACCACAACCACTCTCTATTATTATTTAATTTTTTCAATGATGTCTATTTCTTTACTTTCAACCAATTTTATTCAATTTGGAGACCTAGTGCCGGTTATTTAAGATGGCCTTAACACATCCCTTCCAGTATTATAAAGAGGATTTTATATTAAAACTTTTTATTTTATGTTTCTTTAATGAAGTTATTTTCAACATTCAAAAACATTATTATTGAGATAAATATAAAATATAGAGGACACAATTTATTTAGGGTTACATAAAGTAACATTAATATATATTTAAAAAACTAACAACATATTCAGTAGTGTATATCACAAATAATATCTAAACTTTGAAGATAATATAATATATTGATACTTTACAGAGAATTTATTTATATATATATTCAATCTCATCAATATCTTTTGATGCACGTAACACTGGGTTTAACGAAAACATGATACTCTAAAAAATATATTATTTGGACGTGATCTTTATAACCTAGTCATCAAACTCGTGGGTTTGAATTAAAATAACTATATAACAAAAACATTATGATTTATAAGACTATAAAATAAATAAACTGCGTAAATATTTATTTGAAATAACATAAGAACTATTTCAAATAAAAAATTTGTTTTCTGAAAAACTATATTTTTCGAATAGGCGGTTTAGTCACGTTTTGTGCACATAATTTATATTTAAAATTACCATTTCCATAAAATTAGTATTAAAAATTTACTTTCATTTTTAAAATAATTATATATTAATTGTATATGTATTTAGTTTTGGTATTTTTCTAAAATTTACCATTTTTCAAAAAATAGTAAAAATACTAATTTTTTCCAAAAACTGCCTTTTTATTTAATTATTTATAAAGATAAATTAATTTTAAAATTGTGATTAATTTAAAATTTAGCCAATTAATTTAATATATAAGTAATTTAGGTAATTAGAATTAATTTTATGTACAAATTTTATATTGAAACAATATATATACTTATTAATATTTTCTCTTTCAATACCCACTTTTTCACTATGTCTGCAAATATAATTTTAAATTTAATTCTTCCACATCTATGAATATAATTTGTAAAATTGGATTTAATATCTGAAATAATAATAATTTATATTCATGGATAATGGAATTTTATTTTTTTTAGCCAAAATTAACTAAGAAACTAGTAAAAGTTTATTACCAAGGTTATGGTAAAAATAGGTTTACCCATGGGTGAAACATAGAAGATTAGAGTTATAATGACATACCAACGTGTCAAGATATTGCATTATGATAATATTTCTACATTATCCAATTTAAAAATAATAGTTGAGTATATTTTTATGTTTTTGAAATGTGAATGAATTAGCCATTTTGGTTTCAGTTTAGACATACACAAGTAATTTCCAAGAGGGTTCCCTTTCTAAAATTATTAAAGGGAACTCCCACCCATAACATTACCACACCTGTCAATGAATTTGGATAAAAAAACAGCCAAAAATATCTCCCAAACATACATATAAATATTATATACCATATGGTCCTACCAATATATCATTCCTACGGTCATTAATAAGATATCCAATAGAGGTTTACCATTGAGAAGTTAATTATATTTAAAAAGATCATTCATTTTATTTATTATTTTTCTAAATTAAATTATTCACTAACACATAAATATAATAACAAAATAATCTACCATATACTAATATGTTATTATATTGATTTAAAAATATTTATACATCTCCACTTCCTTCAAATCATAAACGAAATTATCATTCATCTTAATGGAGAACTACCTCATCACAAGAGATGGGGTTCATTTTTTATCACCACATTCTAGCGATTAATAAAATGATGAATTTGCCAAATTTATATGATATTTATGATATAATTTTCCTTATTTAATTATAATATCAAAAATACCATCGTACTTTCAATTCCACGGTTGATATGATAGCGTTGTTCATATGAATACTACCTTGCAAAGCAATCTGACCCATTTTTCACTTATGGTTTACATTAAATACAATAAAAATTGCATTTATGAATATATTTGATATATATGAGATTATATGGATTATCTAAAATTAACATATCAACCAATTTTTTACACTTTCACCCATTAAGTTAATTGTATCATCACTCTTACATTGAAATGACCTACCATCTCCACAAAGCGATGTGATGCATTTTCCATTTCCAAATATCTTCAATGATTATAAAAAATATATACATTAATTAAAAATAATATATATAAAATTATAATCCTTATAGAGATGATATATATATCATATTCATAATAACCATATATTTCATGATGAATCATGCATGTGATAACATGGTAATTAAATCCTAAAACATTGAAAATGGTGTAATATGATTTAGAAATTAATTATAAAAAGTTATAATAGGATCATATATGATAATATAAATATTATTAATGTTTTATTACAACTTTATAATATACTTAAAATCATTATAAAGGAGGTACAGACCTATATGAAGTAAATGGGACTAGAGATTAGGGTTTCCCATCTCACTTATACTTCTGAGACACATATTCTATTTTCACCACTTATTTCCTTTGCTGGTTTTTTGTAATACGCAGTTGATATATTATTTAATGAATTATTTTCATCATTTGACTTATTTTTTCATTTGATTTAATTTATTTTCTATGGATTAATATTAATATCTTACCAAGGTGGTAATGTTTTATATCACAATGTCATCATTATTCGAGATTTTTTATGTTTACAACTCCCTTAAGAGATTTTTTTCATATTTATATCTTAAAATAAATATATTTTCTATACATAAGTTTATTTAAAATATTTTTTAGGTAAGGAACCCATTTTTACACTATTTGTTTCATAATAGTAATGGAAAAATTTATTTAATAAAATCCAACATTATTTTTTTTTATTTTGTCTGAAATTAGTTTTATGAAAACCATTGTTTAAAAATATCATAAATGATTTTAAAATTATGAAAATTATTTCTGAAATAAATTTTTAATTATTTTTTAGTTTGTTAATAATTATTTTAAAGTAATGTTCATGAATATTTGAAAACAATGCATGTGTGGATTTAACCAAAAATATAAAAGGTGTATTTGTTTTAACATATATGTAATGAAAGGAATTATCCACCATCTTGATCAATCAATGTTTTAATTATTATTTTACATATATTAAAATATTTTTTCAATAAATTTTTTTATCCAATTATTTTGTGAGATTTTAATTTTAATGTGTGATTTTAAATGTGAAAATTTTATTTCCCCATAAACTATTTTTAATATCATTTTCATGGTATTCATATTCATCAAGGACATAAATTTTTTCATAATTATAATACAATTGGGATATATTGAATTCATATTATCCTTCATATTTTTATGGATTGATTATTATCTGTTAAACTGAAGAAGAATTATTATATTACCATTACTATATTGGTCTATATGGTTTATGGGAAATGTATTCAAATTTTGTTTGTTGTTTTTTCTATAAAAATATTTATATTGATTATGTTTAATCCCTTTAAAATATGGAATCAATATGACATAGTATATAATGGGAAAAGACTAATATATCCCCTATATGCAACATTAGGTGTCATGAGACATAAATGATAGGGTTTTGGTCGAGACCTTACCCATTTATTATTATGTCTGGGAATAAGGCCATGATTGTATATTTTAGATATCTGGAATTATGAATTCCATCATTATGAATTTAGTCCATGATATTCCACATTCTTACTCAATTAGTTTTAATTTTTAGGGTTATGTTTTGATTCCCATTTCAATATTTATACGGGATTATTTTATCACTATTTAATTACACCATGTTATGCTCGGTTTATTGAATAAATAGTTTTTTTTGGTTATTTACCATTCCATATAGATTTTTCTATATTTATTCATAGATTTTAACGTATTCTTACCTAAACAACTATCAAATCTCACTCTTTTACTATAATTTTCTCCCTAGGATAAATGGAAGTGTTTTATGTTTATATATTTGTACAAGATTTGAGGGACAATGGTATTATCTAAGAAAATACGAGGTGTATTTTATGTATTAAAATGTAACGTGAATTAAATTTTCATTATATTTATCCAAGAATACAAAAATATTTTGGAATTCGGGATATAATCCCTTCAGTATTATGTTAATGTCACAATGTAGGCACCATCTATGGGTTACTATTGTTAAAACCACTATGAAATTGTTTATAAATTAATATAATTTGGGGAAAACGGTCATAAAAATGGGTTTTAAAAATATACAGTCATAAAAAAATACATCCAATTATTAATTTTCAACTATTTTAATTTATGTTAGTTGAATGACTTTAAACCCATGAATTGTGGATTTTAAACCATAGAAGCCCAAATCTATCACATAAAAACAACCAATTATTTAAAACATATAATAAAATTTATATTTAAAGAATAATAATAATGAATAATTCCAAAATAACATTAAATAATAAATTCATAAACTAAAATCAAAATACACATACCCATTTTTCCTGGGAAGTCATTTTTTATTGATGTATTTTTTTCAATAACATATTCATTACAAAAACCTAGGATTTTGATGATTTTATCTCATTTCAACCATGAATTCCATAAATATGAAAAATATTATGTAGCGTCATTTTCCAAAATATCTACAATGTATAAATTATACCAACATTCAAATTGATAATCTATAAATCCTTACTCATATTTCCAATATCTATAGTATGGAATAAGTTTCATAGGAATCAACCACTTACCTTTACGAATGATTTCACCCTAAAAACATTGATAAATAAACTAATTGATTTCGATCAAAATTTTACTGTAAAGAGTACATATATTGGACTTCCTTGTTAAATTTGGATAACCTATTAAAAAAATAGAAAATATCTCATTACAAAAATGAAAAAAAAACAATAAGAATCAAGATATATTATTAGACATCAAATGTAACTCTAAAAAAATTAATTGATTGATTTTAATTTCTATGAATAAAATATGAGTGTAAAACATTTTAATAAATGATGTGGAAAATATAAGGCAAATTTCTAAAAGAACCAAAATTAATCAAATTAAAAGAAACTCATCTCTCTATTACGCATGGTCACCTCTCTTTAATTTACAATATAACTCTCAATGTAATGATATGGGAAACCTCTCATATATGATGCATCTATATTGTAATATATGGCAAGGACAATAAGGTCCATATGTACACATCAATGTGTTTATATGGTGTGAACAGTAATTCCTTATAAGATATCATCAAAATATCAATCTTAATGTTTAGAAAACTGAACATATAAATATAGTGTTGTAATAAATAAATGTGAAATAAAAACATTTTAAAATATAGTTTTTGGCACAGTCTTTGTTGTAATGGTATATGAAAAGAAATGGAAATTTTATTTTCTATTATCTTGTGGATTTTGAGTGGGGAAATTATAAAATATCTTCTCAGTAGATCTCAGATAATTTTTATGACCACTCTATTAGCATTTGAATAGGGTTTTTACCCATGTATTAGTTTTTTTTCTAAATTAAGAGCTATTTAAATTTTGGTAGAATATTAATTATTTAATTAGATAAATATTATTTATTTATGCATGTTTTTTCAATTATATATTATTTTCAAATAATCATATAGCAATTTATAATTTCTCATTTAGTCTAAGATGGGGGTTATTTGAAGGTAATAACATCTCAATGTGCATCTTGTCTGGGATGGGCCCCCTTTTCTTCCCTCCCTTCATTTTCATTTTCTTTTATTTTTTCTTTGTTTTATATTTTTCTCATTCTTAATTTAGTGTCTCACGTATCACTTACTTGGGAATTATTTATTTTGATAGAGATTAGTGGAAGGATATGGAGATAATAAGGAGATAGGTAGAAGGTAGTGCTGTTATGGAGCATGGGACACACTAGATCTTCCTATGTGTGTTGCAGAATGTGAATCTAATCAAAACATCAAAAGATTCAACCCAAAGGTATTCCCTTTATAAATATTCCACTATAAATATTCATATAATAGTTTATTTTAAGTATTAATCATTTTTTGGGGTTTTGGATCCTTATATGGTCGATCTAATGGTTTTCATGTGAATCAGGGAATTTTGGGGAGTTCAGACAGATTTCTATTCCAGAAATCACAATCACATGGAATGTGGCTTGATGAAAAAATATTGTGTGTTCTTAATGATTGTAGAAGATTAAATGTTTAAAAGTACATTTCACGTACTTTATGAATACATCATGTATTAGTTTATGGACATGTACCTAGCCATATGTCCTTATACATGGGCATGTGGTTTTTGTAAAGTACACATTGTGTACTCAGTGTACACCTAGTGTAGTATGACATTTCCATGTGTTCATGTTCTCAAGAAAACACCATGTGTAGGGGTATATGTCTAGAACCCATGTATTCAATGGACATGTATGAGTATGCGGACATACCCCTATGTAACATAGTCATGTATGATTACATTCCTAGGCCCTATGTCTTACCTAGCCATGTATAAGTACATTTATAGGATTAGACTTTAGAGTACACTCCAAGTACTCAAAAATACACAATGTGTAATTTTACAGAAAAGATGTTTTTGGTTCCTTCATTCCCCAGATATAGAATTTGAAGTGTGAGGAGTTTTTTTAGTGTTTTTTTGTTATATCAAAGTGGAAAAATCTTTTCGGCATTTAGAGGATGTTTGTGTGGTTTATTGCTATATGATTTTCTTTAGAGGATTCATTTAATGTTGTTGTTATTGAATCCATCTAGGGGTTATTTTTTTTGTTTTTAGACATATATAATGGTGTGTTCTTCTCGATCAGAATTTCTCAAGAATACCAGGTTATTTTTTCATTGGGTTATATGGAAATATTCTAGAATATGGGAACAAGTTTCTTCTTCTGATGGGACTATTCATTCTGTTATTTGAGGTGTAGGATTGGTTTTCTAAGGATGGGACTGGTAGGATACTTTGTTATGGATTGAAATTTTGGATGTATTCTATAGGTGGGGTCCATTGAGTAGAGTTTGAGATATTTGTAATTGAAATATTTTGGGAAATTCCATTATATACAAGTTGTTTTTTGAGGTTTCCATTCTGGGCATGTTTTCTGTAGGTTTAGGTTACATGTCCACTCACGGCTCCTTCTTGGTTTGATTTTCCCAAGTAATGGTTTTGATAGAGGAGACCATTTTGGGTTGTCCTACTAAAGATATATCTTTTTAGAGGATCCACTTATAGGGGTTCCTATTTTTGTTGAGGTTTTTGGGAACCATGGTTGCTGCTCGGTGTTTTATTGGACTATAAAATAGTGAGGACCGGTTCTAGGGGTTCTGGATAAATGTTGTAGTTATTATCTAAACCCGGTTTTTGAGATGTGTCTTTGAGGTTTGAGTATATTCCTACATAGGACAGGATGGTATATGAGACCATTGGGATATTATCGGACCTTACCAATTCATTGAGATTGTTTTTGTTTCTATCCCCTACTTGTTGGTTTCTTCTTGTGAGGTGGGGCGAGAGAGCAAATGAAAAATCTATGTGAATCCAAGAACCTTATCTATACTACTTCCTTAGGGATAAGGTTAGTGGAATGTGGAGTAAATTTCACTCTCAATGCCTAGTTTATTGGTATGTAGAATGTTCATGTATCATAGTGACTCATTTATAGTTTCTTCATTGAGTTAATTCTATTGGACTCGGGCATAGTAGTGTACCCCCAGGTCAATAGGTATTCCTTACCACCAATTCAGAATTTACCATTAGATACCAATTTCATGATAGATGAACATAGTGTTTTTATACCTATTATGAGGTGCTATTATTTATAATGTGTTAATGTACTTGATTTGGTAATTGAATGTTCTTCTTGATAGGGTCTACACACAAGATGTTGGGGCCATGTGGGCCATGTTTCACAATTCCTCAAGATAGGGATAGAGTAAGGGTAGATCTACATTTTTTTTGACAAGTCGAGTCAGAAGCAAAGCTTCTGACCCTAAATTTTATTAAAGAAAACAAGAGATACAGTTAACACATGAGGTGTAATGAGCTTACACCAGCAGAAAGTTAGAGAAAAAAGAACTTTAAAGCCACCAAAGGAAAAACAATGAAGGAGCACACCGGCCTCTTGGGCTTGAACTTCCTCTGCCAAACTGGATCTTCAAATCAACTTCAAGAAAACAAAACTCCTCATAACAGCTACAGGGGATGATCCTCAATCTGTATAATGGGCAGTGTTGGGCACCACATCATTCCCCATCACCGTTATCAGCATTTCCATCACCAACCGCATTCCTGTCCAGGAGGTGTTCTACTGCTTGAGAACCAATTCTGCCACCTTCATCATCACTTTCAGTACCATCTCCTCCAGAACTCCAGGAAGAGAGGGCCTAGCTCTAAGATGAAGAGCAGCCCTGCTGCAGGGCAATGGACTTTCAATCCTACTCCAAGTAGTACAGCAACTGGGAAAGATCCAGGTTCCAAGGTGATGTTCCACTGGCCGGGGTCAACAAAGGTGGTAGGACATTTGCAGCCTTCATGAGAAGAAGGGGCAGACCACGCCTTACTTGTATCCATCTGAAAACAAGAATGCATTCAAACAAAACAAACAGCATCAAAGAACCAGGATAATAGCATCCAGCAGCTTCCAGGTTCCAACAGACAAGGAGTTGCTTGCAAGCATAGCAGATTTGGATCAGCAACCAGAGGAGAAGTAGTCCCCAACCAAAAACAGGCTAAAACAGCACATCCGGAGACTAAAAGGAAACCATCCAGAATTAGGATGATTTGGAACGCATCTTTTCTTTTTCCTCGGCAATGGATCTTTTTATACTAAGGAACTCAGCATGAGATATCTTTTTTTCTTGAAATTCTTTCTGGGCAATTTCTTGTTGCCCGTCCATATACTGAATCCATACTTGTAAATCCTGCTCATCAAAATTCTGAGAAAAGTAGTACAATTGAGTACTAGAAGCAGCAACCAAAGTATTATCTTGAGTTTTCTCTGCATGCAAAGGTTTGGAGGCCTCAACCAGAAGTTCTTCCTTAGGAGCCTCAACTGGTTCAGACTTGGAAGCATTCATTGATCTGGTCACAATTGTGCGTTCAGTGATCGAGAAATCCTTTCGTCTTCTAGATTTTCTTGATTGTGGGGTAATAAACCCATCCTCATCCACAAGGGGTTTCTTAACTTTTTTTGCCATTTCATTTATGAATGTTTCAGCAATCAGATCTGGTTTATCCCTTAAACCAGAGGGTGCAAGATCTCCTACAACTTCATTCCTTTCTAGAACATGCGTGTCATCTTGATTTTGGACAATACCCTCTTTATTACTTGAGGAAGGGGGGTCACACCCTTTATCAATGACCACCTTAACCGGATCTTGAAAAGAAGCCTGATTGGGATCTGGAATCAGAGATGCATCCTCTGTTACAGCCATGGAAAGAACCTCAACTTGACTCCCATCAGTGTGGTTATCCTTAAATTTATCTCTAGCCATCAAGTTAGAGATTATAGGATCAGCAGGATCAACCATGGCATCCTGAGCATCATTCTTAACGGAAACAGTTTGATTGTTTTGCATACTTAGTTTCTGTTTTTGGACCCATGTTGGCTTCACATATATTTGAGAGATATCTTTCCCACAATATTTATAAGAATGACCTGCTCTATAGCATTTTTTACAAAAGGGTGGAAGGTTTTCAAAAACCACATCCTGGACGAAACCGCTCTCACCATTTTGGATCCAGAAGCAAGAAGGAAACTCTTTAGAAAGGTCAATTTCAGTGCAAACTCTAGCAACTGAAGGCCGAGTGAGATTCAATGTGGCATAGTCTAATTTAATGGGAGTTCCAAATAGTTTGGAAATTGAGAAGAGGGCCATCTTCTTAAATAAATGGATCGGCAAATCTGGAAAAGCAAGCCAGATGGGAGCAATGGGAGACTCAAAACCTGGCACAAAATCAGGAGACCATTTATGAACTTTCATGGTAGCCCTCCCAAAAGACCACGAACCACGCATCCAGAAACGGTAGAAATCAGCTTCTGAAGAAAATCTAAACAACACATTCCTAGAGTTTAAAAATCCAATGCTAAAATCAACAAATCCAATTCTTTCTAATGTCTTGCGCAAGAACAGAAGCGGGGGACGATGATTTGAGAATTCCCCGGCCAAGGCAAAATTAAAATCAGAGGCAAGAGCGCTTACCTCCTCTTTCGAGAAAGAAATTGCAGTTAGCCCTCGGTGCTTGAATACCTTTGGCGAGATAGTTTCCTCCTTCCCCAGAGCAGAACTCGAAGATCCACCATCAACCACTTCGGCGAAAGATCGGTCGTCTTTCTTCCACCCTAGATTAGGGTTTCGTATGCCGCCGCCCGACAGGGCCCCCGCTTCGGCCATCTGATATTTTTCAGATCTACATATGAATGTTAGGCTAGAACCTGATATTTTCTATATTTATTTTTTTATCCCTTTTTGTTTCTTTTATATCTTTTTTTATCTTTTATAGTGGAATTCAAAATTGGTTAGTATGGATATGATGCATGTTGGATTAATATTTAATTAAAGTAGATGTTAGGACCAATGTTGGGTTGGAATTATGAGATTTTTTTATGAAACCCTACCTAGCCACCCTAATGTACCTGAAGACCTCATTTTTTCCTTAGTTTTAGCATGGTGTGGTTGATCAAGTAGAGTCCCACTATTTTATTTTTTAGTAGAGCTACTCTTGTTTAGTTAGTGGTTCATGATAGAGAAATTCATCTGTCATGGAAACCAAGTATATGGTTCATCGTAGATTTGGCGTTGAGCCTTGTGTATTTATTTTCTTTTATTTTATTCTATATATGTTTATCCCAGGGGGGAGAATTGTGTTTTTATTCATTTTCCTTGAGTATGTATGCGAAATTACATTTTTACAATTATTTCAGTTATTAATTTATATGTGTGCACTAATGTTCATTGCTATTTATATGTTTAGTTTATTTCCTTCATTATTGCACTCTGATATGAATTAATAGTCTCCCCTCTATATCCTTTTGTTCAATTGTTTGTAGTTGCAATCCTTTGTCATATGGGGGGAGAACTCATAAGGAATTTTTGCGGTCCATATCGGGTGATGGGTCAGGTTGACCCGAGATTGATCGTGAAAATATGGAACCAGAGGATTCCATTTATTTTAATTAATATTTTGGGAGTTGGTAGACTGAATATCTAGGAATGTGTGAGTTTTTGTGATGGATATCAGGATAATGCATCATGAGAAATGTTATGGGTAGGATTTCCATGTTACCAGTGTTATAGAATTGTTTTTGGTTATCGCTATTTCATTTTTCAAATTTTCATCTCACATGATTCATTTTTTGTTGGAAATTTTATGGTTTATTATAATTTTTCTCATGTATTTATGGAAATATTCTTATTTCCATGCATCATCTTAAGAACATATCATGCATATGCCTATCTGGATGATTTTATTGACGATATAGGATCATTTGTTAACATTTTCAACAACTATTTATATGATATTTTCTCATATAAGCATATGGTTTTATTCTAGTAAAATACACCATGAGATTATTTATTTGGATGATAGGTTATGTGGATACATTTTTTGAGTGTTCTCTGGTGGGGGAGATGCATTCCCTTCATTGAGGGGTGCATGGAAATCACATCAATGATTGTGAGGGATTTTAGAATCTTATATACTATTAATGGTGGTTGGATTGATGAAGTCAAGTATTCCCAATTAATTATTATAAAGGTATTAATTAACATTGAGGATGAGTCTTTTTAAGAGGTTTTTTTGTTAGGCAGGTGATACCTTTGGATTGTGTGTTGGAGCACCGATAGTGCTCATGGTTTCTCATTTTTGTGGTTGGATTCATGGTTTTTTTATTGGGTTAGAGGGCGGGTTTGGTTGGATTCCTTGACCGATTGGTTCATGTTGTGATTTGGATAATGAATTTTGAGTGTGGTTTGGAAATAGTTTTTTTGGATTGAAGCATGAATATAGAGAGGTCTTGTTCGTGGCTCTTAGAATGAGTGAGATGCCTTATTTTAGAAGAGAAGTGTTGACTGATCTCTGGTTTTGGGAATTTTCCTGCATAAGGAGCATGGAAAGATAGTTTAGGAGTGTTATTAAATGTTATCTATGTCATTGATAATTTCATAGTGACAATTTATGTGAATTTTTATGGATCACTCTGCCATGAATATGATAGGGATGTTTTTGAAGATTTTTTGGAGATATCATTTTTGAGAAAGCACATGTGAACTAGTTAGAGGCTCTATCAGTTGGCCTATGTGAGTTTTCAGTGTATTTTTTTTAGAGTTTAGTAATCCTAATGATGAGGATTACACTATATGATGTCATGGGTTTTAGACCTTAATTTATGTTTTTTTTGGATTATGGTGTTTTCATTTCTGGTGTGCTGGGAAAGTGTTGTGGTTGGTTTACATGTAGGCACTCTCTTGTGAGCAGTTTTGAAATGACTTTCCGTTGTGATTGATAGTGGAAGGATCATTGGTAATTTATTTTGTTCTCAGTTTAGAGGTGATGATAAGGATACTCATATGGTTGGGAGCATCATATCAATCATGGTTGAATGTCCCTTTTACTGGATGGGTCTTTGACACTGTGAGACTTGTCGATATAAGTACATTATGGTGTGGTAAGTATCAATGTTTTTGGTAATTCATGTTATCTATATTAAATAAATATATTCTCAAGGGTGATTAGAATTTATGGTGGGGATCTTTTCACAAACAGTTTCATGTTGGTTTAAGAAAATCATAAGGAATTTGAAATTATCTCTAAGGTAGATTTCATGGGAAATAATGGTAATTTCACCCATAAATATATTTCATATAACATTTATGAACACTTTTTTTGATTCATAACATGGTTTTTTCTCTACTAAAGGTGTTTGGTGGAATTCCGAGCCATTCAGAATTTTAGATGAATATTTAATAATTAACTAATTATTATTATTTATCGATGCATGTAAATCCTGGGATACCTTCTATTCAAATAATCATATTGAAATTATTAATTTTATATTGAGTTGTGTGTGGATGGTTTTTCTCAGGAGGTTCATAACCTCATGATGGGCATCATGTTTGTGTTGGGGCCCCTTTTCTCACTCTCTTCTTTTTATGTTTCTTCCCTTTTTCATTATTTTTAATTTTTAATTTTCACTGCTCACATGGTGTCTCACATATTCCCCCCATGGATAATTTCTTGACCAACATACAATAGAGGTATATGATAAGGATATAATAGGGATATGGGGATTAAGAAGAATTGATGGGGAGCTCGGGTCTCATTCGATCATCATGCAGGTGCAGCGAAACAAGAATCATATTGAGGCTTTAGTGGTTTACTCCAAAAGATATTAACATTTAATTTTTACTCCATAAACACAAATAGACAATTTGTCAAAATGTTTTAATCATTTTTATGTTTTTGGGGACATTTTGAGGGTTGATCTAGTGGTTTTTTGGTCAATCAGAACATTTTAGGGTGTTCGAAGATATTTCTATTCCAGAAATCCCAATCACACGGCATGTGGTTTGAAAAAAACATTCCATGTGTCTATCCTGTTATTGGAATTTGATGTTTTATAGAATTAAACATCATGTAAATTAAGTACAGACCATGTAGTAGAATATGGCCATGTACCTAGCCATGTAGTCATGTACATTAGAATACATTGTTTTATAAGTACACATCATGCACTCTGTGTACACTCTATGTTGTAGGAAAAAAATAGAAGTCTATATACTCCGTAATACACCTTTTGTAGTGGTACACAGCTCAATCCCATGTATTCCAAGGCCATGTAATGGTAGAAAACCAAATCTCATTCCCACTCTGGCTATGTTAAATTACATGGCCAATATCTTCTTTTAGAGCAAACACCACGTACTTAGAAGTACACACCGTGTGTTTTTTTCCTGAAAATAGGTTTTTGTAGTATTTGTGCCTCAGAGTCATAATTGGACTTTTGAGTATTCCACTCTGATTTTTTTCATGTTGATCATAGTGTAGGAATCTTTTTGGCATTTAAAGGATATTTGGATGGTGTTTTTGACAGTTTTAATTTTTTAGAGGATTCCATTGTGGTTGTTGTCATTGAATCTATATTGGAGTTGGGTTGCATGTTTTGAGGCCCATGTGAGGGTGTGTGCCTGAAAATAACCGTGGAATTTGGATTCCAATTTAATTATCATTAGTTTATTTTAAAGTATTCATGGAGATAGGATTCAATGTCTTTTCTTAGGGGATCATTAGTTTGAGTGTTCAAGGTTTAGTTATTGTTTATTGATGTCGATAATGATATAAGAATATAGGGTTTTTTATCCCTAGATTCAGGTATAGCTAGGTCTATTGAGAAGCGTTTGAGATAGGTATGGGGACCTATTCTAGAAAATTCAATTTTTCTATGGATATTTCATGATGTTTCCATCTCGGATAGATGTATGTATGTTTGTGTTGGGTGTGCATCCATTGATTATTATTAAAGGGCTTGGCTAGAGGTGCGGTTCTACTGTATGATCCAATTTTGTGGTGTCCAACCCATGTGTTTGGTTTTTTGAGGATCCCTTTGTAGGGTTTCTTATCTTTTAGGAGATTTTGGGGAACCCAAGTGACTACCCTTTGTTTGGTTGGCCTATGATATTTCCAGCATTGGTTCTAGTGGTTTTGGTTGGAGGGTGAGCGTGTTAGCTAAAATTGGTGTATTAGTTCTGGATTGTAGGGTTGAGTATATTATTATTCATTACTTGATGGGAGAGTTGAAATTTGAGATATTATTGTACCTAGTAAATTCTCTCAGATCGCTTCTCTTTCTATCCACGATGGTTGGTTGTTTTTTTAAGTGTGGATTAAAAGCTAATGGACGATCTAGATGACTGAAGCTTGCTTATCTCAGTTGTTCTCTCAATGAATGGTTTAGTAAATCATAGATGCAATTATGCACTCAGAGCCTAGAATATAGGCTTGGAGACTATTCAGGTATCCCAACAATTCATTGACAAGTTCATTCATCTATTTAGTTCTGGTAGAATTTCGGGCATGGTAGTGTACCCCATGGTAGACAAGGAGTATATAATGAAAGTTTAGTGTGTGCCAATGAAGACCAACAGTCATGAAGACGTGCTTGTTTTTTTAACATCTAGGATTGATATCCTTTTATTCAAGATGTGTTCATTTCATTATATTGTGATTTGGATTGCATTCATGATTAGAAGGAAATGTTTTACATTGTTTTTTTTGTTGGACATATTTTGTAATAATTCATGCTGGGGATAGAGAAAATGGAGATTTTCATGCAGGTTTCATGATACAACTGGAGGTGTGATATTGTCCTTTTTTAGACCTTTTCTTTATTCTCTATCCTTTTTTAACTTTTATGATGGTAGAAATGTTTAGATAGGATGGACATGAAGTGTGTTTCATGCATGTGTTATGATAGAATATGTTAGGACCACCATTAGGGTGGACAATTAATATTTTTTTTACCCACTACAAGTGCACATCAGTGTATGTATAGACCTTCTATCAACATTATGGATGAGAATTATGTGGTGTATCCGGAAGAGGCCCAGTGTTACTTGGTTTAACAGAGCTTCTCATTTGGATTGTGAGGTTTTTAGTGGAGTTCATTAACTATCAGGGAGGCCAAGTTTGTGATTCGAATCAGTGTATTATAAGATTCTTGTTTATTTATTTTCATTCATTTTATACATCACGGGTTTGTCCTTGTGGGTGAACAGTTTCCATATGATTTCTAGTTCATTATGTATGCATCATTCCATTTATTATAATTATTTATGTTATTTAATTATATGTGATCTCTGGTTTTCATGGTTATGTATATGTTTAGTTTAATTCCCCCATTACTGCACTCTAATCTGATAGCATTGTCTCCCCATTGTAACCTCTTATTCCCTCATCGATAGTCGGTAGTATCTGGCATAGGGGGAGAAACGCTAGAGGAATTTTTTATAGATGATTCGAGTGAAGGGACGAGTTAACTAGGAACGGTTCTTGAAATCATTCTTATAATATAAAATAATATTCATGGAATATATTAATGTAAATAAATAATATTTCCGTGGACATTATTTATAAATGATACGGGTTGAGAAATACATGCCCAAAACCAAACATGATACTATAGGCTGAACCAATTATGGATAAACATTTCCATGACCTACCACCAATGCATCCCCTCGTGGTTTGGTATTAGATATTGAAGCAAACCCCGGATCCTGTCTCTAATTTTTCATCAGTTAGAATCTAGCATAAAAGTTATAGAAACTGACATATATGATGTATTAAAATCATATTCATCATAATATATAATAAACCACAAAATAATATATATCACAAAATAAATAACCCACCCCATTGTGCAAGTAAATATCTTAAAAGAACAAAATGCATCCAAATTAATATGCCGTTTAGGAAATAGTTATGGCTGTGACTCCACTAACACCAAAAATCTCCAAAATATCCTATAGTTTATCCCCAAAAATAACTCTATCATATAAATTAGATATAATTATATATATGTTCTGATAACTTCTATATAAACTATATGATCCTCCTCCAACACCCCACATATAAATTTTCAAGTAGTATAATAATATCATGGTGAATAAAAATAATTACCAACACAACACATATATCCATAAAACTACCTCCAATTCTCACTAATTCTCACTCAACAAAATTCACATTCAAGCATAGTGACATTATTCTAAAATAATACACCAACAAGGTACCCCTTTATCCATATACCTACTAAACTAGTCACCCTTACACCCCAATGACATACCTCTTTGTGATACCATCTCTTCCATAACCACATACCACCAAAACCACATTCTATATCATAACCATAACCACATATCCACATATATGTACATTATATGTATACCACATTAATCATTAATATATATATAAACTACATCACCAAATATCCACATAACACGAGAACATTATAATAAACCACATCTCATTGACAAAATTTTACATTAGTTTTAACAATAATATTTTTAAAAATACTAAAAAAATTAGGCCTAGGGTACTTAGGTGATTATATATATAATAAATTAACATAAAAAATTATCGACCACCATTTAACTTCAATATTGTCATTATATCACATATATAATCAAATTTTCTCCATCGTAGTATACATCATTGTGAAAAACATAACAAAAAAAAGATTTATTTATCAAGCCCAGTAAGGGGATGATAAGTAGGTAGCATTGTTAGCATATCAATTATTTGATAAACGGATCTTCAAAGGAAATATAATTTAATCAGTATAATAATTGGAACATGAATAATAGGGTCACGTAAGAGGGAAATGTTAGTCATGTATATGTTTTGACAACATAAAAAATGAAATCATTACCATAAGTTATTTTTTCACTTCCATGAAAAGATAGCATAATTTTCTTGGATCAAATAATTTTCACAATACATGGTATCTAATGAGATTAAAGAAATATAAAATCTATTGGGAAGTTGAATATTTGGACCTCCTATCAAGTCATAATATATATGTTCATATGTCTTCCATAGAAGGAAATAAAACATACAATAATCATAACCATAATAGCCCATTGTAAATAAATAAGTTTGAATGTGTATCAAAAAACATCTTCATATAATAAATAATAAATAATCAAATTGTTAAAATTGATAAGATATTAATATTTTAATTTAGTATGCAGTGTCTATTGTCTTAAATAATAAAATATCATTTATTAATATTAATGAAAATATAAATTTATTGAGAATTGAATCTTGGGATGGGTATTATTCTCATAATGAATCATTAGAAAAAGTTTTTAATGTAATTATTTATGAAATTTATTCAATTAATTTTTCACAAAAGAATAAAAGAATTCATTTTAGAAATTTTTCTTATATTATATAATGTAAATTAAATGGGGTATATGAGGATGAACATACATTTTTGAAAGAAGAGTAATATTACATGTTATCTCTTTAAGTACTTTATTTTCATTTTAAAATAATTATAAATTGAAAAATTTATTGAAGATAAGGAATTATAATTAAATTTGGTTTGTAAAGAAAACTATTAAATTATATTATAACATTAAAGAACCTTAATAAATAAATATTTATAATATTAAAAAAGAATTAATCCAACCAATGGAGTTTTCAATGGAATCACACTAATATAATTACAAGTCTCCATATAATGATTTATTAGGTTCAGGAATCAATATATTCAATTCATTAGTTGTTTTTATGAGAACATTATTCATGAATAAAGTTATTTTAATTATTGACAGTAATTTTCTAAAAAATTAGTTGTTTAAAGTATTTTTGGGGAATATTTCATTATTTACACTTAATATATTGTTCTAAATTTTTATTATAGTCATAAAGGTATTAATATATTATCATACGAGTTTAAAAAATGACATAGGTTTCTACATGAGCTGTATTTTGGTTTTATATATTTCATAGTTTTGAGAATTGTTATTTTTTTCCTTGTAGCCAACTACGAATGATTATTTTTATTTTTTAAATACCATTTTTATTTGAAAATTATAAAATGGGAAACATGATTTAATATATTTCATTATAACATAATGATGATATAATATCATATAATAACTCTCGATGGTGGTGGTCATGGAAAATGAAATAGATGATTAATTGAGGTGATGGAAAAAACTTCAAATAAAAAAATTTCATTTTGGAATATTTAAGAGGTACAAAAATGTTCATATTAAACGAATATAATAACTTGTCAATATACATAGGATTTTTTTGAATTTTTTATATAATGAAATGAACCACCAACATTTATATAAGAAAATTTGGGGAAACAATTTAGATTAACATTACCTTTCTAATAAACATAAGTTCTGAGGACAAGTGAGGTTGTAGGGGTAGTATTTATAATAGAATGAGTGGGTTTTTCTAAAAAAATACTATAATAAAATTTTCATTACATAAAAAATCTTCAATAATATGATTCAAATATAAATGGATTGATATTTAAAATAATGCACATTAAAATATTAATCTATATTCTAGAAACCAAAAATTACGTTAATATAAACTATTACATAAAATATAAATTATAATATAATTAACTATTTACCAATGTATTTTACTATTTTTGAAAAATTCCAATACATTCTCTTTCCTCATTTTCATAACATGAATAAAAAAATTAAGTAAATTTTATCCGAATTTTTTTGACCCACCCCACTCTCCTAGTACCCCTCTTGGTCCGGTTTTGAAGAGGAGAGTGTCCCCTATAGACCATCTCCAATAGGTCGTAGGTTTGAAACTAGCACCGCTAGTATAAAAATTCATATTTAACATGAATCAAACGTAATATATATATTATTTGAAAAGAAATAATATTCACCAATACACTATAAAATATAAATTTCCATCCACCCCATAGATTAAATTTACTTTTCATAAAAAATCAAAAATCAAATAATAGTACCAATAAAAATTCTTATGTAGAAACCTAAAATTATAATTGACCATTAATAATAACAATGAGCTAATAACACCTGACATGATCACCTAATAGATCTTACATAATAGATAAATATCATATATATATATATATATTGTGTGTGTGCATATGGCGTAAGGATACAATTATAGATAGTAGGGTTTTCCTTAAAATATCTAATACATTTGTCAATAGCCTAGTAAATGAATCGGTGGAACCAAATCATTGGATAAGCTGGGAATATAATATACCATACTCAATAGGAATCACTCAGTATGTAATTCATAGAAATAGGTTAACTAATTTAAAAGGAATATATTTATATAAAAGGATCCCTACAACAACTTCCTTAATAGTTATTTTTCCATTTCCCAACACTGAATGTTATTGGATTAATTCTCTTCCATAGGCCATCCATCCCATCTAACCAACCATATAATATCAATATCAAAATATTATATAGAACCTTCTACACACATATATGATCCACATCTATTCACACCCATAACTATGTATTATGTCTAAAATCCATCATAGCTCATGTATATTGGGCTATACCTCATGCCATCATTAACCGTGCATGTACTTTTGTAAACCACGATAATTATAGTTGGAATTAATGTGAAATATATACCCTCAAGATGGTATAATTAAAATATACATGCATGGTACAATTGATATTTATTGTTCCTAGTGTTACAAAATTCCCCATACATTAAGATTATCTATTTTATATTTGCTTACATATCATAACATATCTAAAGGGAGAGTGAATAAGGAGTAGTTATCCTTTTATTGCCTCACTAGCATGGATATTATGGAAAAAAATCCGAACGCATTAAATGAGCATTGGTTTCCCTTCAGATTTTGGTAGTGGAGTATATTAAACAATATAACCATTTTTTATTTATGACAAACAACCATACAAAGTGAGACTACACAAATTTATACATAAACTATAGTTATCATCCCTCAGGACACCCAAAAGCCATAGTGATGGTTTAGAAAGGCAAATATCCTATGAGAACAAAGGTATTTACGTCCATAATTAACTAAATTCATTCAATATTTTGGAAAAATAATTATTCATAATTTACCCTTTAATATATTTTGGTTAAACACATTCATATGATCAAAAGGAAGAGCGATAATTGGTTCAATATTTCAATTTCCAAATATCCATTCCATGATCATAGAAATCATATTTAAACGAATCCCATTATTTTCAATTAACGAACCTATACTATTATAAACACCAATTGTTAGAAATTAAATTATAATTCATTTACTAATTATTATTTTTATGTATTATAGGGCTCAATAAAATCATTCAAAAGGATACATATTTTCTAAATAAACAAGAAAAATAATTAAAATATAGAAACAATAATAGAAACCAAAAAGGAAATAGACCAAAAGCATAAATTCCATTAAGAAAAAACAAATTGAAATTGGATATCCCTATTCTAAACTAATACCAACCAATATATCAACATCCCCAACAAAGAAATCCATCAAACACACATACCAACCCTAAATTTATGTCATCTATCTCATCTCCCCATATCCAGCACAAAAACACTTTTACAATATATGTAAACAAGACCATCTATAAAAAATTCATCCATCCCAACCAAGTTTCACAATAATATAATTAAAAGGAATAACCATAATAATGTATATATGTGGAAGTGAATTATATTTCAGTACAACAAATTTAGGGGAAAATTTTATCCATCATAATAAGAAATAAAATATAAAAAAACGATGCACTCTTAAAATCCCCCAAAATGTTAATTCAATTAAAAAATTCATTCCTTCATTATATTTAATTTTATAATTCAATATAATCATGTTTAAACAACAATAAACCTAATAACCAGTATCTAATTAGCAATTATAGTCATTCATATAGCTACAAAGGGATGCTACCATTCATTTTTAATAGTTATGTACGTTGATAAACTCTATTCATATGAATCAAAAACAATTCAATTCTTCATGCTAGCATTACATTGTATACAAAATTTTATAATCCAAAAAAAATTATGTAAAACAAAAAACAATTATCGTATGTATAATTACAAAAATTGTGTAAATTACATGAGTTAGATATTGTGGTTCAATAATAAATTCCTGAAAATATTAACACCCATCCAATACTGTCCCATTCATAAATTCATGAATTACTATCTTCTTTAGGATGAAATCAATCAGCCACTAATTAATGATAAAACATGTTAATTCCATACTTTTAAATGACATAATAACTATCATGATTCATTAACCTCAACTAAAAATATTGGACTCCTCGTGTGTTAACCATGTTTTAATGATCACAAATCCTATAGGTTCTGTAAATCTTGTAAATCCTGTTATTCTGCCTAAATTCATGTGTACAGATGATTATTTTATTTATACATTAAATAATTATTATAATAAATTTTTTTTATAATGAAATTTTATTAAGAATGATTAAGTTTATGTTATTCTATGAATATCATAGATTAAGTCAGTGTACATATATTTTTCTAAGTCTGAGAAATAGTGACCATCCAAGCACTGTGACCATCCAGACACTGTGACAATCCAATAACCATGACCAGACACCATGACCCAGACACTGTGACCAGACACTCTGATCAAACACTGCATCTGTGCTACCGGTCCTTGATCTCTATACAACTACACCATCAGAGTTTTCTCACTGCTCAAAGACAACAAAAGACATATCATTTGAAAGAGGAACCATTTCATGGAGACACCATTTACAGACAGACTGTGACATCATTTTTTAATCTGTTTTGTAGTTTTTCAATTAAATTTCTATTGGTCATATTTGAAGTTGTTAAATACACTGAAATAATTAATTTTTCTTTATATACATATCACCTGATAGTACGAGGTATGATGTGTAGAATACATGAAACCCATCAGTTTTAACACATTCATTTTAATAATAAATAGAATAGTGTGGTGATAAGAAAAGGGTATGATAAGCAACAATAGTGGAAACATAAAAACAAGCATGTGGACAATAATAAACAAGCACATGCATTCATGAATGAAGAACTAACACCTGAAACCATACACTACTGAAGAGAACACAAAGCATAATTGAATCCTAGGGTTGACAAAAAAAATTGCATTATCTACTCCACGAAGAACACGAGCCAGATCTAGGTGACTTATGATACTATATTTTTTGCGAGAGGGCTCAATTTCTATATCTTTTTCATCAGAGATGTCTAGAGAGGCCTAAACTAACACTCAAAGAACTTCTAACTTTATCCCAGCATTTTTTCTCTGTTGTGTATTATTTTTATATTTAGAGATGTGTTTGTGTCTGTATAAAAAGATGCACTATCTCCTCCATAAAACTGAAGGATAAAAGATATCCTTTCTCTTATATATTTTTATACTTGTTTACTCTCAATGATTACTGTGGAAGAGGTCCCTATGTGACCTATTAGTTCATACCCACGAAGAATAGCGGAAGGGGTCGTGTGACCTGGATAGTCTTGTGTACTGCTATTAACCCTGATCTAGGGTGTGGATAAACTTTATTTATATAAGCTTCTTGGTGTCAGGTGATCACCAAGTATAGTGGATTAGGACTCATCTTGAGATTGAACCACTTGTTTTTTTATCTTTTTTGTTGTTTATTTTAGTTTTTTATGTTTTACTATTTAATTTAGAAATCACTAAATTAACATTGACAGTTAATCTTTGAAGGAAGTTATAATTTTTTTCATTATTATAATAGCTTCAAATGTACTATTAATAACTGATATTAATATTACTGAGAATTAATCAATCTTCTGAGAAGTTATTCAAACATTAAAACATTCATAACAATATTAAGTTGATTAATTGGTTTGCATTTAAATTTATTGGGGAAACTTTTTATGATTACATTTTAAACATAATTGTTTTATAGATACTCAATTCACCCCCCTCTTGGGTAATCTAGTCAGAACAACATTTGGAATGAAAGGATAGTTTATTATGACTCTTTTTTACAATATTCAGATGTTATTTTAGTTTTACTTTAAAGATCTATAAATTTCTATTTATTATAAATATATATCCCTTTTAAGTTATTTCTTTATTATAAATAATATATTTTAAGGTGCTGCAACAAATAGGACACCATTATTTAATGGAACCAAGTATGCCCAATTCGAAATCATAAGTGAATATGTATTAAAAAAGTATCAGCTTTGAAATAAAGTCATCAATTACATATGAGTGTAAGATTCCTACTACTGATAGAATCACCTTGGATGAACCTACCAAAACTTCCTATAATAACAATTGCAAAGCTATAAATGATTTATACTTCTCTTTAAAATATGAGTAATTTAATGGGATCTATTCATGTAAAACTACCCATGAAATTTAGGATACCTTGTCTATTAATCATGAAGGAACATCCGGTATGAATGAAATGAAAATTAATACTTATAATATTAAATATGATAACATTAAAATGAAACATGAACATCCTATTTATGACATGTATCTCAAGTTCAAGGAAAATTTCAACATAATGATTTATCATTGAAGAGAAGTCACTGCCAAGAAAAAAAATCATGAGTATTCTCATATGCCTACCTAAAAGATATAGAGGAACCGCTTTCTCTGTTAGAGAGTCATTCGTCATCAACAAGCTATATGTAAAAGAACTCATTGGAAAATTGATGATGTATTAATAGAAGCTGAAAGTCAACAAGGAAGAGATGGATGAACCCAAAACAAAATATGTTCTGTTTATTACCACCACCACTAAACACAATGAGAAAGGAAAATTGGATGTTTCTGTAGAATGTTCTTGTTTTGAACAATCATCACCTGGATGTGATGAGGGGATGGCTCAATTGGAAAGAGGGATTAATAGATTTTACAAGAATAATTTATTTTTAAGAAATCCAAACATTAAAGGAAGATCTGATCAGAAAGGAAGTTGGAAAAATGATTGGAAAAGAAGTGAAAAATCAGATGAGATTGTCTGTTATGAATATATGAGAAAAAGGACAAATCAAGGCTGATTATCTAAAGCTCATGTATAAAAGTAAATATGAAGACAAAGATAAAAGGTATAAAAAGTCAATGAAATCCACATGGAGTGCTTCTAATGATATTTTATGTGACTCATAATCTTCACACGATGAATAGGATAACAAAGAAAATATGTGTTTTATGAAAAAACACATTTGAGGTAACACTAGAATCTCTTGTACAAAATTCCTATTATTATGGTGATGAGTGTGACTCGGAAAATATGTCTAATGAATTAATTTTGATTACTGTAATATGCCTGAAGGTACATGCAATGAATTAAGAGATAAATACAAGTCCTTTAAGAAACATCAAGCTCTTACCTCAATAGTGAAAACTGAACTCACAGTAGATTAGGATAAAATTGATCAATTACCTAAAGAGAACAATGATTTAAAACTACCTAATGAGATATTTAAAAAGAATATTGAATGGTTTACTAATTTTAAGGATACCTTCATACAAATTCTAGGTAAACAGATTGCTCTTAAATATATTAATGGCATTGGATATCAACCTGGTAAATGAAATTTTGGAAGAACTAATTTTGTTTCTAAATCAAGGACATACAACTTTACTCCTAATTCTAGAAAACATTCAGCTAGTTCAAGTTATGATAAAATATCTATTGTTTCATGATTTTATAGGCCAAATAGATTTTATTTCTTAAATACTTTACATAATGATTATAGGAAAACTATGTGGTCTATATGGTTTCCTAAGTTACTAGTCACTAATATTGCTAGACCCAAATAGGTATGGGTACCAAAATCTATTTTCATTTGAATATTTTGTAGGAATGTTTCCTAAAGAATTACAGTAAACGTTTATAGTACTCAGACAGTGGGTGTTCAAGACACATGAGAGGTGACTATTAATGCTACAAGAATACAATTAAAATTGATGAAGGGTGCGTCACCATTGGAGAAAGTGGAAAAGGAAATATTATTGGTCATGGGAAAATCAGTTACTCTAACTCAATTTTGATATCCAAAGTACTTTTTGTTGTTGGATTGAAATATAATCTACAAACTATTTCACAAATATGTGATGATGGATTTCATGTAAATTTTGAAAATGATTCTTGAAATGTTTTTATTTCTAATAATGAATTAGTGTTTTCTACATTAAGAAATGAAAAAGTATATTATGTTAACATACATTATTTAGCATCTAAAAATGCTTCATGTTTAAGTGTGTTTCACAGAGTCTTGGAATTTTTATAGGATACTAGGACATTGTAACACTCACTCCCTTGGATAGTAAACTAGAAAATTATTAGTCAAAAACCTATCCAAATATGAGTTTAGAAATGATAAAATTTTTAATCCTTGTCAAAAGGGAATGAAACACAAAATTTCCTTCAAACCAAAGAAATAAGTGTCAACTTCCCAACCTCTCGAATTTGTTTACATGGATTTGTTTGGACCATATAGAGTTTCTAGCTTAAATGGGATGCATTGTGTTTATGTTCTTGTATATTACATTTCTAGATATACTTGGACATTATTTTTTCCCACAAAAGTGAATCCTGCTCTCATTTTACCAAATATTCCAAAACTGGAGAAAATTATAGTGGACATAGAATTATATCCATAATAATTGATCATGGACATGAGATTGAAAATCAAGAGTTTGAATCTTTTTTCTCACAAAATGGATATATTCATATTTTCACTGCCCTAGAACACCTAAATATAATGTTATTGTATAAAGAAGAAATATACCCCTCGAAGAGATTTCTAGAACCATGATTAGTGAATACGACTTACCTAATTTTTTGGCAGAAGTTGTAAATACAACATGTCATAATATCAATAGATCCTTGATTAGACCTATTGTTAAAATAACTCCATATGAGTTGTGGAACAATCTAAAACCAAATGTTAGCTACTTTAATGTATTTGGTTTCAATGTCTATATAATTAATACTAAGGATAATCATGAAAAATTATAATATAAGAGTGATGAAGGAATTTTTTTTAGGATATTAAATATCTAGTAATGCCTATAGAATGTTTAATAAAAGATCTAAATGTGTGGAAGAATCATTCCATTTCAAATTTGATGAAACATATCCACATGAGCCTAAGACCACTCTAGAGAACCTAGAGGATGATATGTCAAATATGGAATTAATTCGAAATCCTCTAACCATCCTATAAAGGAATATTTGAAAACATCCATTACTAGAAATTCTTTAGATTCGGGTTACAATGAACCTAACCCTGTTGAAGAACCTGAAATCACTAGACCTACTTTTTCTAGAGTATTTAGAACTCTTAATAACCATTCATTAGATGTTGTCGTAGAAGAAATAGACAATGTAACTCAAGCTAGATTTTCTCACAGAAATTAGGTTGAACATCAAGTCTCTTTGTCACAACTCGAACCCATAAATATTAATTATTCCATCAATGATGAATTTTGGGTGATGGCTATGCAAAAATAACATAATTAGTATGACGGGAACCGTGTTTGGAAACTTTTTGACAGACCAAATGACACATTCACCATAGCTATTGTATGGGTGTTTAGAAAAAAAGTAGATGAAGCTGTTAATATGGTTAGAAACAAGGCTATATTGGTTACATATGTATATAGACAAGAAGAAGGAATTAACATTGAATAGACCATTTCACCAATATCTAGACTTGAATCAATTAGAATGCTACTTTATTATACTTCACATCTTAATTTTAAACTATATCAAATGGATTTCAATAGTGAATTTCTAAATGGGTATATAGCCACAGATGTCTTTGTTGAGAAACCACCTAGTTTTACAAACTCTCATTTTCCAAACCATATTTTCAAATTATCAAACGATTTATACGGTTTAAAAAAATCTCTAAGAGCTTGGTATGATAGGCTGAGTACTTTTCATATTTCCAAAGGTTTTACAAAAGGTATAGTTTATCCTACCATTTTTATAAAACGAATTTCCAGTTATCTTTTAGTAATTCAAATGTTTTTATATGACATTATCTTTGGATCTTGAAAAAATTTATTTTGTATTGAATTTTCTTAAATGATGCAAATTTAATTTGAAATTTGTTTAATGGGTGAACTCAAATTCTTTCTTGTATTTAAAATCCATCAAAATAATGATGTTATTATTTAAATTAAAGATAATATACTAGAGTTCTTCTAAAATATTATGGAGTAGATAGAACTAAATGTACTGAAACTCCAATGAGTACTGCTTGTAAGTTGGATCTTGATGAAGATGGAAAATATGTTGATCAAAGAAATTATAGAGGAATGATTGGATGCTTACTCTACATAATTTCTAGTTGACCTGACACTATAATTAGTGTGTTTATGTGAGACTGTTTTCAAGAAAATACTAAGGAATCTCATTTAAATGTTGTTATGATAATCTTCAAATATCTCATGCATACACACAATCTAGGAATATTCTATCCTAGTAGACAATAATTTGAGTTAATGAGTTATTCTGATGCTGACTTTAGGGGATGTAAGATAGATAGAAAAAGAACTCTGGAACATGTCACTTTTAAGGCTAGTCACTATTATCATGGTGTAGTAAGAAACATAACACTATTTCATTATCTACTACAGAAGCTGGATACATAGATTCTTCTAGTGTTTTTGAATAAATTTTTTGGATGAAACACACATTACTAGATTATTATTATCAATTCTGACATGTACCTATAAATTTTGACAATACAAGTGCTATTAATATCTCAAAAAATATTATCTCACACTCTAGGAAAAAACATACTGACGTAAGACATAAAATTTGGAGAGATCATTTTAATGATGGTGGAATCACATTGGAATTCATTAGAACTAAATATTATCTTACTAATATATTCACCAAACCATTAAATTATGAATGAATAGATTACATCATATGTGAACTGGGAATGAAAAATCTTAAGTACTAAGTAAACTATTTCACAGTTTATGGTTTAACAAGTCACTTTCATAAGATTACTGTTTAACTCTAACAGTTCTATAATTTTACGGTCTTAAGAGTTTATGTTTCATGTTTACGTTCTCACAATTACTATTTCTCAGCTACTGTCTGGTACTTACTGTCTCAAACAATACAGTTAGATAGTTTAGAATTCACATTGTTATGGTCTCACCGTGAATGATTGTTACAGTCTCACCACGAATTCCAGTTATGGTCTCAAAATAAAAAACATTTTATTATTTTATGTATTACAACCCGTATAACAATAATTCATTGTTTTATTCTGTTTACTTTCTGGTATTTTTGATTTTGTGATTCCTGGTATCCCTAAATGATAATAAACTAAATAAGTTTCACTCCTTCTTCACCCGAGCTCTCTTCCCTCAAACCATAACCCTTATTTAAACCCTTCTCTCTCTCGAACCATTGGTGAATTCCCAGGATTACATTCCCATAGTCGTCTACTCATGAGAATCACAAGTTAATGAAGAAGTTGAAAATCACACTGATTTTAGCACTCGAAGGTCCTCTGAATCTGAATCTAGTGAACATAATAGTGGTTCCTAAAAAAATATATATTCCCTAAGTGTATTCTTTTAAGTATGTCTTTGGTATTAAAATTACATAGAGAGACAGTATGGCTTGATTGGTTCACAATGGAGGATATTCCAATTTAAAAAAAACTAGTTGCACATTTTTATCAGTATGTTCAATTCTATTTTGATTCCGAAGATGGCTATATTGTGAAAAGTTCGATCAATATCTAGATTCGTAGCTTTTCATAGAGGTTATCGGCTGTATTACTTAGGATACATCATGCGGGTTTTTGTGAGGACTACCAGAGATGTCCTCCATCTCCATGTGAGTTCTTTGTTTTGGAAGAAACATTGAGAAGATTAGATGGAAATGAAACTAATAGGAGAGCCATATCTACCAAGCTAGATGGTGAAACCCGACTCTTGATTAAGTTTGTTCTGAATTTGATTAGTACCAAAAAAGGTTATTTCACTATTCTCAAGTATAAATATATATTTTTGATATATCTCTTGAAAAATGGACATACGATCAACCTATAAAAGTATCTTATACACCATATGAGTGATCTGATCAAAACAACCACCAAGTCAAGCTCCATGTTCTATTCAAGACTTATCTTAGCTATGATTAATGAAAACGGATTGGTTGGACTAGGCGAATAATCCATTAAGAACTATGAGTTATGTTTTACAAAATTTACACAAAAGGGAATGAAAATATAACGACCCATACTTTAAATACAATTCTATTACTTCAAAATTGAAGCACACTTAGTACAACATATAACAAAACCATGAAAGGACCATATAGGAATAGTGTCTTTAGAAACTGAGAAACATAATCAACTGGTTCATAAAGCGTCTACACTGTCTCCCATTTATTTCATCATATCTATAGTCCCTTTTGGCATATCATACTTAGCAACCTTCTTCCTGACCTCAGAAAAGAAAACATACAAAAGGGTGAGGTCAAATGCTTAGTATGGGTAAAAACAAAGAAATATCAATCACATCATATTCATAAGAACATAACATTTTGGAAATCCTAACCTGCAAAAGAGATCATAATTTCATAACATGGGATAAATCATAGTAGTGAAATGAAATCCAAATAATCATAACTTAAAACATGAAACTTTGTGGCATACACACATAATCATAGAGAATCATTTCTTATTAGTCAAGACTCATGGCCATGACTATCTTAGTGGACAAAGTCCATTTCTGAACCGAGTTCACTCCTCGTTTCAGTCCTGTTTCCCTGAATCGGTTTAACCTGCCGTTGTATCCATGTCTATCTCATGAGATATAAAATCTTTATCCAATGCATTGAAGTGAGATATAGGTCCCACCCATCTCATAATTATACCATTATTATGTGTGCGACAAAATCATAAATCATACAGCATTGCATAACCCATGTAATAAAAATGGGATTCTAAAACATCATGACATCATAAAACAATTACTATAAGATAAAGGAATTCATAAATATAATTCCATCACAACATAATCAAATCAATGTAATAATAGGGATAGAAATAGAACCCTATATTATCTTATATGGAAAATAATTTTGATAAAACACTTGAACACCATTCATGAGGAAAATATCCTTTCTACTTGAAAAAAATTTATTTTCTTAACATGTCATACAATTTTAAACTAAAATAAGTTGGTTAAAAATAAACCTGAAAACTTGTAAAGGAATATTCATGGAAATAATGTTTTAAAAATCCATTCTTTCCGTATAAGTTAAAAAAACATTCTTCTCATACTTTTGTCGGAAAAGTCAAAAAGTACCTCGTTCGAAAAACTACAAAAGATTCCTTTCATATATTTTACTAAAAAAACTCCCCAAAGGGTAAAATTGTATTTAAAAAATTGTATGTGGATGGAAACAATATTACATATTGAGGAAACATGGATGTGGTTGATAAAATACACCCCAGTAAATACCAAAGTATAAACAATCTCGGATAAAATGAGATTGTGACATTTTCCCTTACCTTAGGTCCAATTTGCTTCGTAGGTGTCCGGACCTCTTGTATAATGATTAAATAATGTTATTGACTTATTCCAGAATCATACCTATTTTTTTGATATCATATATGGTCATATTCTTAGCTTCTAATTAGTAATATTTCATTACTACTTATTATTCGGGTGTTTATTACTTTTTGTTTTTTTGCGTGTTTTGTCGAATAAATTATTATTTTTCTTTTTAGGTTATAGATACCTCATTTATATAATTTCTTTAGTTTAATATATATCATATTCATTAAATTCATTTATATAATCATTATGCAATGAAGATCATGTAGAACGAGTCACATCACATCGTGGGGACGATATTCCGTACGTACGCACAAGCGATGATATCGTTCCCATGATTGTGGAATTGTAATGGAGTGTATATATACTATTTGAGAATAAATATCACTTTACAATAATCATATATAGTCATTATTTACACCATTATACCCATCCATGTAAGGTGGTGCTGTAAAATAGATTACACCACGGCATGGAGACGGTATTCCGTACGTACGCACGTGCGGTGATTTCGTTTTCCATAGGATGGATAGATGGTGAAATAGGGTTGTTTCATACTAATAATAACATATCAGTATATGAGTGATACTGATGTTATTAATTCATAATGAAACAACTGAAGAAGAATATGTGGAAGAAAAAATAAATATGAAAGAATCGGTAACAGACATTACCTCTTCTTTGAAGCGCCTCTTTGAGATCTCCTCTTAGGGAACTAAAATTAGTCTTTGAAGAAGACCAGGACCTCTAGGATGTTTCTAGGGAAGTGGAGAAGAGATATTGGTATGGTTTTACCGAGCATGAAGGCTCAAAGTGGTGTGAGGAAGATAGGGAGGAGGTGCCCTTTTATAAGGGAGGAGAGGGGCACCTTTGGAATAACTAAAAAAATTATTTTATTATAAATTCATATTAGGTTTTTAATAGCTAAAAATTGATATATTTCGAAGATAAGATGGTTATGGGTTGAAATCCTCTCATCCAATTGAATTTATACAAGGTTAGGTATCAATTTTAACCTTATCATTTAGATTTAACTTTATGTTTGATAATTTATCTTTTACTGTGTCTTCTTGTTTTCTTAAACTATAAGGTTAATAAACATACTATATCAAGCCAAACGAACCCCAAGTTGTTTATTATTAATATATATAACCTTATATATGTAGTTTGGCGAAACCATAGATTTTTAGGAATAAAATAACAATTAATAATATAGTATTTGTTTTAAAAACAATTTTATGTCAATTTTGACACTATTTGGTAATTGATTTTTGTGAAAATCATAACAGAATCATTAGTTCAAAAAAATTAAATTAAGTAAATAATAACAAGTCATATTAACATATAAAATTATTTTAATTCATAAAATGTCTCAAATTACAATCATTTGGGTATTTATAACATCAATTATGTCAATATTTCATTAATAAGATAATTACTGCATCATCATTGTGTCATAAATAAATTAAATTAGTTAATGTATAAAAATTAAAAATAAAATACCATTATGTTAGAAATATTTTTATCTTTCTAATGAATATTTATAGTCGAATTTATCTTATGTATAACTCTATATTAAAAATGAATTAGTTATTAAAAATTGATTTTAACTATTTTAACCCTTCTTTAAATAAATTGATAATAAATGTCCTAATCTAATCCAAGGGGGCCTAAATGGTCAATTTTTATTCCTAAGGTTGTTTTTGGTCGAATTAAACTTATCCAATAAAATTAGGACATGTGTTAGGGTAATAATAATAACACTTTTACCCTTAATTACCCTATTTACTTTTAACCGTGGGAAAAAAGTAAGAAGTTACTATTCACCAAAAATTATATTCATCTCATTGAACCACATTTTAGTCCTTGATATTAACCGTGTCTCTTGGATTTTTGAAATTCTACTCACAGAAGTGGTAAAATTATGTTTTATGAAAAATTCAGTTTTTTTTAACTACAACTTAGTGGTTTCACTATTCATCAAAAAATGAAAGTTTCCAGAAAAACACAAAAAATTAAGCCTAAGATATATTTGATATTATGAATTTAAAAATGATGTTTATTTTATCAAATTAAATACATATCAGTTACATTAACTAATTTAAAAATTAATTCACGTCGTCAAAACAAATAGCGTGTGTTTAAAAGATAATAACTATCAAAAGATTGACACTTTTTTATGTCTGGTTTAAATGTGAAAATACATCCAATGAACAAAATTGTATTAAATTGTAAAAATATATTCTAAATATACTTTAAAACCACTCAAATTTATAATTTATCACTCTTAATTATTTCTATTAAAAAGTTGTTTTTATTTAAAATTTAATAATTTTCACTATTCATCAGCATATGAAAGTTATCTGAAAAGTACCAAAACTTCACCCTAAGCTAATTTCGATATTCCAAATCCAAAAAAGAAGTCCATTTTGAAAAATAAAATTTATAAAATTTCAAAAAGTGGTTATTACTATTCATAACGGCTAGTTTTAATAATATTTTAATAGCATATCGTTGTTTAGTGAAACTCGGTATTGCGTACGACGCAAGCTATTGAGGAAGGCAGTGGTTGCGTGTAAAGAAATCCAAGCTAGTGTTGGGTGTAGTGAAAGATTCCTTCGATAAAAACAAAATATTTCTCATAAAAGTCTTGGGCGTTACATTCTACCCCCTTAAAATGAATTTCTCCCTCAGAATTCATCACTTTGTAACAAAAAGATGAGGATACCTCTCCCTCATCATATCCTCACCTTCCCATGTAGCTTCTTCTAATTGGTGGTTCCTCCATAAAACTTTCACCAATCAAGTGGTCTTGTTTCGTTGGTCTTTTTCGCTATGATCCAGAATCTCTATCGGTTGTTCTTCATAAGAAAGATCTTGCTCCAGCGGTACAACTTTTCAGCTGAGTACATGTGAAGGATCAGGTATATATTTTCTCAGGAGAGATACATAGAACACATCGTGAACTTGAGAGGGATTCGGTGGAAGCGCAAATCGGTAAGAAACCTTTCCAACACGATCTAGTATTTTGAAAGGACCGATATATCTAGGGCTCAACTTCCCCTTCTTTCCAAATCTCATGACCCTCTTCCAGAGAGATATTTGTAAGAACACTTTATCACCCACTTCAAACTCTAGGTCTTTTCTTCGGTTGTCGGCATAACTTTTCTGTTGACTCTGATATGCTCTTATGTGTTGTTGAATAGATCAGACCTTTTCTGCCATCTCATCAACAAGATCAGGTCCCAATAGCTTTCTTTCCCCAACTTCATCCCAGCAAGTTGGAGTCCTGCATTTCTTTCCATATAGAGCTTCATAAGGATCCATTTGAATACTGGAGTGAAAGCTATTATTATAATAAAATTCCACCAATGGTAGGTGTTGATCCCAACCACCTTTGAAATCCATAGAGCAAGTTCTCAACATATCTTCTAGAGTTTGAATTGTTCTCTCAGATTGACCGTCTGTCTGAGGATGATAAGTAGTACTGAAACTCAACTCTGTATCCAGAGTATGCTGAAGACTTTTCCAGAACTTCAAGGTAAATCTTGGATCCCGATCAGATATAATAGAAAGTGGTACTCCATGAAATCTTACCACTTCCTTTACACATATCCTGGTAAGCTGATCCAGAGAGAAATCCTCTCTAATATTAATGAATTGTGCAGACTTTGTAAGACGATCAACTATGACCCAGATAGCATTATTGCCTTGGGATGTTTTAGGAAGTCTTGTGACAAAGTCCATAGTGATGTTTTCCCATTTCCATTCGGGTATGGGTAATGTTTGTAACATCCCCTTAGACTTCTATCTCTCAGCTTTAACTTGATGACAAACCAAGCATCGAGAGACATATTCATCAACATCTCTTTTCATGCCATCCCACCAGAGGTACTCTTTCAGGTCCCTGTACTTCTTCGTGCTCCCAGGATGAATAGAGAATAATGAACTATGAGCCTCATCCAGAAGCTCCTTCTTTAATTCGGGGATGGGAGGAACACAAACATGATTCTTGAACTTTATTATCCCATCACAAACAAGGTTGAATTCAGGAATATTTCTCACCTTCTTTTGAAACTCTACATCTTCATTCTACACCTCTTTAATCTTCACATGTATAGACGGTTGAACATTCATTTGAGAAAGATACAATTTTCCCCCTTCCATTATAATTCCAAGATCCATCCTTTGTAAATCCATAAATATTGGATCTTTTGTGATCCTCATCATGGATAAACTGGCATGGTCTTGTCGACATAATGCATCTTCCACCTTGTTTGCTTTCCCAGGGTGGTAATGAATTGAGCAGTCGTAATCCTTAATCAACTCCAACCATCTTCTTTGGCGCATATTCAGCTCCTTTTGTGTGAAAATATACTTTAAACTTTTATGATCAGTATAAATGTCACACCATTCTCCATAAAGATAATGCCTCCAAATCATAAATGCAAAGATTATCGCAGCTAACTCCAAATCATGTGTTGGGTAATTTTGCTCATGGATTTTCAACTATCATGAGGCCTAATCTATCACCATATCATATTTCATAAGAACACTCCCTAGCCCCTTCTTGGATGCATCACTATAGATCACAAACCTTTCTCCACTACAAGGCAGTTTGAGCATAGGTGCACTGGATAACCTTCTTTTCAACTCCTTGAAATTCTCTTCACATTCCTCCGTACAAACAAAATTAACTCCTTTCCGAGTCAACCTGGTGAGTGGATTAGATAATTGTGAAAAAGCTTTCACAAAAAGTCGATAATATCCAGCCAAACCAAGAAAACTTCGGATCTCGATTACTGTTGTTGGTCTCGACCATCTTTCAATAACCTCTGTTTTTGCTGGATCCACAGATATCCCCTCTTTTGAGATTATGTGACCCAAAAATGCAACTTTTTAAAGCCAAAATTCACACTTGGTAAATTTGGCATAAAGCTTCTCCTTTCTTAGGGTCTTCAATATAATTCTCAACTGATCTTCATGTTTTTCCTTTCTCTTTGAATAGACAAGAATATCGTCTATAAAGACTACCACAAATTGATCAAGGTAGTCTCTAAATACTCTATTCATCAGATCCATGAAGATAGCAGGGGCATTAGAATGACCAAATGGCATCACTATAAATTCATAGTGTCCAAACCTTGTACAGAAAGCCATCTTTGGTATATCCTCCCTTTTGAACCATAATTGATGATACCCCGAATGAAGATCAATCTTGGAAAATTATTGAGCTCCGCGTAGTTGGTCAAATAAGTCATTAATGCGCGGGAGAGGATATTTGTTCTTGATAGTGATCTTGTTATGTTCTCGATAATCAATGCAGAGTCTCATTGATCCATATTTCTTTTTAACAAATAGAACAGGTGCTCCCCAAGGTGTTGCACTAGGGCGCATGAATCCCTTATCAAGATTCTCTTGGATTTGATTCTTCAATTCCAGCAACTCAATTGGGGCCATTCTATAAGGTGTCCTTGAAATAGGCAAAGCACCCGGTACGAGTTCTATTGAAAACTCAACTTCACGATTTGGTGGAAGACCCAACAATTACTCTGGAAAGACATCATCTAACTCCCGTACAATGGGAATATTATTAATTGTGAGTTTCTCACCAACCATTTGAGATAAATAACCCTCATTTAGTTCAATCAAGTCCCATAAGATGGAAGAAATTTCCACAGGAAGGTTATCCTCATCCTTGCATCGATAGACGATCAAAGATTTATCTGGAATATGAAATGTGACTTCACTTCTTTGGCAATTGATATGAGCTCCATATAAAGAAAGCCAATCCATGCCAAGAATCACATGAAATTCCACTATAGGAAGGATCACAAGATTTGCAGGAAGCACTTTCCCACAAACTTCAATCGGGGAAGAATTACAAACTTTTGATGTGACTGTTGTGCCATTGGGTGTTGTCACAGCTAACTCAACATCTAATTATTGAGGTAATATGGTGATACCCTTAGAAAAAACTTCAGAAATAAAAGAGTGGGTGGATCCAGAATCAAATAAAACATTTGATACTTTACAGTGGATGGTAAGTGTACCTTTCACCACATCGTTATCATACTCCACATTGCTGATAGAAATTGCATGTGACTTTCCTTTTTCTTTAGCCTTAAGATTTTGTTGATGTCGATCATCATAAACAACTCTTGGATTAGGGCATTTATTGGTATAATGCCCCATATCCTTGCACTTGAAACATTGATGTGTAGTAGGTTCATTTTGTGTGTCCCTTCCTTTGTTTTCATCATCAGACATCTTCTTCCCATCATTGCGTCATTCAAATGCCCGATGACCTTCCTTTCCACATTTGAAACATTTACATGTCCCTTTAAGACAACTCCCTCCATGTTTCTTTCCACACTTTGAGCATAAGGGAAAGATCATCTTCTTTTTAGTGTGCTCTTTATATTTTCCTTTGAATTCCATTTTCCCCTTCTTATCAAACCCATATGACTGATGGGTTACTCCAATCTATATATAAACTTTGAGAGCACATCAAATGATTTATTTATAGCTATTGATGTCCCTTATGGATAAGGCCCTTCTAACACATGGTTTTAAGCCAATAAATAATCGATCGATCTTACTCTCAGGTTGGATAATAATACCAGAAGCGTACCATGCAAGCCTCGAAAAATTTGCTTCATAGGTACCAACAGATTCATCATCCTTTTTCTTCAGTTCAAGAAACTCTTTCTCTATATTTTTTTGGAGAATACGAGGGAAGTACTTATTGAAAAATAAGTTCTTGAACTCGTCCCATTCCATGGACTCAATTTCATCCCTTTGCCCCGTATTCTTAATAAGATTCCACCATTGATTAGCATCTCCTTCCAAACGATACACTGCTAGGATGACTTTATCATGTTCAGAACATTGAAGAACTGAAAATATCTTTTCAGTAGTACTAATCCATTTTTCAGCAACTAATGGATCAGTAGACCCACTGAAAGAAGTTGGACGCTACCTCATGAAGGATTCAACAGAATTTTTCTCCTTCCTTTGCTCGTTTGGAAGTCCTGCATGATTCATAGCTTGAGAATGTTTTTTGAGAATGGCTACATGATTTTTAATTCCAGCTCCAATAATGTTTGGTTGCTCAGGGGGACAATCATTGCATTGCCCGTCGCATTTCGTATTAACATGGTTCCTCCGGGTTCAAGCCATTGACTAAAACCAAGATGAATAGTGTGAGCAACACTAATTATAATAGGAAAACCACATAATCCAGAATAAAATTTCACACTTAAGGTGTTGTCCTAGGTTATTCATGGTTATTTCTAAAACACTAAGATTGTGTTCTATGCTTAGAATTATCCTTAGGGATCTTACTAAGGATTTCACATCCTAGTTTCCAAAGGTTGACTATATCGTTCCTCTCATGCCAACTATAACGACCCATACTTTACATACATTGTTATTACTTCAAAATTGAATCACACTTATTACAACATATAACAAAACCATGAAAGGACCATATAGCTATAGTGTCTTTAGAAACTGGGAAACATAAACAACTGGTTCATAAAGGGTCTACATTGTCTCCCATTTATTTCATCATATCTATAGTCCCTTTTGGCATATCTTACTTAATAACCTTCTTCCTAACTTGGGGAAAGAAAACATACAAAGGGGTGAGATCAAATACTCAGTAAGGGTAAACAATAGAAATATCAATCACATCATATTCATAAGAACATAACATTTTGGAAATATTAACCTGCAAAAGAGAGCATAATTTCATAACATGGGATAAATCATAGTAGTGAAATGAAATCTCAATAATCATAACTTAAAACATGAAATTCTTGGAATACACACATAATCATAGAGAATCATTTCTTATTAATCAAGACTCATGGCCAATACTATCTTAGTGGACAAAGTCCTTTTCTGAACCGAGTTCACTCCTCGTTTCAGTCCTGTTTCACTGAACCAGTTTAACCTACGATTCCATCCATGTCTATCTCATGAGATATAAAATCTTTACCCAATTAATTGGAGGGAGATATAGGTCCCACCCATCTCATAATGATACCATTCTTATGTGTGCCACAAAATCATAAATCATGCATTATTGCATAACCCATGTAATAAAAATGGGATTCTTAAACATCATGACATCATAAAACAATTCATATAAGATAACGGAATTCATAAAAATAATTCCATCACAACATAATAAAATCAATGTAATAATAGGGATAGAAATAGAACCCTATATTATCTTAGATGGAATATAATTTTGATAAAACATTTGAACTCCATTCTTGAGGAAAATATCCTTTCTACTTCAAAAACATTTTCCTTTCTTAACAAGTCATACAATTTTAAACTAAAAAAGGTTGATTAAAAATAAACTTGAAAACTTGTAAAGGATGATTCTTGGAAATAATGTTTTAAAAATCCATTCATTCCGTATATGTTATAAAAACATTCTTCTCATACTTTTGTCGGAAAAGTCAAAAAGTACATCGTATGAAAAACGACAAAAGATTCCTTTCATATCATTTACTAAAAAACTCACCGAAGGTTAAATTTGGATTTAAACAATTTTAGGTGGATATAAACAGTATTAAATATTGAGGAAACATGGATGTGGATGATAAAATACACCCTAGTAAATACCAAAGTATAAACAATCTCGGATAAAATGAGATTATGATATTTTCCCTTACCTTAGGTCCAATTTGCTTCGTAAGTGTCCGAAACTCCTGTATAATGATTTAAATAATGTTATTGACTTATTACAGAATCATAATCATTGTTATGATATCACATATGGTCATATTGTTAACTTATTATTAGTAATATTTCATTACTACTTGTCATTTGGGTGTTTATTACTTGTTGTTCTTATGCGTGTTTTGTCGAATAAATTCTTATTTTTCTTTTTAGGTTATAGATATCTGATTTACAGAATTGTATTAGTGTAATATATATCATATTAATTCATTCAATTCATTTATATAATCATTATTCAATGAAGATCATGTAGAACGAGTCGCATCACATCGTGGAGACGGTATTCCGTACGAACACACGAGCGATGATATCGTTCCTATGATCGTGGAATTGTATTGGACTGTATATATACTATTTTAGAATCAATATCACTTTACAATAATAATATATAGTCATTATTTACACCATTATACCCTTACAGGTATGGTGGTGGTGGAAAATAGATTACACCACGCTGTGGAGATTGTATTCCATAAGTACGCACGCGCGGTGATTTCGTTTTCCGTAGGATGGATAGATGGTTAAATATGGTTGTTTAATACTTATAATAACATATCAGTATATGAGTGATACTTATGTTATTAATTCATAATGAAACAACTAAGGAAGAAGAAGTGGAAGAAGAAATAAAGGTGAAAGAATCGGTAACGGACATTACCTCTTCTTGGAAGCGCCTCTTTGAGATCTCCTCTTAGGGCACTAAAATTGGTCTTTGAAGAAGAACAGGACCTGTATGTTGTTTCTAGGGAAGTGTATAGGAGATATTGGTAGGGTTTGGCCGAGCTTGAAGGCTCAATGTGGTGTGAGGAAGAGAGGGAGGAGGTTCCCTTTTATAAGGGAGGAGAGGGGCACCTTTGGAATAACAAAAAATATTATTTTATTATAAAGTCAAATTCGGGTTTTAATAGTTCCAAATTGATATATTTCATATATAAGGTGGGTATGGATCGAAATAATATCATCCAATAGAATTTAGACAAGTTTAGGTATCAATTTTAACCTTATCATTTAGATTTAACTTTAAGTTAGATAATTTAACTTTTACCATGTCTTCTTGTTTTCTTACACTATAAGGTTAATAAACATACTATATCAAGAGAAACGAACCCCAAGTTGTTTATTATTAATATATATAACCTTATCTATGTCATTGGACTGAACATTAGATTTTTATGAATAAAATAACAATTAATAATATAGTATTTGTTTTAAAAACAATTTTATGTCAATTTTGACACTATATGGTAATTGATTTCTGTGAAAATCATAACAGAATGATTAGTTCGAAAAAATTTAATTAAATCAATACTAAAATTTCATATTAACATATAAAATTATTGGAATTCATAAAAAGTTTCAAATTACATTTATTTGGGTATTTTTAACATCAATTGTGTCAATATTTCATTAATAAGATAATTACTGCATCATTATTGTGTCATAAATAAATTAAATTATTTAATATCTAAAAATTATAAATAAAATACCATTATGTTAGAAATTGTTTTATATTTCTAATGAATATTTATTGTTGAATTTATCTTATGTATAACTCTAAATTAAAAATGATTTAGTTATTAAACTTTGATTTTAAATATTTTAACCCTTCTTTAAATAAATTGATAATAAATGTCCTAATCTAATCCAATTGGGCTTAATGGTCATATTTTTTTCCTATGTTTTTTTTGGTCGAATTAAACTTATTCAGTAGAATTATGACATGTGTTATGGTAATAATAATAAAACTTTTACCCTTAATTACCCTATTTACTTTTAATCGTTGTAAAAAAAAGTAAAAAGTTACTATTCACGAAAAATTATTTTCATCACATTGAACCACATTTTAGTCCTTGATATTAACCATGTCTCTCGGATTTTCGAAATTCTACTCACAGAAGCGGTAAAATTGAGTTCTATGAAAAACTCAGTTTTTTTAACCACTACATAGTGGTTTCACTATTCATCAAAAAATGAAAGTTTCCAGAAAAATACCAAAAATTAGGCCTAAGCTATATTTGATACTATGAATTCAAAAATGATGTTTGTTTTACCAAATTAAATACATATCAGTTACATTAACTAATTTAAAACTTAATTCTCGTCGTCAAAACAAATAGCGTATTTTTAAAAGATAATAACTATCAAAAGATTGACACTTGTTTATGTCTGGTTTAAATGTGAAATTACATCTAATGAACAATATTGTATTAAATTGTAAAAATATATTCTAAATATACTTTAAAACCACTCAAATTAATAATTTATCACTATAAATTATTTCAATTAAAAAAGTTGTTTTTAATTAAAATTTAATAATTCTCACTATTCATCAGAATTTGAAAGTTATCCGAAAAGTACCAAAATTTCACCCTAAGCTAATTTCGATATTCCGAATCCAAAAATGAAGTCCAATTTGAAAAATAAAATTTAAAAAATTTCAAAAAGTGGTTATTACTATTCAGAATGGCTAGTTTTTATAATATTTTAATAGCATATCGTTGTTTAGTGAAACTCGGTATTGCGTACGACGTAAGCTATTGAGGAAGGTCGCGGTTGCGTGTAAATCAAGCCATTCTAGTGTTGTGTGTAGTGAAAGATTAATTTGATGAAAACAAAATATTTCTCATAAAATAATCGGGCGTTATAGAAAAACAGTTGGAATCCATGGAGAAAAGAATGGGTGGAAGATAATGAAAGGGTTTATGAAATGTTTAATCCAATGGAACACCCTTCAAGACCTAATGATATTTCTGATATTGGTTTTGAACTAGAAGAACTTGTAGAGTATTCTGATGAGGAAGAATAATAAGAGGTTGTTGTACCTCCAAGAGAAACTATTCTAGTTGAGGAAGATAGTGTATCTACTTCTCATGTCTTAATCGATATGGAAATACCTGTTCTCAGGGATGTTGTTGTTTTGAATGAAAAACCTTATAATGAAGAATAATATTTTTCTAAGGTAAAAAAAATATTTTAGAAAAGATAACATAGAATAAGATCTTTCTATTCTGTAATAAATTGATCATCAGAAAAACCCAGAAAAACATGTTGTTCCTGAAATAATTCCATCTACTGAAGAAATAGTGGATCAAGCCTTTAAGTTGGATTGAATTGAATTGGGTGATGATATCAGGAACCAAATCTTGGAAATAGATCAAGGATCTAGATCACACAATCCTGATAATGATTCAACTGTTGAGGGGGAGAGGCCTTCGAGTCTAGAATTTTTTGAAATACCTAATCTGATTGACCCATGCTCAGTGGACTCCTGGTATAAATTATATAGTTATTTTTATGTAACTAATTCCAAAGAAGTCTCACTTAAAGGAATTTATTTGTTTACTATATTTCTTTTGAAACTAAAATCTTCTTCTGAAGCTATATCTACAAAGGAACATACACTTGTCCATGATTTTATTCCTAAACCATTACAAGAACCTTCATACTTGGTGAATAAGGATAATATAAAAGAATTTGGAGATACCCTATTGGATGGAGTTGAAAATACTCATGAATACCCAACCAGCTCCTATAACCAATTTAAATGAAAGAGATGCTGCCATGTTGTTGGAAAAGGTCATATTGTAGATTCTGCCTAAGATGCTTCATGAGATTCAAGAAGTCAGAGTTGAGAACAAAAAACTCAGTGATGAAGTAAATATTATCAGAGGTATGGTTGAAGAAATATAGAGAGTGATGAAATCAAGACCAAAATTTATTTCTTATCCTATTGAGGATATTGTTAGTCTGACACCATAGGAACTAGCCACACCGATTCAACATGATATAACCTCCTTGGATAAGAAGGTAGATGAAAGAAACAAGAATATTGTTCAAGAGATGTGTGATACTGTTATTGGTATTACCAAGTTAACTGATGAGTATAAGGTTGGTCACTAGATTGTTCTAAATCAACTGAAATATCGTTCCTTGGATGTTACTACTTCTCATACTTCTGAACAATCAACTCAACCTTCTTTGGAGAGTGATCTTCTTAAAACAGTAGTCAATGAAGAACTTCAATCTGTGCTCAGTGGCTTCGACAACGAATCTCTATCGGAAGTTATCAAAAAAATGAAATAGTTCTGGATTTGGTGAGAATTAAATCCAAGATTTCCAATGATTCTCAGCAAGAAATTTCTAAGAAATTTTATTTATAGTTCAATCATATCTTCTTTAAGAATGACATGACCAACCAATTCAAGTACCTTAGGGAGAATATGTGGATTCCTCCTGTCACTCAAGATTTAAAAACTCAAGTCCAAAAGATAAATGATTTCACTCCTTTGTTGGATAGGTTTATGGTGAATAAGGATGACTTTGAGAAATCCATGAATTATGGTCGTGAGATCAATGCTTACTTCATCATGTTTTCGAGGCCATATCTTCATGTCCAGAGTACTGCAATTTCCGCTCTTGTAAGTGCACCCCTGAGATTTGGTTTTCCCACTTTCTCATCCTTTTCCCTTGCCTCTACATCTATGTCCGTCTCTCAGGCTCTAAGTCATATCAGGCTTGTCATCCTTGATCAACAGTTTCCTCGGTCATCCACTGCACCTACCTTGGACCCTTCTGTTTTTGAAGGACTCCCTTTACCTTCTCTATCCACTAGTTCACTCCCTTGTTCCACTTCTACCACTACTCCTATGAATTACTCTTCTAATGCTTCTTCCAAGGGAAAAGGTAACACAAGACAATGTTGATGAATAATGAAGACTACCTTTTTATGGGGATGATTTCTATATTCTTGTTACTTACTGTTTCTAATGAAAATATTTATCCATCAGAATCATTGTGAACATTTATTGATTATTTCTTATTTACTCATTCTAAAAATCCTAAAAGAGTGAGAAAAATATATTCTATATGCACACTAAAAAAGTGGCATATTCTATACGAATAGATATCTCACTCCAATGATTTGTGATCATCAAAAAGGGAGATATCATTGGACTCCTCACGTGTTAATCATGTTTTAATTATCACAAATCCTATACATTCTGTATAGCTTGTTAATCCTATTTAATATATCTAAAATAATGTGTACAGATGATTAGTTTCATTATTACATTAATAATTATTTTAAACTATTTTGATTATAATGAAATTCTCCCAGGAATAATTAAGTTTAATTTATTCTATGAATATCCCTGCTTAAGTCTGTGTATAGATATTTTTCTATGTCTGAGAAATTGTCACCATCCCGACACCATGAACATTGAGACACGGTGACCATCCAGACACTGTTACCATCCAGACACCATGATCATCCAAACACTATGACCATCCAGACATAGTGACCATCCAGACACCCTGACCATCCAGACAACGCGACCTTCCAAACACTGTGACCATCCGGACAATGATACCATCGAGAACCCATGACCAGACAGCTTGACCCAGACACTGTGACCAGACACTCTAATCAAAAACCGCATATGTTCTACCACTCTCTGATACAATTATGCCATCATAGTTGTATCAACACTAAAATACAACGAGGAAGACATTGTTTCAAGGAGACATCATTTATAGACAGAATTTGATACCATTTCTTAATTTGTTTTTTTATTTTTAAATTTAATTTATAATGGTCATATTTGAAATTTTTAAATACACTAACATAATTAATGTTTTTTTATAGACATGGAAGCTGATAGTATGAGGTATGAGGTGTTGAATACATCTATCCTATCGACTCCAACACATGCATTCTACGAATAAAAAGTATAGTGTGGCTAAAAGAAAAGGGTGTGACAAGTGACAATAATGGAAATAGAAAAACAATTGTGTGCATGATGACGAACATGAACGTGTATTCATGAATGAATAACTGACACATGAAACCCAACACTGGTTAATAACACATGAAGCATACTCAAATCCTAGAGTCGAGAACAGTTTTTCACTTACTACTCCATGAAAAACATGAGCCAGATCAAGCTGACTTATGATGCTCTATTTTCCATGAGGGGACTTGATTTCTACATTTTCTTCATCCCAGAAGTCCAAAGCTACATAGACAAAAACATAGAGCACTTCTAACCTTATCTCGTCATTTTTTCTCTGTTGTGTATTATTTTTATCTTTCGAGTAGTGTTTGTGTCTATATAAAAACATGAACTATCTCTTACATCAAAGAAAATGATACATGATATCATTTATCTTACATCTTTTTATACTTGTTTATTCCCATGGATAATTGTGGTGGAGGTCACTGTGTGACCTATTAGTTCATACCAACGAAGAACTATGGAAGAGGTCGTGTGATAAGGACAGTCTTGTGTACTATTATTAACCCCAATCCAAGGTGTGGATTAAGTATATTTATATAAACCTCATGGTGGTAGTTGATCACCAAGTGGAGTGGATTAGATATCAACTTGATACTAATCCACTTGTTTTTTATTCACTGTGTTGTTTTTTTTGTTTTCTCTGGTTTACTGTATAATTTTGAAATCACTAAATTTACATTGATAGTTTGTCTTAGAAAGATGTTATAATTTTTTTACTTATTACAATAAAATAAATGTAATGTCAATAACTGGTATTATGATTACTGAGAATTAATCAATATTCTGAGAATTTATTCAAACAATCAAACATTCATAACAGTATTACTTTGATTAACTAGGCTGTATTTAAATTTTTTGGGAAACCATTTTAAGAATACCTTTTAAACAGAATTTTTTTATAGATACTCAATCCCCCCCCCCCTCTTGAGTACTCTACTCCGACCAACACAATCCTTCAAATAAATACATTACTATAATAAAATAATCAAGGATAAACAAAAAAAACTCAATAGAATCTACTCATAAAACTTCTCACAGAAAACCATCATTAAGTCATGCTCAAATATCAAACCTAAACTAGAGGAATGATCAATAGAAAACCTTCATTGTGAAAGGAAAAAAATGAAGATGTATTGTAGAGGGGAAGGGAGTACATTGATTAAAGATACATTTATCCAAAAAATCAATAGATTTAAATTATAATTTAAAGTGGTTAGAGATAACTGAGTGGTACTAAAGTAATCTAGGTTATAAATATAAATGTTAAAATTCTAAAATAGGAATTTCATGACCCTATTTATAGAGATAGTTTTCTAAACCTCCACCATAGAGTAGTGAATCCAACAATGTCTATATAACATTAGTCCAGTGGATATCCATGTTTACATGAATTTCAATTTCCAATATCCCAATAAAAATCATTCTCATTACAAAATATTTAAAGAAAACATGATTATATCCTTGACCTGAACCATAGTGTTGGGGATTTTGATTAATTCCTTAGATGACCACTATGTCATATCATCATAATAGAGAGGAAAATACCTCACTAATTCATTTCACCACTCCCAAGACCATGGTGTATTGTTATTATGATCATCCCTCCCCCTTAACATGGATTTCCCTTACATAAACTCACCACCATACCCCTCAAACAAGCAATTTCCATTGTCACTATTTCCCATAACTAAATATTCCAAGCACCAATCTTTCCCAAAATGACTACCCTTTTTCATAGTATTGCCACACTAAATTAAGAAATTCTAACAAACTTATTATGACACCAAATCCTTCAATAGTTTCAAGTAAACATTCTCTATTTTATATAGGGAATCTCATCATAATCCATGCCCTTAAAATGGGTGTTTCGATCCTATAGATCATGAACCACCAAAATACTATATCACCATAACAATATAAAAAATAGGCCTCTCCATTTCCACCATAATTCCAACAACCCTGATGTTTTGATCTTATATGTTGGGACCTAGTTGGATGAATAAGTAAGTAAGAAATTTTTTCTCTTAAAGAGTGTTATCTTCTGTTATCAATGAACCTAAATCAATTCACTTTGTAAAGCACTTGTAAAATATAATGATGCTTTGCTGATTTGTATTTCACAAATATCATAAGTTTTGGGAACCTGTGATACAAGCCTTATGATGTGTAGAGAGAGTAAAGAAGTGATTTTGGCAAAGAAAATAAAGTGGAACGCAAGTCAAGAGAGGCATGCAAGTATTGGCATCAAAGTATTGGTGTGAAAGTGTATGTGGTGTGCAATTCATATTTAAAGATCATCCCATAAAATATGAAAAGGAAATAAATTGGTGCAAAAGATAAAAATTGGTGTGCAAGTCATAAACCAATGTGAAAGTATAATGGGTGTGCAAGTGTGGCGCTCAAGTGTATGTTCCATTAAAATTCATAATTTAAACATCATCATATCAAAATATGATAATGGAAAGAAAGTGTCGCGCAAGTACTGGATCGGCGCGCAATTATATGTGGTGCGCAAGTCACAAAAATGCCTATAAATAGATTACTAGCCTCCTCATTTTTTAATGCTCTATACTTAAGAGGAAATTAGATATCAGATCTCACAAGTAGTGTAGGGTGCTCTGATCACACAAGTATCAAAGGGCGGAATGCAAGTTGACGTGGCACACAAGCTAAGGGTTATTTATAAGGTGCGCAAGTAGGGTGTCATGCAGGTTTTGTCATGTAAGTTTCCATAGGCACACAATCAGTGAGCTGATTTCACGATTTGGTCTTTGTATAAGCCAAAGGTGGCACACAAGTTGTGATATGTGCCTAACTGTGGTGTAAAATTAGTGGGTAGGCGCACAAGCAGGTTGTCGCGTGAGTAGTGAGGCACGCAACCAGGTGGCACACAAGCAGGGAGGCGTGCAATTAGGGAGTGAGACGCAAGATGTCTGCACCAGGAAGTTATTACCATCTTTTGGGTAGGAAAGTGAAGAATTTTTTTTGAAATATTTGATTTGTGAAAGTTCATTAAGAAGTACAGAATCATTACATTACCCTATTTGTGATAAGAGGGAGCACACACACTATTGGATTGTTTTCAAAGTGCTACACAAGTGTAAGCTTATATCCTACTCATTGTATTCCAAATCAAAGGATTCTTTTCTAGTGTATTGTGTGGTACTAGATTGTTTTCGTACCATACCAAGGACGTAGCTAATCTTGTTGAGTTGTGAACCTTGTAAATCTTGTGTTCACGTGGTTGTGTGTGTTCATCAGTGAAGAAACTCTTTAACAGGAGGCAATGGTTGTTTAAAAAACATGAAACATAAAAAGAAAAAGATATCACTGATTCACCCCATAAACCTCTTAGTGATACTTGGATCTTGAATAGGAACATCAATTGGTATCAGAGGGAATGTTCCCTTCATTTATTCTATGATGAAGTGGTTAAAGATAAGTTGTGATGGAGAATCTAAATTGCATGAACAGTAAGGGGATTCCACGTTTTTTATAGAAAGAACTGTCACATATGGAAGGATAGAATGATGCCTTATCTTATGTCTCTTGGATATGAAGTTCTTGAAACTACAACAGATGGATTTCATGCAATTGATGAAAAGGTTCCTATTACTCCTGTTGATAAGAATAACCTTGAGAATGATGGAAGATCTAATAATATGTTACTCTCATATCTTTCTAAGAGTGAATTTTTAAGAATGAAAGGCATTGCTACAACCAAAGGAAACTGGGACAAACTGAAGAACATCTTTGAAGGAAATACAAAAGTGAAGAAGGATGAACTACAAATCTAGAGACTAATGTATGAAGACTTGAAAATTGGAGAATCTTAATCTTCTAGGGATTTCTTTACCATGATAAATGATATTGTCAGTACAACCAGATGTCTTGGGGAAACTTTGGAGGATTCTACAGTTGTCGAAAAGATCATGAGAATTATTCCTTACAAGTTTAATGTTAAAGTGTCTTCATTAGAAGATAGATACCCTGAAACATTATCTTTGGATGATTTTCATAGCACTCTCATTACTTATGAGATGATAAGTGATAAGTCTATGCAGGGTTAAAAAAAAGCTGAGAGAGAAATGTCATTCAAGGCTACAAAGAGAGAGAAGTCAAATAAAACTCTTATTTAAGATGATGCTTGTGAATTTGATTTTGAAGATTAGGTATGAAAAAATATTGATGAAACATTATCCTTGTTTTTTAAGAATGTGAAAAGTTGTACAAGGAAATACAAGGGTAAACTTCCTTTTAAATGTTTTGACTGTGGATCCATTGGTCACTTTGCAGCTAACTGTCCTCAAAAGAATAATGAAGAAGATAGGGCCGATGATGACAGAAGGCCATGAAAGTTATGGAAGAATCAAGATAACAAAGATAAATAATTTTCAAAGGGGAAGGATAATAAGTTCTTCGAATAAAAAAGAAGAAGCTTTTTACATAAAGGTGAAGGTGAAGAAGATAGCGAAGATTAATCAGATAAATTATTTTTTCAATCAAATAGAGAGAATAACTTTATTTCTTTAGTGAATAATGAAGTGTATGCGAGAAACAATTCAGAAGAAGAAGAAACTCAACATAAATATCATCTTAAAGAATAATTGAAAGAATGCATGAGGAGGATCAGAATTCTGGAGATAGAATGCAACAATCTAATAAATGAAAATTCCATATTAAACCATCAAGAAGGTTTTACTGATGAGAAAATCAAGATGGAAAAAGAGATTGATGATCTGAAAAATTCTCTTGAGAATACAAATAATTGTAGTGATCATCTTGAAGTAACACTGAAGGAAAAAAGAAGAAGAGTTGGAACTTTTCCAACAGGAACTTTATAAAGCTAAAGAAATGAATATTAGTTTAAAAAATTATATCTCAGAAGTTGGTGAATGTTCCAGTAAGAATGATCCAAACTATTTCCCACAAAATTTACCTTCAAATGTCGAAATTAATGATAGAATAGGTTGTGATAAGAACAAGGCTGGAAAGACCATGTATGTGATCAAAGTCATCAATGATGAAAAATCAGAAGTGCATAAAAATTATGAGTCAATAAAGACTTATAATACATCTGGTGCTGTTAAATATGAAATGAGAAAGGGAGTTACAAATGAAAACCTGATGTTTGATGTTTAGATTTGTTCTATTAAGAAGGATGTTGAGAAGAGTGTCCACAAATCTGGTTAGTATATAAGTTTTAGAGGCAAATATTTTTTCTATGGTTATTTCTGGTATTGTGGTGGATTCAGACACATAGAAAATATGTGTTGGTTCAACCAACAACATTACAACCATTCCACATGTTTTTAAAGACAAATATTGAGGGGGAGACCACCCTTTAAAAATATAATGCCTCCAAAAAAAATTTAGAAGATATCTGAGAAAACTGGTGTGAATGTTGAGAATAGGTTCCAACCACCGAAAACTATTTTTGACAGATGTGATCAACTTGGTCATCTTGCCAAAGGGTTGCCTTAGTGTCTTACCAAATCAACAATAGAATCTTAATAATTCTAAAAAATCCAGAGTTTTTAAAAGCTAAAAGGGAGAGGTCTGATAAGTCAGAAAATAAATACTATATGTTTGTTTGGATAGAACACATTAACCTGGATAGGAAATTGGAGGAAGCACAACAGAAAGTGAAGGAACAGGAAGAACAAAAAGATATTGTTGTTGAAACTGCTTTGAAAGCTACAAAAGGATAATGTCCATGGATTCATGATATTGGGGTTTCTTCTCATATGATAGGAAAATTAATGTTTCTGAAGAATGTGAAAGACTTCAAAGAAGGAACCATTGCATTTGGGAATAATGAATCTCAGAGAATCAAAGGTGTTGGATCATCCAACATCGGAAAAGGAAAAATGAAATCTAAGAAAACATTATATGTTGATGGTTTGAAACATAATCTTATGAGTGTTTCAAAACTCTGTGATGAGGGAAAAAATGTTATATTCAGAAAATATGGGTTCTTTGTGAAATGTGAAATTGATGGAAATATAGTTATAGGAGGTCAACGTACAAAAGGAAACATGTTCCAAGTTGGTGAAGTACAAAATTCTTGTTACATGGGAATGGTGGATGAAAATTAGTTTAGGAATTAAAGGCTAGGACATACCTGTCAGAGAAATATGTGTAAGTTATCAATGGGAGACAGTGTCTGAGATATGCCTAATTTATCAAGAAGAAGAGATTGGTGGTGAACTATCTGTGAAAAAGGGAAAATTACAAACTCTTTTCATAAGAGAGTTGAAATTCGTTCAATATCGCCCTTAGAACTTATACGTTCTGATAGATGTGGACCAATTAGAAAGCAATAAAAAATGGATACAAGTACTTCATTACTTTAATTTATGACTTTACTCGAATTACTTGTGTTATGTACATGAGACATAAGTCGGACACTCTGAAAATGATTAATATTTTTAGGAGGAAAGTAGAAAATGAATGTGAGTATTTAGTGAAGAAGTTGAGAACTGATAATGGTTGTGAGTATAAGAATGAAGAGATTAAAAGTTACCTTGAGAAACATGGAATTCGGAATGAGTTCAGTTCACTATAAACACCTCAACAAAATGGGGTTGATGAATGAAAGAATCAAAGTCTAGTGGAAATGGGGAGAACTATGTTACTTGAACATGGTATTTCTCATTATTATTAGTGGAAAGTCATGAGTTCTGCTGTTTATATTCAGAACTGATGCTTCTATAGGCCAAACTCAAATATGACTCCACATGAAATGTTCTATGGAAAATCTCCAAGTCTGAAACAATTAAGAGTATTTTGGAGTCCATGTATTAAAAATATGAAAGGTGTAAACCTTGGTAGGTTTGAGCAAAGAGGAGATGATGGAATTTTTCTTGGCTATTCTCTAGAAGTAAGAGGATATAAGTGTCTCAATAATGAAATAGGATGAATTATTGACTCTTCAGTTGTAAAAGTTGTTGAAAATGTTGAGAAAGAAAAGCAGTCATATGATGACGTGGAAGTTGTGCAGGATAGAGAATCTTTTGTTAATGATTCTGATAATGCTACAGACTATGTTAATCCTACCGGTGCAGAGGAATCCAACTCAAAAATCTCGATTGATGAGGATGAAGTTAGAACAACTCATCCTAGGTTGAGGAAACAAGTGGAGGGTCAGAATATTATTGGAGATAAACAACAGAGGGTTCAAACAAGAAGAACAATGAATGCTATATCACATACTTCTCTTTATACTAAAGTTGGACCGAATGATGTAAATGAATAATTTGAGCACCCAGAATGGGTTCATGCAATGAATGAATATCCTGATCATATAGAGAATAATTATACTTGGGAACTTGTACCCATTCTAGATAACAATAACATTATTGGTAGAATGTGGGTTTTCCAGAACAATCTCAATGAAGAAGATAAATTAATAAGAAACAAAGCAAGATTGGTTTGAAAAGGGTATTCACGAAATGAAGGCATTGATTTTGATGAAACCTTTGATACAGTGGCAATATTAGAAACAATAAAAATCATTCATGATATTGTTGTACAACGAGGTTACAAAATCATTCAAATGGATGTAAAATATTCATTCTTGAATGGTGACCTTGACGAGGTAGTTTACATTGATCAATCGTGTGGATTTGTTATTAGAAAGGTGAAAGGTATGTGTATAGATTGAAGAAGGATTTGTATGGGATAAAATAGGCTCCGAGAGCATGGTATTCTAAATTAGATACTTGCTTAAAGAAGATGAACTTTAAGAAAGGGAGATTTGATAGAAATATCTACATCAATAAATGTCAAGAGTTTTCAGTAATCGTTATTGTTTATGTTGATGATATTATATTTTCTAAAAATGATCAAAGATCATGTGAAAAATTTTCTAAGGAGATGGATATGTTATTTGAGATGTCCATTCTGGGAGAAATGAAGTGCTTTCTTGGGCTACAAATTTTACAAAAATAAGAATCACGTTTTTCTATCTCAAGAAAAGTATGATAATGATCTTTTGAAGACGTTTTTCATAGAAAATTCAAAACCAGTTGCCAACCCAATTTTAGTGGGAACCAAGTTGTCTAAAGATGGGGAAGGAAAGGAAGTTGATTATAAAGAGTTTCGAAAGCTAATTAGATGTTTTTTGTATTTGACTGCCTCAAGACCTGACATCATCTATGTTGTTACTTTATGTGCAATATTTCAGAGTGCTCCTAAATAATAACCACTGATTGCTGGAAAAAGAATTCTCAAATATATCAATGGCATAATTTTTTTTGGAATCAGGTACAATGGAATAGGTAATATTGATCTATTCGGGTATTCTGATACTGATTGGGCAGAAAATTTTGATGATCGAAGATCCACATCGAATGGAGTTTTCTTTTTGAGGAAAATTTGTGTTAGTTAGTATACCAATATATAGAATTCATTAGATCTTAGAATAGCTGAAGCTGAGTATGTTTATAATACTCAAGATGCAACTCAACTAAAGTGGATGAAGACATAGCTGGATGATCTACTTGTTGATGTAAAGATACCATTTCTCTTAGGTTGTGATAATCAGAGTGCAATCAATCTTACAAGAAATCCAGTACAACATTCTCATTCAAAACACATTGATATAAAGTACCACTTCATCAAAGATCAATTGGAGAAGAATGAATTGAGGTAGGAATATGTTACTACATCTAAACAAGTTGCTGATATATTCACAAAATTGTTACTGAAGGAACCATTTGCAAAATTGAGGTTGAAAATGGGTGTCCATCCTCCTTTTTATCAAGGTTAAGATACGTGTTTTTGTCCCCACTCTCATCTTTCCTTGGGATAGTGTTTTCAAGGGGGAGAATTGTTTCATAAATCTATCCTTATAGATGCATGCATAAAGGGGGAGTTATGGGTAATCTATGAATTCAGCATGTATGTGTGTGAACTATTCTAACTGTTTGATGGAGTGGTTGTAGGAAACAATGTTGTTTTCTAGGAAAGTTGAATAAGTGATGAATTCTAAAGTAGAATCTTGAAAGATGTTCTGAAAAAGTTGAGGAGATACGATCATTAGATTTCATAGTCACTAATTTTGGACAGTATGGTTTTGGCTTTCAATAATTCTTGTTTCCTACAATTAGTTATCTCACACAGGCTTAGAATTGTTGATAACTAATCAATTTCTTAAGGTTACAAAGTTCAGTGATTTATGAATATTGGTTGACAACAAAATCCAAAGGGGGAGATTGTTGGGACCAAGTTGGATGGTTAATTAAGTAAGAAACGTTTGTTGTTACAGAGTGTTGTCTTTTGTTGTCAAATAATCTAAATCAATTCACTTTGTAAAGGAATTGTAAATTACAATGATGCTTTTCTGATTTGTATTTCACAAATATCATAAGTTTGGAGAACTTGTGATGCAATCCTTATGAAGAGTAGAGAGAGTAAAGAACTGATTTTGGTAAAGGAAAGAAAGTGGCGCGCAAGTCAACAGTGGCGCACAAGTATTGGAGCTCATGTTTAAGTGGCACTCAAGTCATATTTCAAGATCATCGCATCAAAATATGACAAAGGAAATAAAGTGGCACGCATGTTAAAAATTGGCGTGCATGTCATAAACCGAAGTGCAAGTCTAATGGGCATGAAATTGTGGAATGAAAGTGTATGTTACATGCAAATTCATTTTTCATTCATTATCATATCAAAATATGACCATGGAAATAAAGTGTTGTGCAAGTGCTGGAGAGGCATGCAAGTAATGGAGGGGCGCGAAAGTGTTGGAGCGGTGTGCAAGTATATGTGGCGCACAAGTCCCCAAAATTCCTCTAAATAGACGAATAGCCTCCTCATTTTTTTAATTCACAACACTTAAGAGAAAATTTGAGCTATGATCGCACAAGTAGAGGAGGGTTCTCTGATCGCACAAGTTGCAAAGGGTGGTATGCAAGCTGAAGTGGCTTGAAAGCAAAGGGTTATTTATAAGGCACGCAAGTAGGTTGTCGTGCATGTTTTGTAGTGCAAGTTGCCAGAGGCGTGCAAAAAAGGAGGTGCTTTCAAGAAATGGCATGTTTCTAAGCCAAAGGTGGCACGCAAGTTGTGAGTTGTGCTAAATGGTGGCATGAAAGTAGTGAGTAGGCGCGCAAGCAGCTGGGGCGCAAGCAGTGAGGCGCGCAAGCAGGGAGTTGCGTGAAAGTTGTCTGCACTAGGAGGTTCTTACCTGCTTCTAGGTAGGAATGTGAAGAATTGTTTTGAAATATTTGATTTGTAAAAGTTCATTAAGAACCCCATAATTATTAAATTACCCTATATGTGCTAAGAGGGAGAAAATGGAATATTGGATTGTTTTCAAAGTGCTACAAGAGTGTAAGGGTATATCCTACTCGTTGTATTAAACATAAAAGGATTGTTTTCTAGAGGATTGTATGGTACTTGATTATTTCTGTACCATACCAAGGACGTAGCTTCTCTTTTTGAGTAGTGAACCTTGTAAATATTGTGTTCCTATAGTTGTGTGTGTTCAGTGGGGAAGAAACACTTTAACAGGAGGAGAAGTTTGTTTCAAAAAATAGAAAACATAAAGACAAAAAGATATCACTGATTCACCCCCTCCCCCTCTCAGTGATATATAGATCCTGACTGGGAACTTCTTTATAGAGATAAAAAAACACTACTTAATAATCTAAAACACCAATAAAATCTCTCCTAACACACCCAAGATGTTGTAAAATAGAGAATTAGGGATTCATAAAACTATGAAATTATATTAAATTCCACAAAAAAATCTCAATGACAATAATTTAAAAAAATGAAGAATAATGAATGGTCATTTTTAAAAATACACTAAGGGATACCTCACACAGTTATCTCTATTACAAGAACAACACAAACATATAATAGGAATAAGATTATCAAATATAAAAAATCACCATCCCTTTCATACATCAATAATAGTCAAACATATAATCTCAAAATAAATGAAACATTAAACAACTCATATTATAATGATTGAATCTATGAATCATTATGAAATTTTCACTCTTCTAATACATTGATCCTCTAAAGTATATGATCTAAATGGATGAAATTTTCAGGTTAAACTTTCTCAAGGGGACCTAAATATGATATAATATTCTCCTCAAAAATATCATCATAGTGAATGATATGAGAATAATTTTGACAATAATGATGATGCTATGATACTTTGAGGAACCTATTGTTTAAATTAATCATTATGTGAACTTTTTCCCAATACCGAATGACTATAAAATGTTATAATAAATAAAAAGGCCTAAAAAATAGGGAGAAAATATACTCCCAAGATATAACCGATGCTTCCCATAGTGAGGAGATAATTTTAATAAAACATGATCTCAAACATTAAACTATGGAATTCTCCCCCCATGATCATCATGGTACTTCTAATGATCTTGTGCTACCTTCATTCACTCACAGATCACTTACACCATTTTGGTCATCTTTTCACCAAATATGGTCATATAATAGTTAACTATCCTACCATGGTTCAACATAATAGAGATCTGCAATGGGGGTCATCAGTTATTTAAATATGGTAAATCAAACAGTGGAGTGATAACTGTTACTATAAGAAGACTCTACTAAGGGAAATTTCATCATTAAAGAACCTTAAAGAATTAGAACACATGTGCACAAAATTTCATCTAATTTTTATATGGAATTATTTTTCTAGAACTTTAGTCACAAATTGTCCCTAAACAACCCCAAAAAATGGCCATTATGATGGCCCATGATATACCTGCAATGTGTTCCTACTCATTCTAGGCAAGAAACGATTTACAAATAATATAAATTTGGCATGTGAAAATTTATTCTCCAAATTAAAATAATATAATAAAATTTAAAAAATAATAAAATATATAGCATGGATCATCCATAAGTTAGAATGTGATTCCGCATAAATAAATAGTTAATAAAAAGATAAAACCATCAATAAAATGTATAGGATATAGAAGGGGGAAAATTTCTATTATATCATATATACAGAAAGATGGAAATGATGATATGTGCACATCATCATATTTCCAAAATGAAAACTAAACACTGAATAAATATTCAATGTGTGGCTTATAGTCACCATCCAACCTCATCATTGAAGCTACTACAAGAGATATTATAAGGAAAGCATCCATAAAGAACTCATCTCAAACCTGAAGAGAAGTAAAAAAATTATTATATAGTTATGAGCATGAATTCCTAAAAGGTATGCCAAAAACCACTCCTCGTGAATGGTCTTTCTATGTAAACCCCTTTCATTCTAGTTTTAAATACACCTTACGAAAATAAGATAATTTTAGCATTTAGTTTTGAATAGTCATATTCATATTACCTAGGTTTTCCCTTAAAATATAAATCAAACAAGATTAAGGAAAATATAACATTTAAGGAAGAAATAAAAAATACTTGAAAACCCAAATAATGTATCCAACTCACATTTAACCTCCCCTTTATACCAATTTACTTCCATAAAATTCCAAAACATGATTTCCAAACTTTTTAAAAGTACATAACTAAATATTTGAAATTAATAACATGTAGTACCAACAATACGTAATAATGATCTAGATGAATATAATATAGTGGCAGAAGATATAATTAATGTACTCAAAATAGATAAAAATGGAAGAAAATTAATAATAACAACACACAAATGGAAAATATATATCTAAAAATAAATATTTTCATGGGAGTTTCCCTAGGATACATTTTTTATTAATCTTTTGTGAAAAAACATCACATGTTATGGAAAATTCATGAAAATTTTGATTTTTTTAATAGGTAATTTTTCTAATGTTGGTGCCACACATATTTCCTCAGTATTTATTAGAAACCCACATAACTATTAGAAATGATAGGTTCTTTATCTATAAATTACTACACAATATGTTGGGATTCAATGTCTAATTTTGAATATGTGTCTATACTGATTCCCTCATGTAGTAGTGTTGTTACTTCCTCTATCATGCATCTAATTTATAATTTATAATTGGTCCCAAAATTTCACTAACTATAGATACATATTGTATTGGAAATATGGGGTCGAATCCCTAGGGTTTCTACCATTTGGTTTTGGGATGATTTGTTTCCTAATCCTATAAGGGAGTCATTTCTAGAAGTCGCCATTTGGTAGTTTGATCTATGTTCTGTTTTGGGGTGACAATAATTGATAAATGAGTTGCCGAGATAAAGTTGAGTATCTAAGTGAAGGATGTCCTTTAATTATAACCCTAGTAAGATCTTATTTCTTAGGATTTGAAGTTGGAATGGGTGACTTGTTGAATTTGTTCTTAGCCTCCAAGTCCTTCCTAAGAAGTATATTTTCTATGGTAGACAGATAGTGATAGCCTAGGTTCATTATGTTTGGATTATTTATGGAAGAAAGTTTCCCAAGATAGTGGTCATAGCTTAGTCTACTATAATTATGATAGTTTTATTTTCGTGACCATCTCATGGTTAGGGACATTTTCAAAAATGGTATAGACCACTGTTTTATATCCTAATTACTAATTCAAATACACTTTCCATGTTTAGACTTAAATTGGTATTTCATTATAAAAATACATCACTGGATCCCAACCCCTATGAAGTTTACCTACTCATTAAGGCCATAAAGACAACTAAATAATCAAAATAACATTTTCTTATCATTTTTATTGGTCGTGATAAAATTATACTCAAATAAGGGGGAATATGGTAACAAAGAGAAAAACATACACAAGAGGATTAAGACTTAAATTAAATTACTTATTTTAGAGAGAAATAAGAAATGAAATTAAATGTCGAATTGAAAATAAGGTGCTAAATAAATGAGGCTCCATGGATCCTAAAATAATAAAAATTTCGAATACATGATGAATTTTATGGTTTATAAATGGAAAAGGTCTGAAATAGTTCACATGGGATTGAGAGGAATACTAGAATCATGTCTAGAGGTGTGTCAAATGCTCTACCACTCTACTACTTATATAGGCATTTTCATCATGATATCTACTTTAGGTACATGACCTGTTTCCTTGATCCATTTATGTTTTCCTTAGATCTACTGTGTGGAATGTGGGTCTCAAAGAATAAGAGGTTTGACTAAGTACACAACATGTACTAGTTGTTCACAATGTACACTCTACATATATCTAGGTTTTACATGGAACACTTATGGATTTATCACTAATTGTATTGACAAGAATCATGAAATGACCGGTCTGGACACGACATATATGACTTGTTCCTTTTGGCTTCATGTTATGGTCATAACATAGCTTCACGACTTTTGGTAGGTTGTGATCCTCATGTACATGATGTGAACCACATCGTCCCAATATGCACTTGTACGGTTTTCACCATTATTACCTTATCTTCCTTGGAAACCTATGAAACTGTTCTTCCTGCAAAATTGGACACATACCATGTGAATTATTGAATAATGAAATTAAAAGCAATGAATAAATTAAATAAAAAAATATATATAAATTAGTATTATCAAATCACCCCCCCCCAGTTGAAAAATTTATTATCCTTAATCAAGATGCCTCAATAATGATTTCAAAAAGAATAAGAAATTTCTAAATAAAGAAATATTCATTAGTTACACACAATTCAATTTAGGTGTATGAAGAAAAAGGCCAGCTCTTAGAATTAAACCTGTATATAATGTTAGTCATCCCTCACAGTCGAGTTTTTAAAAAAATTATATTCTTCTAATTATAACCTCTTAATTGTTCCTTATGTTATATTCCCAATTGTAATTTAACTCAAAATTCTTTTCTCTAATCACATAGTGTAGAAAATTTAATTAATGTTATGCACATACCCTGAGTACATGTTCCTAACCATAGGCCTGTATAGGTTCTATCATCTCTATAATGTAAATAAAAGTATAAGATTAATATTGTGGGTATAAGAAATCGGGATCTGATGACTTTGGAACTACATTTTGGTAGGTAACATGTGAAAAATTAGTCTCAAATAATAAGGTAATTTTTATAGTTAAATCCAAAAAGTTAATGAAATAGTGTGATGACATTCATCATTTTTTCCGGTCAAATCATTACTCTAGTAGGTTTGGTTGGATCCATATGTATAGAAAGTATGTCTACAAATAAATGATTCCATTTCTTTCCTCATTATTTTCATTTTGAATTTTTATATTTTTAATATTATGGCAAGGATATATCTAACCACTATCACCTATCCACATATAATCCATTAAGGGATTCATCAGTCTGGAAAATCTCGATTATTGACCATCCTAGTACACAAACTGTAACGTCTCGACCCCATTTACCTAGAGTCGGTGCATTACTTCGTAACATTGGCATGATCACAAAAGATCAAGTCTCGAAAGACCGATTATTTTAGTAGCTTTGGAAACACTATACACTTTCATAAATGTTACATTACATCATAAAGTGAAAAACTATAATAACATATTCTCCATAGTCCACACTCGTATCCTCTTCTGACTATCCCTGCAGGTCATTCATATAATACTTCTTCACATCCTGCAAAATATTAAATCATTGAAAGGGGTGAGCTCAGATGCTCAGTAAGGATAACAATATTTCGGAAGCTTTCATAAAAAAACATAAACATTTAAGGCAATGTACGACTAAAACAAAAGCCTTTTAAACTTGAACTTAAACATAATATGGAAAAATTAAAATGAGATAATTCCATTTACTTCATCACATGGATATTATACTGGTCGAATAATCACATGAAATATCAATAACCACTTTCATAATGATGGAATGCATAATGCCAGACTATCAAAACCACGTAGCCAAGGCCTCGTGCCGAGACTACAAATATGATTTTGTCAAGGCCTCGTGCCAAGACACTAGTTTGTCTCATGAGACCTGCTACTGCATCGAGGAGATATAGCGGGCTCCACCCGTCACTTATTAAGTCCAATGCATTCCTCATATGAACAGGTTTAAACATATCATAAACCATAACATAATCGTATCACATAAAACATGAATAAAGGAAACATAACATTTCCACATTCCAATCACAAGATATCAATACAACACATTGATATAATAAAAACACTTTCAAAACCATTTTCAATACCAAAATAAAAGAAAATTAAAACATGGTATTTATTTTTCTTTTAAAAAAATGTATGGCTTGTAGAGGAAGCCGAAACTCAAATAATGGTCACGGCGGCAGAGAAGTCATTTTCGCCACATACGTACGACAAAAACATTTCCTTTTGTCTTTTAGTAAACTCTTCGTATAAAAAATATTCCTTTTGAATAAACGTAAAATTCATAGGGGTTTATACACTATATAGAAGAAATTTGTGTATAAAACAAAATATGCCTCAATGAATGGAGATTGAGACGAAGTCCCTTAAAAATATCATTTTTTTAAATAAAATTGATTTATTATGTGTATTCACAATAAGTACACATAATTAAAGTACAAATACAAGATAGGACATAATAATATCATGATATAATTTGAAAGTAGGAGATTAACCCAAAGAATGGAAATTGGGTTAAGAAGTTCCCTTACCTTGCGTCCTGTCTTGACTCGACCGTTCTTTAACCTCCTGAATAATAAACTAGAGTTAATTTATAATTTCTTAAGAACCTTTTTCAAGTTTTTTATTCCTTTTATATCACTTATTACCATGTTATGATCATTATGTAATTATTTAAGTTAATAACGGTCGTTTTGTCGATCTTTGGTACTTGAGTCAAAAATAAAATTCTTATAATTACAAGTTGTTCATGTGGTGATATATCCATTATATCCAGAATTATATTCATGATATAGATATCATATATCTCATATATATCCAGTATATACATGCATTTATAATATTCCATAACATTTAGAGGTAAGAAATGAAATGCACCGTTTATGGAGACGGTAAGCCGTACGTACGCATGAACAATACTTTCATTTCTATTTCGTATTTAATTAAATCATAATGATATAAAGGAATATTATAATTCCAGTATAATATCATATATAATATCATTTACTCCATCCTTTATACATCCCACATATGTTATTAACGATCCAAATCACTTTGAGGGGGCGGTAGTTCGCACTTCCTAAAATGAAAATATCGCATTTACCCATAATGGAAACAATAAAGGTATGCCATAAATGAAAAATACAGAACCTTAAGTAAAACATAAACATATTATATATCATGTATAAATAGAGTGACATCTTAATGGCCACCTTTGAAGGTGTTATATGAGTGTTGAACAATCATCGTTTCGTGAGGCAGAAATTCACCATCCACAGAAACAATATGTTCTTTAACCATTAGATGTAGGTGTGTGTAAGTGTAGCTCAAATAATTCTTATAAAAAAATCATAGTATATTTAGGATACTGTTTTTGTTACAAAATAAATGAATTAAAATATTTTAGGGGGTTGTATAAGCAAAATAAAACAAAATAACATAAGCGAAGACATTACCTTAAAATCGGGTAACTCTTTTGATTTGAGCCAAAGGCTTCCTTGGGAATAATTATGCCCAAAGTGAGCCTTCTAGGAGTAAGGGAGGGAAATTGGGAGAGTTTTTGGGTAGAGGTTGGCCGAGCCAAAAGGCTTTGAAAGTGTGAGTAAGGTGGTAGAGGTGGGGTCCTTTTATAAGTGGAGAGGAGGGGCACTCTTGGAATGTAATGAAATGTTAATTTATTATACAATGTTTTTCGGATTCTAATGGTCCCAAACATATATAATTAGAGGCTAAGGTTATAATGGTTCAAAATCTACTCATCCAATAGGCTTTGGACAAGTGTAATGCTTAGATTTTACATTATCCTTCCATTTTATTAAAATTGTTAATTAATGAGGTAATCGCTGCATCATCATGGTGTCAAAAATAATTTAATTTATTTAATGTCTAAAAATTATAAAAAAATACCCATGATGTAGGAAATCATTTTATATTTCTAATGAATATTTATAGTAAAAACTATGATTGTATAACCCCATTTCAAAATTGTTTTAGTAAAACAACTTATGTTTTTGACATTTTTATTTTAACTTTAAATAAAGGTTATTTATGTCATTTTCCTAGAAAAGTGGCTCTATGGGGTCCCCAAGTTGACCCATGGATTTTCTCGGTCGGCCATGACACATCCAATAGGGGTAGGACAAGTGTCAAGGTAATTTCATATTTTTATGATATCAATTTTACCTTAAATATCACTAATTACCTTTAATCGCGATTAAATAATCTTAAAAATTACTATTCACCAAAAAATTATTTTAATCCCATTGAACGACATTTTACTTCCTAATGACAACCATGTATATCGGATTTTTGAAAATCAAATCATAGAAGTGGTAATATTTCATTTAAATGAAAAAATCAGTTATTTAACTACCACTTAGTGGTTTCACTATTCATCAAAATTGAAGTTTTTCAGAATAGTGCCAAAATTTCACCCTAAACTCTAATTGATATTCCAAATTCAAAAATGATGTCTATTTTACAAAATTACAAACATATAAGTTGAATTAATTAATTTTATAATTAATTCCTGCTGTCACAACAAATAGCGTGTTTTTAAGAAACAATATATATCAAAATATTGACAATTGTTTATGTCAAATTTCAAGGTGAAATTAATTATAATGAACACCATTGGATAAAATGGTAAAAATATAGTCTAATTATACTTTAAAACCACTCAATAGTAAAATTTATCACTATAAATTATTTTGATTAAAAATGTTGTTTTAAGTATTTTTCACTATTCATAAAAATTTGGAAGTTCTCAGAAAATTAAAAAAAAATTAACATATGCTAATTTTGACATTACGAATCCAAAAATGAAGTCCATTTTGAAATATAAAATATATATAATTTCAAAAATTGGGTATTAATATTCATAAGTGCTATTTTGATTAGTCGCGGTGTGTTAGAATCTCGAACTTGTGTACAATGCAAGCTATTGCATTATTTAAAAAGAAGCGTATCATGGAAGCTCAGGGTGTTACATTCTCCCCTCCTTCAATAAATTGCATCCTCGCAATTTGTTATTTTTCATTGAAAATAAAAGGATGAAAATAGAAAATACCTTTGTGGGAAACCCACATAGGAAATAAGGTTAATAAAATTTAGCCTTAATCAGAGGGAAATGGAAATGAAAAACTCACCACCAAATTATGATCTTGATAAGGAGAACATTGGTGGAAATTAGAGACATATAATTGGAGGAAAAATGTAAATATTTGTAGGGAGTGACTGAGGTCATCAATCACAAACATGTGTAAAATTGACGGCCAAAAAGCCTTCAATCTATGTTGATTTAAAATATCATCAGATCAACAAGACATAAAGTATTAGGATAACACATTTTTTTGTTTTAATATCCCTTTACTAAAGTTTCAGAATTAATTTATTCATAGAATAAGATATAGGTATATATATATTTATTCTTGACAAGTAGAGTTTCAACCTTCAACTAATTTCTACCACAAAATCATCTTTCACTCAAAAAGATAATAGAACTCAAAAATATTATATTTATCATAATCGTACAAGGTTCAAAATATTAAAACATACCATTTAGATTAGAAAAACTATTTTGTAATAACCAGGGACATTCTGTAGGCTAGTGGTAGGTCATAAAGGCCTGTCGCAATATGGTTGTGGGTTCGATTCCTGTAGCTTTGTCTGAAGCGACGGGTTACCGCCCAACCCTGTTGTTTGTCCTTTTCCTAATACTATAGTATTATAATATTCCAAAAATAATCTTCAGTAATGTTTTAACCTCAAACAATACTATTCAAAGATCAACATAATCCATTCCAACCTTTATAGTTTTCCAAAATACTTCTTCCCTACTCACAGTCCAAATTTTATAATGAAGGTAAACATAATGAAGATCCATTTTTCCATGTAACAACATGTGAACACCTTCATCATGTATTCTAATAAAACACTGCAACATACTGAATTACCATAAATCCTTATTGATTACATTCATGATCCATTATTCCTTATATAATACTAGATATACTCCTTCTATCCAAAAATGCATACAAATCATTAATCTGTTTCAAGGAAGTTAAGAATATCCAATATAATTTATCCAAATCAATCATGTATTATTGCAAAATCACTATCTTTGTATTAGAACCATATTATGGTATATCTTTATCTCAACCATATATTTTCCAAAAATTTAACCTGCTGTGGAGTCACTTTTCTTGGTTCTACACAATCTAAAGTCCTTGATGAAATATTACTGTAGTACAATCCTTATATACTCCGTAATTATTATAACCAGTACATCATTGATACAACACTCAAATGAAAAAAATATTTAATAACAACATAAGAACTCTAATCATTCCTCCTCATCTATGGTAGTATCATAACATGATTATTATCCAATAACATCATTTGGGGTATACTCCAATGATTTGAACATTGGTTTGCGTAGATTCCCCACTCCTTGTAGACGAAGCATTGTATATTTGAAACCTTTTTCTTACCCTTGCAGTCACGCACTTGGAGTCCTTTTTCTCCATACTTATAACAATCTCCCATTCCCTTCAGGCAAGTTCCAAGGTGTTTCTTCCCCTGGGGGTGTCGTAACCAAGAGTGCAGCAAGGCCCATTGTCGTGCTCCAGTTCCCATTCGAGTCTAGCTCAAAGCGGTGTTTTCAGGTTTTACCCCTAGGTACATCTATGCCAGAGCCACCTCTACCTACTCGTATCCAGACAGGGATGTATTGCTTGGAAAACTCAAAAAATCTCTATAATACCAAAATTCTAGGAAGTTCTGCTATACTAATCCTCAAAGTCTATCTTTGGGCTATGTTCTCTAATCACAATTTATCTGAATCTAGCTTCCAAGGTCAGTACTAAACTGCCTCTGATACCAACTGTAACGTCCTGACCCCAGTTACCCAGAGTCAGTGCATTACTTCGTAACATTGTCATGATCACAAAAGATCATGTCTCAAATGACCGAATAGTTTAGTAGCCTTGGAAACACTAGACACTTTCATATATGTTACATTACATCCTAATGTGAAAAACTATAATAACAAAGTCTCCACAGTCCACACTCATATCCTCTTCTGACTATCCCTGCAGGTCATTCATACAATACTTCTTCACATCCTGGAAAATATTAAATCATTGAAAGGGGTGATCTCAGATTCTCAGTAAGGATAACAATATTGCAGAAGCTTTCATAAATAAATATAAACATTTAAGGCAATGTACGACTAAAAGAAAGCCTTTTAACCTTGAACTTCAACATAATATGGCAAAAGTAAAATGAGATAATGCCATTTACTTATTCACATGGATATTCTACTGGTCGAATAATCACATTCAATATCAATAACCACTTTCATAATAATGGAATGCATAATGCCAGACTATCATAACCACGTAGCCAAGGCCTCATGCCCAGACTACAAATAAGATTTTGTCTAGGCTTCATGCCAAGAAACTTGTTTGTCTCATGAGACCTGTCGATGCATCGAGGAGCTATAGCGGGCTCCACCCATCACTTATTACGTCCAATGCATTCCTCATATGAACAGGTTAAAACATATCATAAACCATAATATAATCATATCACATAAAACATGCATAAAGGAAACATAACATTTCCACATTCCAATCACAAGATATCAATACAACACATTGATATAATAAAAACACTTTCAAAACTGTTTTCAATACCAAAATAAAAGAAAATTAAAACTTGGTATTTATTTTTCTTTTAAAAAAAGGTATGGCTTGTAGAGGAAGCCGAAACTCAAATAATGGTCACAGCGGCGGAGAAGTCATTTTCACCACATACGTATGACAAAAACATTCCCTTTTGTCTTTTATTAAACACTTTGTATAAAAAAGATTCCTTTTGAATAAACGTAAATGTCAAAGGGGTTTATACACTGTATAGAAGAAATTTGTCTATAAAACAAAATATGCCTCAATGAATGGAGATTGAGACGAAGTCCGTTAAAAATATCATTTTTTTAAATAAAATAGATTTATTATGTGTATTCACTATAAGTACACATAAAGAAAGTAAAAATATAAGATATGACATAATAATATCATGATATAATTTGAAAGTTGGAGATTAACTCAAAGAATGGAAATTGGGTTAAGAAGTTCCCTTACCTTGCGTCCTGTCTTGACTCGACCGTTCTTTAACATCCGGAATAATAAACTAGAGTTAATTTATAATTTCTTAAGAACCTTTTTCATGTTTTTTATTCCTTTTATATCACTTATTACCATGTTATGAACATTATGTAATTATTTATGTTAATAACGGTCGTTTGGTCGATCTTTGGTACTTGAGTCAAAAATAAAATTCTTATAATTACAAGTTGTTCATGTGGTGATATATCCATTATATCCATAATTATATTCATGATATAGATATAATATATCTCATATATATCCTGTATATAAATGCATTTATAATATTCCATAACGTTTAGAGGTAAGAAATGAAATGCACCGTTCATGGAGACGGTAAGCCGTACGTAGGCATGAACGCTGCTTTCATTTCTATTTATTATTTAATGAAAAAATAATGATATAAAAGTATATTATAATTCCACTATAATATCATATATAATATCATTTACTCCATCATTTAGACATCCCACATATGGTATTAACGATTCAAATCACTTTGAGGGGACGGTAGTCCACACTTCCTAAAATGAAAATATCGCATTTACCCATAATGGAAACAATAATTGTATGCCATAAATGAAAAATACAGAACCTTATGTAAAACATAAACATATTATATATCATGTATAAATAGATTTACATCTTAATGGCCACCTTTTAAGGTGTTATATTAGGGTTGAACAATCATTGTTTCGTGAGGCAAAAATTCGCCATCCAAAGAAACAGTATGTTCTTTAACCATTAGATGTAGGTGTGTGTAAGTGTAGCTAGAATACTTCTTATAACAACATCCTATTATATTATGGATACTGGTGTTGTTACAAAATAATTGAATAAAAAGATTTTAGGGGTTGGATAAGCAAAATAATACAAAATAACATAAGCGAAGACAATACCTTAAAATTGGGTAACTCTTTTGATTTGAGAGAAAGGCTTCCTAGGGAAGAATTATGCCCAAAGTGAGGCTTCTAGGAGTAAGGGTGGGAAGTTGGGAGAGTATTTGGGCAGAAGTTGTCCGAGCCAAAAGGCTTTGAAAGTGTGAGTAAGGTGGTAGAGGTGGGGGCCTTTTATAAGTGGAGAGGAGGGGCACTCTTGGAAAGTAATGAAATGTTACATTATTATACAATGCTTTCGGATTATAAAGGTCCTACACTTATATATTTATAGGCTTAGGTGATAAGGGTTCTAAATCTACTCATCCAATAGGCTTTGTACAAATTTAATGCTTAGATTTTACATTATCCTTCCATTTTATTAAAATCGTTAATTAATGAGGTAATCGCTGCATCATCATGGTGTCATAAATAATTTAATTTATTTAATGTCTAGAAATTATAAAAAAATAATAAAGAAGTAGGAAATATTTTTATATTACTAATGAATATTTATATTCAAACATATGACTTGTATAAGCCCATTTAAAAACTGTTTTAGTAAAACAACTTATGGTTTTGACATTTTTATTTTAACTTTAAATAAAAGTTATTTATGTCATTTTCCAAGAACAGTGGCTCCATGGGGTCCCCAAGTTGACCCATGGATTGTCCTGGTCGTCCATGACACATCCAATAGGGGTTGGACAAGTGTCAAGGTCATTTCATATTTTTATAATATCAATTTTGCCTTAAATTTCACTAATTACCTTTAATCGCGATTAAATAAACTTAAAAGTTACTATTCACCAAAAAATTATTTTAATCCCATTTAACCAAATTTTACTTCCTAATGAAATCCATGTATGTCGGATTTTTGAAAATCAAATCACAAAAGTGGTAATATTTCATTTAAATGAAAAAAATCAGTTATTTAACTACCACTTAGTGGTTTCACTATTTATCAAAAATTGAAGTTTTTCAGAATAGTACCTAAATTTCACCCTAAGCTCTAATTGATAATCCAACTTCAAAAATTATTTCTATTTTACAAAATTACAAACATATAAGCTTCATTAATTAATTTTATAATTAATTCCCGCTGTCACAACAAATAGCGTGTTTTTAAGAAACAATATATATCAAATGATTGACAATTGTTTATGTCCAATTTCAAAGTGAAATTAATTCTAATGAACACCATTGGATAAAATGGTAAAAATATATTCTAATTATACTTTAAAACCACTCAATAGTATAATTTATCACTATAAATTATTTTGATTAAAAAAGTTGTTTTAAGTATTTTTCACTATTCATAAAAATTTGGAAGTTCTCAGAAAATTACAAAAAATTCGACATAGGATAATTTCGACATTCCGAATCCAAAAATGAAGTCCATTTTGAAATATAAAATATATATAATTTCAAAAAGTAGGTATTATTATTCATAAAGGGCTATTTTGATTAGTCACGGTGTGTTAGAATCTCGAACTTGTGTACAATGCAAGCTATTGCATTATTGAAAGAGAAGCGTATCGTGGAAGCTCGGGGTTTTACACAAACCATATCAATTATTCTTTTCATTTTGTATTTTTCGAAGGAAAAAAATATGAGCTAGATATATAAAAACGGTGTATGGATCACAACCTCATAGTAATGTCAGTGAACCATACAACTCAAAACGTGGGAGCGTCCCATGATGTTTAAATGTCTCCCCAACACTTGTTCAGTGATATCCATAATAATTGTACAAGGAGTAATGTAATAAATGAAATAGGATTCAAATAAATTTATTCTAACAGGGAATTCATAAAATCTATGGGATGGAAAAAGGATATATGTCAGGTGGGTCTCAAGACAATTGGAAATCAAACAGTGCCTCAACAATTTTAATTTTATAATTGTTTAGTAATTGCTTTGATAAGCTCTTAGTGAATGTTATAGTCAGTTTACATGCCCCAAGTATCAGTCAATAAATATACTTAGATAAAAATATTCTATTGTATGCTGATAGTATTCACGGGCCATAATAATCACATAGAAATTGTCAATCAAAAAGGGCATAAATCTTATGTAGTGGGGTAATTAATCAAAATTTCAGAGATTTTGAATTTAATTTATTTCTAAAAAACACAGAAATCATTATAAAATTGTCTAAGTAATAGTGAAAAAGTTTCATTAATATTATTCCACTTAACATTTTCTTTAATTATAAGGGCATATAAATTTTCATGTTATCAAAATGCTTATTGTTTTGAAAAATGTCTCCTAGAAAAGTGAAAATAATAAAAAATTCAAGTGTATCACTAGTGAAACTATTAGAAGACCCCCCCCCCCCACCACCAAAGACACACACATAGTAAGATACAATGTCTCCATTATCAATTAATTGATTATGGGAGCTTTATGATTGTGAATGTTAAATAATTTGAAATGGAATTTTTGTAAAAAATTAAAAGAAGAGGGAATAAAGAGATCCCTTGTTAAGGTGGTATGCCATGGGGGTGTTTGATCTGGCATATCATGAAAATCCAATGTACCTAAAATGTGTTAGAAAATAAAATCCAAAAACCCAAAAAAGATATCCAATATTGGACTCATAAATTCCGTCTCGATGTCAGGGTCGCACTACCACTGACGGTTCGTGAAACCAAGGTTGCACGAAGATGATACCCTCAAAATATGGTTTTCCCAACAAAAAATAATAATAATATTATATTATTATTATTATTATTAATTTAATTTTACCATTTATTTACCAAGGAGTCTCACACTCATCTCATTCTAGCACAAAACCCCCCCACTATTTCATCAACCTTTATCATTTATTTCCCCATTTTTTAATCATCATTATTATTTAATTTTCTCTCTCCAATCTTCTATCTTCAACTTCAATTTTCTCGTGCTCCAACCCCAAAACAGCGCCTCCAACATGCTTCACCGATGGATTCCGCCTCGGCCTTCCAACCTTGCTCTGCCAGACCACCCTACTCGTGCCATGAGATCCTTCTGCACTCCATTATGACTTCGATTTGACTCGTAAAAAAGATACGAACGCATATCCATGATCCTCGGATCAATATATTCATATTCATATGTCGCACTCTAGGAAACATTGAGTCTCCAGCACACATAATTATTTGATGATGAAGAACACGCGAAGAATGAATGGACCATGAATAATAAAGGATCTTTGTTTAAGTGTGGATCGATAGACATATTAATTTGGCCATTGTTTTAAGAATAAAAACATGGGGAATTGACAATTAAATATTTGTCATGCTTTAATAATCTCAAATTCAGGATAAACAAGGAGTCCATTGATGGTACGGTGGTCGACGTATCCATACACAGGACCCTGACTACTGATTTCTGACTTTGTACAAGAAAACACTGATTGCGTGTGTGTTTCCAAATGTTTTAAAGTCAGCTCAAACCAGGTTAGCTCACCAAGTATAAATTTTTGTCCGTGTTGCATCTGTTCAGGATTTCTCCACGCATATAGTCAGTTGGATTTCTGATATATTACACGATGACAGATCACTGAGCGACGAGGCTCTGTTGCAGGGCCCTTTTTACTATATTTTCACCCTCGGGTGGTGTACCAGCAGCACCACCACCTGTTGGGCAGCGGAAGCCACTAGCCATACTAGCAGAAGGTCCAGGCTGATAGAGCGCATTGCACAAGTTCAAGTAGCAGAGGACTTTGAGGATACGAGGTGATGCAGATTCCCAGATAACAGAGGACTCTCTGGAGGCGATTTCTAAATTTTTCCACCTAGCAGAGACACCAGTAGAGTGGATTTTGGGCATGGCTACTAGTGTTTTCCAGTGATTGATCATGAGGATGGTCCAAATAGTGACGAGGCTTCGGTACGTGGACCGATGCCTGAGATAGTACCTTCAGGTAGTGTGTCATCTATACATCACTACCTGTTGGCCATCAATTACAACCGGTGAAGTAGATAACAAAAACTAGTTCATAAGTATAAACATTTGGAATTGTAGAGATAAAAAGGCAAGAACACATAATAAAAAAGTGGGATATAATTTTTATTCAAATTGTGATAGTATTACAATGTAGCTTCATGAAAGACATAAAATAAAAAATGAAAAGGCAATAAAAAACACATAGAAATAATGATTCAACAAAACAAGAGATGAAATATTAGTTTCCTCCCATAATTTAGTAATTAAATATCATCATCTAGACAAGTGGATAGAGATTCACATCAGATGGTTCATCAGATCAGTTGGTTATTCGCCTCTTACACCTACTAGAGGTTATTTCCTCATGCTTGCACTGTATCTTTTGTGGGTTAATCACCTTATCCATAGCCTCATGAGAATCAATGACGTCTGGTAAGAATGGAATCATTGCTCGTGGCAGATGCTGCTAGTGGTGAATTTCGAGTGACAGCTTGTGAAGCTGTCGGGCAACGTTGATGATTTTATCATGTACCCTTTATTCTAATACTGCTTTCAAGACTGAATTGTAAGGGATGGAAGATGATTATGAGGATCATGGCATGATAAAGGTACAAAGAAAGGATACAAAAATCAAAACACAATAGAACATAAAAACAAAATCCAATGAATATATATAGGCAATGTTCTTATAGTGGTAGGGAAAAAATGTGGAAAACAACAATACGCCCATGTACATGAAAAGGTTCCCAAAACCCCAAAATTTAGATCAAAATCAGATCGTAGATCTATACCAAAAATATCCTCATGAATTATCCTAAGGCTCTATGTCTCGATCGACTATCTTGTCATATCTGTATCAGTAGTAGTAGAAATACAGGATGGAGTGGTAGTAGTGGTGGGTGGTTTGGTGGTTGAGGTAGGGAGATGTGATGGGGTGGCTGGTGGGGAAGTATTGATTTGTATTGGGGTTATGGGTTTGGCATCTAGCTCAATGAATGGTACCTTGGGGATGAGATAATTGGAAACTCCCTATCTCCTCCTAGACTACTCCATAATAAACTCTTGATGGGTGGTATGATCGGTGAAATTGGGAGGGATGTCAGGCTGGACGGAAGGGCGTAGAGGAATGGTGGAAGATAATGGGATATTTGGGATGGGTGGTGATGAAGGGGTAAATACAGTACTCTCAATGAAATGGAGGTGATTGGGTCTTTATATTTGGAATAGATTCAACAAAATGCACTAAAGGTTGGTCTGCAGCTTAGTGATGGAGTGATTGGATGGTGGTGGTATGGTCGATGGGGTGGAGGTTGTGGTGGGGGTGGGTATGGATGGTGTAGGTGTGGTGGTTAAAGGAGTTTGGGGTGGATTTTTTACTACTGATCCTACTGGATGGTCCTAAGGTGGACATCATGTTTTCTATATTCTTATAAATTCTTGTCTTCCCCCTTCTCCAGCATATTAATCTTGTGAATTATCATAAGATCAATCAGTTCTAGTGGTCCAACAAAGGTGAGGGGCTGCGAGGCCTCAATGATGCCAAGTTACCTAGCCTTTTGGGTAATGAATAATCCACCCATAAGTGTACCCCTCACCCATTATATCAATAACATGATGTATGAAGTGAAATGAGCATCCATATTGATGGGTGGCCCACCCAAGGTAGCTGTGAGTAAAAATACATCCATCATAGTAAGTCATCCATGGGTTTCCCATCGTGAAAACCATCCATGCACCACGGATCGATGTAATATGCATACGTCTAGGCTTCGTAGACATGGGGACATAGTGATTCTGGGATAATGAAAGGACTGTGGGTCACATTCCATGAGTTTCTAGAGGTCCAGTGCAGTCTCGTGCGATGGGTGTGTCTCCTGTATATAATAAAACTCAAGGAAAACAAACTCTACAATGCAGATACCAAGATAAACTCCAAACTCTTTGAATTCCATATCATGTGGTCTGCTGCCAATATGGAAACATAGGCATTAAATGTTGATCTCTAGTGTGGCCAAGAACTCAACGAATAGCTCTCAGTATGTATCATCATGTACTTCTATAATTATTTCCACCTTTATATCTCTAATAGGTGTATAAAATTATCAAAAACATTCAACATTGTGAGAACATTTTGGTTCATTGTTTTTTTGGTTCACATCGACTTTTCTTATAGGTGAATAAGATTTACCTAATGTGGTGGTCTACTGAATCATATCACCAAGTGATAATGTAGGTTCTCATTAGTGAATAGAGAGGTGGTTTAATCCTTAGAAACTAACATAAAATGGGGACTCTTAGGACATGGTTGATGGATCTCTGATTCTAATTAGGAAGTCAAGTGTTTGGGCTCAGGTTGGGGTCGCATGGTATGCAACATGGATATTGGAGGGTGGTTCATAGGGAGGGTACATTTTTTCACTAGAGGGGAGAAGGAAATATAGAACTTGTTTGGGTGGTCAGGGAAGAGGGGATGGGGGTGGGATGGAACATTAAGGGTAGCATGGATGGGGCGTGGGTTTGAGAGTGGAGGAGGATGGTGGGAGAACTGGATCATGTGTAATGGTAAGGGGGGGGGGGTCAGGAGAGATGTGGTGTCGGAGGGGGGAAAGGGTTGCGGGTCATGACAGGTAATTTTTAAAAAATGAACAAACCTTAAACACGATGTTTACATGTGATTCACGTTGTGTATAAGGAATAAAATTTTGAATTTCGGGTAAAAATAAGACATGTTGTGAACACAATATACACAAAATGTAGTGAACTATGTTTGTCCCATTTTTTTCTTCCACACCTTATCATCATTTATACTTGATATTCTTGGAAAATAATCCTATTTTAAATTACCAATAATTTTCCACACCTGTTTTTCCACCAAGTTAGTGATTTCTTTATAGTCAAGAGCTTGAATCCTTTTAATCATAGTGGATCTTGAGGATGATGACACAACCTTCATAGAATGGATCCTTAAATATCTTCAACATTTTACCATTCACCTTGAATGATGGTCCTCCATATCATTGAATTTCAATTTTTCCATAAGGACAAACATGGACAATAACAAAAGGACCATACCATCTTGACTTCAGCTTTCCTAGAAATAGTTTTAATCATGAATTGAATATCAAAACCTTATTCCTTGATATTAAGGTAGGTCATGTCATTCCTTGGTCATACAATTTTTACATTATAAATCCTTTCATTTTTATACGCGTCTCTTTTTATTTTATCCAATGTGGTTTACCGTAATAATTATTCCTCATCATCCTTTTCTACATCTAGATTGATCTTTTTAATTTCCCAAAATGAATGATGTTCCAGATTCATTGAAAGATGACATGGTTTACTATAAACTTTTATAAATGGGGTGGTGCTTATGGTTGTTTTGTATGTCATTCTGTACACCCATAATGCATCATCAAACTATAGTCTCCAATCACTTCTACTGGTGTTTCCAGTTTTCTCTAGGATATCTTTCACCTACCTATTTGACAGTTAGACTTTCCCACTTGTTTGTGGGTGATAGGGATTTCATGTGTTGTAGATAATGGAATATTTTAAAATAATTTTTATCATTGGATGATTTAAGAAATGTTTTCTTTGATCACTATTGAGTATCATGGGAATAAAAAATGTTAAAACACATTGTTTTGATGAAAATTCATGAAAGCCTATACTCTGACTGGTTCTATGGCTATGTATTAAACCCATTTTGAGACATTTTCTATTACAACTAGAATGTTACACCTTCCTTGTGACATAGAAAATGGTCCCAAAAAGTTAATACCCCATATATAAAAACATCAACTTCTATAACAGGGTCTTGTGGAATCTCATTTCTTTTACTAGTGATCCCTCTTCTATGACATCATTCACATTGATGGCTTAATCCCCTTGAATCGAGATACAATGAGGGCCATAAAAATATGATTTGAAATATCTTTTCCACTATGTGCTTAGGCACATGATGTCTTCCATTTGGTGATGTGTATCTCATTTTGATCACATTTTCTATATCTTCCTCTAGGATACGTCATCTTAAAAGGTCATCAGAACAATGGTTGAATAGTAACTATTCCACCCAATAGTAGTGTTTGGAATCATACATAAACTTATTTCATTGCTAGTATGATTGTCCATGATATAGATATCCTATTTCTATATAGTTTTCCATGTATGAGAACTAGGGATGGTTCTTGACAATAAATAATGTCTCATACTGAAAATCTATTTCAATATCAGTCTCACTATCTTATTTAGTAATAGTCCAGGAAATCAAGATAGGTAGTTTGTAATGACATATACTTTTCCACTGGTGTACTTTATTATGACATCGAACTGTTGTAGAAAAATAATCTAGCAAATCAATCTCGGTTTTACATCTTTCTTGTTCATCTGGTATCAATGGGAGACTTGATCTGTATAGACAATCACATTGGATAGAACGTGGAATGAACAGAAAATTTAAAAGGCATATACGACAGTGACAAACTCCTTATCAGTAGTTGTATTATTGACCTGGGTTTTATATAAAGTATTTATGGAATAATAGATTGGACATATGGTGTTTTCAATGGGTTGTACAAGCATAGATCCTCTAACTAGGATCCTGGAATCACACATAAGATCAAACTCTTTTTTGAAGATTAGTGAAATGATATGTGACGAATCAGAAAAGACTATTTTTAGTGTCTCAAATGATTTTTGGAAGTCCTAATTGAATTAAAAACGAATTTATTTGGAAAAAATAAGTGTTAATGGATGTGAGAAATTAGTGAAATATTTTACGAAGCGTTTGTAAAACCCATCATGCAAACAATAAATTATAATCCTTTAAATGATTGATTGTTTATATATATCATTGATGAATTTGATCTTTTATGCATCAAAATCAATGGCTTATTTGGAAATATTATGTCCCAGAACAATTACACCTTTTACTATGAAGTGAAATTTTTCCTAATTCATTACTAAGCGCCTATCCTCATAGAATTGGAGAACCAGTTCAATATTTCTTAGATAGACATCAAATGATCTCCCATAAACTAAGAAATCATCCATGAATATTTTGATAAATTCTTCAACCATATCATGATAGATGTGTTTCATGCATCTTTTTAATGTTTATGGTGTGATTCACATAACTAATGACATGTGTCTAAGTGCTGAAGTTCCAAATGTGCTGGTGAAGGTGGTTTTGGGCCAGTCAGCAGGGTCAAATACAATTTGATTGTATCCTGAATATCTATCCAGGAATACATTGATAATCATTATTTGTTAGTATCTCTGGAATTCTATCCATAAACGGTAATTGGAAATTATATTTCCTTGATTCTACACTAAAACATCAATAATTCGTACAATCTCTCCATATATAGATGGTGTATGTTGGAATGATTTCATTATCCACTGTCCTTTCTATAGTGAGTCCTTATTTTTTTGGAATGACATGGAGGGGACACACCCATTAACTATATTAGATAGGAATAATTATTCTAGCATCTATAAGCGTCAGTAATTCCTTCTTTACAACCTTCTTCATTAGTGGTGTGAACTACCTCTGAGGTAGTCTTTTTGGTTTTTCATCCACTTATGATAAAATTCGATGGGTGCACTCTAAAGGATTGATTCCCTTAATTTCCACAACTCCCCCAAGAAATTGATTTCTTGTGTCTTTTATAGAAATCAACAAATTTTTATTTCTCATCCAAGGATAATAAATAATTGATAATGATTTGTAAATAGAATTACTCTATTATGTATGAGTACTTCAATGTACTAGGTAAAGGTTTCTAGTCCAGCTTGGGTTGTTGAATGATGGATGAGATAAATGGTGGCATGATGTATCTGTTGAGTGTCTCAATAAAGCTAACTTCCCCAAATTCATAGTCTTCTTCGTTTTATTAAAACGAATCATCGTTCTCTTCCTCAATATCCATGTATTCCTATCCTTACTGAGCATGATTTGTGGCATTACAGTCCACCATATCATCTGAATATTGTGCAACCCTTGTTATGTTAAACACTACTTGTTCTTCTCAACCGCTAAAGAATTGACCTACTTGATTAACAATATTCAAGGCCTTTCATGTCACTAGAATTGGTATTCCAATAATTATCAGTATATATCTTTCCTCTTCCATGTACAAAAATGGAATGTCTATTGGGGAAATGAATTTTCCAATGTTAACCAGAACATCTTCAAGAATACCATAAGGTTAATTTGATGAATGATCGACTAACAGCAATGTAACCCTTATTGACTTCTGATGTTGGGGTCCGAGATTGTGGAAAACACTCATCGATATTAGTTTAATGATGTCTCCAAGATCACAGTGTTCTCTTCCATTTTTTCACTCTCCTATCACCCAAGGGATTGAAAATCTTCTACAATCTCTCATATTTGGTGGGATTTTCAACTGTAAAACATTATAACATTATTAGTTTAATGAGATGACTCTGATATCTTCGATCATTCTCTTGTTTGATATTATGTCATTGATATATTTTTCATAAACATTCATTTGGGTGATTTCTTCCGCAAATGGAATATTGATATGCAATTATTTTAACATTTCAATGCTCTTTTTTGTACTGATACCTCTACATATATTTCCTCACTCTTATAAAAATGGGATGAGGTGGCCTATATGGAGGTGGGGCTACATAAAAGTGATCCTTTTTATTTTCCAGGTCTTTCCCCTTATGAGCTGGTATTTCTTCTTGTGGTGCTATTGGAATGGATTCCTTCACTACTTTTTGTTGTTTCTTGGGCTCTTCCTGTGGAATTTTTTTCATTGGATGTTGGAAATATAACACCTTTATGATCCCCATCGCTACATTATTAGATTCCACTCGTTGTTATGTCTTAATGTTACCAGTTAGAGTACCTTGTAATCATTAAAATAAGGTTTTTGAGATCTGACCCATTTGATTCTCCATGTTTTTAATGCTTCTCATTGGTTTTTCATCTTCATCTCCTTGGTGGTTATCCTTTGATCTAGATTCTGAATAAAAAATGTCAATAGGTTCAAAAAGTTACTTTTTATTGATGGAGGTGGCTGTTGTGGTCAGGATAGGTGGGTGGAAATTGTTGTTGTTTTTTGGGCCTCATAAAGGGTTGTGGCTGATATGTCTATTGTTTTGGTCTTGGGATAATGTTCATTGGTTGATACCCTGGTGGTCCCTAGTTGTGAAACTATGCTTGACCACTATTCTATTGAAAATATCCTACATTGTTTTGAGGTTGTTGTTGATTAGGCCTCTACTGAAGAAGTCGATGTTGTTGTTTCTACTAAAATAGTTGATAGAGTTTATTGTGATTAAAATATTTATAATCATGTGGTTATTCATATGTTGCTTTGCAATCTTGATACTACTATTTTACACCACACATCTCACATGAATGTATCATCGTGACTAGGGTAAGAGGGGTTGTGTGGTTGGTATATGAAACAACTCAAGCTTAAACATAGTGTCATCCACATCACGGTGGTCTATGGTCACTTTTCCACAGACACACATTGTGGGATACATCATCCAAAATAGCTCTTCATGCATATGGTGATTTAAAAATTATACCTACATTAGCAGCATCATCGATGACTGTTCATGCCGCTGGCTGGAGTCCTTGGTAGAAGGTTTGTATTTGAATCCACGTATCGAGTCCATGATGCTGAAATTTCCTCATTATTTCAATGAATCAATCCCATGTTTCCCATGATGATTCTCTATCCTCTTGTGAAATGTTCTTAATGTCATTCTGACGATTCCAAGTCTGGATCGGTATAAGGTATTTATTGATAAACTATTTTCTAAGTTCATCCGAAGCCATAATTGACTCGAGGAATTAGTTTTTGAGCTAATATTTTTCTTATTAAATAAAGTAATATGGTTATAAATGAATTCTTATAGCATCATATGATAATCGCTAGTTGTGAAAGGTATTGCATACTTCTATGAAGCTAGAAATATGTTTGTGGGAGTCTTCCCTTTGAAGACCGCAGAACTGCCCCAGGTTCTGGATCATGTGAATGAGTCTAGGTTTAATTCCAAACAAGTGGGCAAGGATAGGCTTGCACATAATTCTTAGTGTTTTACTATTTATTTATGTGAAACCATAGTCCACAATGTTCTTCTATCGGTTCCTTGAGTGAAACACAATTTGATGGGGGTTTGGTGGGTTTTGTCCCATTGGGTGACATTTCTCAACTATTGCTAATCGGTGGAGTAAAGGAAAAAACCATTCAATATCAGGATTGAAGCCCATGGTATTTGGTGCTTTAAGGTTCATTGATTGGGTCAAAGTACCGTGGTACATGAAATAAAAGTAATGAAGAATAAGAAAGGGAGTCAAGAAGAAAGGGGATGAGGAAAAAGTAATCATAGGGTAGAAAACCATAGTTATTTTATTCCAACACGGTGTTTCCCCTGACAACGACACCATAAATTTGATTCCCTTGCATGGTGGTGTATTTACATCCTATGGAATGTATCAAATTTAGAATTTATAAAATGTCACAAACTATAAAATACTACACAGACATAGTGTAGTGGTGATACATGGTTGAATCAAAAAGGAGATTGACGTATGATTTTTTTGAAATATGGTTCCTAAGTCTATAAAGGTGTTTTTTATAGAATTATATTTTTAGGAGTATGATCTATGATCTATTTTGGGAATACATTATATGATAAACAAGGTGTCAGGATAAATTAGAGTATCTGTGTGAATAATTCCCATTAATTCTAACTTTGGAAAGATCATATTTCTTAATCCGTGAAGCAAATAGGGGTAACGCGTTTAATTTGGTCTTAGCCTCCTAGTCCCATATAAGAAGTATCAAATATTTTTCTAGGAGATTGCGACAGCCTAGGTGCATTATGTGTAGATTCATTATGGTTTAAGGTTTACTAATCTAGTGGTCATAGATTAGTTTACTCCAATTATGATAGGGCCATTTTCTTGACCATCTCGTTGTTAGGGACGTTCGGCCAAATGGGATAGACTATTGGTTTATATCCTAATTTCAAATTCAAATAGAATTTCCACATTTAGACTTAAAGGTGTAATCAATTATATATATACACTACTTTATCCCCATCTTAATGAAGATTAGCTACTCATTCGGTCTAGTGAACAAATTAAGTAAAAAAATAGAGTATGCTTCACATTTTGATTGGTTGTAATAGAACTATACACATGCAAGGGGGTTTGGGGTGACAAAGAAAAAATATTCACAAGGTAATTGTGATATAAATTGAATTACTAGCTTGAGATAGTAATGAGACTTGAATTTAAATGCATAATGGAAAATAAGGTTATAAAGAAAGGAGGCTACATGGCTCTTGAATAGATTCAAATTGTTAAATTATGAAGAATTTGTGGTTTAGAAAGAAAAAAAGGTTGAAATAGTTCATATGTGATCTAGATGAAGAAGGGAAGAATGTCTATAAGTTTGTAAAATTATATATTTCAATGCTTCTTTTATTGTATTTTTTCATTATGACGTGTATTGTAGGTACACGATGTGAATCCTTGATCCACTGTATTTTCCCATCGATCTCTAGAATGGTATGAAGGCCTCACAGATTATGTGGTTTGACAATGTACACGATGTTTACAAGTTGTCCTTGATGTGTACTCTGCTTCTACTAGGATATTGAATGAAAACCTCATGGATTTCTTGCAAACTAGTATGACTGGAATCACAAGGTGGATGGTATGGACACATTGTGTAGAGGGGTTTTTCATCTAACATCCTGGCATGGTCATTAAATGGATAGAAAACATGGTTTAGGTTGTGATCCTTAATTATAGTATGTGAACTACATCATAACCACTTGTACTTGGCCGGTTTTTTTAACTTTTCTTCCTTAGAAACCTGTGATGCCCTTATTCATGAAAAATTGCACACAAACCATATTCATTATCGAAGAGTTAAATGGAAAACTATGAATAGATGATAGAAAAGTATATATATATATATTTGTATTATAATATATACATCATCTAGACATCAAAATAAAAACCACAACAGTTATACCTTCTATTCCCCATGATTTTTGAGAATATTCCTTTTGAAACATTGCAACATGGACTTTCTAAATTACATAAAGCTCCAAATAAAGGAATTAATTTTATAAAACAAAACATGATTCCAAATAATGTGATAATTATTTAGATATAAAATTATATTCAATCCTAATAAACACATCAAACATATTTGGAACATAACCTAAAAACTATTTAAAACCCCACGATGGAACTCTGCTTTTGAACTCAAAAGACATAAACACCCAAAGAGAATCCCAAATAACTCATGAATCATATAACCCTTTTATAATTAATCTAAAAAATATTATAATTTTAGAATCCCCCATTTTAATTCATTTTAGGTTCTAAAACAACCATAATAATATATGACAAAATCTAAATAGCGAAATCAAATATTCAATTAGACACTTGATGTACATAGACCTTTAAAAAAAATAATACTGAATTTTAAAAGGAAAAAAATTAATATTCCATCAAATACAATGAAAATTAACTTCTTTTATCAAATAATATTAAACATATATACAATTGGTCTTATATAAATAGAATCTCATATTAGACATCTCAAGAAATCGAGGGTTAAAATAACATAGTGAATTGTACATAAATCCTACATAAAATCCCACATATATATTGTAAATTTATATAATGTAAGATGAATAAGTACTAAAAAAACCCACACCCTAATATCTAATTCCAAAATGACATTAGAAAAATCTCAAACCAATGGTTCAACCACATAAAAATGAATATAAAGAATGAATGAAAATAAGAGATGGAAAAAATAAGGTTGACTCATCCTCAAAAAATAAACCTTGAATCGAAGGATAAGTTCCCATAATATTTGAAATAGGGTAGTGAGTGGTCTTAAGGATCGATTCATGTGTATTGTGTGAGTGTTTAAGAGGAAGGTCTCTATAGTGTTAAAATTGATGGAGGTGGAATAGGGTTTTCACAAATCTTATAATTTAAGAATGTTTCATGGTTTTGAATCATGTTTTATAAAAAATTGAACAAAACATTAACCTCTAACAAAAAACACATGAGAAAATATACATTTTCGTAGATAAGAAAAAAAATTCACTGGCCATGTGAAAAATCTCTAATAATAATATATTATTTTTCAATATTTGTGTCCTCATTAGTATTGACTATCCACCAAATATGTACAAACATTTTTAACAATAAACATTAGAATTTTCATGTTAATTAGGACTATAAATGAAGGAAAAGGAAAAAATCTATAAATAAATAAAATAATAAGGAGCCTAATGTTTAGGATGAACAAACTCCCTCCCCCATCATAAATAATTGTGTCCCCAAAAAGTCACTATATAGAATATTACATAATCAATCAAAAAATTAGAATAAGAGGAATGGTCCAAGAATAAATAGAAAATTAACACAACATAATCAATGATCATTTCCACAAATATAAAAAAAATCAAGAATTACTAACCTAGATTATAACTAAAACAATAAAAAATAGATCAAACCACATCTCCAAATCCACAAGAATCCATAAACCCCATGTCATACTCTTAAACCATAAATCTCACTTGGAAGATAAAATAAATAAAAAAATTTATATATTAGAATGATACCTTCTCTCCTTATTATATATATACCACTAAAAATATTTTTGGTAAAATCAGATAATAATCCTAGGGAAATACTTTAGCCACAATAACACTCTAAATCAAATAATCTCATTAAAACAATCAGTTGTGCACAAACACATAATTTCATTGAAAAAATTACTTCGGTTTTTAAGAAATCATGAAAAATTGGATTATAAAATAATTATTCCCGGAATTGAGGAGTTTATAAGAGATATCCTAATCAGAAATCATATACTACAACACCAAACTAAGAAAATGGCACTCCAAATTACTAAGCATTCAAAAAAATCGATTATTCACCCAAATGATAGGATATCTAAATGTGGAAGAAGTGAACATATAATATAGATCACAAACACACTACAATAGTCAAATGAGTTAAACCTCTTATGATATAACAATTTCATAGAGACTGAAAGAAGTAGGCTAGCCACATATTTTGGGATAGCCTCTCGAAATCAAACTCACCACTATAGACCTAATAACAACATTATCCAATAAATTCAAGTATGATGATAATGCACTTGATATTTGGTCTGAATTAAGTCATATTCCATAAATATAGCATCAAATGTGTACTAAACCATTGATTTATGAAAATAAATCCACTTATGAAATACATCTTGAATCCATCTAGGAGATCTCATAAATGTCTTAACTACCAAAAAGGTTTTCTCTTTCCTACTCCATCTATAGTTTTCGTGACTCTGTCAACTGAAAGTATTGCACTTCTCATCCTACTTGAAATACTCAAGAGAAAAGAAACCAGACAGTTACATCCCACAATCCACTTGAACCATTTTAAGAGTTAAAGAAATTAGTAAAATATAGTCAAATTTAAAATAATAATATAGACAAAATTATACACATACAAAAACAAACAAAACCACAAAAAAATCCAAAGAAACTAATTAAAACCATCCTTAAAAAATTTGAAATATAAAAAAAATCCCATTTTAAAAATTAAAAATATTATGGGATTTATAAAAAGAAAAATTTCCCACTTCATGTTCATCTTTAAAAACAATAGAACACTCCAACCCCATCAATTTTAAGAATATAAATTTTGAGGTCATAATTATAAATCCCAAATATAATATTCCACTATTTAAAATTATGTATCATTCGTGAAAAAAAATTCAACCAATTTTTTTTTCAAAATAATTTTATGATTTGGAATTCTAAATAACTAAAGATTTTTTTAGAGTAAGACTATTCTATTTTAGAAATTAGTTTACAAATTCATAATTCCCTCAAAAAATAATGTTACCATATAATAAATCATTTAGTAAAAATATTTATAAATCCAAAAACATTAAATCATTTCAAATATTTTCAAAAACACCCTACTCATTACTTTTAAAAAAATGAATTTTACTACAAAAACAGAGTTTTTAAACATAATCTTCTTATAAAATTAAGTCAAATCGAATCAAAATATTCAATTTTTTGTTAGTTCAATTACATAAATGAGATAATAAAAAAACCATAGTTAAAAAGGATTCCAATATAATGATTAAATAGAGATTTGTGGATTTTCATGGTTTAACCACATTTTATGGTAAACCATGAACAATTTAAACAATAATCGCTTTGATATTGATAGATCTATATGCATTGGATACACAAAATTTACCTTAGTACATGAGATAATTGTTTACCTCAACATATTCTCCAATTTTCAAAAAAAATATTAAAGAATCCCCAAAAAATAAAAAACTCAATACTATATAAACTAAAATAAATCCAAACATAAATACATTGAATAAAAAAAATAATAATATGATTTAAATTCACCTGATTGATATCCTAGTGAACCCGAGGCTCTGTAAGTGTAATGTTTATGAAGAAACATCCTATACCTACCTATCACACTTTTAAAGTCTAAGGTCTAATATATCATACTCGTTTAAATAATAACCAGAGGCTTATGACCCTAGGAAACATTATGAAACTATGCTCTGATACCGTTTTCTGATGAACTAGACCTATAATTTACCAAAATGGGCAGATAGTATGAAAATTTATATATATGAAGCTCTTTTACTCTCACTTTGTGTGGGAAAAAAGTCTCATGGAATAAAAAAAATCTGTGGGAATGGTTTCATCAATTGAACATAATAAAAATCACAAATGAATGTCACTAATAATCTAGAATTTCCTATAAATAAGTCAGGTGTGCATGAACATCCAATAAATAAGGAATAATAAGAAAAAATAATCAAAGAAAATACCATTTTATAGAAGTGTAATAAATCCAAAATAACTAAATTATGAAATCAAATATAGGTCGATACATACATAATAGTAAATAATAAAAATAAAAACTAAACACCATATACTTAATCTCAGTTTTACCTAATGTCACCATCCTACCAAATCACAAAACTATCTTAAGACACTACTAGAAGGAAGTATTCCATGATCAAACTACTCCATAACATTAATTGAACATTAAATTTTAATATATATTCATGATCATGATTTCTCTATTGGTATTCCAAAAACAACACCCTCTTAATGATCTTTATATATGGAAAATATTTTAGCTTGTTTAAAATATTTCTCAATAAAAATATGGTTATTTTATAATTTGATTAAATAAAATCACATTAGTATAACCCTTTGTTTTCTTCTAAATATTAAATAAAACCACTAAAGATAAATATACCTCTAATGGAAAATGCCAACATTCATTTGAAAATGAAAAAATATTACCAACTCCCTTTTAAAAAAATTACTGTAATTTTTTTCCAAAAATAAAAAAACATAATTTCCAACCCTTATTAAATAACTAGTCCAAGGAAATAAAATTAGTAGCTTGAATTATCAACCATATAAAATAAGGGAAAAATATTATTAAATAGTGGTGTGATATAATTTTTTTTACTCAATGTAGAAAACATTAATATACATTCAAATAGTAATATACATAAAATGAAAAAGAATGATATCAAAGTAAAAAATTCCTTAGGAGTGGCCCAAAGAGACTAAATCTAGAATTATCTAGTGAAATTACTTCACATATTAAAAATAATCTAAAAAATTAGTGGATATATGTGAAATAAATTATCAATCCAAAGGTGGGACCATATATTTTAAATCCCTTATTGGTGGTGACATGCATAATTAGTCTAAAAGACCACATCTTGATCTTAGTTCAACTGCACAAGATCCTATGATATCATGGAAAATGTAGAGGATGTGTGTGAATATAACAAAATTCAATAAAATTAAAACCAAGAAACAAAAATGTATCATTCACATCTATTTTTAAAAACATTTATTTAGTAAATATATATTTCTTATTTGATTACCTAACTAAATAAAAAAAGCCTGGAGTTCATTATGTTATAGCAAACATGGTTCCAAATCATGATTTAATTTTTTACTCCTAAAATGGAACTCAATGAGACCACAAACTAGCTTAAAAAATTTTACAAAAAATTATTGACAATTCTTAAAAACATAGATAAAACTATATATCTAAAATTTAAACACCTAAACACATATATAGAATAAAAATATACCCAATAATAATAAAACAAATTATGTAATCTAGAAATGAAAATAATTTAATAACATACCCATTAAAATAATTTTATAATCTAAAATACTCATCATGATTTAGAAGATAAATTCAAAAGTAAAATTAGGCATTTAATAGAGTAATTTTCATGCATGAACCATTACAAATAGATTTTGAAGCAAACAATAAAAATGAATTCATATAACTTTACATGAAATACAATAAAATAAAACTTTCCATGTCAAATACCATAGAAAATATATACTAATTATCATAAATAAAAGACTGTTATGTTAAAAATTACAAGTAATCAGGTATCCAAATGTCAAGAGTGAATCACATAAAAATCCTACCTCAAATAAAATATGGATGAAGTGAATCCATAAAATACAGGAAGAGGAATGCCCAAAAGTAAAAATGTAGTCCATATGATACAAATATAGAATAATATTTAGAAAACCACACAAATATGTTTCATTCACATGGATTCAATGGTAGGGAAAAAAAGAAAGAAATTGAGGAGAAGGGATGACAGGAAGAGAAGAGCCCCATACCTCATGGTTTCCACCTATAATCAATGTATTAGATGTAATAATTCATGATAAAAAAACATTGATAGGTTTTCAGGAATTCATTTGGATTTTCCATTTTAGTTAAATAAGATAGTAGATTAAGAGTGTTAAATTTATCGAGGGGAATAATTTGGTTTTCCTGAATTTAAAAAACTGTTAATGTTGAATGTCATGGACACATGTTTTACCATGTGTTTATTAGCCAAAAACCCCTCAACGGACACACTTCATACCTTCACAGTTTTCCCAAAATGTATAATAAATCATTAAAACACTATTTTTAAGGGATTTGATAAAATCTATATGAATATGTATGATATGGTATACTATTAGTACTAACCCTAAACCAACCATGAACCCTATTCTAAAACCTTCAAAATTAAAATATTTCAAGATAAATTCTATAATAAATGATGGAAAAATCAAAAAATTAATGGAAAGATAAAATAATTTAGAATTTTAATTTCTGCATAGAATAGTATCTCTATGCATAAAGAGTGGTTCTCAATAATTCTTGAGAGATAAATACATCCATGACACATTATCCTACATTTGAGGAAAAGTGGGGATCATGATCATAGATTACCATATTTGGAACCCCATGAATCCCCTCAACATCTTTTAGAGACTTCCTTCAATAACCATTAACTATGATTAACTCCAAGATCACCACGAATTGAAATTACATCCTCATATAGTCTACTATAACCTATATTGAACTTCATCCCCCCCTTATCTCGATTAAACCTCATAAATAAGTCTATAAATATGTCCTCCTGATTTTGTTTTATAACACCAAGTGTATGAAGCAATGCACAAAAAAACAATGCTCATCCTTCACCCTATGGGAGATTAGTCATCATGGGACACACATTATAACCAATTCATTGATCCCATTCCATTAAAAATAAACTCCAATTCAATTATAAATCATAGAAACACTATGATATAATACCAATGGTGAACTTTGGAACTCATGGAGATCCGTGTAACACTATGATGATGGAAAAAATAGAATCCTCTTAATGGAAACTCAATATTCATCATCATTAAACTATCCATTTTATTATTCTTTAGAAACAATTTGATCTCTCAAAACCTCTACCTTGGAATACCAAAGCTATGGCAATTCCCCATACAACACCAATTAATACTTCACCACCATGTGATAAAGAAATGCCTACCATTAGCTAATATTATATCATGTTGTGAAATATATGTCCCTTATATCAACCACAATGAATCTCCCAATTCATGAAATATATCTATAAATGGCTTCCTGCTAAATGATTCAGCTAAAAATTTCATTTTCCCTAATTTATAGGAAATCACAATTTAATAATTTTGAAATAATTGCATATAATTTCATTACTATAGATCCAAATATTTCTATGAAAATATATTCATCATATTCTTTTTGTTCTTTTTGAAAACAAAACATTCAACAATTAGTTAATTATTCCACAACAACAGAAAATTCCAAACTACAACAATAATAGGATCATTGGTAGTTTAACTACACTCATGGGGGTGAACCTTGTATGACTCGTATTCGATAAATACACTCTAAAAATAAAAATTAAATCTATTAGAAGACACAAAGTGTCATAAAAACCCACAAACACAACAAACAAGACTAGAAAATTAAGAGCTGGGAACTGAGGATATTCACCATAAAATATTAATAAGAATCATGGCATTGATCCATAAAATAAAAACATAATCCTTTTCAGTAAAATAATATAGGGTATTTGAAATAAAAGAAATGTTGGGAATAAAATTACAATAGTATCCCATAATATAAAGAAAACTCCGTAACTCAACAAAATTCTTAGAGGATAACAAAAAATTGCTTAAAATCATCAAATAATCGTTATATAGTGCACACAAAGACACACAAAGTCCCATAAAATTAACCATAATGGATGATAAATTACACATATTAAACTTTCTAATTAGTTGATGACATCAAATAATTACCCAAAAAATATCACATATTCATTATATGATTCTATTTCTACAAATGAAACATAATAATTCTATCAAAGAACACCACCATGAACATATAGAATAATTAAAAAAATAAGGAAGTCATCAATACCATGATACATTATGGCATTTTAGTGACATTAAACAACATCCAAAAAACTCAAAATTCCCCTAATGACATCGAAAATTTTCCTTCATGAAATCAACATGCTTTTCCAACAAGAGGTGATATTATTTCCTCAAAGGAGTATTAAAGAAAAATATGGTTCCCTTAAAATGTTTTAATATATAATCAATCTGTGGAAGTGGATAATAATTCCATACTTCCCCTAGGTTTATGTTATGACATTCAATACATAGTAAAATATTATCATCCTTTTTTTAACAAAAAAATGGAATGCCTTGTAATTCCTATAATTTTTTATGTTTCATTTTTATAAAGGATTGTTTACTTCTCAACATTTTAGTTTTTTAATTCTTCTTTTTTTTGTTAATGATCATGATATTTTAGAATAATATCAAATATTAAATGTGTTTTTGTTGTAGTTTTCTATCCAAAACAAATTATCGGAAATTTCTGGGCCAAGATATTGCAAAGCCCCACTGTTTGATGAAAGGACCTATGAACAACTGCTTGGGAAGCCTCACCACAGAATATTATAAGTGGTTTCAAGAGTAGAATGACAAAATTTATTTTGATAAGATGGAGTGTCATCCCTGTTTGTTTGGTACACTCAATAAAATCATAGTTATATCTATGTCGTGGTGCAACCTATTTCGGTAATATACTATTAGAAAAGGACAATTTAAATTCTATTATCCCTGTCATGAATAAAACAGTGGTCAAACACACAATAAATAATTATAGTGACTATATTGATTTTATTAATTGATTACTAACCCAGATTAATAGAATAGACACCTTTATATAGTGATTTTTCATTATCAAATGATTTTTGTCTAAATTTTCAATCCCCTTTAACAGTTCTATTTGTTAGTATTTTTTAATTTTTTATTAATTTTTTTAATAAATATTCTCTTGTCTATGATTAATATAATTACTTAGATGTACAACATTTTTTGTTCTTCTAGATATGATTTCTTTGTGGAATTGTTTTGGTGAGTCTTCTTATTGGGATAAATTTCCACTTTTCATTATTTTTTATCATGGAATAATGTGGTTTCAAATTAAATGATGATTATTATTTTATTTTAGTGTATTTATTATAGTTTTTGTGTATTAATAAACATCTTGAAGATCAGGGGTGTTCTATGATTTCCCAATGGTGATCTCTTGCTGACTTCTCTTCAGGTTGTTATTTTAGAGTGACTGTTTCTCCTACCATCAAGAAGACATAGATTATACCATTGATAGTGGTTTTATTGGGTATGTGATTATTATAACCTTTTTTTCTTCTAATTCATTGACATAGCCAATACCCCTTTTTTGGTTAGAACCATTTTTATGACTTATTATGATGAAATATTATTTCTATTGGTGTGTGAACATGGTTCGGACGAAGACACCATTGATGATAAATGATGTTGGTTTTGTGAAGTGTAACTCCCCGACCCCAGCTACCCAGAGTCGGTGCATTAACTACATAACATTGGCATGATGACAAAAGATCAAGTCTCGAAAGACCGATTAGTTTAGTAGCCTTGGAAACACTAGATTCATTCGTAAACGTTACATTACATCATAAAGTGAAAAACTACAATAACAAAGTCTTCATAGTCCACACTCATATCCTCTTCTCACAATCCCTGCAGGTCATTCATAAAATACTTCTTCACATCCTGGAAAATATTAAAACATTGAAAGGGGTGAGCTCAGATGCTCAGTAAAGATAACAATATTGCGGAAGCTTTCATAAATAAACGTAAAAATTTAAGGCAATGTATAACTAAAACAAAAGCCTTTTAAACATGAACATCAACATAATATGGAAAAAGTAAAATGAGACAATGCCATTCACTTCTTCACATGGATATTCTACTGGTCGAATAATCACAAGAAATAACAATAACCACTTTTATAATGATGGAATGCATAATGCCAGACATTCTGAAACATTTTGTCAAGGCCTCGGCCAAGACGTCTAAAATGATTAAGGCCTCGGCCAAAATCACAAATCAAATTGGGAAAGGGCCTCGACCAATTCAACGTCTAGTTGTCTCATGAGACCTACCGATGCATTTTTTTAGAATATAATTACGTTTAAATTGCTCAAATATACTCGAGTGTTTTTCTGAAAACATTATGCAAGCTTCTGAAAACAAAATAACTAATTCTGAGACTTCTCGACTAATTACAGGCCATGATGGGTCCACGCCCAATCCATTCCTGTCTACAACACTCGAGAGTCGGGTTTTCTGAAAACATTTTTAAGCTTGTGTTAAATACGTATACATTTTCACTGGATTTTCATATATTTGAGAGAAATATCTCTTTTTTGAAATCATTTAAAAATCACATAATTATAAAAGAAAACCTTTTGAATAAATGTAAAAGTCAAAGGGGTTTATACACTGTATAAAAGAAATTTGTGTATAAAACAAAATATGCCTCAATGAATGGAGATTGATACGAAGTCCCTTAAAAAGATCATTTTTAAATAAAATATATCTATTATGTGTATTCACTATATGTACACATAAATACAAGATAGGACATAATAATATCATGACATAATTTGAAAGTAGGAGATTAACCCAAAGAATAGAAATTGGGTTAAGAAGTTCCCTTACCTTGCGTCCTGTCCTGACTCGACCGTTCTTTAACCTCCTGAATAATAAAATAAAGTTAATTACTATTTAATTAAGAACCTTTTTCATGTTCATTATTCCTTTTATATCCCTTATTACCATGTTATGAATATTATGAAATTATTTAAGTTAATAACGGTCGTTTTGTCGATCTTTGGTACTTGAGTCAAAAATAAACTTCCTATAATTTCAAGTTGTTCATGTGGTGAAATATCCATTATATCCAGAATTATATTCATGATTTAGATATCATATATATGATGTATATCCAGTATATACATTCATTCATAATTTCACGTAACATTTAGAGGTAAGAAATGAAATGCACCGTTCATGGAGACGGTAAGCCGTACGTACACATTAACGCTACTTTCATTTCTATTTTGTATTTAATGGAACGGAATCATAATGATATAAATTTATAATATAATTACAGTATAATACAGTGTATAATACCATTTAATCCATCCTTTATACATCCCACATATGGCATTAACGTTTCAAATCATTTTGAGGGGGCGGTAGTCCGCACTTCCTAAAATGAAATTATCGCGTTTTACCCATAATGGAAATCATAAAGTATGCCATAAATGAGAAATACAGAAGCATAAGTAAAACATAAAAACATTATATATCATATATAAATATAGTGACATCTTAATGGCCACCTTTGAAGGTGTTATATGAGTGTTGAACAATCATCGTTTCGCGAGGCAGAAATTTTCCATCCATAGAAACCGTATGTTCTTTAACCATTAGATGTATTTGTGTGTAAGTGTAGCTCTAATCCTTCCTATAACAACATACTAGTATATTGAGGATACTGGTTTTGTTACAAAATAAATTAATAAAAAGAGTTTAGGGGGTTGGAGAAGAAAAATAAAACAAAACAACATTAGAGAAGGCATTACCTCAAAATCGGGTAACTCTTTTTGATTTGAGCCAAAGGATTCCTTGAGAAGAGTTCTGCCCAAAGTGAGGCTTCTAGGAGTAAGAGGGGGAAGTTGGGAGAGTATTTTGGCAGAGGTTGGCCGAGCCAAATGGCTTGAATGTGTGAATAATGTGGGAGAGGTGGGGGCCTTTTATAAGTGGAGAGGAGGGGCTCTTTTGGAATGTTTGAAATGTTACATTATTACACAATGCTTTTCGGATTCTAAAGGTCCCACACTTATATAATTCGTGGCTAAGGTGATAAGGGTTCGAAATCTACCCATCCAATAGACTTTGGACAAGCGTATGCCTTGGAGTTTACATTATCTTTTCATTTTATTAAAATCGTTAAATAATGAGGTCATCGCTGCATCATAATGATGTCATAAATACTTTAATTTATTTAATGTCTAAAAATTATAAAAAAAAATACTATGATGTAGGAAATCTTTTTAGATTTCTAATTTATATTTATAATCAAAATTTGGACTTGTGTAACCCCACTTAAAAACTATTTTAGTAAAATAACTCATGTTTGTGTCAATTTAATTTTAACATTAAATAAATGTATATTAATGTCATTTTCCAACTAAAGTGGCTCCATGGGGTCCCCAAGTTGACCCCTGGGTTGTCTTGGTCGGCCATGACTCATCCAATAGGAGTAGGACAAGTGTCATGCTCATCTCATATTATTAAAACATTATTTGTTCCTTAAACTACACTAATTACCTCTAATCGCGATTAAGAACTTAAAAGTTACTATTCACCAAAAAATTATTTTAATCTCATTGAACCACATTTTACTTCTTAATGACAACAATGTATGTAGGATTTTTGAAAATCAAATCACATAAGTGGTAATATTTCATTTAAACGAAAAATCAGTTATTTAACTACCACTTAGTGGTTTCACTATTCATCAAAAATTGAAGTTTTTCAGAACAAGTCCAAAATTTCACCCTAAGCTATAATTGATATTCCGAATTCAAAAATGATTTCTATTTTACAAAATTCCAAACTTATAAGTTTCATTAATTAATTTTATAATTAATTCCCGTTGTTACGACAAATAGCATGTTTTTAAGAAACAATTTATATCAAAAGATTGGCAATTGTTTATGTCCAATTTCAATGTTAAATTAATTCTAATGACCACCATTGGATAAAATGGTAAAAATATATTCTAATTATACCTTAAAACCACTAAATAGTATAATTTATCACAGTAAATTATTTTGATTAAAAAGTTGTTTTAAGTATTTTTCACTATTCATAAAAAATTAGAAGTTCTCAGAAAAATACAAAAAATTCAACATAGGCTAATTTCGATATTCCAAATCCAAAAATGAAGTCCATTTTGAAATATAAAATTTCTATAATTTTAAAAAGTGGTTATTACTATTCAAAACAACTACTTTTATTAGTCGCGGTGTTTTAGAACTCGAAGTTGCGTACAATGCAAGCTATTGCATTATTGAATCAGAAGCGTATCGTGGAAGCTCGGGGTGTTACATGAAGCATTAGGTATGATATTCATTACCATTTGGGGATGTTGTGTGCAACTATAAACTTGGTATAATTATGTTTTTAGGTAACCCTTATTGATGGTGCTTCATTATGATCACATCTTAGTGTGTATGTGCATTTTTGGAAATGAAGCGCATTTATGATGCTTGATTATTTGAGTATTACTTGTATATTTATTAACTATGTTTGATGTTAGTCACATGTAATATATTTTCATACATTATTCTCAAGATGATATTCAAGTAATCACTTGTATACTCTACCCAATAATATATGTTAACATTCATTGGTGGTATTTTTCCTAGTTCTTAGTACAGGTGGACCATCATTACCTGGTTATCACTAGAGGAAACTTTTACATGATTTATTATTATAGAGATGATATATCTATGAAAAGGGTATAGGTATATTGATTTCATGGATGTCAATTATCTTGATTCACTCAGTTCCTAGGGAATTCCATGTACCATGTTCACTCGATTCCTAGTGGATTCTAATTATCCTGGCCAACATGATGTCTATAGGATGTCAAGAAGCATGTTCAAATGGTCCCATGAGGTTTATAAGTGAGATGTTCACAATCCATGTGCATAGTTTTGGTTACATCAAACATCATATCAATATCTTTTCTAAATAGAGCCAATGAAGGTATGACCAGGGTTTTTGGCTTCTTGGTTATTGTATGCTCACTAGGTATGTGATTGTATGTTTGGTATTACAATATCAACATTTAATATTAACATGAAATACACCTCTTATACCTAAGAACATTTTTAAGGATGTATTGGTGGCGTCCAACATAGTTTTATTAGTAACAACCTGTACATGAATTTCAATGAGCTTAAAGGCTTCAGGTATTGGGATCTGAGATATCCCAAGGGGGTCACGAATGATATCTATGTAGACTATAATTTATTATATCAAGGGCTTGGATGGACTCTAAAACGAATCCTTAATATTTACTTATTTATCCCATTCACTTATACTATAGTTTGTCTCGCCACACTAGGAACCCAATCAATTGTTTGTATTGTGTTCCAAGTTCATATATTCTGCATGATACTCTGATTATTTAAATATATTGATATTTTACATATTAGTTATTTTATTCCATGACATGTTAATGATGGAATATTCTCCCTAATAATGAATTTTTGACCCTCATTTTTTGTCGACAACCTCTTGTATACGGGAAGGTGCACAAGAGGTCTGTGGTCTCTCTTACTTGGTCCGAGATGTTTGGGTTGGGGAGTTAATATTTTTTATAAATGGTTAGTTTATTTATTTTATATTTACATAAAATAGTAATTATAGAAAATAGATAGGTACTGCGAATCTTGGGTAATGTAATTTCTATTAGTTGAGCTAGATCTTGTTTAACAAACCATTGAATAAACATTTGAAGGATTGTTGTTAGAGTTTTAATGGATCTTTAGGTATAATGAATAATCATGATTTAGGAAATTGGAACACAATCCATATATATAATTTTGGTTATACTACATGCTAGTTCATTAATTTAATACCATAAATTAAAATAACTATTCAGGACACAACTCTTTTCCTGTATTTTGTTATACAACTATTTACATACAGTTTTGATATATAAATTCTTTCATTAATTTTTTCAACCTGATAATGTTGTTGTGTTTTTTTATATATATTTAACAATGACATACATTATTATATGGACAACCATGGTTAGTTCTAGGGGGTTATTCCTTTTCTTGTGTGTGAAAGCATTTTGAATATTTTCTGTCATCCAATATAATAATTTGGATATGTATTAAATGTTAAAAAAAATTCCCTTATTGTTATAGAAGGTGTGTATTCATAGAAGACTGATGGAAATTTTAAATAATGTTTGTTAGGGTTCTCATTTCATTTAGTAAAACCTTGTTCTATGACTATCTATGTAAGATGGTGTGTTAGAGAACACCACAACACTTTCTTCTGTAGCATATGATGTAGGCCCACTCTAGTCAGGTGTCCTTATACTGTTTCCTTCAAAGGGTGGAGGGGTTATGAGTACCGTGATCATCTTATCCATTGAAATTAAACTCTATAATTTGATAGTAATTCAATGAAAAATGTGAACATTGGATATATATGACTAAATAAAAATAAATAGGGAAATATTTAACCCTTCCGAGATGCATAAGAATGTGAATTTAATGTTGGATTTATTGATGCCAGAGGGACCCACTGTGAGGTGGTGGGGAATGATGTGAAAGGCTTCCTGAATTGAGGTTATCTCCTAGGAGTCCATTAAGAACATTTTCTTAGGTAATTATTAACCAGAAAACTGAATCTTAACTGACATAAGGATTTTATGGTACATTAGGGGCCCAAGATAGTATCTACATATTCTGCTCATTTAACTAAGCTTCTCTAATTTACCCCTCTTCATGTTAGAAGTGATGATTAAAAGTATATAAATTTTTAATTTAAAAATTTTCCTAACATTAGACCATATTTTTATAGTTTGGATCAAGAATAATAGCCATATTTTCTATGTAAGGCATTTATAATCGATAAGGTCCTGGAAGAGGATTAAGTTATTGTGATTCTTTTAAACATTAGTTATTTTGAAATTAGACCTCCTAGTTCATCCATGAGTACGTATTATAGTAATAGGATGATTAATATTTGGTACATTCAATTGAATAGTTATATATGGGTGGACTAGAGTGTAGCTTGTTCTTACCAATCTAGAAGATATATGCAGTGTTTAGACTCTTAAAATATCCTAAATTATCATTGAGTATAAAAAGATACCCATAGTCAGCTTCTAAAGGTTTAAATATGGGTTCATATATAGTATTTCTTCACTAGATCTATGAATAAATAGTTTTGTTGGGGATCTAGATAGACATGGACATGGAATATGGAATCTTTTCTGGATCCTCATATATAGGCTCATATGATGAGGAGTCTTCTATGTAATATTCCTTAGGTATGGGGTCACATAGCTAAAGAAGGACGATATTATATAATGTATAAGACACCAAACGATAGGGGTGTGGCCCTATATACTATATGGGGCATGGTATTTAACATATATCTATTATATACTACCCTGTCTGATACCAGGGCTTAGAATTAATTAAAAAATTCAAATGTTGTTGACGGACATGACACATTATTCTTGTTTTCTTCTATATAGAATTCCACTTATAAAACATTATGAATGAATTTGGATTATCTTTATTGATTACCAGTGGTTTTTATAGTAATTTATAGTTATGGGAATCTCTATGACATTAAGATTCTATATTTCATGAGTTTCAATTTAATTCTTTACATAGTTTAGATGACTATTTTCTAAGAACACAATGCATTCTATTGGATATTAGAATCATTTATGTGAAACAAGATAGATATTTTCATGATTAATAGAAATTGGTATTTTGGATTATATATAGATAGTCTATACTTGAGTCATCTAGGGAAAATCGGGGAACAAATTCAACGAATTTATCTTTTAGTTGGATATGTGGTTCCCCATCCTATTTTCCACTAGTCATGGATCTATACTAGTATATAATCTCAACATAGATCAATGTATATCTATTTGATATCGGATATTAATTTGAGATATAACTAATGCTATGTTTACATCCGATTTTGATAACCCCTTATTCTATTACACTATTTAAGCTTATGTAACAAAACATTCAACTCAATAACAAAAAACATAATGTCGTTATTAAGATAATTAATTAATCTTGGTATGAAATGGTCTTGTTATCCAAGAAGGAGGACAATATTTTTTCACTTAGTATAGATTATCAGAAGATAAAATCTTTGACTATGAAAAATATGTACCATTTTCTAATGATCGATGACTTTATTGATCAGTTATGGGGATATTGATGGTTCTCAAATATAAAACTTTGATGATATTACCACCAATTTCGGGTTAGAGAGGATAAAATATAGAAAATGGAAATTAAAAGAAGTTATATTCAACACGAGTACATGGTTTTTATGTTTTTACTAGATAAGGAACTCGAAGAATTCCTGGATCTCATCAACTAGATCCCCAACCCACACCATGACTGGATCATCATGGTTTTCCATTATCACTTCATCATCTTCAAACAAAACCCTAAACAACATGGTATACATCTCATGATATTCCCCATTACAATTAATGTATATAATATTTATGCCATGATATTTAAGTGTATCATTTGGATTTAGGAGGTGAAATTGCAAGGGAATGTAATTTTTTGAGGCCGATATATCTATAAACCTATAGAAAGTATACATGGTTATGTTTAAGACATATCCTTGTATTGTTTTTGAGATTAATATATTTCTAGAATTAACTGAATAAAATGATTTTTTATCTAGGAATTCACTCACTTATTATCACCCTCGTATATGTGAAAAAGAAACAAGTGGTGTTTTAGTGTTCAAACTAGTATCAAGAGGCTTTGCATGAGCTTAATTGAAGCTTTACAGTTTTCCCAATGTTTATTCTTCCCGAGGAAGGGATTGGTTAGGCTATTTATTGTGATTCATCAAGTGTTGGTATAGGGGATGTATAGATATAGATATACTAAGTAGTAGCATATGGGTCACATCATATGTGACCCCATTAGCATAATTATCATACTCATGACATAATGTTTTGTGTTGTGGCCAATGACATGAAGTAGTAGTGACACATCCTCTTCAGATTGATGTTTTTTTCTATAAAAATTATATGATCCTCCATTATATCATAACATGTAATGTTTAGATTATGAGGAAGTGGTTCTAGGTAGAGTATCTATAAACCATTACAATTGAGATATCCTACACACCAGGTATTAGTAACATTAATATAGATTTTATTAACTGTATGATGTTGGTAGCTCAAGATCATGGAAAATAGCCATTTGAGAAATTATGAATCTTCATAATATATTATCAATTAATAGGGTGGATGCATCAGAGGACCAGGGGTCAAATATGTGTGATCATTTAGAGATCATATGTTTTCGAATAGGCTATATGAATTCTTATCAATAATTCAACCCTGATTGTGAAATGATTCAAGAATTACTAAAAGGTGGTGACTTATTAACTAGGATTTCATTAAATAGAAATTGCGTGATCTTTATTAATAATAATTTTGTAGTAACTACTTAAATTATTTAAGAGGCCATGAGAGAATTATATACCACAAAGTGGGTGATGCATACTAGTGTAAAAAAAGATGTACCATGCATTTAAAAAGTAGTTCTTGTGTCCATGGATGAATAGGGATTTTTCTAGATTTTTTTCTTCCTGAATTACCTTCCTATGGTTAATTCACAATCACAATTTTACAAGTTCTCTAGTGCAGTAACTTCTGTTTCCATTTTTAGTATTGGAGAAAATCATTATGGACTTCGTGATAGGGTTTCATAGGACCATGTTCAATGGTGACACCACTTGGGTGGTTGATAGTCTGCTAATGAAAGATTATAATTTATCAAAGATTTGTTAGACTCACATAATAAATGATTCAAATAGGATTATTTTTCCATGATATTATATGTAGACATTGAGTTCCACTGGGATGTCTATATAATTGATATTCATTTTTTATTTCACAGTTTTGGAAGGGATTCCAAAAAGCCTTATGGTATCAACTATGAGTGAGTGTAGCAAACCATACCTATATAGATGGGTAGTTTAAGCCAGAGTGATCTATATACTAGAGGATAACTTTTGATCTTGTATCATAGACTTCAATGGATTATGGGATGACTACTTTTCCTTGGTTGAGTTTCCATACTAGAATCATTATTGTACAATGAATCAAATGGAACTATATGAGGCTCTCTAGGGTATTCCATGGTGTTCCCCACATTGTTGGAATTAAGATAGTAAGGTAGAAACTATGGGACACATTATGAATCATGAGACTATTAAAAGAGTCTAAATATTTAATATTATTTTGATCATAGCTTAGATTAGATAAATATATTATGTTGACCATGTCACGACCCGTCCTCCGGGCCCGTGCCATGACTACCACAAGCCTGCCTTCCATAGGCCAAGGGCTGGCGACTAGCACCAAATGCGTAAATCCCAATAAAAAGGGAAGGCATTGACATTATATAGTAAAGAAACACAACAGACTATGCAACAGAAGTAAGAACAAAGAAAAACTATATACAAAAGTAAGTGCTGAAAAGAAAGGGGTCAGAAATACAATCCCAACTATGAGTATAATACAACTGAAAGACTAGTACAATAGTTGTAAAGTAAAGCAGCAACCACTGAGTCGTCCTCTAGGAATCCCACCTGAAGGGTGGGTACAGATGGTCTCCACAGCACCTCGGGTCCGTCCATCCGCTCCGTGTACATCCGCCCGAGTGGTCTACCTCCGGGTACCATCCATCTCCACAAGTCTCTACCACGATCAGTGATGTCCTTCGTCTGCATCCAACACAACGTAGTGTAGGCATAGCCCATGCAGGGGTGAGTATGACAATACTCAGTAGGGACCTCACGACCCCCAAAGGTCTCCCAGAATCCATGAAGGATAAACTACAAAGAAAAGATAAAATCATGAAGTATCAACCAACTCTACTTAGGTATATGCCCATAAATATACCTAAGTCGTCAATTCTTATTTGGATCCACCTCTCGATCCCAAGCACAACCCATTCAACAAAGGAAATAAGTCAATCACACCGATGGTAATGATTGGAAGTCAAGACTCAGCTCACATAGGTATACAACACATGAAGTGGGGTGGAGATGATTAGATGTATCCTCTGGATCATCTCATATGCTAAAACCACAGAGGATCCTAGTACAGAAGTCGTCGTTGTCGAACCCACAGAGGATCCAAATACAGTAATCGTCGCTGTCGAACCCACGGAGGATCCAAGTATAGTAGTCATCACTACCAAACCCATGGAGGATCCAAGTATAGTATTAATCATCATCGAACCCACAGAGGATCCCAATACAGTCGTTATCATTGCTGAAACCAAAAGGGATCCAAGTACAGTAGTCATCGTCGTCGCAGCTAGCTCTAGGGTTCCCGAACACAGCACACTCGATTCTTGGAGGGTCCACTCCTAGAGCCAAGGGGTCGATACATCAACTATAAAAAAGTCAGGAGTTGATGTATCCTGAAGTTCTGTCTCATTAAAAGGAACCTAACTCGACAGATGTCATGTAAATCAGATGCCCAGTCTGAGAGATATTGGCTTTTCCATTCTAGGGGCCCGGTTGAAAATACGCTCGTTCCAAACCTGGCTATTTTCCAAAGTCATCCAAAATTGACTTATAGTATTTCAAAAGTACCACCTTGTCATAAGGATTCCATTTCCACAGATGGGGTTTCGATTGGACTTGTGGTCTTCATGTTATTCATGTTTAAGTGAAAATGGGCCCGACCAATTAATCCCAGTGGGCTGGAGGGATGGCCTGACCCGATTCGGCGGGTCCGACCGGAAGAGGGTCGGATCGGCCCGATGAAGCGCATGGGCTGGCCTAAGGGGCGCAGCCCGGCCCAAGGGGGCGCGACCAGGCCCGAGGGGGCATGGCCCGACCCGGTAGGGTGTACCCTGGCCCGGCGGGGCGCAGCCAACCTCGCTGCGGCGCGACCCGACGCGAGGCTCGGCGCGGGTGGTCGAGCGCTGCGGGGGGGGGGGGGGGGGGGGTTTCACGAACCAGCGGTGCCTCCCACTTGTCTGGCCGGTCGGTCATCCAAGTGCGGGTGGCTTGTGGTTGTGAGATGCGATCCCTTTGCCCTCGAGCCTATGAGCGCCACGACTCCTTTCTCCCGACCAGCAGTCGAGCCGGTCAGTTCTTCCGCTAGAGCGGGCCGCCCTATGAGGGTTACTGTTCTCCACAGCGTGGCACCGTGGGGAGCTGTGCTTCCACCAGCCCAGTCGTCTATGGCCGGCCGGATCTTCTTTGGCCGAGTGGCCCACAGTTCTTCCACATGCGGCCGGCACGCAGCCGTCTCCTTTGTTCATCGCCACCTCCTCCAACGTTCCTCTATCGTGAATAAAAATGAGGAAAACATCGGAGGGTCATCGGGCCATGTTCTTTTGGCCCACACACTCCGGCCAATGTTATTCCAAAGTATTCAACACAAATGAGATAATTTATTCTCTTATAAATTATATAAAACTCCTACTTGGATTAAGGTTCGTTCGTCGATGAGCTACGAAAGATCAGAGTCGCGGTGGTTAGGCGTCACAGATGATGGTGTCGTTCCTCCAACGTTGGAGCAGGAGGGAGGTATCGTTCTTGTGACGTCGCCTCCTTCCATGCCCTAGTTGAAGTGGTGGATGAAGGTGATTGTGTCCCTCACATTCTTTTTCGGAGTTGTTCATCGTTGAAGAGTGGTGTTCTTTATTATAAGAAGAACACTATTCTTCTCTAGAGCTCTCCCCAAAATCCTCCCTACACAACGAGTGCCAAACTGAAATAATAGCTAAGGCAATTATTTTATTCACACATGTAATTCAAAATTAAAACCCTTTAATTAATTAATTGGATTTCATTTCATTAATTAAAAGAGTTGGAAAAAATTAATTGGAGAGAGGGAGGTGAAAAGATAACATTCATTAAGGGGGAGTTGTCAAATTAATTAAAGAGGTGTTAATGGGGAGTTGAGGGGAGGTGGTATGTTAGGGTTCGTGTGGGCGCCACATCAAAAATATCCTCTCATGTGAGGTTATGTGGGTGTGGACCCCACCTATAACTCCCCTTGGGAGTAAATAACTAACATTTATAAATAAAATTGTGTACTACAAATTTTATTTATTTTATATCCAAATCCCCAATTATTAACTCTCAACCCTCATAAAACGCAACTGCTGTAAAGGTCCCCTTAAGTGAATATCGGCTCTTGAGTTCATCAGTGTCCTCAGATTTCAATTCCAATCAACAATTCAAAAGATAGAAAAACTCGCACGTAATTTTACTGAACGTACCCGAGAAAAACTTTAGAAATTGATTCTGAGCACACCGGGCCTCGGAATCAAGTGCCATCAGAAACCATAGACTCGCATAATTACAAAGTATTTATGAAAAACATTTCCTTGAATTTTCTGGGTCTTTATAGATTATAGGATGAGACTTGTGGAGTTTTCTATCATTGATGGAGTGTTAATGAGTTTCACTCCCTGGTTAGGACACCATCATTTGAGGAAGAAAGGAAAACTAAATACATGATTTTTTGGATCCTATGAGGCAACTAAATGTGTTGAGTAAGTGAAATACCATTTTTATATTTCATTAAAATAACAAGGGATACACAATATGTTTAATGTGCCTCTCCTCCAATGGTTGAAGAGAAATCTTGTCTAGTTCAACATTTGTGAGGATGTTGCGATAGATGTCGACGGATCAAATAAATAAGTATTGGTGAAGATTATTAACTAGAGTGGTAATGTAATATTAAATATAAAATTTAATGAATTCTATATATATTGTGGTATCATGGATGAATCCATGGGGATACTTTTGAGTGATAGGTAGATTTTTATACATAATGGCTTGAGTTTTTAGAAGGATTCCTAGAGAGAATTGTAAAAGATGAGAGATGATTAGAGTGGGATATTAAAAAGACTATATTTTGGGATCATTAAAAATAATTATTTACAGCATATCTTTTATTAGTTATTGGTTTTTTGTGAATATTATTATGTAATTTTAGAATCCTTTGGGAATTTAAATACGTGTTTGGAGAATTGATCTATCCAAAATTGTAGCAACCATGATCTTTATTGTTAAATTATTTATTAAATAAAATTAAACATAATAAAAAAAATGAAGGATAAATATGTCTAGTGTCTTTGGGAATTAGTTTTATAAAAAAACATCTTGAACATGGGAGACAAGAACAATATTTAAAACTTCCATAACATGCTTCTAAAATTCCATGACTTTTAAAACTACATGGGATATCCTAGGGAAAATGAATGTAATGGGTGAACTATTAATCCAAGTAAAGGAATAAACATGGAATAACATGAAGATGATAATACATGTTAGATAATAGGAATATTAATGGGCCATAAAAATTGTAGGGATCATGAACTTGATAGTGATACATGATATAAAATGATAATCATAACATAGGTAAAGTGGAAACAACTAAAATCAAGAAATTATAAACCTAAGTCAAGGATAAACCCACCAAGATATCAGGGTGGAAAAGTATCATAAATAAATCAGTTTCATTCCCTATCCCAATGTGATGTATCATGATATTAACCATTTCCCAATGCATGGAAGTGGTATTTTTTCACTCCCATTATATTTAGTTCATTTTCATGCTTAAGTGTTCAACATAAATCATAAAACATAGATTCATTCATTATAATACATTATTCCATGATCATGGAATGTGGAATAAATATAGGCACATCCCTAATAATTAATTATATGTTCATACAGGGGAATTTATTTTAAATAACAATGTGTATGAGATTAACTACATATTGTTTTTGGCAGGCAAAGATGAGGTTGAATTTCGATAGCATAATGACATTACCTAAAAATTAATAAAAGGGGTTGTTGACAGAGAAATGGGAATCTCATAATTTAATAAATCATTTTCGCAATAAGGTGGGTATATAATAATGTAACCCATCATACAAATATGAACATAGAAGACATAAGATAAAGAAGGTACATGAATGAATAGGTAAAATGAAAAGATCTCATTCAAAATGTTGGCATGGTTACTGGTGAACATAAAGGATCGTGGGAGGATTACTGAGAGTAAAATGTCGCTCTCATAATTTATAAATTAAATGTACATTAAGGGTGATATAGAAGAACCTATACTCACGAAAATAAAATAAAATTAAATATACATAACAGTAAAGGAGTTATTTAATTGAAATTAGAAGATAGAAATACCGTAGAGAATTTCGGCATAGTAATGGATGAGGTGAAATTAAAAATTAAAGAGAAAAAAATCCCTAAATAAAATAACATATATTTAATTATATTGGATTTTTATAAATAAATGTCATCCTAAACAATTGTAATTTGGAAGAAAAATTTCAAATAAGGTGATTGAATTGAAAGAATGAGACCAAGGTGATGACCACTTACTTTAGGGCGTGAAATAAAAATCATGGGAGGGATTATTGATATCTCGGGGCACATTTGGAGAACTATATAGAGTGTATGGAAGATTATGGTTAGGATCCAATGGTTTCTATTGACGAGAAATAGGATATTGGGTGAGTTTATATAGGAAAAGAGAGCGGTTTCTTTACTATTTAGGTTTTGGACTCTAAATAACAAAATATGTAAAAACACAAACCATCCCATGGTTTCTGAAAAATGGGATTGGATCTCATTATTTAATAATTCCAATGGAAATACGTAACAAAAAAAATCTATTTCTTACGTAGAGGAGAGTCAAACTCTAAATGAATGGATTTTAAAACCATAAAATATATTATATGTTTTGGAGGATTCATAATGGCTTCAAATAACAAATAAAATAAGCATAAAATGAGAATATTTTAATCTAAAAACATATATTAGGTAATTTATTCCATTTATTGTAATTATTACATCACTTATTGGTCATTATTATGTCATAAAACACAATGCTTATTTATATGATATTTAATTTTTACCGAAAAGTCAACTATCTCCAAAAATTATAAAAAATACACCATAGGAAATTTCAAAGATATAATTCCAAATATAATATTTATTTTATTGAATTTATTTTCAAAATACATGAATTCACACTTTTAAAATAAGATCGGAATTTATCAATAAATGATTTATTTTGTTGACAATAATAGTTTTTAATTCATTATAAAAATTATATTTGACTTAGTAAGAAATATTTTATCGTATATATATGGTAAAAATTATTTAATAATATTAAAATATTATTTATTAAAAAACCCATTAATTCAAACATTCCTTAATTGAAATTTAATATTAACCAAAAATAAATTTTTTTCCATATATTGACAAAATAAAAAACATTTGAAAAGTAACAATACTGGGGAGAAAGTATATCAATTATTATATAAAAAAATAAATATTCATATTTAAAGGTTTTTGATACATATACCTTTAAGACAGAAGAAAATTCCCTAATAGAAAGATGTGTGATGCTGAGACCGTCATGGGGTGGTTCAACGAACTTGGTTTGGGTTGTTATATTGATGAGCTTGGACTTCTCCCATAAACACTTTCTATCATGCTTATTTTGTTTGATATCATCTTGGTATTGGTGAAGGTAAAATAAAATAAATTTTGTATCCCTCAAAATCTACAACAAATGGGATTTATAGGGTATGATCCTACTAGATGAGGCCATCAATTTCTTTCTCTATGTCAATTCGATTTTTTAAAAACCTATATTTATACTAATCTTGTGATCACTATTCAATGGAAATATTATAAATGTTAATGATACTTAATATTATTTTTGATCCAATGGGAAATAATAAAATAAAATAAGTGAATTTTTTCTTTAAACATATTACATTATAAGACATTTCATTAGAAAAGGAGGATTTTATTTATCACTGTTTAGGTCATTAAAATATTCCTCCTTTAATAAATTTCACCCTTGAAATTATCTTTTCATACACTTAAACAGAAGTGGGTAACTCTTCTTCATCACCACCTTTGGTTCCCTCACTACTTCTTCAAACTTTTGGTTTCAGCACCACACATTGAAAAATTTCACTGCCTTATTTCATATAAAATTTTGTCTAAAATTTAGTATCTTTAGAAGCTACTCTAAATATGAGAGATAATTCTACAATGGTACCACCTATGGAATGTGTACATGTGAGAGTTATGTTATGTAATTTCTCAAACGGGATACATGGAATACATCATGTACTTGCGATAGGTTTGGTGGGTGGGATAGTTGGTAGGCCACTACTCTGATGAGATGAAGGGTCTCAAAGGGGCTGATGATTTTGGACTAAGCATTCCCTTATTCTTTATTCTCATGAAATTCTTTCTTGGAAATATGAAGAGGAATAACATGTCTTTAACATCAAACTCAAGGTATCATTAGCAATTTTTAGCATTGCTATTTATTTCCACAACGATTTTCCTTGATGTGGTTGTGAATGATCTTAACATTTTGCACCATTTCCTCATCCATTTCAAGTCGTAATAGTTTTTATTCCCCAACATAATCCCAAAATGTAGTATTTGTGCACCAAATACTATAAATGTTTCATATGGAGCCATTTGGATGCTTGAGTGGAAATTTATTTTGTAAGAGTACTCTACTAAAGGAAGATATTGGTACCATCCCCTTATGAAGTCTATATAACCAGATCTCAATGTGTGTTATACTATATAACTAGTCCACTTATATTGGCCATTAGTTTGAGGATGATTGGCCATACTAAGGTTTAGATTAGTGTTTATAGAATGTTGTATATTTTTTTGCACATGGAGGTGAATCTCATATATCAATTGGATAAAATAGATAGTGGTACTCTATATAGACTTACCACATATCTAATATTTATCCATTAATGTTGATTCAGTGATAATTCTTCTTGAATTTCGATAAATTGGGTTTTATTTACAATACGATCCATAAAAATACATATAGATGTTTTTACCTTATATTTTTCTGTAAGTCTGGTAAGAAGTATTTAGTGATTTTCTCCCATTTCCATGCTGGTATGGTTAGTTATTACTTCAACCCTTTAGTCTTATTACTTTAATATTTCACTTGATAGAATACTAGTAAAATTGATTTACATTTAGTGATCTCCTTATTAATTTTTTCCAACAATTGTGCTCATGGAGATTTTGAAACATCATTGTTATTTCTGGATGAATAGATAAATTTTTACTAATTGAATCATCAAAAAGTTCATTCCTTAATTCAGAATTTGATAAAACACATAGTCTTGACCTAAATATAACAACTCCATCATCATTAACACTGAACTATGATGATTTAAATTTTAATATAGTTCCCACTTTCTTCTTTATTCCCATGTCATTTAATTGAGCATCCCTTTACCTCTATATAAGAGATGGTTGAGAAATAATTTGTAAATGGATTGATTGTGTTCAATCCTTTATGATTCCCATGTCCACCCCTTCCCAATATAAGAATATTGGATCCCTCTCAATACTCATCAATTACATAATTATTGGATCCTTTCAACATAGAGAATAATTCACATATTGGCTTCAGTAGGATGGCATTGAATTAAGAATTAATAATTCATAACGAGCTCTAACAATCATAAATAGTGCATATTGATCTCGTTATGTGTGTGTGTGACACCCCAAAAATTATTTCTCAAGTAATAATAATATTATTCTTTTATTTTCATATTATCCAAACAAAACATACAAATTATACACAAAGGCATTTTTTAATTAAACACCGAATTGTTTACAATACGTTATGATCAAAGGAACACCAATCAAACCAGAAATACTAGTTAAAAACATATTAGAATTACATAGAGACAACCCAAAACAAAAAAAAACCCATGATGATAATATGGGTCTTTTAGATCCGTCACAACAAACAGTAGTATGGCTAGAGCCACTACAATAGCACTGAGCATCATTGGAATGATGTGTACCATCTTCTTCAACTTTCTTGAATTTGGTACATTCTAATGTATATTTTTATAAGGAATCAAATTGACCGTTACCCCTTGGGTGACCGTTTCTCATTGGGTGACCGGTTTTAAGTCTTTTAACATTGATCTCCAATTATTAATTTATGTTTTTGATAAACAAGTAAGTTTCAGACAACATTGGTATAAGACCCTTATGTATACACAGTTATACATGTAAGCTATATATGTTTATATAAAAATATATATAATTTTTTTAATAAATAATCCTTTAAAATTTCACATTATGATTTAAAATTTAGGGACTCTAGTTCATTAAAGTGAGTAATATATTAAAGTCTTATGGGTGACATTAAAATTTTTGTTTAAACCCTTTAATACACATTGTATATTCAGTTATGTGAATATGTGTGTATACTTATAAACATTGATCCTCAATTTTATTTGGAATTTCCCAAAGATTGCAAAGGAAGAGTAAAACATTTTTTTGAAATATGAATGTTCAATTAGCAAATACTACTCTTTATATACACCATTATGTATAAACATATTTAAAAAACATTTAACCCAAATTTTAGATACTCCAAATATTATACTTTTGATGCATTAAGTATTTATGGAGAATTCAAAACAATAACATTTGGGGTTTGATACTCTTGTGTAAATATGTATGAATCACTTATTTTCATATAAATTAAATGGTTACATTATGTGTACCCCTGTGAAATTATATACATAAGCATACCAGAAACAGATGTTTGGACATCTATGTGTTTAATTCCCCACATGACATGCTTGGTTACCTATTAAATTATTATGCATCCTTATTAAATTCTAATATGTATTTGATTAATAAAACATTTAAGGTTATAATTTTATGTCACAAAACTTGTATTTATTTTAGCACATTAGTGGTCATCACATATGCTATAATTTTATTTTCATACTTTTCATTTAATGACATAGCCATGTAGTTGATTGTTTTTAAATTAACACATATATGTTTGATTCACTCATTATATGTAAATGATAATGAACAGAATTAAATTCTTTTGACATTTTATGGATTATGAAAAAAATTATACGAAGTGATATGGGACACATTGAATAATATGAAATGATAAATTAAATATTCAAAGTGGTATGGTACATTTTGAATATATGTACCTATTTAGAATATAAGTAATATAAAAGACTAAATATAATGGGTTGGGGATAGGTTAATGAAATTCCCTTGATTCATTGACAGTTCTCATGAGACAATCAGGTCATGGCACAAGGCCATTGACATTTCAGGTCTTGACATGAGGTCTTGACAGGGTATGCTATTATACATTCCCTCATTATGTTTATGATAATTAATTAACTAAGTGGTAATTTGACTAGTATAATATCCATGGTTAATATCATGTTCTAGTGAGTATCAAAATAAGTAAATTCTTATGGAATTACATTTATTAAGAAATCAAAGACTTTATTAGACAGTTATGACTTATAATTAATTGTGAAAGAAATTGAAGTTATTATTATTATGTGTAACTCTGATCATGTATTATTCTCTTTTATAAATTTTTCACATGAATTTTCACATGTATTACCTATTAAAGATAGAATTTATATTTAATTTTACTATGAATGAGAATGCCTATATTGAAACATGTTTCCTTGTAATTCTATTAGTATGCTTGGAATTGTGATCTTTTAATTCTTAGACAACTTTTATGTTATTATGCATGTGTTATATCAATTCTTAAAAAAATGTTTTGTGGACAATTTTAAAGGGATATTTTCAAAAGGTTATATTAGGTTATTTTAAAACCCCTTACTAGGAATTCATATTCTTACCCTATATTTTTTAAATAAAATTTTCAAGCATCAATTTTTAGCCGAATAAGCATGATATAAGAGGTTACATTCCTAGAACCTGAACTTAATCGATCCTATGTATGGGACATGATGTGTAAAATATCAATGCATGTTTTTATAAAAATTACACATCATGTTTTAAGGCATTGGGTCTGGTGATTTTGGAGTCAGGTTGTTATAGTTGGTATTATAGGATTCAGTTTAGATAACTCTAGAAAACAAGAACTGAACAACAAAACATTTACTTAAGTATTACTAAGTGTGATGTTTTCTTAATTTTTAGATAGAACATGAAAATAATATTCTTTTTTCTCTTCTTATAGAGGCCCTAAAAATCCTAGTTTCCATAGAAATCCATGAAAACATGGTATACTATGCACACATTCATATGACATGAAAACACCACTATGATGTGTCAAACTATCCCTGTGTACTTTAACTCCACCGAAGAGCGGGTTTGGACTACCTATTTATGGAAAAAACCCAATTTAATCCTACGTATGTTGGGGAATGTACATTGAGGTAATTTTTAGATGCTTCACCGTAGTTGAAGGCATCCAGTCCCATATGAATTTCTTTGAAGTTGCAGCAGTGGGTGTTCTTCTCACATCATATATGTGCCAAATCTTGTCTTATGGCCATTATGGTCTTGTAATGGACATCAAAAACCTTGAAATTGAAGATTTTCATTATGTGTAAAGACATCAAGTACATACCAATGTCTCTCGACTATACACCCCTCTTGGATCATTCTAGAGACACCATATGTGTACCCAAAAGAATGAACCAGACTCCTCGGATTGCATTTGTTATAGGGAGATAGAGATTTTCGAATTTTTTTATTATTCATGTAACTAGGAAACGGGGAAACCATTAGACCTGTATGTTGTGTAACATTTTTTTTTCAAAAATACAATTTTTTTGTTTCTTCTTTCTTATACCTTTTCTGTTTTGTTTATTACTGATAGGACTTTCATGAAAAAAAATTTGTTTTCAGAAGGAAGGAAAAACCCATATCTTATCTCTTATTGTTGATGTACTAGAGGCCATTATGTTCAGAACATATGTAGAAGAATACCTCCCCTTTGCAAACCTGTGAAGAATATGAAAACAACTTTACAGGATATTGAACATTCTAGACAATAATCACTTCTTCCAAGGGAATTCCAATATCTACCACCGCATAGCCACTTCTCAACTCATTGAGTATAGACGAAGGGAGAAGTACCATAACGGAATTTTCCTATTCATCACTCTATCCCAAAACTTCCTAGGTAGGGTAAGGTTTCAAGAGGATGCCTTGGAGGTGAACCTTTGTTCAACCTACATGCAGCAAATCATGAGGTTTATTTTGTAGGTCCACATCTATGACATTGACATTATTAGACTAGAGATGATATGAAGTGTTCTTAGAGAGTTCGCCATTCGAGCATTTCTGAACTCTCTATCATTCTAGCATCCCTCTGGAAGCCCGAGTGTAAACTGTATGGTTTTAACCCTTACTGTATAAGGTGTGACTAGTCTAGGTAATTGGAAAAATTGAACCCCAATTTGGGTATTAATCTAGCCACACCTAAGGATCATCCACGATGGAGGATGTGGTGAAGAGCGTTAGAGATTTTCTTTTTAGTGTGGTTGTATGATATTTATTGCGAGGATTAAATTATTTTTAAGTAGAATAATGTGATTCCCCAAAACTTGTTTCTCATGTTATGATAATATTATGGTTTTATTTTCTTTTTATCTGAACAAAACATAAAAATTAAACACAAAGGAATTTTATTTAATTGATCATCGAATTTTTTACATTATAGTAAGATAAAAAACCCAGTCTACTCAAAAATACCGATTAAATGACCTATTATAATTACAGGGAGACCACCCCAAACAAAAAAACCCAAGGAGATAATATGGGTCTTTCAGATCCATCACAATGAAAATTACAATGACTAGAGCCACTCCTATAAAACTAAGCATCAATTGAATGATGTGCGCTATCTACAATAATTGTCTTGTATTTGGGACACTATAATGTATGGTTTTATAAGGCATCTACTCAACCATTTCCACTTATGTGACCATTGTGTTCTGGCGGATATAATTACAGTTGTGGGACCTTTTAGGTGGATTAATAATCAATATCTAAGTATAATTTAGTTTTCCAAAATATTTAAGTTATGTATTGAAATTATAACATAACCTCATATTATGCTCTTTAAAAAGGAAATGGTTTAATTTCTTGAGCTATAGTTAGTGTGATTTTAAAAAGAGGTGAGTATTGGAAACACCTTTAAAATATTTCAAATATCTCATAAAAGTATTCATTCTTAATGCTTAAACAAATTTTTAACTAAACAATGTCTTTGATTTTTAATATAAGGTTTTCATATAGTTATATTAAATTTTAATTTATAAATTTGTGTTTTAAAACATTAGTGTTTATAAAACTAAGGGAAATATTGATTTGGAAAGAACCATAGTAATTCAATCATGTTCTTGATCTAATCCCATTCGTTCTTCGTTTTCAAAACTATGGACTCAAACCCAACTATCGGATCATGTCTAGATCTAATCATGGTCTACCATTAATTTTCCTATTTTCCCTTCATGTAGCGTCTTATTCTTATCTTTCTGTGCGGAACCAGTAACCCATACCCTCCCTTTCTTTATTTTCCAAACTTGTGACTCCTTCAATTACTATATGAGGCCCCTCCTCTCACACATTTTCCATAATAATGACACTTATGTCTTATTCTAAACCAAATATGTTCAGTTTTTTCCAAGGAAATAGAATTAAAAATATATTATTTATATTTTATAAATCTACAACTTTTGTTACCCGAACCCTATGGGTTCTCCTTTCTCTAGTGCCTCCATCAAAATCCACCAAGCCTTTCCCGAGCCTCTCCTCCTACTCAAACCAACGTAATAGAATATGTTGTCTTTTATTTTTTTGTGTATACAAACATATATATGTATACATATAAAACAATATATATAACCTTCCATTTTAGTTAATATTTTCTCTCATGTAGATCCTAGGTCTTCTGGATTTTGAGTTCAAGTAGTATTATGAACGTAAGGGATTCATGTTTCCTTAATTTTCATGTTGTATATATATATATATATATGTATGTATGTAAGTATGTATACTCTTATATTTATATACAACCTTGTGGTTTGGATAGAAACCCTCTTATACCCGATTACAGGACTTCTTAATTTTGGGTTTATGTGGTATTTTTTAAACCTGAAAGATAGATGTTCTCATGAAAAAGATGTTACATACCATGAATATTTGGTTCTGTATATATATATATATATACATAAAACCATATAGTTTTATATAAACCTCTTATGTTTAGTCTTATGACTTTTAAATATTGTGTTTCAAAATTAATGTAGAATTTTTAAATGCAAGTAATTGTATATTGTATAAATATTTTATATAAATAGTATACATAGTCATATATAATTTTATTGTTCATATAACTAACCCTATAGACCAGTTTTAAGTATTTTAACATTGAAATCCAATTATTAATTTATGTTTTTCATAAACAATTAATTGTTAAAAAACTTTGGTGTAAGAACCTTATGTATAAATGGTTATAAATGTAAGATATATATGTTTACATAAGAATATATATATATATATATATATAAGTTTGTTTAATAAATAAACCTTTTCAATTTCACATTATGATTTTAAATTTAGGGAAACTTTTTCAATAATGTGAGTAATATATTAAAGTCTATGGGTGACATTAGATTTTTGGTTTAAACCCTTTAATAAACATTGTATATTACGTTATGTGAATATTTGCATATACTTATAAACTTTGATCCCCAATTTTATTTGGAATTTCCCAAAGATTTCAAAGAAAGAGTAAAACATATTTTTTTCTAAATATGAATGTTTTATTTTAAAATACTTCTCTTTATATACACCCTTTTGTATAAACATATTTACACCACATTAAAATCTAATTTTAGATACTTCAAATATTATACTTTGGATCCATTTAGTATTTATGGAGAATTAATGAGTATAATATTTGGGGTTTTTTACTCTTACCAACATATGTATGAATCAATTATTTTCATATAAATTAAATTGTAACATTATGTGTTCCATTGTGACATGCAATACATAAGAATAGTAGAATATGATGTTTGGACATCTATGTGTTTAATGACTCACATGAAATGTTTGGTGTATCTTTTAAATAATTATGCATCTAGATGAAATTCCAATAAATATTTGATTAATATAGAAGTTAAGGTTTTCATTTTATGTGAAAAAAAAATTTATTTCTTTTAGCGCATTCGTTGTCCTCAGATATGCTATAATTTACTAGTCATACTTTTCATTTAATAACATATCCATGTAGTTGATAGTTTTGAAATTAACACTTATATACATGATCCCCAAAATATATGTAAATTCTAAAGAATAGAATTATATTTTTACAAAATTTTATGGATTAGGTATGAAATTATACAAAGTGTTATGTGAGACTTTGAATAATATGAAATGGGAAATTAAATATTCAAAGTGGTTTGGGGCATTTTGAAAATATGACCCTATTTTCCATGTGATGAATGTAATAGACTTAGTATAATGGGTAGGGGGCTAGATAATGAAAGCCCCTTTATGAATTAGTTGTTCTCATGAGATAATCATGTCATGGAATGAGTCCATTGACATATCATGTCTTAACATGAGATCTTGATAGGGTCTAATATTATTTGATATCTCATTATGTATATGATCATTAATTAACCACGTTGTTCATCGACTGGTATAATATCCATAGTTAAGAGCCTATACTTATGAGTATCAAAAGAAGTAAATGCTTATAGCCTGATATTTATTAAGCACTCACAGTTTTTATTATACAATTTTTGATTACAGTTAGTATTGAAAGAAATTGATGTTATTATTATTATGTGCAACTCGGATCATGTATTATTCTCTTTCATAAATTTTGTACTTGTATTTTCCCATGTCCTACCTATTAATGTTAGGATGTCTATTACAAATTACTTTGAATGAGCATGCCTATATTGAAACATGTTTCATTGTATCTCTGTAAGTATTCTCTGAATTTTGAACTTTTAATTCATAGATAATTGTTATTTTATGATACACGTGTCAAAACATTTCATAAGAAAATGTTTTATGGAAAATTTAAATTGGTTATTTTCAAAAGGTTATATTATGTTATTTTAAATCACCTTACTGAGAATTAATATGCTCACCCTATGCATTTTTAATAAATTTTTTTGGTATCAATTTTTAACTGAAGAATCATGTAAAAAGAGGCTAGTTTCCCATAAACCTGAACCGAACTGATCCCCTGTATGGGATATGATGTGTAAAATATCAATGCATGTTTTTATAAAAATTACTCATCATGTTTGAAGGCATTGACATCATTTATTCTAGAGATGGGACATTATACTGTGAATATATATTTGAGGATCTTTTGATCAGTATATATCTCACACATCTCCACATAGAGATAATACCAATATATTTTTAATGCAATGATCAAATCTACCCACTCTAGATCTTGTGTGGGATAGTTTTTCTCATGAATTTTAAAATTACAGGAAGTACAGGCTATCATAGAATGATTTTTCATTTTTATGTAGCCTAATACACTCTATGAAGCATCACTATATACCACTAATAGTTCCCCACTTGTTGGTTGTGTGAGAACTATTGTAGTGATAAGCTTATTTTTATCTCATAAAATCATTCCTAACATTATTGCATCTAGACTAACTTTACTCCATTTTAAATAATCATGGTAAGAGGGTTTGAAAAGTATGATAAAAAATCTCACATATTGGAGATAATACCCAACTATCCTCTGGAAACTATTGATATTTTTTCATATATGTTGGCCTTAACTATCCTTCAATTTATTCTGTCATTCATTTATCCAAAAATATCGCATTGCTTTTGATGATATTCCCCAAGAATGTGTCATTATTCAACTAGATCTCACCTTTTTTGTACATTTTCACAAAAATAACTTATTTTAATGGTATTTTTAATTTATTTTCTATTAATTCTTTGTTTTGGGTGTTTCCTAAACATTTATAAAGGAATGGATGAGTTTTCATGAATTTGTCCAAACCGTGAGCCCAATTCCAGATTTAAAATAAATTTTGTTTCTTTTATAACTCATTCATTTTTCAACATTTTTTATCCATTCAAATTCCTACTTTCCATACCCTGACCTATTAACAACAAAATTTAAATTTGGATCCATTATAAATCCATAATAATGGGGTATTTGGGGTTTTATTTGAGTAGTTGGGCCACCCCGAAAGCTCATTTCTAGTCTTAATAAAAAACTTTTTTATTTAATAACATATTCGGTTTTAACTATTTTTTAGTGATTCTACCTCTAAACCGAGCCCAATTAACCTAGGTACGCCCCCAATCTCTTCTATCCATATTTGGAGCTCATTTTCTTTGTAGAACAAGTCAAAACATTGTTTGCTTCCTCAATTCGAGCAGATTTGTAAAGGTAATTTGATTCCATCATAACTCCTTAATTTCTCACTCTTTTTACACCATTCAAATTTCTACATGGTCTTATTATCCTTATTCGAACTTCCCTTGAATAGTTTTCTATTTTCAAATTCAGATACAGGTGTATTTGGGGAGATTTCTACAAGATCCCCCAAGTAAATTGGTTTTATTCATTCTTCTTTCAATTTGGTTAAGGTTACATTCAATGTGATTAGGGTATCATCCCTTGTCATTGAGAATCCTAATGTACAGAAGTTAGGGTTCGAACTTAGGGTTTTATTTCTTGTCTTGGGGGTGAAAAATTGCGGTTTTAGGTTGTATTTCACTTCCTTGAGGTGCAGTGGTGGTGCAGTTTATGTTTCACACCATTTTTTGAGGTTTTCAACATAGAAGGTAGGTGGTTACATGTGTAAACAATTATTGAGGAGTTAGATTTATGTATTTACTCCATTTTTATATTCCTCGTCTGTTGGGTGTGGTGAAAAAACTGTTTATGATTGATTTGGTTATGTGTTTTCTTTTATAGTTGAATTTCAACTTGAAATTGGTTGTTTTCATGTGTAACTCATGGGGTATTATTTTGGTGTATTTTATAACTTATATTATTGGTTTAAAAAATCTTTTTTGGCATTACAATTATGGTATGGTAATTTATTAGTGTCATGTGGGCCTAAAAAGAGGGTTTTTGAAAAGGTTTGATGTGTAAAACATTGTTATACTTCTTGAGAGCATTTTATGAAAATGTGTGTTTTCATTTGTATATTTTTGGGTATTATTCAAGGTGATTTTATTACACTTGAAGGTGGTTTTATAAATATCTCTAGGGCTTCCAATTATATTTTTGATAGGAATTGGTATGGTTCTGGTCTTAAATGGTTTTTTTGAAATGGGTTTTGTGTGCAAGACATATTTACACCACTTGGGTTATTTTTATAAAAAATTATAAATGTTTTAGTTAGTTTAACAAACTGTGAAAAGGGTGAATATATACTGTTTGGTGTGTGTGTTCACCTATAATTGGTTTTTTAAAGGTTAAGTGTTGTTTTAAGTTTTCAAACATTTTTATAATTTTTTGTAAATTTTTGAGATGTTTTATTAAATTGTGATGTTGGAGAGAAACCTGTTTGTGGGTTGTTTCGTGTAAGTTTGATGATAAAATGATTTTGAAGGTAAAAAGGGTATTATGTGGCATGTGTGTGTGTTATGTTATGTTATGTGTATCATCTTGTAAAAGTTTTATAAAAATGTTTAAAGGATGTGTTCAAGTGTTGAAGTGATGTGAAAAGTGTTGTGGTCTATTTTGGTGTGTGTATGATTCGAAAATTCATTGGATTGAAAATGTTTATTTTGTGACTTGTGTGATTTACATATGTTATGTTTTGTGAATATGTGTTGTGGAAATGTTATTTTCATGTTAAATTTATATTTATTGACTTGTTGAACTTGTCTGAGCACAAAGGGAAAACTCGGGTATCTAGGTGGGTGGACATGTACTAGAATACTAGTGAATCTATGGGGTTTGGCCTCAGTTTAACGTAGCAAGATTGAAATTTAAAACACTAAAAAAAATATGATTATAGTGATTTGGGACCACTAGGTTATTGGTATGTTCCCTACTAGAGGCTCATGCATGAGAACAGATATTTGTGATGGTTACTTTGACCGAGATACGAGGTACCTAGGACCCACAACGAGCTAGTGCCTAGGTTTATTTTGAAATTTCTTATGCTCATTAAATCTTTCATAATTACCATCGGCATAAAGTATATTTTTATGGAAAATTCATTAGCTTTTGAATTTACTTTAAAATTGTTGATTCTTTAAATTAACCCCCTTGAAAACTACTTTTTTAAGTTGCATCTTTTAGAAATTGTAACTAGAAATTACATGTTTTTGAAAACATTCATGCTTTTAATATTTGAATGATTATCGCATGAAATAACTTTGTGGTGGTAATCTTATGGGAATTGGATCACACCATACTTACACCCTTGGGTGTTAGTAGACTTGGTTATTTTTGTTATCGCAGGTTGGGTACAGTTTTTACTTCGACTGGTTCGGGTTTCTAGCAGGTCCTTGGTGGCGAAGTCTTGTGGAGATGGATTGAGGGTGGTTCCCCTTGCCTTGTGGGGTCTTCTATATACATTTTATTTTTTGTAAATTTTTAATGGCCTTTTTTTAATTATTTAAAATCATGTAATTCAGTTCTGAAATTTTGTAAAAGATGATTTTAGGTGAAAAATCCAGATTTGTTTTATTGAGTTCAGTTGTTGTTTAGTGTTTATAAAATTGGGTAAATCATTCCCAAACGTCATTTTATGATACCCAGGGACTTTTTCCATCCCATGGGGATCAGTAACGCCTTTTGGTTCTTTTCACGGGTCAGGTTTTGTGCCAGGTTTGGTGGCGACCAGATTCGGTTCATGACAAAATGGTATCAGAGGAGGTTCTGGTTAACTCGTTGGGTCACGTTATTTGGGGAACAGTCAAGATAGTCTAGAGTTAGGACTATTGGTACTTGGTATTTCGGTTATGGTTAGGGTGCCTGATCACCATACCTCATGAAGCGATTTGAGTCTCTAGGGGATGTCGCGATTTATATGAGTTCTTTGGATGTCTTGAATTGATGATGATTAGTGGAAATGAAAAAAGAGTTGGGTTAATGATCTTGGTGAGCTTGCATGGCCTAGAAAGCCATGTGGAGCTAGAGATTTTCACTAGAACACTCTCTGTGATGGTGAGGTGATTGAAATATGTCTTCCAACTAAATGTCTAAGTCTCCTACTGAAACTAGTTTCCTCTCGCATTGTCTTCTGTTCTTTAGTTTTGAAATCTTGGAACTTTTGATAAAAGTGACTAGGTTTTGAGAATTGTAAAGTTTTTGTGAAAATATAATCTAATAAAGAGGTAATGGTTTGATTTTTGAAAATGGAGAACTGAATTTTCATAATTGTATTGGAATGGAAAATGGTGTGTTTTCACCTCTTTTGAAATCATGAATTATATCAAGATTGGTTTTGAAAAAGTGTTTCCATAAGAGTTTTCTAAACTATTGAAAGGTGATTTAATGGGATGAGTTGTATTGAAAATGATGTGAATAACTTGAATGTTTGTTTTCATTGGAATGATTTTGCCTTTCTAAAACGTTTTTTTTTGCGGTAATTTGGGTTCGATTTTGTGGTTAGCGGTCTTGGGAAAAAGGAAGTATTGGGTGATTGTTTTAGTTTTGAGAAGTGGGATGATTTTTTGTATTAACCTTTGGTATTTTCTTGAGAGACCACATGCATGGGGTTATATGAGATGATGGATGGTTTATGGAATGACTGGATGAGTGTCTGGATGAATATGAGGAGGGAGCCCAGTGTGGCACAGAAACATGCATGTGTGGGGACCATGGGGTACCATTGGGTGATACGCTAACCGCTGAGATGTTTATTTTCAAAGATATGTTTTTAGAAGGAAAAAATGATGTCTTGATGAGTGGTTTGGGATGGTATGTATGATGTGTTTTTGTAAATTTTGATGTTGTGGAATGTTTTGAGTCCAAGAACCCCTCTTGTTTGAATAGTTTTGTGGTTTTGTGTTTGGTTGGTAAGCTGGGTTGAAGGGCTGATTAGTGGTCTCCTCTAAAAATATTTTAGTATGCTTTTATAATGTTTCCCCTCATCTGTTTAGATCTGGTTGAGGTATTTCTTGACCAATGGACTTGGTTGGTCGGTTCCTTGGGATCTCTCGTTTGTATTAGGTATGCCCCATTATGGGTTAGTGCACAGCTGAAGAGAAACCTATGTTGATTTTCTATTGGAAGATCCTCCAGTTGATCAATATAAGTAATATTTTTCCTGATCTTTTTAGATTGAGTCTAAACCCTTTATTTGCTTTGTTTTTTGTATCCTCTTGTAGCAGTAGAGTGATCATGTAAGTTTTAAATAGACCTTAGTATCTTAAGTTTCCAAATTTGATGAAGGTGGAAGTGGTTTGGGGTTTTTAGCATGGATGAGTAGATGGATCGTATCTAAGAGGTCCGCTCAGTCCTTCATAGTCTCTTTGAAGATAGAGTTCATGTTAAACTACCAGTGTGGTAAATCTGGTCACGAGAGGATATTGTGTCCACTTTCTAAAATTGTGTGTTGTTTTGTGATGTTGTATAAGGTCCCTCTCCATGAATTGATTATATCAGTCGCCATGGTCTTGTTCGGTGACGCCTTATGATGTCATCAATTCGATTGACCATAAAGGTTACAGTCATGAAATCCTCTAAGAGTCCCTATTATGTTGGGTGAATTTATCCATCGGAAAAGCTTCAAAATATTCCTTTTTAGAGGAAGTTGAGTGTAGGTGTTATTTACTTATATTTTTTCTCACCCGGAGAAACTAGGTGTGATGTGTGTGCATCTTCTAAGCCCTTGTTTTAGTGAAAAATAGGGATAGGGTAAAGTGATTTGGAATGTGTTATGTCTAGCAAACTTATTTGGGATTGCGGTTTAGTTGTTGGTGGCACCGAAAGAATAATTCTCATTCAGTGGGTTTTCAAAGGCTAACTTTGAGGCCGAAGATGTTTCAATCATTTGTGCTCCAGCCATAGGTCTCGGAGAGAAACTGGCTCATAGTCAGGGGAAATCCTAGGGACATTTAAACCGTTGTACAAAGTCTTATCCTAAATATAAATGATAGGAAGAGTTTAAACCTATGGTATCATCATGTTTCTTATGTTTTTCATGTTTGGTGGAAAAAGGTGGAGGGCCTTGTACCCATGACATCACCCAATGTCATTCCCTCCCCCTTTGGTTTCCATTGTGTCTTTTGAGAATGGTTGGAAATTTGGTTAGACATGTTGGGCACATGGTTTCTGAATGATTAAGAGTGACTGTGTGCCAAGAAGCCATGTGGGAATATTGATCAGCACAATTATTTCATATTTCCACTAACTGTGCAGACTAACCATGTGACCTTCCCAAATCATGAAATTTTTGGGACTTTCTGTGTCAGCCCATGCCGGTTGGTTAAGATGGTTGGTTCTTATGGTAGGGAGACCCACTATGATTCTCATGTATGTTCCTTCAAAATTTTGAATGGAAGTCTACCCTATGTACCAGAGATTCTGTGCAGGACTCCCCATATTAGTGTCCTGATTGTGTCTCAGAAAAAAATATTTGTAGTCTCTTATGATGGGGAGCATATTTGTGTCCCCCCATATCGGTAGATTAGATTTATCCATGGTCATGGCATGGCATAGATAGTCTTGTTCGGATCTATCTAGCTACTGACTTCTTATTTGAGTAAACGTTGGGATTGGAGAGCACCCAATGGTTTAGTTAAAGTAAGGTAAGTGTAACCTTATTCAAAGTTGTTGTTCATTTGGGTGAATTTCTTGAGTCTTGTTCAGATAGTGTTTAAGGTGTTCTATTTTGGGATAAAGTATGAATGTGATTTATAATTTTAGGAAAGTGGTGTATGTTTTGGTTGTTAGAGTAATCCTTCCATAATTGAACACTAGATGTGTTTTGGCCTTTGGGGTGAAACCTGGAAAGGGAGTACCTATTGGTTTCTCAGTTGAGTTTGGTTGTTGCTTTGACATTGTTGTGACTTTCTGAGGTAGAAAGTTTTCAAGGTTGGGATAATTGTCACATACATAACATATTTTAAATGTATTTTTAATTTATTTTCCATTCATGCTTTGTTTTGGGGGATTCCCAATCTTTTATGGATGAATGAGTGAGTTTTCATGAAATGGTTCAAATCGTGACCTCAATTCCAGATTTAAAATAATTTTTTTTTCTTTTATAACTCATTCATTTTTCAATATTTTTCATCCATTCAAATTCCTACTTGGCCTCTTCTGACCTATTAACACCAAAATTTAAATTTGGAGCCTTTATAAATCCATAATACTAGGGTATTTAGGTTTTTATTTAAGTAGTTGGGCCACCCCTAAATCCCATTTCTGGTACTAAAAAAACATTTGTTTATTTAACATCTTCTCAAATTTTGACTATTTTTTTATGATTCCACCTCTAACCCGAGACCACTGAACCTAGGAATTCCCCCAGTCTCTTCTATCCCTCTTTGGCGCTCGTTGTCTTTGAAGAATAAGTCTAAACTTATTAAGCTTCTACAATTCGAGCAGATTTGTAAAGTTAATTTTTTTCCATAATAACTCCTTCATTTATCAATTTTTTGCCCCATTAAAATTCATACATGGTCTAATTATCCTTTTTCAAACCTCCCTTGAATATTTTTCTGTTTTCAAATTCAGATAATGGTGTATTTTGGTGGATTTATACAAGATCTGTCAAGTAAGTTGGTCTTCTTCATTCTTCATTCAATTTTCTTTTAGTAACATTCAATGTGATTAGGGTTTCATCCCTTATCCTTGAGGTTCCTAATGTCTAGAAGTTAGGGTTAGAACTTAAGGTTTTATTTCTTGTCTTTTTGGTGAAATCTTGTGGTTTTAGATTTGATTTCACTTCTTGGTGGTGCGGTTTATGTTTCACGCCATGTTTTGAGGGTTTCGACATAAAAGGTAGGTGGTTCCATGTGTAAAAAATTATTGATGAGTTAGATTTCTGCATTTAATCATTTTTCATATTCCTCATATGTTGGGTGTGGTACAAAAAAATCTTATGATTGATTTGGTTATGTGTTTTCTTTTATAATTGGATTTTAACTTGAAATTGGGTGTTTTCATGTGTAACTCATGGGGTATTATTTTGGTGTATTTTATAACATATGGAATTGGTTTAATAAATGTTTTTTGGTTGGAAAATTATGGTTTGATTATTTATTAGTGTCATGTGGGCCAAAAAAGAGGGTTTTTGAATTGGTTTGATGTGTAAAACATCGTTATACTTCTTGAGAGCATTTTATTGAAATGTGTGTTTTCATTTTTATATTTTGGGGTATTATTCAATGTGATTTTATAACACTTTAAGGTGGTTTTATAAATGTCTATAGGGATTCCAATTTTATTTTGGATAGGAATTGGTATGGTTTAGGTCTTAAATGATTTTTTTGAAATAGGCTTTGTGTGCAAGAGATATTTACACCACTCGTGTTATTTTTTTTGGAGAAATATAAATGTTTTCGTTGGTTTAACAAAGTGGTAAAAGGGTGAATATGAACTTTTTGGTGTGTGTGTTCACCTATATTGGGTTTTTGAAAGGTTAAGTGATGTTTTATGTTGTCAAAAATGTTTAGAATGTTTTGTAAATTTTAGAAATTTTTTATAAAATTGTGATATTCTAGCTAAAATTTTTTGTGGGATGTTTCGTGTAAGTTTGATGACAAAATGATTTTGAAGGTAAAAAGGGTATTATGTGGAATATGTGTGTGGGATGTTTTGTGATGTGTATCACCTTTTAAATGTTTTATAAAAAAATTTAAAGGATGTGTTGAAGTGTTGAAGTGATGTTAAAAGTGTTGTGGGCTATTTTGGTGTGCGTATGAATTCAAAATTCATTTGAATGAAAAAGTGGATTTTGTGACTTGTGTGATGTAAATATGTTCTATTTGGTGAATATGTGATGTGGAAATGATATTTTCATGTTAAAATTATATTTTTTGACGTGTTGAACTTTTTTGAGCACAAAGGGACAACCTTGGTATCTAGGTGGTTGGACATGTACAAGTATGCTACTGAATCAGTGGGGTTTGGACTCAGTTTCACGTAGCAAGATTGAATTTTGCAACTCTAACTAAATGAGGATGATGTTGATTGTGTACCACTAGGTTATGGGTATGTTCCCTACTAGTGGATCATGCATGATAACATATATTTGTGATAGTTACTCTCACCGATATAGGAGGTACCTTGGACCCAGAACGAGCTAGTGCCTAGGGGTTATTTTCCTATTTCTTGTGCTCATTAAATACTTCATAATTACCATCATCATATTGTATATTTTTCTGGAAAATTCAGTAGATTTGGAAATTATTTTAAAATTGTTTATTTTTAAATTATTCCACATGAAAAAGTCTTTTTTTAAGTTGCATCTTTTAGAAATTATAACTAGAAATTACATGTTTTTGAAAACATTCAGGATTTTCATTTATGAATGTTTATCGAATGTAATATCATAGTTCTAGTATCCTACTGGGCATTGGATCACACTCTACTTACACCCTTGGGTATAAGTAGACTTGGTTATTTTATTTGTTGCAGGTTGGGTACAGTTTTTAGTTCCAGTGGTTCGGGTCTCTAGTAGGTCCCTGGTGGCGAAGTCTTGTGGAGATGGATTGAGGGCGGTGCCAATGTCCATGAGGGTTATTGTCTATCAATTTTATGTTTTGTACCTTTTTAATGTCATTTTTACATTATTTCAAATCATGTAATTCAGTTCTGAAATTTTGTAAAATATGGTTTTAGTTGAAAAATCCAGATTTTTTTTATTGAGTTCATTTGTTGTTTAGTGTTTATCAAATCAGGTAAATCATTCTCAAACATCATTTTATGATACCCGAGCACTTGTTCCAGCCCATGGGGATTTGGAACGCCCTTCGGGTCATGTCACGGGTTGGGTTTGGTGCCTAGTTTTGTGGCTACCAGATTCGGTTGGTGACAAGCATGGCATAATGATTCCCTTTAAATAGGGTTTTTTATCATAGTGTTAAGATTTATCTCATGCTCCTCCATTATTTTGAGGTATATTTGAATATCTATAAATACAACCACAAATTGTTTGAGGTATCCCTAAAGACTCAATTCATTAAGTCTAGGAAGATTTTTAGAGCATTAGTGAATCCTAATGGAATCACTATGAGCTCATATTTCTCATAAATTGTACAAACAATTATCTTGGGGACATCATCCTTCTTCACCCTAACATGATAATATCCCAAACAAATATCCACCATGTATAAGTATTTTTAACCCACATAGTTGATCGAACAAGTCATCAATCTATGGTAGATGATACGTTTTCATTATCATGATATTGTTGAGTTCATGATAATCAATGAAAAGGTACATTATCTTATCCTTCTACATTACAAATATTATTGGTGAAACCCATAGTGAGGCCCTTCGGCATATGAACCCTTTATCAAAATTCTTCTATAGTTGTTCCTTCAGCTCCACAAATTATAGTACATCAATTTTACATGTTGTCTTGTATATTGGTTACTATATAGATATTATATATATTTAAATATCAACCTATTTCCTATGAATAATACTAAAAAATTCTTTGAGAAACACATCATCATATTCACTCACAATGGGAATGTATTTGAGTATGATTATTTCCTTTGAATCAATCATTTGAGATAGATACTCCAGCTCAAAGGAAAAAAATATTCATGCTTGAGGTCATGGTGCAAATGAAAATTTATCCTCCTTCATACAATTGTATAGAATTAGAAGATGATATGAAAGACATATATTTAATTCCATTGCACCAAAACTTTTTGTTGGCTCTATATATGGAAAGACAATCCATAACCAAAATTGCACTAAATTTCACTATAGGGAGAATGAAAAGGTTTTCTGGGATGTTCAACCAACAAACATTGATGGGGGTAGTTATATACGTGGTTTGTATTAATATTCCTAGAATTTTTTTTCACTAACAACTCAACTTCTATGCACTGTGGTGGTGATTGGATTGTTCTACTAAATGTTAGTGATATAAAATAATGCATTGAAAAATTAATGATAATCATACATTTCTATATTTTATTCTGGTTCTACTCTTTTACATAATCCAAAATATATTAAAGGAATATATTTTTTAAAATATTAAAAATATAAATTGGAATCTGATGACATTAGACATATAACATATAAATTAGATGTATTTCATTAACATGTGAATTTATAGACTTCAATAAATGTTATCCATGATCAGATTCCTAACATATACACTTATAGAATTTCTTTCCTTAATAATGGTTCTTAATGAGCTTATGAATTTACCAAATAAAATTCCCCATGTAATTTCAAACCAGGTATGTAGTGAGGCCCATTTTGGTGTACCAGGTTACCCTGAGTCAGGCCCATGACACCTTTTCTAAACAGTTACCCATATATACATTTGTTACAGAACAATTTCCACTTGTAGTTTACACATGGGGATTTATTTTCTTGATAAACCAATTACTCTATAATTCCCAAAATTTAAAAATGTTTCATTATACTTAGTATTATCCACAAGGCATTCAGTAATTTTTTCTAATCCTAATCCAAAAAACAACCAAGATTTTCCTCTGATAAACCTATAATAACTTTGCACTTTATTTCTCATTAATACTTGGATTATTACATAATACCACACTTAAGAAAACCTCATATTTAAATAATTATATTTTATTTTATAATTAGGAACATATAATTACATCATCAACATGGTATACAACAACAATATTGAAAACATCCTTAAAATGCATCTAAAATTTAATTAATTTTAAAACAGCCTGGGATAACCTGGGAAAAAACATAAGAAATGGGTGATATATAAAAAATTAAGGGAATAAAAATAAACTAAAATGTATAAGATAATACATGATATAAAATACGCATATTTTTGGGTCATAACAATAGTAGGGATCATAAATATGATAATGAGAAATGATAAATAAGGATAATCATAACATGAAAAATGTGGAAACAACATAAAACATTGAATCATAAACATAGGTCAAGTCTAAACCCACCAAGACATTATGGTGAAATACAACCCATAAATGAATCAGGTTCAATCCCTATCTAAACATTATGTATCATGACACTAATATTAATACAATGTAGTGGATCTCTATCTGGGTTCCCCTATTATATTCATTTCATTGTCATGCTTATGTGTGCTAAATAGATCAAAAAACATGGATTCATTCATCAACATAATTTGTTCCATGATAAATGTATGTAGAATAAATACATTTATTTAACAAATAAATATATATATATATTCATACTGGTTAATACCATTGATATAAAAATGGGTATGGTATTCACAACACAATTGTTCCGGCATGGAAAATCGTAGTGAAACTTTGGCAGCATAACGACAATACTTTAAAATCAAAAAATGGATTAATTGGAGAGAAAGGGGACTCTAATAATATGTACATCAATTTAAAATTAATGGGGATATAAAATAACATATCTAATCATAATTACATAATGGTAAATGATATAATATAAATATGATACTTGAATAAATAAGAGAATGAAAAATATCCCATACAAAATTTTGGTATGGTAACAGTTGTACATAAAAGATAATGGAAGGGTTAATGAGTGGAAAAATTCAGGATATAATATTTTATATATTAAATGGAATGTAAGAGGAATTTGGATGAATATATACCATCAAAATGATATTTAATTTATTATAAATAACGTAAACGGAGTTCTTGGATGGAAATGAGAATAGAGAAACCCCATGCGAGATTTTAGAAAAATAATGATTTATGTGTAGGTAAAAATGGATGATAATTAATTAAAACTCATTAAATATAATATATTAAATATTAAGTGATGTTTATAAATAAATTTCATTATATAAAATTAAAATTAAGAATAATAATTTCCAAGAATGTACTTGACTTGAAAGAAGGATAGGACGATGAGGATCCCTTTTTGGAGTTTGTGACCTCAAAGGCATGGGAGGGGATTATTTAGATAATGGGGTGCCTATGAGGGACACTAGATAGTATAGGGAAGATTGTTTTCATTCTATAAGGTGTATTATTGAAAAAAATGAGAGGTTGTGTGGGCTTATATAGAAAACCAGAGGATTTATTTATTATTTGTGTTTTGTACTCTGAATAATAAAATATCGAAAACCAAAATCCATCAAATGGTTTTATCCCATGTTTTTTTAAAAGTTAGTGTTTCTCATTATTTTATAATACCAATTTATGAATCTATTAAAATAATAGACTTGATTATTTGGAGTTCAGTCACACTCATAATGAAAGGGTTTTAAAAATGTAAAATATATTATAAGTTCCACAAGAAAAATAATTTCATAAGAATATATAAAATGGACCTAAAATAATATTGTTTAAAAATGAAAAAAAATATTTGGTCGTGTATCACCTTAATATAAATTATTACATCACTTTTGGGTCATTATTTTACCATAAAACACACAGTATATTTATCTGATATTTAATTTTTACAAAAAAAATTGTTTGTCTCATAAATTTTTTAAAATATCACCACTGTATAATTTCAATGTTCAAATCCACAAAACAATATTCATTTTATCAAAATAATTTTTTAAATATTTTGTTTTTTAATTTTAAAATAAAAGTGACATTTTTTATTATATGACAGAATCTTTGAAAATATCAGTTTTAAAACCCTTATAAAAATTACATTTGACATCCTAAAAATTATATGATCATTTACCTTTGAAAAAAATATTTAATAATTTTAAAATATTATTTATTTCCAAAATCCATTACTTCATGAATTCATTAATTGGATTTGAATATTATCCAAAAATACAATTTTGGATTTATTATATCAAGATTAAAATCATTTACAAAATAATAATAATAGGATGAAAATTTATTCATTATTATATTATAAAAATACATATTCATATTTCCATGGTCCTGATACATATCACTTTAATACACTTGAAAAAACCATATGTGTAAGGTGTGTGATGGTGGGACTTTCATGGGGCAGTTCGAAAACCATGGTTTGAGTCGTCATCTCGATGAAGATGAACTTCTCCCGTAAACAGTTTCACTCATGCTTTATTTATTGGATCTCAGATCAGTAATGGTTAATGGAAAATTCAAGAAATGATATCTCCCTTAGAAGAAACAGTAAATGGGATTCATAGGGTATGATCCTACTAGTTGAGGCCATCACATCCTTTGTCTATGTCAATTGGATTTGATAAGAACCTATATTTATACTAATCATGTGATGACTATTAAATTTCTATATTATCCATGGTAATGATATTTAATGGCCTTTTAAACAAAATTGGATATAATAAAACAAACAAATTTAATGTGTTTTTTTAACCATACTACATAAAAATACATTTAATTAAAACAAAAATGGAAATTCTATTTGTAACAGTTCGTTTCATTACACAAATGGCATAGGGGAAATATCTTGGACAATAACATGATATGTAATGGTGTTCATTGAATTAAAATTTCAGGAACATCTTAAGAAGGCCCATCATGAAGTAGTGGAATTTGTGTTGAGGAAAAAATGGACTAATTTTTTTGGTCCATGTGATATGGATGGCTGTGTTGGACTAGTGTGCTTGAGGACACCGTGACCAAATCTAGGAAATCATCCTTGTAGTTATAGTGAGTACCTTTTTGATATGGGAATATTTAATTACCTTTTACCTTAGTCTCGAAAAAAGGGAGAACGTGGTTTTTAATTATTGGTTAACTATAAATGTTATTAATCAATCCCTAACACCTATTAATCAGATCCAAACCCATTTGGATTTTTTTCTTGGATTATTGTTTCTATACACGGAATTTCATTCAAGTGATTAGTTTATTTATTGATTATCATTGTGTTCTTCCACATTTAGGTTGAATGTTTATTCTAATTAACGGATATAATAACTTGTCACATCCCTTATTCCTGGTGCTTTTCGATTTGTATGATTTGATGTAGGACAAAGATGAGTATTCTTATTCAGATGAGTTCCCTATTTTCCTTCTTATTCGGTCATGGAATAATTATACTATATAATATATTACAAACATTTTGTATTGTGGTGAGAAAATTCCAAAATATCTATATAAAAATCATCATAGCATTTTTGTGGCATTTGAAGAAATATATACGGAACCCGATTGGTGATATATCGTCTTTTTTTATCCATGTATGGAATTTTTTTCTTCCATTTACTAAAAATATATTCAAATATTGACAAAATTTTTCAATGTTTAGGTCCTGATTCTACTCTTATTCAGTTTCTATTCCTGGTCTAACCCAATAATCCTTATAATATCATATATAAACCTGCTCTAGGAGTTCAAAATGTGTAAGATTGTTTTGATTGGTGGGTGAATGTGGTTTGGGAGATGAAATCCCAGAAAAAAACATGATGTTGAAATTGACATCGTTGAGGTGGGATGATCCTCATAATTATTAGGTTCTTGAATACATTATTTTCCATAGTGTAATTATTTTTTTGGTATACCATTTAGTGTGTGATTTATTATGATCACTTCTGGGTGTGGGTGTGCAGTTGTGAGACCCATTTATGATAATTCATTTTATAAGCATTTATTGTAGCTTTCATTACAACATTTGATGTTGATCACATGTATTATATGTTGATAATATATTCTCATGATGATGTTTCATGCTTACCTTGTATGATCTAGCATGAAAAATGTGTTACTATGGCTTTGGGATAATTTTAATAGTTTTCAGTATTGGAATAATGTTATGACATGGTTATCTCATAAAGGGGCAGTTTTTAAGAATTGTGACTACATATAAGATAATCATAAAAGCATGGGTGGGTTAATGGTGTCATAGATTTCCAATATAAAGATTCAATTTATGGATTTTGAATTCCAGATCTCATGTTCACTCGATGCCTAGTTGTTTCTATGTAACATGATCACTCGATGCCTAATAGATGTTGAGAGGCCTGATATTCATGATATCCAGAGGATTTCATTTATCTGGTTAACTTGAGGGAATTAGGATTACAAGCTATAAGTTCACTACCCTTGGGGATTTTTTGGTAACTTTAAACAACATGTCATTATCCTTCAACATAGAGATGAAGTAGATATAACTAGGGGTTTATGGAATCTTGGTTAGAGTACAACTTCTTGATATGTGAGTGTATATTTTTATGCTAGATTAGAAATTTTTTATTATCATTGAAGACACTTGTTCTATCTATATTAATTTTTTAAGGATGCATTGGGGGTTTCTTATTGTGTTTTATTATACACACTATACACATGAATCACGATTGGTGTAGAAAATTAAGGTATCATGATCCATAAAAGTGAAATGGGTGAAATATTAATAGCTGAGAAAAGGAGTGATTGCAGCTAGTGGAAGATCAAGATGCGCTCCAAAAGACGTTGAAAAATATAGAAATTTTTATCTTGACATATATTTTTGTTTGGGTTACCACATTTGTATCCCAATTTTTTGTCTGTATGTATTTTCTTCAATATTTGTAGTTTCTTCATGATACTCAAATTAATTATTTTTATTGATAATATATATATTTATTGTTTATTCCTATGAAATATAAATAGGATATAGTTACACCATTTTTAATGTTCAGACCCCCATTTTGATGTAGTAATGTCTTATATATGGGGAGTCTCACATAGGGACTTATTTCCCTATAACATAGACCCAGTCTTTTGGTTATTGTAATTACACACACCAATGTGAAAAAACTATTCATAAATAATTTCTATAGATAATAGAAAGTCCTAATTAATAGGTCCCCAACTCAGATGGTGCTATCCTATATGGGTTATCATTATCAGAGTGAAGCTTGTTTTCAACTCTATCCCAAACACGATCTCACATTAATGGGTAGAATTAAAACCACATTAATAAATACATCAATGTATCCTTAAAAAATAGTAATAAAAACATGTTAATCTTTCATATATCTCAACATCAACTCTAAAATTAAATATAGTAATGAAAATATATGACTCCTACACATACAAGGTTCTTACTCAATAATAAACAAAACATTCATTCTTCCATCATTGTAAAATATAATTAACATCCTAAATTAATAAAAAATTTCCTAAAATAAACAAAACTATTCCATAACGAGGATGATATAAGATATTTATGTTAGGAACATAATAAATCATCCAAATTAAAATACATCCCAACCATCTTTTCATAATCTATAAACATATCATACAAACTATCTTAAATTAAAACTGGTGTAGTTAAATCCAAGGGCCCCAAAAACTCCCTTAATTCAATTACCAATCTGTATAGTAGATAGAGTTAAATAAATGTGTAAAAATGAAATAAATTAAACAACTCATACTCTAATGTAGAATATGATAAGACAATATGACACCTGATATTTGGATTTCCTGAATCTAGAAAAACAACAGAATTAATCTGACTACATTTGGATCTATTAGAAGTATAACCTTGATTGTGACCACTCCCAAGAATTATCTCTACTATATATCCCTAAATATAATGTTCTTAAAGAGGATTTCCTACTCATACCTTGTATTTTTTATGGAGCATATATTAGATAAACATAAAAAATATGATTTTCTGAGTGGATAAATATAGAAAAAGTAGTGAACATAGTGTAATGTAAAATCTACACTAAATACCATTGATATTAACACACAAAAGATTATAATGGATACAAAAACTATAAGAAAAATAAACCATGCTCGATTCCTTAAAAGGGGTCCAGAAATATCCAAATCTAGTAATATAAGATGGATATGGTTGTAACGAACTTAATTCTTTTTTAAACATCATCTAATAAGTAAATATAGGACTTATATCTAGAATTATATTCTATAAAGAGTCTTCATGAAATGATCTCATGAAGACTAAGTCCTAGATAAAATAATCATAAGAATTTATTCTATTTCCATCACATCAATATATGTGAACAATGTGAATAGGTTGACCTAGTGTGATAACTCTTGATGTAAGACCTCGATAAAATTCCTCTTCCTAGTTTCCTCTTTTGGAAGAGGCCTTAAGAATTACACAATATTTTGTTATAATACATATGAAAATATTGTATTATATATATCACATGGAAGAGAGAAATAATATTTGGCTTATAAGTTTCTTTAATGGTGGTTGAAATAAACTCATCCTGGAATTGATCATAAAACTTTTACCTCGATACTAAAAACATTTTATGATCTATATAAAATAAAACCACTAATTTCATGAAACAAAACTAAACATAAAAATATCTAATAGAATCTATCTACCCATCCATGTATATATCAAACTAAGTAAAATCACATCCTCCTTTAACAAAGATACTATTATCTATTATAAAACTAATCTGACATACATATATAGTTTGAATAAATAAAATTCTCAGATTAAATTCCTAAAAATTTAATCCCCATTAATATCAACTGTATACTGATATACTAGTTTTTCATTTTGGTCATTATCAGTGTGAAATTGATTGGGTCATCACGGTAGATCAATACCTAAATACAATAAACTATTATGAACTCCCAGAACCTAGAATATAAAATACACAATATGAGGAAATTATGATTAATCAAAGTTACCACTTTCTATAAAATTAAATCACATGAACATCAAATTGTGATGATTTTTCCTTATCTATATTAGTACTTGAAAGGTAAAAGGATATTTCATAGTATATTCAGAAAACTTCTAATCCTTGTATCAGATAAAAAAGGGGCCCAAAATCATATGTACTAGAAATTATACCTTGTTTACTTCACAAGATAATTATAATAGATATGGTTTCCGTTGTAATCTAGGAACTACTTAACATTTCCTTCCTACAAACTATATTTCATATCTCAATAAAAACCATAAATACAACTATTTTATTACACCCTATTATCGGTACCCCTATTGGGCTAGCAGTGAAGAGTGAAGTTATCCCCAATGCTCTTCCCAAATAGACAGTGAGTTGGAGAGTAGTAGTAAGGTACTATAAATGTAAAAATGTGAATAATTTAAAATTATGTAGAAATTATAGGACAATCAATAACATCCATCAATAATATTCATAAAAAATAAAAATCAATCCTAATATATTAAATTTGTTGTCCCATAAATTAGAAAAAAATAGAAAAATGAATAATTCCTATGTAGTGATTAAACCCCAATAGCTTCTTAATAGCCACAATGTTCTAGCAAAACTGAACTCAATCACCAACCAGCTTCTATAGACCTAAATAATATTTTATATATATATGGGGTGGGGATATTGGAAAACCAAATGGATTACCCTCTAAAAACTCTTGTGTATATGTGAAAAATGAATAACAACACTAGTTAAGAAACCAGACATGCCAAATCATTTATTATGTCAGAAAAATTGCATCTCAGTCCTCACCATGTAACACATAAAAATAGGTAACATAATATCAATAGAAAATAGTAATATAAATAACCCATATTGTTGCATCATTGGGTTATCCCTCTCACTCCCTAACATAAAACATCATGTGCGTCAATACCTTCCATATGTAATCGTTTATATTTGGGATAAAAAATAATTATCTAATCTATCCCCATGTGAATAAAAATAGCATACACATATCATCACATTGATAACAAAATTGTAATCCTAAAACCCATCAGAACCCATGTATCATGTGTTATACTACAAGGCATAAAAACCAATGCATGGACACCTTATTCAAACATAGTTACTATATTTAAAATACATATTAATTCTATAAACTCATGAAACTACAACCTACATATGAAATTATAATAAAATGACATCCTTCATAGCCCATGTGAGACAAATCACAATAACTTAATTCACTATACCATGGAAATGACTACACATCATGCTACATATGTTGGGGGATAGGGGAAGAGGGATTTTTTATCCATCTATTCCCTCACAAACCTTGATATTGGGTAACACACATAGAACCTAGTCATTGAGCCTCACATTCCTTATTAACATGAGTGGTGGAACATATGAAATAATATAAAATAATCTATATATACCGCATAACCAAGCTAAGGGAAAATCTATAGACATAAACTCAAACTTCATATATTATCCCACCTTATATACAACTTCCACTTCTACATTCTATAAATAAAAAACTCATGCAAGCACATGAGTATCAATTTCATTAATTATACAAATTAATTTCATAATATAGAAAGTAATCAATAATTTATTTAAGACATAATAATGTATTGTTAAATAATTTTAAATAATTGAAATCAAATGTTGTTTCTGGATTATCAATTTAATTTCTATATTTACAATCCGTTATTTGATAGCATTTATCCCCAAAAATATATTATTTTAATTTAATGAATCATTAACTTCATCAACACCCATTACAATTAATTTATTTATAAATCATTTCTAATTAAATACTACCAATTATTTTATGAATCAAATAAATGTCTCTCAGTGGAGAGAAATTTTTTGAAGGAACAAGAAAACTGCTTCAATAGGGAAATCAATCACTACTACCAACCAAGAAGCGAACCAAAGGCACAACTACCATCATGAAGAAAACAAAAATGGGAAGAAAAACACTTATACATTACTATAAAACCTATCAATAACACTAAAACAGGGATCTAACAAATAATAAAAAACATATCTCAATCTATTTTATATATCTCATATTTTTATCATTGTCACTAAACCACATTGTTTGTTATGGAAAACCATCCCATTCCCCTATAATTCAACCAACCCAACCGGGTTTCGCAATAACTCATATGAAATTCTCAACCATCTAAATTCATAAACCTAATAGTTAAACATATATTTAGGAGAATAAATTTTGGAGGAAACTAAGTCCATCAAACCAAGGAAAATGAACTAGTCATACAATGTTTGGCACATAATTATCCAAAACACATAATCCCAACAAATCAACTAACTATTTCATAATAATAATTGAACATATTCGGCATGAGTATATATCAATATTAAGAAAACTAATAGCTAGTAAATAATTGTAAATTATAATCATTCACCGACATTTCCAAATATTTACCCTTTATGTTAAATACTTTTTTGAAGGATAATAAAGTCAATCCAAATTCCCAATTCATTATAACCTCATTCTTCCAGGCATTTCATTATTTTTATTTTTCAACATTATAAATAATTCTATTAATAAATAATTATCATAGAAATGATAAATGAAACTATTTAGAAAATAATATGAGAAAAAACTATGGTTAAATAAAAAGCATATGTGAAGCAAAAAATACTTCCAATAACATCCCAGTTACAATTCTATAGATTATTATCTTCAATGAGATAACTTGTCACATATACTCATTAGAAAGAAATCATGTTAATTCCATCGTTCCACGTAAAATGAAATATTAGGAATACTCTTATAGTATTTAAATATTCAATGAAACACCACATAAGATTAAAATTCATCAAATATTAACAACTATAAAATTGAGAGAACCAAAAAAAACCTAACCACATCAAAACACTATCAAGGTATTGCAAAATATCAATTTAAAACTCGAAGAACATTAAAAAACAATCCAATATAATTAAAATAAAACGTATGGAAAATAAAGAGTTTAACCCTAAAGAACGGAGATTATTAAACCTAAAAGGGGAGTAGTTTGAGGGCATCATGTGGACCAGGTATTAGTTGGGGATCATATAGTAAAGATAAAAGTTTAAATAAAGAATATTGTGAACCCTATTTATTGATAAATCTTGAAAAGTATCCACCATGGTATAGTGACTCCAACCAGGGATGTGGTGCCTCAAATTAAAAAAATATGAATTTTGAAGCTTTATAAATGGTCATATCCCTGTAAAATTATTATATTTCAAAACACTTTTAAGAATGTTTTACCGAAGTCATGCTATAAACCACATTTTAGAGGATATAATTTTTATCCATATATGACCACCCGTTTTTTTTCAACTTGAGACAGATTAAAATATTATAAAATTTAATCACAACATGCCTAAGACTACAATGTGGTGTTCCAATGTTCTTGTTTTCCACTCCTCATTCAAGTCTTACTCACTTCAACACACAACCACACACATAAACATGGTAATTTACAAATTCCTCATTCTTTATAGAGAACCCCACATATTGTCATTAATAAAAAAATATACACCCAATGGAAAAGATCTAAACACATCAAAAAAGTAAAAATCACTAGAGTTGTAATGAAACCCCAGCCTATATCAAATGCATAAATTACATCCATATTTTTAATAGGAAATCTAATCACACATCACACAAATAAAATTTTTTGTTTCATTATCTGTTTCCCCAACCACCAATACAAAATTTCATCACATGCACAACTTTGAAAGAGAACACATTACAACCACCCCCACAGAAATTACCATAAAATAGTGGACCTATAAAATGACAAAAAACTCTTATCTCCTCTCTAGAACATATTCAAACACCATTTCCACACCAACAAACATTAATGAAAATTCAAATGTATACAAAATAATGATCCCTTATTAGAGTAATTTATAAAATATGATAATTTGTATTTATTAGTAAATCCTTAATTATTAAGAAAAATAATTATTGTGACATGATATATTTCTTAAACATTAGAAAATTTACATAAGATTTCATTAAAATTTATTTAAATTTATATTAATATAATAACTACTTTTAAAACCATTTTATGAAAATATATGTATATATTAATGTTTTATAACTATTGAAATAATGTATTTTAAAACAAATTAAAAATATATTTTTTCTTAAAAAACTATTCTTTATTTGAAAAAACAATTTATTTTACACTATTTTAATATTTTAATTAATTATTTTAGGACAAAAATTAATATATATTTATTTTAAAAATAAAATAAATATTAATTGACTCTTCCAATATACAATTCACTACTATTATAGTCAGGTTACTATGTACATAGTTAGGTTACAATTCTAATAGTTATATTTACAATGTCCATATAATCTTTAAAAATAATTAATTTACAAAATATTTCTATTATTAAGTATTATCCCAATATTTCACGGAGGTTCTCTAATATATATATTTAATATTTGTGTATTATTTAGAATTTTTCCTCTTTTTTGATATTTTATTTTAATCTTCTATAATTTTATAATATCGGAACATGGTGGATTTTTTTCCAATTCTATTATTTTCTTGTGTTTTATGTTTGATTGTTTATTTTTTGTTTTTTATATACATTCCATTATTAGGTAATTTCCTATATTAATTAAATAAAAATGTGTTTATTTTTCATATGTGGTTTAGTTGTTTTATTTGTAATATATATTATAAAATATTACACACATATATTTCGGGGGGGGGGGGATTTCGATTGGGAATAGATGGATCATATTATTATTAACCCCTTTATAAATTTTACCCCTGAAATTTCATTTCATTTAATATAAAGAAAACATATGAGGGTAATTATATTTTATTTCATCCTCGTGTTCCCAAATTTCCTATTCATACTTATCGTTTCTCCATAAATCTATGTAATTTTTATTTTCCTTTCTTTCATATAAAAAAATCTATGCAATCCAATATCATCCACATTTACTCCTCATAATAGAGAATATAGTTTTAATAACATTCACCCTTCCATATGATATTTCCCATCTGGATATATATTTTTTGGAAAATTTAAGTATAAGATATGAAACGAAATATAAGAACCATGTAATAAAATGTAACACAACATTATTCCATAAATATTAAAAATATCATATGGATAATAAATATACAACATAAATTTAATATTTTAAAATTATAAAATAAACTTATATATCCTAAAAAATATTGGAAATTATAAAATTATCTTAGTGTTTTATTGGTTTCAAATAATACTTTAATGATGATAATAAATTATAATAAATAATATTGGAATATTATAAATGATAGAGATTTCATTTTTAGAAAGGTGTAAAGGATTAGAAATATTTTAGATAAAAGGAATTTATAGGAAATATATAACTAATCTGATTCATAGAATAGTAAACTAGATGGTTGGAATAGTAAAACCCCATTATGATATAAATTGGTCATTGGAATTGTATCTTGACCAATGTAATAGTACCATGAACATTATAATAGTTAAATGATATGTAAATAATATTTTTTCTGAATAAAATAATCAAATATAAATATTATTGTGCAATTAAATTCATATTAAAATCCAAAAAAAATCAAATTATTAGTGGGTCTGAATGATGTGTGTTTTAATTAATTTTAAAAAAAATATTTTTATATTAAAAAAGTATTTTAATATTAATATTTATTTTGATAAAAAAAAATTAAAATCAACATGTTAAAATTATATTGCATTAATTTTTTTACTAAAATCTAAAAAAATTATTTTTTTAATAATAAAAAAAATAATCTCAAAATACATATATTTTAGGATGCCATAGTGATCCAATTAATCCTTAAATATATTCTTTGGCATAAAATAGTATTAATAAAATAGATGACTCATTTAAAAAACATAATTTATAAATATAAAAATGTAAATTCTAATGTCAAAAAATAGAAAGAATTATATTAAATCAATGTTTTTTCTTTTTCATCAGTTCTTTTGTATTGAATAACAAATTATACTATCAAATTTTGTTGAGGTCATAACAATATATATTTTTTCAATTATTTAAAATTTATATTCACAAATAAGACCTATATTTCATGCCTTGGTTTTTAGATAATATTTTATTATTTATTTTAACCTAATATGTCCACCTCTACCTCATTAATACACCCTCACACCCTTTTGGGAAAATAACTTCCAATAAATATTTCATTTCCCAATATCTAAATAATTAACTCTACATAATCCCCTTTATATCCATATTTATTTTATGGTTTCATCCAACTCCCATCCCTAAAGCCTCTTGTTTAATGGAAAATGCATAAGAAATAACATAGTTGTAAAACAATTATCCTCTTTCTTTAATTCTTCTTATATTAAGTCTCTAAATAAACATTCATTTTTATACTTTCATAAATAAATTTATTGTAAAAACATATAAAATATTATTCTTTTAATGATATTTAATAAATATTATGGTATTTTAAATATATATAATTTCTCTCCCACTATTTTTGGCACATTAGGTTAATAGTTAGTTTTTTCTAGCTATATGGATATTGTAAATTATTTAATTATCACCACCATTAATTACACTTAGTGCAACATATTATAATTTATTAATATTTAATTTATGTATTTGTATGATTAGTGAAGAAAATATTTTCATGGTTAAAGAATGAATAGTAAAAAATGATTAATTTAAATAAACATGCCATTGTACCTTTTAATCAATAAAGAAATGTTAATATATAATTTCCATCAGTTATAATTAATCAAGTATAAATAATTAATTTAATAAAATTATAGTAAATTTTTTTATAAAAATATTATTAAATAATAGGTGAAACATGATGAAAATAAAACAAGACCTAATGTGTGGGGACTCTCAATGTCAACAATTTTATTTGGAATTATCCTCTCATTAACTATAATTTCCAAATATTTCTTATAAAATATATTATAAATATATTATTTTCTAATTTCATATTATTCTTCAAGATATATGATATATTTTTAATTTATTTGGATAAACATGGAGTCACCTTCATGATTATTGATAAAGGATTCATTCCTAATGTATATATTTAGTTGTTTTTGTCTTTTTCATCTCTTCTCATAATCTATAATCCATTATTCATTACTGACACCCATAAAGGTCCAAAATGATTTTCTCCATTATTATTTATAGATCATCATATTTAATTCATCAATATATCCCTTAAAAAATTATTACTAACCACATTATTTTCTTAAGGGTGTAATTCATGTATTTGATTGATGTATATTTCCTTTTGATGAGAAAAGAATAATTATGGGGATATTATTATGTGATTAGTGAGCCTAAAATTATATATAACCTAATTTGATTATGTAATTTGATATATTTCATTATATTTTTATGAATTAACATAATTCTATCTTTGTTAATATGAAATAGTTTTTTAATCATGTTATTCATGAACATGGTGATTTCATTTTTTCAATCATTTCATGGCCATGATGTTGTTAGCTTTGTCCATAGTTTATATCATTTATCATTGTTTTTTAATGTAAAAAAATATATGTGTCCTTATAATGAATACCATATTAACATTTAGATGATTTTATTCTTATTGAATGGTGAAGATGATTATGCTCACGGACGAGAATATATATTATTCATTTATCATGTTTATATCTATTACTGATCACCTTATAGCTTATTTAGCTCATCTTTTCATTAATTTATATCCTCAGGTGATTATATTTTTTAACTAGATTGTGAATTTCCATATAAAGCCTCTAAATATCTATTTATATAAATTTAAATGTTTTATATGTAATCATGTTGTGTGAATCTAATTTTCCCAAGACACAAAAACCTATCGATTTTTGGATTTATATTACTACTACAGATATTTTTCTTAAAATAATTTAATAATTTTATATATGAGATATGGGTTGATATACTTGGTATCAAATACTAATTTAGTTAATTTTGGAATTAATATTGTATAAAAAACTAGGATAAAATAAGGGATTTCATTAATTAATATCATTAGAAATATTTACTTATATAAGTATGTTATTTTTGCATACATTAATGAAATATTTTTTTATTGATTTTCTTGAATAATAAAAATGGTTACCATTATGGGAGACAATGTTGAATCTTGTATAATGTAGTTTAGAAGGATTTCTCAGATGTAACTCCAAATAAAATTGGTTATAGATTTCAAAACCCCAAATATATACTTACACAGTTGTCACGAGTTATGAAAAAAACATGAACCAAGTTGAACAACAAAATTTATGCTTTGAATGATTAATAGATATTAATTCAATAATATAAAAATGACCAACAACATTTAATGGATCATCTGAACCATATATCGAAAAAAAATTACCTCCATTAAAAATGTATTTTAAAAGATTTATCTTTCGGATTAAGATAAATTCACTATGACTATCTATTGTTTAGTATGATAAATCGATTAATAAATGAAAATGATTAATTATGAAATTCATAAGGATATAGTCAAATAATTTTATTGGAAATAATTTAAGAAAATATTTCTTAATTACTATTTCCCATGAACCATTCACACTAAGATTAAGTGAGAATATTTATATAAGAAGAATAAGGGGGAAAAATGTTTTCAAATTTACAAGGAATATTTTATAAGGAATGAAGTTTGAACCTTTTTTTCATAAATAATGATATCAAAATAAGTAGATTCATTAGATTCTTTGAACCAGAAATCTAAAATTATTTAGTTACTAAAGACATATGGTGTTATGGGTATTTTTTCTTGTGTCCTTTTAATGTTGAGATATATTTTTGGATTATTTTCATACAGAAACGGATATAAGAATAAAAGGATGTAGAATCATGATTAATATTTATATTAAAGAATAGGTGGTGTAAAAAATATTCAACTAATCATATGTCAGAGGATTCATAATAAACACCCAAGGAACTACCTCTAATGAAAGAGGAAATAATAAAATTATATAAAGGAATATAATTAAGGTCACGATTTCCAATGAAAAATATACACACTACATTATAGTATATAGAAAATGAAGAATCCAATCACAAATCTCAACCATTATAAACGCCCCCCCCCCCCCCCCAATCCTAATTTGATTAAAATAGTGACCCCCTGAGTCTAGACTAAAATAAGCCTAGAGATTTCCAATTGAAATAAGGGTATAAAAACTAAAAAATGGAGGTATTAACAATATTTGGACTTGTAATAGATATATAATATTTTTATCAACACCATGATGTAAATAAACCAATACTCATAATAATCTTAGAATATATGGACAGTTCATATAAATATTAATATAAAAAATCAAATATTGTTCTTGGAAACAACTCCATAGTAAATCATCATATCCAAGATAGTTCTATCTAGATCAATCCAAAAACTCACAGTAGAATCCTAATGAAATATAACTTCAATATAGCCTTGATCATAACATTTATACTTAGTATGATTATAATCAAGACCTCTCATAAAAATATGGAAGGATCATTCAAATTAATCAGTAATCAAACAACAAAACCAACACGAAAAAATCAAGCTAACTATAACATGACTCACTAAGGATCAATACCAATCATTTCATCAAAACATAGAAAAATATGATTCATGAATATAATTTTATGGTGCTACACAACGACTTATCTTAATGATATTCACTGTAACATTCCAACCTTAAACCTCATATGATCAAAAAACATTTCTCAATCATGATACAACACATTATATATTGTACCATGACCATACCACATAACCCAGCTATATCATCATCATAATATAATTTCCACTAAAACATATCACATCATTTGAATTTACCACAGATCTAGTACAGCTGATTATAGTGAACGTGATGGGCATTAACCTCATTCTCTCATTCTATAATGAACACCCCTACCATAGATCATCAAATCAGTACAACGCCACCACATACCATTAATATCAAATAATTTATTATAGTTCACATAAGTTATAACCTCATATCACTACTCCATAGGGTCTTCTAGATCACCTACAGTATCATAATTAGAAATAACCCACATGGCCTACCAGTACATCATGTTCCCCTTTTTCAATTCCTATTAGCGTTATTTAGCACAACAATTACTATGTAAAAATGATCATAAATACCATAATATTTCATATACCATAACAAAACATTATGTGAAATATGGGAATTGGGATTGGCCATCAATCTATTACCTCACCATCCTAGATGTTAGGAGAAACATTTAGTTACTAAATCATGTTTGGTATTAGTAGGAGACTCTTCATTAGGTGGGATACTTAAAAAATAAAAATTAATGTACATGTATAGATATTCTCATTTAAAATGACCCAATAAGGTTCAAATGATAAAATCACTATCATATCTTATTGTCATCATCATACTACAATCACCACTCATTTCCACCACTTTCAACTACTAAGCCATCCGACCTCTCCTGTATTCCATGAAAAATAGCCATTATTTTCTTGTAAAATTTGCTACAGAAAAATAATTTAACCCTTTACTATATTTAATATTACCAACCATATTATTTTTATTATGATTTTTAATTCCATATTTAATAACAAACCACCCCAGGCATCACCCTTTTTTACATCAGCCATTACTTATTCATTTTGTGCATTATTTTGAATAATTATATTCCTTATACATTATGAAACAACAACATAAAGAAAATTCATTGAAAAATCCATCATTCGAAATAATTCAACATATTACATATTACTAATCATAATATAAAATCTATAGTTCCACTATATAATAGGCATCCTTGACTGCATCACAGTATTACACACATTGCATCTATCGCAGCACATCCTTCCCCACACATTCTTATCGATACACCTGAACCCCTCAATAATAAATTTTTTTATAAAACTCCAACCCATAACCACACAAAAATAGAAACAATAAATGGCTATAAAATCACACACCATCATAATAATAAAATAAAATCCATTTCTATCGACAACCACAACTAAAGCCAGGTTGGTTTATAAGAGACAATATTCTGGTAAACATATTAACATAAATATAGAAATCTAAAAAATGAAATTTTTATACATTTATAAAATGTTGCTTCAAAAGTAAACTATTAGAATAAACAAAAAAATTAATTTCCAAAATAGTCACAAATTAGAACCAAGGGTGATAGAATTATAATAAAACCATGTTAACACATCTAAGTTGTTTCCTTCCCTTAATTTTATAATAATTTTTGTTTGTTATCTATATTGGGATAATATATAATCATTATCCAATAAAAAAGTAATAAATCCCCATAATTTTCACTTAATGAATGAGAGTTATCATATATCGTACTATAGTAGGAGCATTATAGTCTATTGCATTATAGGTCGAGACGTGGAAGTGCCAGAAGTTAATAAGGGAATCCTAAAATATCCTAACCATAAAAATTACTCACCAAAATTCATCCCAATCATACTTAATTTCAATCAATAACAATATCCAAGTACTCCTAAGGGAATAATATGAAAAACAATGTAGGATAAGGGAATATCACACTTATCCCTAATAATCAATCTTTTGAATATAATGGCCCAAGCCAATAGAGAGAGACTAGATTAGTACCTAAAGTACACTTGTTATCACCCAATAGTAAATGGATATAATTTTAAATTAATTTAATTCTATGGATAATAATAATTTATACCATTAATATAAAACTAAATGTTCATTAATTAATGGGTTAAGGTTTTACTACAGTTCCAATAACTCAAACAGATTCAAGAATTTGTGATGCATATCTCGTTTGGATCCAATAAAGTTAGAGTATCATGGGATAAATGTTTCCCTAATAACAAAAAATAAGGATTATAAAACCAAATACAACACAACCTAAGCTCCAAGGTTAAATGATGCCTAAATAGATACAAATATTAAAAATGACAACACAAAACTCCATTCTGCAACCATGAGGACAACTCTAAATCCTCATCCTCCTATTATCCCTATAAAATCCTTAGACATAGACAACAATGTTGACAATATTATCATACCAAAAAGTTCCCTATGATATCATGACCATCAAAGACAACCTCATAGGTCCCTACACTACAATAACCATCCTCATGTTATATTTAGTCTTTCAAACTAGCCATTAAAAATGAATCACATACCAACACACCATAGAACAATCCCCAACTTAAAATTCATTTCCCACTCAACATATTTCTTGTCAAAAATAATCTTGATACCTCTATCTCAATCAAATTACAATGTAATGGGTTTGGATGGTTAAAAAATTCACACCTAAAAAATTTTAGGTGACTCAATTCCCCGAGAGTCAAAAATGAACATATAAATAAAAACATATACCCTACTTAGAAAGAACCCTTGAGATATTTCTCATAAAAGAGTTTGTATCATACAATAAATTTAACAATTGGGAACCCAAAATTTAATTAAATAATCATTAATCAAATAATTTTATAGTTTAATAAAATCATGATTTCAATTAATTTGGGATATTAAGATTGTTTATATAAATAAAATTCCCCCATATACACATACATGCCACCATGACACCCGAAAACATGATCAAAATGAATTAAGGCATGATGAAACACCTTCTATTAATAATATATGATCTCAAATGACCACTCTATGATTGTCATATCTTGAACAATATATGAATACCCAAATAAAGTATATGAGAATATTAATGATGATGTCTCTAGAGCTACAACAAAATGGAGAAACCATTAATATGAAACATTAATATAATAAGGACCAAATGATATGTCATATTTTTATCTTGGTACATCACCTAGAAATTATTGATAATCTTGAGTGATTTATTACATCATCATCAAATCCTCTATATCCTATGATGAGATAAATCCATCAGGAAGACATGGTAACTGACCTAAAACTTCAAAATCTTTCTCCCCTGATCAACATAAGAGTTCTGATGGTCAAGATCTACCTTTGTTTTCTCTCATATCATCACAATATTCTCTATAGTTCTCTTTTAAATGATTAGACCAAACATTGTTGACTCTCCAATAATAATACAACACAATGGTCAATGAATATTACACCCAAACAATTCATCAAATGGAACCACTACATTGTAAAAATTGAAGATATTGTTATAAGGGATATAAACCAAGGTAAAATGCTTCATGAATAATCCACAAAAATCTCAAAAAACAATCCTAAACTATATCCTCTAATTTTTGGATTCCCTACTCCATCTTTATATAACTATCATGATGAAAACAAGTGTTAATGCATAATTGGGATCACAAATTCAAGTTGTAATCCTATCTGAAATTAGGAAATGAGATGAGGGTCCCAATCAAAATTGATACTCCCCATTACCCCGTGAATCCTTTCCACCTAATCCATATACCACCTCCCCAAATAATCCATTAATTATTTCTTAATAAACACCATGAAGTGATAAAACATATGAACCATTCCTTTATCAACCATATTGCATGGGATCCTACCTTGGATGATGTCATGACCTGTACTAATGGGGCATGTGCTATGACTCCACAATCCCACCTCCAATATTCTAGGGGATGGTGACTAGAACAGAGTAGGCATATCATTAACATGGGAGGCATTGCCTATATACATGTACACAAATAGACATATCCATGTCAAAAATTTGGAAATGTAAAAACCACTATGAAAGTAATTTTATGCATGCCATTATCCCAAACAACATACAATGACATAAGTAAAACAAGTAAATAAACTGGGATAGAATACAATCCCACACAAATTGTTTGTATACTACAAAGTCCAACCTATAAACTAATAAATTTTGGGACTAATTATCAAAGTCATAGGAATTCCCCAGCCAGTCTAAACTCACAATAATTCTTCTAGTCTTTGTCTTCCATGGACTCCATCAAAATTTCACTCATCATTAAAATAAATGATACGTGCGGGTAAATCCCATGTAAGAGTGAGAATAAAAATACTCATTTGGACACCCCGTAACCATAAAAAAATACTAAATGGAAGGATACAGTCTATTATACACACACACATATATATGTCTATAACATATAACATGGATATTCATATATACTCAAATCTATACTTGTAGTCTAGAGGTAAGTCACAACTACCACATACCATCACTAGAGATTCAGTCCAATGATTCCCAAAATCACCCATCTAGGAAAACACACACCTTAGTTTGAAATCACTAAAGAAATATAATTGAGAAGTGATATTCATCAGAAATGATCATGAGAGAGATACAAAAATATATTTGAAGAGATATATGATACATTAGATTAGGATAACAGCCAGGTCCATGGGGTGATACCAATAACCCAATCTAAAATAACCCACTATGTAATGGATCAAGACCTGGAAATGTTGGTCACATCTATACCCAAAACAATATCGAGGCAATGAAGACTGATTATAGGATCTCGCACCAGGCTGCTCAATGGATTTCGACAACTCAATCTAGTATGTCTAACTATAGGGATCATACAATGGTGTGTAGGAAATGATACACACTAACAATCAGGGAAGTGATCAAGGGAATGAACCATAACAAATATTATCTAATATAAGGTGGAACGAGATCTAATTCACATAGAAATGGATACACAATGTGTAATAGGACCAAAAATTGTGTCCCTTAACCCTGGTTACTGACCGTGCACAAAGGCTCATGTTAGGGAAACATGTTGTGAGGAAAAAGGTATACACATAGTGTAGAAAGGATTACACGCCATGTCCGTCCATCAAAGGCCTGCCTGTGTTCCCCAGTTGTGTGATGGTACAAGACTTCAACCAGTACCATTACCCATGTACCAATACATGGAATAACCCATGAATTTTGTCTCGGTCTGGTCATGTGGTAGAGTACATGTCATATTATCCATCCTATGTCTGTGTTTCCTCTGATATACATGTTGATTCCCAAAGATGTTCCCACATGTTGTGTTACATATGTAAAATGAACGGTGACACTTTTAAAGCTTCCCAAGACCATACCCAATTCTCAGTGATTACCACACCTCATTTTTCAACGAATTACCTTCCGTGTACATCGTGACTTTTCAGAATCATTGTTCTTTCTCTACTCGCCTTAGCCAATTCTGCAATGCTAGATCTTTTAGTTTTTTTCTCTGAAACTGAAGATCCAATGTCTCCTCATTATCAAAGCACATAATCTCTGAGTTTCAGGCCATTAGTCAGCTCTAATATCTGATTCTGATCACTCACATGAAGAATGCTCAAAGAACGTTATCTCCCTAAATACTTTGATTCATCCATCACCATTTCCATATCACCTCCGCTAGATTGTCCTAATTTTGAATATAAAAACATATATCATTTCACAATTAATTGAAGGTGAAACTATCATCCACTCATATCTAGTGAAGAATGATGAATACATGGGTGAAAAGGAGGGAATAAAATACACATAGAACAATCCTATGGAAAGGAACATGGTTATTGTTCATTTCATCCTTGATCTTTTCTTGTAATAATAATCAATAAGATAAATCAAAACAACAATCATAATCATTCCCCAATAAATCCCTCAATAAGCCCATCCCATGAGAACAAACGAACACTGAGTCAACCTACATGTGGGTCGTTCCTCGTTCATATTTGATTATATGAATAGTAAAGAAGAAATTGAAATCAAATTCTTCTAACTTAAGGTTGGATCATTTGTTTTTGAGGATTCATTGTCGATTGTGATCTGTCATGAATGATATTGATCTACCATTACTCATCTTTGTTCATATGTTTCTCAAAGGTTCCTCTCTAAAGCTCCTAGATATTTCTCCAGGGTAGTGAATTCTAACCCTAAAACAATTTCCAAGTACCTATTTCAAAACAGAATCCATTTCATTGCATCAATACATGATGTTAAAATAAAATAAATCGTTAATTAATTTTATTCTATTAAATTTCCAAAGACTAACATTCACAACCGACATGAACCATCCATTTTTCGGTATTTCCTAAGGTAATGTTGTTGCTTTGAATGCAATGTTTCCCTCATATTTTTGATCTGGGATCCTTTTTAGAAGTTATTCCAATATTTCAGTAAAATCACTTATGCGTTCAGTTTAATATATTTAATATATTTTGAACATTTATTCTAGGAAAACTGTGGTTAAAAATAGCATTATTTCTTATTTCATATCCTAGAATAAATTTCATATAATATTTAATAATAATACATGGAAGATATGGGACATTACAGTCTCCCCGCCATAGGGATTTACATCCCCAAAAATTCAAAACAAAGGGCTAATAAGAAAATATGTTGGTATTTTTCCTGAATCTAAGGCTCATGTTCCCATATCCTCTCCTAAAGATTCTTGTTTTTTCATTAGATAGGAACCAAGGGAATATCTCACCCATGAAGGATCCTCTCCTATTGATCCTCAGTCTTCAATTTATACTCAATAAAATTTGATGCATCTCTGATGTTCATCTCTCACAAGTCGATGGTGTGTGATGGTTCATGCATGTAACTCATCATTTGAGACATGAAGAAGAGGTCATGTACCCGATGCAATTGGAAGGGTAGATACAGGTGGTACTTGACATATCCAACTCTAAATAGTATCTTAATAGGGTCAATTTACCTTATATATAACCTACCTCCATGACCAATCTCTACAACCCACATCAAGGTGTGACACGAATGAGATAAATAGGATCCTTCAATGAAATCCAAAGGCCTCCATACCCTATTGGAGTATACCTTTTACTAGCTCTGTTAAGTATTCATCTACTCATAGATGATCTTCATCTTCTCAGTGGTAGCTCTTAACAACTTTGGACCCATAAGTGCGGACTCTCCTGGGTCAGTCCAATAATGTGTTGACCTACAGGGTCACCCTTATAGTGCCTCGAGTGGTTCCATACAAATTTGGGTGTCATAGACATTGTTTTACCTAAACTCCACTACCGTTTTGTGATCATACTAGATAAGACTATAGGATTACATGAAATACCACAGCATGTTATCCAAAACTAAAATGGTGTACCATATATGGTCATCTGTCTAAGGATGAAACAATGTGCTCAACTTCAATTGGTTCTCTGATTCCTCCTATAATCCCACACACAACCAGGATGTGAAAGAAGCATCATAATGATAAAATATCATCGATGTGACTCCATGAAGGTGAACTATCTTCTACATATAGAGGTGTCACATGCTCTCTACTTAATTCTTCTCACAAATGGAATGGATGTGGGATGACTTGGTGATTCGATCAATGATTACTCTTATGGCATCATGTCCCCTAAACATACATGGTAATCCCATCATAACGTACATGGATATCTCATCCCACTTCCAATACATCAACTAAAGGGGTTATGACAAACCTATTGGAACCTGCTTCTCATCCATCACCTGCCGGCATGTAAGAAATCAAGAAATGAACATTTTAACTACATTATTCATACATGTCCACCAAAATAGGCATTTAAGGTCCTTGTAAATCTTCACCACTCAAGGGAGAACCACCAAATGGGATGTATGAAACTCCCTTAAAACCTCATCCTATAATACCACTAGTAATATTGTGTTACCTTATCAAATAATGATGTTATCTATGCCATGTGAATATACATTAGGCGTATGACCTGTGAAAATCATAGAATGAAGTCTCTCACAGTCAGTATCCCCAAGATACACCTCATTAACTCACTATTAATGTGTAGGGGTAACAATAATTGAATATATTAAAGCACCCATTCTCCATCCATAAAGGATAAATGTAATGATTCTAACTACTCTGACACCTCATCCAGCCATTGTGAACTTGATTTCCTAATAAGAGAGTATTCCACCATGTCCCCCATCCCTAGCGTATAGATAATCTCAAAGTCATGATCTTATAGGAACTATAGCCATTTTCTCTATCTCATTTTTAGATACTTTTAAAAGAATATATACATTATACCCTTGTGATCTGAGTAGATGCTAAACCACTCACCCATTATGTAGTGTCGCCACTTCTATAACATGAATATTAATGCTTCCAATTCAAGATCATGGGTTGAGTGGTTCTTATTAGGTGATCTGAACTAGAGATAACAAGAGCCAATAACCACATGCCTTTATATCATAACAAAACCTAGTCTTGTCCCTGATGCATCTTATAACACAACGTACTCAACACCCACCTCCGTAAATCTCACGATCATGGTGCTTGTCGAAGTATGCCTCAACTACTAAAAAGCATGCTGACACTTCTCCATCCACACAAAATGATACCCTTTTTTTCAAATCATTCATCGACACTGATATACTAGAGAAATTAGGTATGAATCTCTGGTAATATCTTTCCATCCCAAGGAAGCTATGCACCTCCATCCCGATCCTAGTTGGTTCCCATGATAAAACTACATCTACCTTTGCTGGGTCTATTTAAACTCCATAATTTGAGAGAAATGTTCAATGAATGTGGACCACTAGAGTCATGAACTGGCACATCAAGAGCATCCCCAAAATCTAGTGTTCTGAGAGTATGTCTAGAACTATTTGTAAGTGTCTCATGTGGTCCCCATTGGACACCAATTAAACAATGATATAGTTGAATAAGACCACCAAAAACTAGTCTATGTAAGGATGGAAGATCCATTTCATGATTCAAATAAACACTATTGGGGAATTCTCCACACTAAGGGAATCACCAAGTTCTCGTAATGACCATAGAAACATCTAAAATTCCACTTTGGTTCATCATCATTATATACTCAAAGTGGGGGATATCTTGAAATGTGGTCAACATTTGAGAACCATAGTACCCCAATCAACTAATCAAAGAGGTCAATGATCCTTGTTATTGGATATTTGTTCTTCACCTTCACCTAGTTCAAGCACTGGTAATCCACACACAACCTTAAGATCCTATATGTATTTTTGGAAAACGAAACTGGAGCTCCCCAAAGGGAAACATTAGGGATCACAAATCCCTTCCTCTGCACATCCTCTAATTTCAACCTCACCTTTCAAATCTCTATGAGAGCCATCCAATAATTTGGTGAGGATATCGGTGTCCTCCTAGGGTGTAAATTAATGTAGAAATCTACTATATCTACTAAACTTGGGTGCTTCCCTGCTTATGTTTCACCTCCACATTAAACCACGTCACCCAATTCTCGTATCCAATTACCATTATTCCCTCAACTATATGCTCGCAAAAACATAATAGCCCTTGATTCTTGTCTTTGAAAAATGAAAAAATGTGACCCAACTCCGCGATTAGGGTTACCTTATTCCATCTTCATCCTCCCGCTATGAGCTCAATCTGCACGAATTTCACCCATCCCACTCGATATTTCCCTCTGGTGTTCCTAGGGTTCCTACTGAATACCAAAGTCTCCCTTCACAGATCTCCTCTCGATCCACACCGCATGACACTGTGCCTCCACCTATGATTCCTGTCTCCTCCCTGATATCTCCATCAACCATGGTATCCACATTATCCTAGATTCCCCTCCACCACCATTTCCCACAAATCTATGACTTCTACTACTCAGTCTACTCTCTATCGATACTATATTGAACATACAACATGTTGTTTCTCATGATTCCATCAAAGATTTTACTTGGCGGAGGTTTTATCCCCCCTCCCTTGCATTCTAGGGTTTCTCTTTGGCTTCAACTTAGAGGGGGAGGCTCGCGAACACGTTGAGATCCATTGACGCGTCCCCCTTCCATCTTCCCTATTTCATTCATTTTTCTCTCACAGGTTGGCCCTCGATGGTCTTCGTGATGCAGGTGAACAGTGTTGATGCTTCGAGGTTAGAAGCTCAGGATGTGTTTTTGTGGAACCACCATCGGTGGTGTTACCCTCCCTCCATGATGGCTTCTTTCACTTCCAGTGGTTGGTGCGATTTGAAATATGTCATTGATCCTTCCGTGGTTCAGATCTGATGAGATACATGCTCAGACCAGTGGTTCTTGGTCACATCCGCTCAGATCTCTTCGTCGGTGATTCTACCTTGGCACAGGGTTGAGCCTCTTTGTCCTGGGTGATGGTGGTTACACTCCGTGATCTTTGATATGAATTCCTCATCGGGTTTCTTCCGCAGCTGTGATGTTGTAGGAGGTCTTGTGGTGGTGGCGGGGATCTTAGATTTTGGTTCCGGCGGCCAGGCCTTTGAATGGATGATGCTGCTTCGCTGGTTGTTTTTGCCTTTGTTTTCTGAATGATGAAGCTAGAATACTGTTTGTTGCTGAAGATTGATGTTGCGTATGAGATGTAGAAGGCGGAGGAGTCACTCTATTTGGTTCTCTGACTTGGTGATGGAGGATATGGTTCTGTGAAGGTTTTATGTGTGATGATTGATGAATGTTTTTTTTCTGTGGAATGATGTTTGTGGAATTGTCTGCACTGTGGGTCGGCAGTTTGCGTTTAATGGAATTCGCAACTAGTTCAACTACAACGGGTGCTCTATAAGAGGTTTAGAGTAGAGTGATTTCACTTGGTCATTGATATTCAGATTTGGATGTTTTATGGTTTATTGTGCTAGGTAGGGGCCTTTCTTTATAGTTTTGAATGAGTTATTTTTTGGGTTGAACTGATTGTGGATTATTGGTTATTGTTTATGTCGTTGATGTCAGGTTAGTTTCCCCTTTATTCTTGTTGGGTTTCCCCTCATCCCTTAAAAGGGTTTTATAATAAAAAATTAATTTTCAGTCATGCTTCCATCGAAGTCATTATGTAAACCCACCTCCATCAACACTAAAAGCCGCTCCCGGAAACCCTCAATTCATCCTCCAATCTTAATCTGGTTTGATTTATTTCATTCAATTTATTGTCTTCAATGTGATTTGTTGATGAAGACATGGGTTTATCTGAAATCCTCTTTGTAATCAGGAAAATTATACATTGCATTCAGATCCAAGCTCGAGTGGATCTTCGAACGCTGGCAGCTCATCTTTATCGAGTAGGTTTATTGTTGCCAGAATTAGACCTGGTTGAATGAAAATTATTATTTTTGATCTAGGTTGTTAAGTTTATATTTCAATTTTTGTTTCGACTTCAATGTGTGAGAATCGTCTTCAAACTGTATGATCACATACAGTTTCCATTTTAGTGTGACGTCTATTCATTTTTTTCATAATGCGAAATCTTATTAATTTTTTTAATGATATGTCTATATTTCTTATTCATTTATTGTTTTTTGTATATTTCTTATTTGTTGCACGTTTTTTCAAATGAAATTTTATTAATGACTTGTACATTGATTCTATATTCCATTATCATTATAATGTTGCCCAATGATCTTACTTTTCTTCTTCTATTCAGGTTGTATTATCAGCATCTTCGGTTATTCACATAAATATTCACAATGATTCATGGTAGATTTTCATCCAGTATTGATTCTAAAATGCATTATCATTATTACTGTCCGCTATGCATAATACGATTACATTTCATGCATTGACTATTAAATATAAAGAAAACCATTACAAACCTGAATTTACCATCAACCTCCAAAGATGCATGGTTTCAGATGAAATTACTAATTAAGCAACGCCAATAAAATTGTGAATGCTCTATTATGTTCAATTTAAAATTATGTATTTATGATATTTATTTTAATATATATATATAAATTACAACTAACACAATAATAGATTCGATATCTATTGGGAATTATTCAATTACATCTGTTCATCTCTCTTGTACTCCAATAAGTGGACCGCTACCAAGAAATGGCATCACACATGGAGACACACACATGCCATTAACACCATTATCTTTCAATGGTTAGTTCTTGTCTAATTTTCCTATCATATGCTATATACTTATAACTACATTACAGACAAACACAAATTAGTCATATCGAACATCTTCTATGTCGTCAGTGCCTCCAGAATAGGCAGTTGAGACAACAATCTCTACATGATCAAAAAATAAAAAGCAAAGACAACATGCCTATAGAGAATCTCCCCTTCCATTATGTAAGTATGATTTCAATGTTCTTCTAAATAACTTGTATATTTTAGTTGAATTTCCATTTTCTGAATAACATGTAGATTTGAAGCTCATATCTGTGTTTTCATTTGCACTCTCAGATCGATTACAGATTTCAATTGTTCTTAACTATTTTGTTAAGGCATTTCCTGGTTAGAAGGTATGGGAAATTTCAGATACTAAACGCCAAGGATTCCTCAGGTTTAATGAGTTTGTTATAGCGAATCCAGTTTGATTATGGTTCCTTCAATGCATTATTCTTCTTTTATTTTTTAATGGTTTCATGAATACCTAGGTTGTATACTATATGTTTCAACGAGTAGATTTCTTTGGCATAAGGATTATATGAATTAATGTCAAGTCTCTTTAGGTTTATAGGCAAGAAAATTAATTTTTCTCAAGTTTTTCCTTCAATCAGAATTGTTTTCTTATCGTTGATTAATTTAGGATTATAACATTTCTCTCTAAAAATTTAAGTTAGATACATAATGAATTTGTTTAATTTTATATATCATTCAATTAAATATTTCACATTTAAAATGAATACGAATCTCTTATTTAATAACCTAACAATGTCATAAAAAGAAGATTAAATGTTGATTCAATAGCTGATTTGTTCCCATCCCATGGCATGTGGCATCGAGACTTAGAAGCCTCCACTAATAGAAGGTGATGATGCCCTCACCACGGTGAAGGTAAACACTCTGATGAGGTATGCTGAATCTCATGTCAATGGTCATTTTCTCATCACTCAATAAATAATTGGTCACTTTAGTTTCGTGAATGTTAACAAATTACGTTGCTAGGACTGTACGATTGAAGCCTTTATACCTTCCAAAATATGGATTACTTCAAAATCTCCAAAGCGGGTAAAGCAGGAAATTGTAATTACAACTGGATGGAAAGGATCATAGTTTCATATTTTTTTATGTTTTTATTAGATACCATTAGAAATAGTTACATCAATATTTGATTGGTTGAAAATATTGAACATTGGAAAGATTAATCCCCTGGAAGTTTCCTATCTTGTTAATGATTTAAGATCTCACTTATTGGTAAGCATATTAAACACATAATGAATATCATTCCATCCAATTGTAAATTTAGTCATTTTCATGTGGCCTATATTGTGCCATGTTTTCAAATTAAATGTGGTTTTTCTATCAACTTGTAGAAAAATAGTGATTTCGATGCAAAGCCTATGATTATGCATCTCGGTCAGTATTTAACTAAAAAACAACCTGTATAAAACACTTGCTTAGGAGTGACTACCTGGGTAAGAAAGAATCTTTTCCACATTTTTTTGTTTCTTCATTTTTAAAGAATTATTAATTATATCGTTAAAAATTACTATTTCATTCTTTCTTTTAATAAGAGTGCACATTGGACTGGAGCCTACCATCAATCGATTTGTAGTTCTTATGGTATAATGATCATTATTAACAATAATAATCATATTTATTTTTTATATAGATGATTTCATTTTTATTTTTCCTACTGAATGTATATAATGGAGTTTGGTTTGAAGGATCAATTCATTTCTTTTCCTGTTTGGGGAAAGCATATGGTTATAATATATCTGCAAAATAATTTTCTCTTTTGACTATAATACAATTTAATGTAACTTATGATCCATATTTCATATTGTGTGATTAATGGATCATTTTTTTCTTTTACACAGTCTGGACCCAATTAAATGAGTATTCCTTGAAACAAGATTGCAGTTCAAGCAAAAATATTGTTTACTGCCCTGAAAACATTTTAGGGATCTTTCTTATCCATGTTCTAGGGTTCTTAAATGCCACATCATGTGAGCTACATACTAATTGGGGTTGAATCTATAACAACCATTTAATATAAATATCATTGAATCCTTGTGTAATTTTGCATATATTGGAATACATCACATTTGTGGACAACCCTGGGGTTTTATCAGGATAGAAGAAACAAACACACTGATTCTATGACAATACATCTATCATGAATTTTTTGGCTTTAACCAAGGAGAAGATGCATTAATTTTTTGTGACAATACATCTGTTAGAAAGTTTAAAAAACTTATTTCTATTGAAAAAGTTAGTAGCATGATGTTGTTACTTTTACATAGTTTTAAGGACCAAATCATTAAAAAGGATAAGAATGATATTGATATTGATACATATTTTTAGCAGAATGTCATATTAAATAGATTTTAGTAATATCAGTTGGAGAGATTGTGAAATTAATGAAATTTAGTATTTTTTTTATTTTTTGTTTAATATGTTTTAGGAATACAATTCTAGACCGATTGGATTTCCCATTTTACCAGTGGGTTTGAAGTCTTCATTATACTAATTTTCTGACTTAACAATAAACATGTGAACTGCCACCAAATTTGACACTTAGTAGCAGAAATATTCATGTTCTAGTTATCATATGTACGTTATATATGGAGTAATAATACAAAAATTGCACTTAACCATTAATTTTAGGTTTGACTAATTTCATTACTTTGTGCAGACTCGAATATTTTATTTTCATGAGACATTTGTGCTGCATGGTGAGTGTGAATCGGGTGCATGTTCCATCCCAAATTAGAATTGTAGATGGTGAGATCCTACCATATTACACTTCATTACACTACAATAACTCCAAAAATAATGACGTTTTCAAGTAAATCCCTCTTAATAGCCACTTCATGTGGTATAAATGGTATGTAATAATTCACAACAACTTCTGCTACTATTTATTTTAACTTACTTTTCAAATTTAATGACATAACCTGTATGGTACATATGGAATAATATTACTATGACCTCTTATATATAGGGCTACAAAGAAAATGTGGAAATAAGTCAAATGCATGTATTTTTTTTGATACCATGATAATGTTTGCAGAATTTCTTTTTTGATCAATTGATAATTGATTGCAAGGCTTCATGATCTTCTTAATTAATTATATGAATTTTAAGTTCTCAATGTGAAATTATAAGATCGACACCCACCCACCTGGCCACCCACCATCATAGTTACTGAAATATAAATTATTGATTTTTCTTATGCAATATCCCAGTTTCATTTATAAATTCATTAGGATTTTATGTTTTTTTCCTCCAATGTTGAAAATTTTGTAACTTATATAATTTATCATAGCATTGTTTTCTTGACCATGGATTGAGTCTAACTTTCATATGGTCCTTATTTATATTAATTTTATTGACCTTATCAGTATCTTGGTGTTCAGTTTTTTTCTTATTTGGTTACATTATTTAATGTGAATTGAGAGCTTGACTGTTGACTGTATATAACACTTCTTTATATTATGTTTATTCTACTGTGTTGTTTCTTAGTGTTTAATTTTTTGATTTATTCATAGATAAATTAAAAGATGGTTACCAATTGTGAAATTGATGGTGAATACATGATGAAAGACCAACTAGAGTCTTTGTCATTTGAATAAGATAACAGTGAGGGAAACTCAGGTGGAGTCTATTCTTTCAAAAAGGTCCAAGTACATCATTTAAAGATGAAATTTTAATGATATATGTTAGTAGGCACAATGAAGGGAATTGGAATGCTATACAGAAGCACTCAGGGCTTTGACGCTCTAGGAAAAGCTACCACCTGAGATGGACAAATCATATGAGACCAGATTTGAAGAAGGTTGCATTCACCTCGGAAGAAGAACAACACATAATCGAGCTACATGCAATGCTGGGAAATAAATGGGCTTGGATGGATGCAGAGTTATTTTTTCCCATTTCATTTTGATTACCCTGTCTTTGAACCCAAAAGAAGACTTATATCTTGATTCCCTATGTATGCTTCAATTAACTGCAATTGAATCTTATTTTTTTCTACTATTATGGCTGTATTGATTTGATAATTAATCAATGGTTTTTGAGTATTTTACTGTCCAATATATTGTGAATTTACAAAACATTCACTTTAATTACTACTAAATTGTTCTATTTAATTTTTACATTGGTTATCATATTTAAATATTCATTTATTCTTATTAATCTAAATAATTAATTTTTCATCTGCAGAGTTCATTTTCTGGACAATGAAGCTGAAGAGATGTTGTAATGAACCTTTATTCCTGGAACACTTATCAAAAAAACACATAGATGAATTTTTTTTAAACATGATGTTCATAGACTATTGTGTAATTATATATTGGGTCCTAAAATTTTTTACTCAAATTAATCCTCTGGTCACAATGGCAGAGAAGTAGGACTTGTATGCATTTTGAAATGATTTGTAATCTTCCTCCAAAAAAACTACTTTTCCTATATTAGTTCTATGTAAAAATTTTATTTTGTTGTATCCATATTTTCCCCTTATATTCCATTTATATGTACCAATAATATCTGATTACAAATTAATAAACATTACTATTACTGGGTAACTTTTACAAATATGATTCATTTTTAATAAAAATCCATTAATTTACTAGGTTGTGCGTATGCACGGGTGAGGACTAGTATATATCTTGATGAGGAGATAATTGTGGAACATCTTTAGGGAAGATGTCCTTGTACTCTACCACTAGTGTTGAGAACTAGAAACTAATAACATCTACTACACCAAGGGACAGGCAAGACAGGTGATGAGTAATCAGCTTTACCCTCCTATTAAAGATTACATTCGGTGCTACTAGGGTTTACTTTTCACCAAAAAATGAAAAAAATGTTCCATCACTATGAACACAACACATAGTTTTTCTTAAAATAGTCAATCTGGGCAAGGAACAAAGATAAATAGTCCATACCAAGAATAAAGTCATAAAGCCTCAACATTTTTACAAAGGGGTTCCAACTGGAACTCTCGCCTCCAAGGGTAAGGTGACATTGTTGGAATAAATGTGTGATCATCAAGTCTCATCCCATAGGTGTCTGCTAGTGTACGAGTCAAGTAAACATTTAGACCAGAATATCATGGTCTCAAACAAGATTCATTTTGAGAATTTAATGACATTAAATTGTTTCAATTATCATTGTAGCTAGAGTATAAAATACATAGATTATACCTCAAATAATTTGTAGATGTTTTGGGACATAATCCTTGACTGTAGGTAGTTATCCCTACATTTTCCGCCATCTCCCTGAGCCTGGCACGGACCTCCACGGGGTGGTGTTTGTAACAATATGAAACGTCGAAAACCTCCAGCTGCTCTGCGAGATCCTCTACCACATCTTATTCCCTTCAGATCTACCAGATCTTACCTCTTCCTTTGCCTTGATGGTCCATCCATTGTCTCCCTATCAGCAATATTGAGGGTTGTAAAATCTCATGTGATATGTTCTATTCTATCACATGAGTAACATCACCCTTCTCTAGGTAGAAAAGATCCATCCTACTGATCATCAGCCACAGATCCTCTATGATGGGACCACCTCCTGAAATGTCTCCCACATTTAGATCCCAGATACTAATGTCGAATCCTTACTATTGGGGTCTCTACACCTTCTTGTCTGCTGTTAACTATTTTCTGCTATCTCTGATAATCCAAGAATATCTGGACCACCAAATCTCACTCGATCATCCCAACATATGTAGGAATGATCATAGAGATAATACTGGCTCATATGTCTCTACACAGACCTTGCTCAAAAGTCCATTCCTATAATTAATGATCACTGACCATATCCATCGTGCACCTATAAATGACGGCGAACCACAATGAATAATCACCAACTGTCATACTGACTTACTATAGATAAATATTCTCATTCATATGCATAAATCATAGCGTAACCAGCGAAAACTCATCTCCTAAATGGAACTCAATATTTTTAGACAATAATATCACCTCATTGTGAGACTGGACATCCAAATCCACTATCCTCTTACTGATCCATGCAACAGGCTTTCCACTAGGATCTCCATCTAATCAGATAGTAACCTGACGAAAAGGAAAACTCGGGTTACTGCATCAATCCAGTCCTCAGTCGCTTGTGGGTTGGTCTCCCCACAAAACCTGAAATTTATCTATATATAAAACTCATGGAGAACATTCCACTTTACCTCCTCAATAGGTAGTACTATAGGAACCATGGGTAGATCCATAGGTTTCAGTTTATCTTGCACACCACCTAGAGGTAACATCTGAAAAAATGGTTCATGTACTGAAGCCTCTCCCTAAAAGATTTCATCCTCATGATCGTGCTGATTGATCCTTGCTGTTATGCATCGTAGAGGAATCCTTTTGTAAATCCAGATGTATTACGGTCAATGAGTATATATGGAAACTATTTGTATATGATTCATGTTACATTGTTTTCCCTGATACTAGTTTTCTCATGTACTTAGTCAAAAAACATGTTATTAGCATCCTGGTTCATGTGTATTTCGGTCGTCACACGAACATTGTAATCCTTGTCCCAAAATCTAACCATAAATATTTAAAACTGTTTCCCCAAAATAATCTCATATATTATTGGTTATATGATTGAATCAAACACCTCTATTACCTCTTTGTCATGACCCATCCCAAAATGGCTTGTGTTGTGACTCCCCAAACCCACCTCAAATAGGCTACGGTGGTGACTAGCACCGAGTAGGCATATCACTAATATGTGAGGCATTTACAAAATACACGTGCACACACAAATATCCAGGAAAAAAATTATGAATTTTCAAAACCACTAAGAATGTAAATGCGTGCATACTACTATCCCAACCAATAGAGTATGATAGAAGTAAACAAAGTAAAGTAAACTAAGCCCTAATATAAACCTGCCAATAGATTCGGTAAACTAAAAAGTGTAACATGTAAAAAATAAGTACTAGGAATGGTGCTTGAATCCATTTTAACACCTCTTCATATCTAAAACCATAAATATCCATCATGTCTTTGTCTACCCTTGACTAAATCAAAATGTCACTTTTATAAATAAGACACAACACATGCGGGAAAATCCTGTGCATGTTTGAATATAACAATACTCAGTAGGAAACTCCAAAAAAACTAATAAATATACAAAGTAAAGATATAGTCAGCTATAAAAAAGTATATTTCTACATAATGTGACAAGGATATCTAGATATACTCAAACCCAGACCCATAGTCTTTTGGTACGTCACAAATACCTCATACCATCATTAGGGATTCCTTTGCTACATCCCACAAAGCACTCATCTAGGGGAACGCACTCTTAAGCCTGATAGCACAGATGATATCTTCCATAGAAGTGTTATTCATCAGAAACCATCATGATAGAGTTTTTCTAATAGATTTGAATAGATATATGATACATTAGATTAGGATCACAGCCAGGTCCATGAGGTGAAACCAACCACTCAATCTGGAATAACCTGATATGTATAGGATCGACACCCAATAAATTTAGTCATGTCAATACCCATAAATCTACCTAGGACATGAATAATTAATAAAGGATACATCACTGTTCCTCTTAGTGGATTTTAAAAATTCTATCTTGGATGTCCTGTGGAAGGTATCATACTCCGATGTGTAGGAATCATTACACACCAACCTTCAAAGAAATGGTCAAGGGCTCAAAACCAAAATTAAAATGTCCAAAATACATTTTAAAATGAAACTAGTCTATATATAAAGGTATACAGAACATTTAGTATGATCACACAGCATGTCCCTTGACCCTAGGTACTGCATTTGTAAAATGGTCCACGTTCGGAAAACATGTCATGTGGAAAAAGGTATACACACCATGTAAAAATTCATACACACGTTGTCCATCCATCCGATGTTTTATCATGTTCCAAAACCATGTGAAGGTACACGAAATATACCTATGTCCACCTACCCATGTAGCAATATATGGGATTTCTAATGTAACTGGTCTAGGTCTTGTCGTGTGGAAGAGTACAAGTCGTGTACTCCACCCTATATCTGTGTTTCCCCTAAGATATATGCCAAGTGTTGGGGAAGGGTCCACATGCCGTGTAAAAAATTCAAACACCATGTGACACTTTTACAGCTTCCCAAAACCATTTCCATTACTCAGTGGGGCCCACACAATGTGTGTCATGGAATACATGCCTTTCTCATTTTGATTATCCAGAATTCCAATTCTTCCTCCACACTATGCAGTTGATCCTATGGTACTCAATGTGTTGGACTCCACACCTCAAAACTATTTATCCAAGGTCATCTCATCATTATAGCATTGAATCGGTGAGTTTTGGGATTTAATTTGCTCCAAAAGACAATTTTGATTACCTTCCCCAAAAAAACTCAAAAAATGATATCTCGAGAAATACTTTGATTCATCCTTCACCATCATCATCGCACCACCACTAGGTATCCCTATGTTGGATCTGTAATATCTAATCATTTCACCATGAATATAAGCTCCAATAATCATTTTTCCCTATCCAACAAAGAATTAAGAACTCGGTGGAAAAAGGGTTATGAAAATTCACATAGAACAAACCTGAGGAATGAACCTCAGGCATTGTTCTTTGTGGCATTGGCCTGTTATCACAAGAACAATAAAAAAGATAAATCAAAACAACAATCATAATCATACCAAAATCAATCATGAAATCAATCCATCCCATAAGAATGATAGAACCTTAGGTCAACCTATTTGTTGTTCGATCTGCATATATCATTAATTCTAAGAACAAGAAAGATGGAATTGAAATCACAATTCCCTATATCAATGTTGTATAATTTGTTTTTGAGGATTCATTTCTAATGGGGATCGTTCAAAAATGATATTGATATACCATTCATCATCATCAAGAAATATTTCTCCAAGGTAACTCTCTAGAGCTCCTAGGTATTTCTCATAGGTTATGAATTCTAACCCAGGGTCCCCTACCAAGCTGGTAATTTAAAATAAAAAAACATCGATATATCACCGCATAACATTAAAATAAAATAAGTCATTAATTTATTTTATTCTTTAAAACATTCAAAAACTTACATTCACTGCCATCCTGTACCAACTGATCTTAGGCCTCACCTGAGGTAATATCAATTATTTGACACAACAGTGCCCTCAGATTTCTTGTTCAGGCACCTGTTTAACAGTTATTCACTTTTTTCGTGAAAACATCTAAAAACAAGCTATTTAATATATTTAATGTATTTAAAAAATTTATTCAGGGAACACTGGGAGATAGAATCACACCCCATATCAGCTCCTGGTCACGAATTAATTCCATATAATATTTAAAAATTATACATAGAAAATTATGGACATTACAGATCAAGGATAACCATTGATAAAATCCACTAATATCCCCTCCAGCTTTACACAAGGAAACACAATGTATTAAAAAAATTATATTTTAACTTGATGAACCAAATTCACTTACTGATAGACCAGTCCCTAAAATTTGAACTACCCCCTGATCTCTTCATCTTGGGATGCCAAAGATGACCACTCAAGGAGTGATAAATCTGGCCACCACAAGATCCACTTTCAATATTATGTCATATAACTCATGAATTAACTTATCTCATAGTAAATATGGAATGAAAAAAACTCCCTAAAACATCATATCATGTCAGTCAACCCCCAAACTTACCTTCAGAGCATCGTCATGAAGAACATGATACCATATCACCATTGCCTCTGAGTCTTCCCACTGAATCTTCCTCCTACACCGTCATATAATGTAACCCTATATCTAAATAGATATTTGAGAATCAAAATTTTCAAATTTTATTACATAATAAATTTGTAATTTATGGAATTAGATAGTGGTTGTTTATTATCACCGTAAGAAACAAGAGATAATTGATGTTAAATCTCAAAAATCCATCCATATTCTTGGTGAATCAAACATGGTCATCAAAAGATAAAACACTATGTTTAATGAAAATTTTCTGTAATATATCCTCAATCATAATATATTACTCCTATAAGATCTAATTTTTCATTCAATTGGGAGTACTAAATATCAAAGAGACACTAGGTAATTACTCTAATTATAAAATTATTTCAAAATAAATGGTTAATAATATATCATCCTAAAAAATACATTTCGGAACTCCTCCAAATCCCTTGGACACACTTAATTTAGAACATATTCTAACATAATCCCCAAATATATTAGAATAAAAGTTATTGGATCATCTCACTTATGGCATAACTAATTCACATGAAACATAATAAAATCATGATAAGGGTGAAATAATATAAATATACATATGGATAGAATAAAGACCTCAGTGACTAATGGTGCCACAAAATCATCTAACACAACAAATATAAATCAATAAAATCGGAATATCATTAAAATATCGAAGTCAAAAATAGGGAAATAAGATTTATATCACTTTAATTCATATATATCAAAGTAAATTAGGTTCTATAGAGGATTTCAAATATCCAAAATCTATTAATCATAATCTTATATTATTGGTAAATAAATGCTACCTCAGATTATATTCGGGTTTTTATATGCCAAATACTCTATGTAATGAATTTGAACACTAAAAAATTCCATTACATTCCTTCTATATTGAAGTACACTGCCACTACCATGCTCATGATTATTTTCCAAAGGAAAAGTAATGTCATAGGGATTCTCTGTACAATCCTGAAATACAACCTACTGTATAAATTTTACCAACCTAACTACTTATGACAAGGTATCACATGTAGATGTTTTGGAGGAATTATATAAAACTAAGAGCCTATATAGTATTGGTCATGAAATATGGTATGATTGTAAAAATCTTCAATCATTACACCCTCTATAAGAAAAAACATGGATTGAACTCTCGGTGGATGATTGATTACATCTAATTCATATGAATTGAATCAATGAATCATTATACCAAATATATATCATTAAAAATGTAAATTGGGTAGATAAATATGATCCTACATCTGAAACCTTACTCTTTATGAGGTTATAATGATTTCCCTCTCGAGATTACCAACCCTACACATACATCTTCCCTATCACGTATTCCATTACCAAAACATGAAGAAACATTGATAGAGATAATCTGGTTAGTTGTCTTTTGATATACAATCTTAATGGATCCTTGAACTATTATTAACTAGCCACCTCATCTTGGAGAAGATTAGGAAAAAACAAAATGAATCTTAAACTAAACCCTAATCCCTGTCACACTAAATCTACCCTATTGAAGAGAGAGATAGAAACTCATACTCTTCCACCTTCATCATTTAGAAAATAAATCCAGTATAAAACATATTTTAAAATTCTTCACATGAGATTAAAGACTCCAAGACTCACCCATTAATAATATCCACAATTAATGAGAAACACACCATAAAAAGATAACACTAAATTGGATCAGATACTGTTTTTGTAAAAATATTGGAATTAAAGATATCATAATATCCTAAATCCAATAAATTTTCTCCTAATTAGAGACAATATCCCTATACATCACCATGATTTGACACTGAAACTCACACATAATTTTCCTCCAAGAATCATCCAAATATACTAGATAAACCCTCCCACAATATACATGGAATTCCTTCTACACCTTTTATGCAAATATTTCATGTGGAAGACTCCATGTATCCATCATTATAAAAAAATATAGACTTATTATCCAAATAACATTAAATTAATTTTTTATTAATTATTTAGATGCATTTAAATTTTACTCAAAATCACTATATTTATATCATAGATGAAAACAATTATGATTCACGTATGTCACCCATTTCCTTAATCTATACTAATTATTATCATTATAATATTTTCTAGAAATCTTAAAATCATATCTAATATCACATGGTGGCCTAAATTATAAGGTCGTAGATGGTAGCCCTTACCAATGTAACAATTATTGCCATATAATGTTATATCCCCACAAAACCCATCAATTTATCAAAACATACAAAATATAAAATCCCCTTAACTCTCAACCAAATCTATTATATAGCACTTTTACAACATAATCCCTTTGGAAACCATTTTGTGTTTATATTTCAGATGATGTTTCCCTTGAGGTTTTTATATAATAGGCCATGGGAAAACAACTATAAACAAGGTTATGAAAACATAAATACCAGAGAATTTACCCGAAAATTGCAATAATATACATATTAAACTATAATCAACTTAATTTAATAAAGTAAAAAATAGAAAAAATTATATTTAAATGTCATATATAAGAAATTATCACTAAAATTATATTCGAAATGAAATCTCATATGCCAATGGCCCCATGTGCACCAATATGACACATGAGTAATTATATTCCAATCCAACCACAAACTCCCTCTCAAAAATCTGAAAATTCAAATATATATATATATATATATTGAGAGAGAGAGAAATTTGTGAAAATGATTATATAAATAGTGAGATCCATTAACAAACCACATTGAAAATAGAGAAGAAACATTCTATGACATAAATGATGAAAGTGATGAGGAAGCTCATCACCTATCTCATATCATCTATAGATATCATTGACAAGGTTCACTAACACAATATCCCATACACATATAGTAACATAATACCAAAATAATATTTAAATATGGTACCATGTAAGCAGTACCCCATTGAACTAGTTTCCCACACCGTTTGATGATATACATCATACTTATATAATCCATTCTATTACTACATAACAACACTAAATAATCATATAATTTAAAATACTATATAATCACATTCACATTATTCATACCACACTTATATTTTGAATAAAAAAATATCACATCATCATTAACATACATCCACATACCATATAAATTAAGTTTCATAGAAACATAAGGATGAAAAATATTAACCTCATTCCTGAATTCTTCAATTTATATGCACATCCATATCACATCACAACTGCATTATCATAACTATAGTATCCATGATTTTTCAACTCTTGCATCATAACCACATAGAAGAAAAAAATAATTTCACATCTATAAGTGAGATCCTGAAAGTGAGAGTTGTTATCCAACCAAGTCATAATTATTCTAAATGCTGGATAAATTCCCAAAAACAAATCATGTACAAAGGGATTTGATAAAAATATCAAACCCAAGTGCAGGTGAATAAGAAAAAATAAATAAAATAATTTATATTTATATATATAATAGACATAAAATCCTAACATATCACATACTACTTAGTCTATCCATGAATCAGGCACATAATCTATCCCACGAAAAACCCAATAAGCAACCTCGATTCCCATGGGATAACAAAAATATCCATGGGAATCATGGAATAATCATTGGGAGTGATTTCACATAGGAAAAAATATAAATCTTACTATTTAAAAATGAATACATTCATTGCAGACCATTATATCATGGTTTCATGCCCATAAGAAGAAAATGAAAATAAGATTAATTATAAATATTGAAAATAAAAATAAACTCCATTTATTATATGTAATATAAATTCAAACAACATATGGATACAAGGTTCAAATATAGATGCTAAAAATCAATCAAAAACTAAAAACCAAAATTCTAACCACCATCCCCATTTGACACCATTGGTAACTATCCCTTAAAAATAATTACTTGATTAATCAGAGATCCCAAAGTGGAATTTAAACCATGAAAATATCTCATTTTAATATATGATCACTGGAAAAGGTAATGTTTAGGGTTAATTAGATTAGTATATAAGCACCACAGAGTCCATACATTTTATTTGTGAAAATATACCACAAAATGTAGAATGAAAACAAATCTAATATGAGGGATTTTATATTTTTTAAGATATATCCCTGTGAATACCACTAAATCAAAACATTTAATACTGAACATGTTTTTTAGAAATTTATTTAAAGGTTTAATTAAATAATTAATTTAAAAGAAAAAAAATTAGATATCCCATTATTGGGAGGAATCTCAAAATTGACACTAAAGTTGATCAATGTAATCAAGAAGGGGGGATGTCACCATAAAAAACTATTTCATTAAAAACTAGTATCGCAAAATTAATGTAGAACCATATTGATAAGGAAAAAAACCAAAATTTTTGTGTAGAATGGAAACCAAAATATATAAGGAGGAAATATTAAGGTATACATAATCATGGGATGTTCTTAAACATCCTATGGTTTGAACCGATATGTATTCTAGGTGGAACCATAAAGATCCATCATGTATAATAACCGGGATTCTCACAACTAAAACCACTAGTGGTACACCATCATTTGGTATCTAACACCATAGGGTATCTAGTACTTCTCATCAGGACTAGATAGAAACAACCCTTGTCCCCCACTAAGATGCATATGATCCCATGATGATAATAAAAGTGGGATATGAGGTAGACCTCCTATCAAATAAATCCATAAATAATCTTTAGAATCCAAAATTTATATCTAATAATACCTATGTACTCCCATGAAAATTAGAACCTCATTAAAGTGGGTAATTCTATGAGGGTTCCCATATTTCAAGAATTAATTTTAATATTCCCACAGTAACATGAAATTTGAAATTGATAGTTGAATTCTAATGAATGAACCCTTTCATTTAAAATAATTTAAAAATATAAAAGTAACATAAAAAATTATTTTAAATGTTCTATACATGTGTCAAATTAGATTTTAAAAAACACATTATTAATAAATAATTTTTAAAATATTTTAGAAACCTGAAGATGAATTTATAACCCATGCTTTAATATTGATTCCATATTTTATTTCTAAAAGTATATTCACATAAAATCACACACACAAACACACACACACACACATATATATATATATGTTCCCATGAGAATATATATATATATATATATATTAACTTTAAAATATGTGTTTTAATTTATATGGTTCAATGTAAAAAATAAAAAAATGAAAATAAAGCTACACCTCAATGTGTAAGAAATTCAATGTTAATCCCACAACTCCCTAAAGATGACTAAAATCCATAAAAAAATAAAAAATCAATCAAACCATTAAAATGAAATAATATTTTTATAGAATAAATTCTAATTTTGACAAAAACAATATAATTTATATAGCTATTTATTCATTTTAGAAATCATTTGGTATTAATATACTGTTAACCCAAAGGGAAGAGAATTAAGAACTACCAAAAAACATTCATAAATAATCATTTAACTTGTTAATATTTATTAAAAAATTTAAGTGTCCAGATAAAATGAAATAAATTAAAAATATATTTTTAGAATTCATTAAAAATTTCATGGTGTTTTTGTGAAGGAAATATACGTAAACATCTAACTGAATGGTGTGTGCTTAATGTGAAACTTTGAATACAAGATGAAAAAATCCTAAGAAAAACCCAAATACCCTAATAGTGAATGGAATATTGTTTTATTTATAAAAAACACCTAGTTTTTATCCAACAAGATCCCTAGACATGGTATATTAAGGGAATAATAATATTGGAAGAATAAAGCAAGAATATGGGATTACCTAAGAAGAATCCATAAAAATCATCATGAAATGGATTAAAAATTCTAAAGGGGGGGAAAGGAATGTGTATTGATGGACCATTCATGAATCTTAAATGTATGAATGATAAGGTTATTTGAATAGTGTTTTAATTTCAGGATGATATTTTATTAAATTCATGTTTTAGGAAAAAAAGGAAAGTTGTAGGGTTGGGACGAATAGTTACCCAAACCAGGAACCAATCGTGCACCCCTCAGTAGATTTACATGGAAATAAACATAGTCTTGATTCACATAAAGTTAATTCATGCACCAAATATTAAAGAAATAAATTTTTAAATTATACACACACACACACAAATTCGTATAGTTTTCACATAACATGTCATATTCATGTACTAGCTCCCATATACACCAGTCATGTATGGTTTATCCTACTGTTTTAGTGATGTGGGCTCAACCATACACAACCAAAAAAGAACACAACAAGAAGAAATTAAATTAATGTATGAAACCCCCAATTTTAAGGTTATATTATGGTTTCTCATAAAAATTGTACTCTAACCATATGTAGAGATAAAAACAACATGATAATTTCCAATCAAAACAATTATCACTGAGTAGAACCAAGCCTCTATGATAAATTAATACTAAGGGTGGAGTGTGATTAAAACCCCCAAAATAAATCATTCTAACAACCTAATTTAATATAACTCATGATTGATTTAAGGAACAAGGGATCTCAATTTAAGAATAAGAACTTTTAAAAAATGAGACCATCAGAACAAACTAACGGTTAACTAAGATATTTACCATGGTTTCATTCTCAAACCAAAAATTAATAAACAATATTCTCAACATATAATCAAAAAATAGAGACATGAAATAAGTCTCCACACTATTAACGGATTCATCCATGATATTGGGTCTTCAATAAAGGCACATTTGAAGCTCACTACCAAAATTGACATAAGTTATCACGGAAACTCCGCACCTCGGTATCGCTCTTTGGTGTATCCCAAGAAAGAACTACCTCAACCACCATTGGATCTACTGAAACTATAGCCTCCAAGTTTTAATGCCCTATAAAATGGACTTCTCATATTCAGAACTGACATTTGAGTAGGTACCCATAGATTTAGTGCTCTCGGAGTGTGCCTTGGACCATACTACTATGTATAGTGTGCTCCTCCTCAGACACCGAGTACACTAGGATGTAATCAAATAAAACCACCAGGAACCGCTCCTTGTAAAGCTGAAAGGTCTATTTCATGTGTCCCATGAACACTACTAGGGTTCTTGTGCTTCCAAATGGAAGCATAAAGTACTCATAGTGACCGTAACTACATCCTATGTCCGTCTTCGGTATATCCACATCATGTACCCACAACTAGTGATAGAATGATTTGAGGTTCATTTTTAAGAACCATCATTCCCCTTTTAACTGATCGAAAAAAAATTTGATCCTTGGTAGTGGATATTTTTTCCTCATGGTCAGATGTTTCAAGCATCAATAATCCATATATAACCTGAAGCTCTTTTATTCCTTCTTGGAAATCCAAACTGGGGATGCCTAGGGTTAAACATTAGGTATCATGAAGCCCTTCCCCTACATGACCTCTGACTACACCCACATCTCATGAATCTCTATGTAAGACAACCGATATGTAGGTGTAGTTATTGAAGTAGTCTCTAGGTGTAGATCAATGTATAATTTCATCTCACTTCAAATACGTAATTCCCGGAACCTCTTTAGGAAATACATCCTCATACTCTACCAATACTATAAAAAACTAGGGTCTCATCTAATCCACTACACTGAGGGAGAGGCCAAAAAACATATAATTAATCAGTTTTACCCTCCTATTTGTGATTCCATCTCACACTGCGTGTGTTTACTTTTCACCAATAAAGGAAAACATGGTTCCATCACTGTGGACACCCTGCACACATCACGTATAGTAGTCAATCTGAGCACGAAACATGGATAAAAATTCCATAACAAGAATGATGTTGTAAGTCATAGACATTTCTACAAAGAGATTCAAACTGAAACACTTTCCTATATGATTCATTCCACTCGATCAGCACTAGTGTGTGATTATTGGGTTTCCTCTAGTAGGTGTTTCCAATTGTGAGGGTTGAGTCAATGGTTCAACTAGAATCTCAGAGTATCAAACAATATTTGTGGCATGAATGGAATGATTATAACCTATGTATATAATCATGGAACCAATATTATAATAGGCATATATCATACCTCAAATCATTTCTGTAGCCCCAGGGTCATATACCTCAACTGCATGTAATTGTTCCCTCCTTTATCCTCTAGCTTCCTATGTTTAGTGTGAACCACCTGGGAGGTGGTGGTGGTAACATGTCGAAATGTATACCACTTCCCGCTGCTCTACCATATCCTCTCCCATGTAAACTACCTGAAAAATCCACCTATATCGATTAGTGTATCTTTCTCAGAGGTCCATCACCCGACACTCTATGAGTAGTATGACAGGTTGGAAAATCTCAGGTGTGATGTCCTCTATCGTCGCATGAATATAATTTCCTCTCTCTAAGAAGAATAGCTCTACCCTATGAGCTCTGAGCTACATAACCCCTATATAAGGACCTCCTCTTAAATTTTTTTTCATTTCCACATCTCTGAGATAGGCATAGGATTCCAAATATTGTGGCCTCTTTTCCTGCTTTGCAACTACTAACCACCACATGCTGTATCTTTCCATCCATGAAACTCTTAACCACAATAGTTCACTCTATCTCCCCATCATTGGTAGGAATTGACAAATGGATAATGTGGGATCAGATTTCTCTACAAAGACCTCACTCAATGTTCAGAGCCTTCAATTATATATTTTGTATCATATTCATCACGTACCAAGAGTCGTTTGTATGCCTTGATTAATACTCAGATACTGACATATCTACCCGCTTGTGCTGCAAAAGCTCTGGGACATGCATATACCTTGAATTTTAAGGGGATAAATCCTAGATAAAAATTTTCTATAACTATATCCATGGAAGTATCACATCATAATATGATATGGTAAAAACCCCACAATTTCCCTACTAATTTAGGAAGAAGGCTCACTTCCAGTATCTTTTGGTGTCCTAACAAAATGAAGGACTTGGGTCACCACCTCAATCAAGTCCTTGGCCACCTGATTATTGGGATCACCAGGGAACATGAGGGGTCTTTGTCACTAAATCTCATAAAACACTCTCATCCAACACTCCCCATCTGTTGGTACTATGCGTACCACATGTTCCTATATAGGTGGCGGTATGGATGATACACCACTTGGATATAATATATCTGGTACAAATCTATGTATCGATTTCTCATCACCTGGAGGATCATTCTAATGATAATGTGGTGGAATTATAGATGGTTTTCTATGTGGATACATCATATAATAAAACAAGATATACCACGGTCAATGAGTATATCTGGAGAGAGGACTCAAGAAGGACATGGTGACCACAACCCTTTCATATATGATTCATGCACTGTTACATTCTCTGCAACAAGTGTTATCATATACCGAGATGATAATAAGGTTGTCAATGTATTGGTGTATGTATACGTTAGTGACCTGTACGAACACTGGAGTCCTTGTCCTAAAATACAAACACGAAACACTTAATATTGTTTCCCCAAACCAATCTCAGAGACTCCCCATACTAAAGCGGAACTGAATCACCTTTGATACCACTCTTTCCTGGCCCATCCCAGAGGGGCCCATTCCATGACTACCCATATATCGCCTATAATTTTCTAGGGGATAATGACTAGAACCGAATAGGCATATCCAATGAATGGGAGGCATTATCGTAAAGTACCTATATGAAATCACACATCTCCAAGAAAAAAATTAATTTAATGTAAAAACAGTAAGAAAAAAATGCATGAAACCCACTATATCCCACATCTAGAGTAAAATAGTGAATGAAGTAAAAATTAAATAAGTCTAAAATAGTACCTCAAAAAAAATATTGTAACGACAGTTCCAATCTGTAAGAAAACATAAACTATGATTGTAGTCTGAACTACAAGATCACACCTGGTCATTTTGGCCTTGTTAAGAAATTCCTTGTCCTATTCCCATATGAATCCATCAAAGGGGATATCATCTACACATGATATGTCATGTGCGGTGAAAGAACATGTAGGGGTGACTACAATAATAATTAGTAGGACACACCAAATCAGAAAAAAAAATAAAAAAAAGGAACGTGCAGTCATCTCCACATAGGTATATGTCTATAGTACATATAAAAAGATTATCTAGATATACCCAAAACAGGACACAAGTCTAAGGGTAAGTCACAACCAATTACTAGCCACATGATTTTTCTCGAAGCATTCTCATTCTAGAAAAACACACTCCTCAAGCCTTGATATCATCGGAGACATTCATGAAGTGGTGTAGCTCATTTTGGCCCATCCCAAAAGAGAATGTATAGGTCAAGGGATATTATAATACACATAGAGGGTATTCGTACCATCACACTAGGGAATACCACTAACCTAATATAGATCAATTCTCAATGTTTGGAATCTTACCAAGATAATACCACTCACCCTACTAATGTGTCCCTCCAGATAGAGGACCAATGCCCTACTCTTAGAGGTTATTTGATTCCCACAAAACTAACCTAGTGGTGGTAGAGGATCCTACTCTACTCTCAATGAGTAATACCATAAATATATCTAGGAATCGTCCATAATAGAAGAATAAAATCCAATAATGTGGATGTAATACCATACTAAACCCTCAAGGAACGAACCAATAGAACCCTCTAACCATATACTGGTCCAATCTAAAAACATTCCAAATTATCTCAAAAGGACTATCTCATCATTAGGGTCATAATTCTGTAAAATAGATCATCAAACAAACATACCATTTGAATTTTTTTAAAGTTTGATGTTTTATAAGAAGGGGGTCATTGGGCCAACGGACCGACCGCATGGTCTGCCCACTGACCATGGAGGTCATCCTTAATACCTCTCTTCGTTAACTGGAGGTCTAACAATGGTTCAGCCCAGTCCACTAGGTCTGACCACACCTATTTCATTTGAACTGACCTGCTGGGTTCGACTGGGCCTGACCCGCTAGTTCATGGGCCACCTAAATCTGACCGGTCAATGCAGTTGTTTTCTATGTCCAACGTAGACGCCACCACCGCCACGTTTCATGACCCTGTTCTGCACTGTATTTTTTTCCCTAGCTTTATAAACTCCTTGACCCATGGCCAAACACTGGATCTTTAGTCCTGTTGTACCGCATCCCATGTGGCACCGCTGCCTCGGATCGTCCCCACCCCTGGTTGTCAATGTCGCCGACTCACCTCATCAGACAGTAGGGTTGGACCTGCACTTGTTGTCTCTTCTAAGGACCACCAAGCCTCCTCTGATGCTCATAATTTTAAACGGTTATCTATCCACACTCTTTAGGTCCCAATATAAATAGAAATTTCATCTTTTTTTAGTTTTCCTAAAATTCAAGGGTCCAATCCCTTTTGGAGTCACCCTTCAAGTCGAACTGTAGCCACGTAGGGCCCATAGTGAAGCACGTGAAGAAAAGGGGGGAGAAATCCAAAACGAACACCATAAGGATCGAACCTTATCATTTGTTCCTATCAGACTCAATCCATTTCAGTTAAAAGTATAATGGAAGCAGAATTAAATTAAATTTCCTGATAATCTCTAAGATAAATTCCCATCCTACAACAGCAATCAAACCGTGGATCAATCTGTCTGTGGATTAAATATCATTCATCATCAAAATCTTGAAAGCAGAAAATCATAAAGAAATAAATACCCTGCCACTATCTAGGTCCGTTTCTGATAAGCAAGTGTATTTGTGTCATTGTCGTTTTGGAGGTTCATTTTAATGGGTTATGCATTTATCACCAATCCATGGTCCATCACCGTCTGATTGAGATATTAATTTCTCTATATATTTGAGAAATTACAGAGTTATAGTGATAACCCTGATTTCATGAAAAATTATAAATAAAATAAAAAATTCATTTCTTTATAAACATTATTTCATTTATAGTTATGCACTCTGAGACTTTTTTAACAAATGACCCGTACTGACAATGGTAAAGTCATGCCTATGGTAAACCCCACATTAAGAACTCAACGATGGTCTAGGATTTACAATTTTAGTCATCATTCATTAATTATTTGGATTTAAAATGTAAAAAATATTACTTAATTATTTTATTTATGGTATCATGTTTGATGAATTTTTATTTAGGTGGCATGCGTCGACCATGGTTAGGTTGTATCTAAGGTAAGGCCACCATCTGAGCTCAAAGGTTCCTTTATATTTCTAATCCAGGAACCAATTTAAAATTGATTCCACATTTTTAGGAAAATTGTGTGCACATTCTATTAAAATATTAATATTTTCATACAATTGTTCTTGGAAAACATGGCCTCTAAATCTCATATCGTCTGGTCTAGTTTTGAAATCATTCTATTTAATTCCTTAAAATAATAAGTCATAAAATCCAAGATGTTACAAAAACAAAATAACAGATGGGGTATTGTTTAACAAAAAATTTAAATATTTTTGTAAAAAAATTTAAAAGAGGGTATTTATAATTTTATTCAAGAATGAAGGTAAAAGACAACATGGTTTTTCTAAAACTAGCATATAATATTATTAGCTTTATAAAAAACCACCCTAAAAAATATAATATAAAAAAATGTTTTTAAAATTTAATTATCATTTTAATAACACCCAGACATGGTTGTATTCATAAAATATTATATAGGAATGTTACAACCGACCACATAGAACTTTAATTAGAAAACATTCACCAAAGAGGAAGATATTAGGGATTAATAGAGTATTTTCACCCCTTCGAAACCAGAACCCCAAAATTGAGACAAACCATTACCTCGTATCCATCCCCTATGGATTGTTTAGATTTTGATAATATTAAAAGAAATAAAAAATTGATATAATAATGAGACAATTGGGGAATGGAATACTTGACAATCAATTAAGAGAATTAATTACTACAGAACTACAAGAGATATTCCAAATTTAGAGTTTTAGAAAAAACTAATATCCAGTGAAGTATTCTATAATCAATACCCATGTCATTCCAAATAAAATGATATAACTCCACACTTATAATTAGGTGTATAATTAATAAAATTTTCATTTTCTAGAAATATATATAACTTGACTAACCGATCATCAAGACTATTCATCCAGGTTGGTTTGATGAACTATTTTCATGTTCTGTTATGATTTTCCTCTTAAAATGATTATTACCGGCTTTGGGTGAGAGGATCCTGGTCCTTCGGTGGTTGTCTCATGAAAGTCATGAAATGGTCATCAGATTTTCGTGTTGATTTAGAGCCGCCTACTATTCCTTTATGGTTAGGTTTTCTAGGCCTCCCTTTGCATCTCTTCAAATAGAAAGATCTATTTTTAATTTATAGTTTATTTGGCCATCCTATTAAGATTGACTCTGGCACTATTAAACTTTCCCAACCTTCAGTAGCTCATGTTTTACTGATGTGGACATATCACAAGAGCTTCCCTCTCAATTCTGGATTCAAAATGGTTCTAATAGCTTTATCCAGGAGGTTGTTTTTTATAATGTTCCTACCTACTATAAAAAATTCTCTCTAATTGGACACCTTATAGGTGACTGTGGGGATCAAAGAATTGTCCCACACCCTTGTCCCCTTTCCAAGTCAGTTTGGGTAGAAAAGGAACCCCCCAAAATTACTCAGTCACAAAAACCTTTGGTTAATAATGACCATATATTCTCTTTGGGGGCTACCACCTCTCCATTTCCCTCCTTAGTTGGGGATGACCAATGAAAAAAAAATTCTATTGAAGTTAAAGTTTTTACTCCTATAACTGATCTCCCTAATTTAGAGACCATCAATTGTGATCACGGGGAAAAAGAGGTGGTTCAATCTAAATTGGAAGATCCTATTTGATATGATCTAGAAAAATCATTGCAACTTGAGGAAGAATTCTTAAAATCAAGGGCTAGGAAAAAAATAAATCAGTGGTTGACTCGGATGGTTTTATTACTCTGAGTGCTAGGAAAACTTGTAAGAGAAGGGAACAGTCGAAAACTAAAAGAGCAATTGTCACACGATCCATAGATACCAATATGAGTAAAAAAATATTATACCACCACAGTATGTGACTCCTAGAAATTTTTTTGAATCCCATGACTCATGTGACTCATCTGATTCAGAAACATCCACCAGTGAGGATTATTAGAATGACCCCACATTTAAAGATGCTCACCAAATTCCAGAGAAATTGGACTTTTCAAAAGAGCTTGATTCTTCGATGGAAGTGAATGACACAACTACATTTCTATAGTACAGAAATGGAGATATGACTGATGATACTTATCCTGACCTCTAGAAAATAATGTTTATCATTTTTTTGGAAGAGTTTAAAAAAGATCTAAATTTCAATTTCAATGATATTCCATGGAAATGACCCTGATTGTTTTCCCCAGTCTTTGTTCAGTGTGATGTATTCTTATGGTTGATGCTTCTATGGTGCATCTGTGGCTTTCAAATGAGTCATGCTGGAGTGATCCTTTTCTCTTTGAGGATTTTAATAGCTGAGTTTCTGTTTATGGAAAAATATTTGGAAGGGTTATCATCTCTTTATGCTTCTGTTTTTTGTATACCTGATGCATGTTGGTACGTTATAGTGGTGATTTTTATACTGCAAGACATGATTCTAATGCAATGCCTCATATTTGGATTGGGATCGAAGTTATTTGGAAAATCACCAAATATGCTCTTTTTGCTTCTTTGAAGTTTCTTTCTATAATGGCTGAAATTGTTTTGCCTTCTATTGCAGACAATTTTGAGAAGACTCTATCAGTTGCTTTAGTGAATACCTCAACCGCTTCGGTTACTAGAAATAAGGGTCATATACCGTTGAAAGATAGGTTTTCAACCTCTCTTTTATCTTATTTTGATGTTTTTTAGATTTTGGATCTCTAAAGGCTGAACGATGGACTTTCTTGAAGATTAACATAACCTTTATTTTCATTTTTCATCTTTTTATGAATTTTTCTTTCAGCTTGTATCTGCTTTCATTTCATCCTGGTGTAATATCTTTACACCTCATGATTACCATGTAACTCTTTTCTTATTAATAAATTATGCAGGGATGTGAGTTGGGGAACAACTCAGATCTCACCTTGTTTAAAAAAAGTATAATAATATTTATTATATATTCATATATTCTATATTTTTACATTTATATTCTCACTAACTTCAATGAATTTTTATCACATTTTCAAAAAGTGTGTTAGTAGTGATGCTCATTTTTCATATTTCTCTTACCCCATTTACTATAATAGTAAGAATTTGATATATCGGTTAAAATATTTCACTAGGTTTTATGTCATGTATTTTATAGAATACAGTTTTTAAAGATACATTTTTCAATAATATATTTTTTGAAATGAAATGGTTTATTTAAAAAAATTCCTTGTAGTAATTTTAATAAAGGGATTTTGTTGTGAATATATTTCATAATATAAGAAAAAGGAATTTATTTCTCTCTTTGGTATTAGGAGTGAAATTTTATATTATTAATTATTTTATTTTATTTAATAATTTTTAATAATTTTAGTTTATTTCTATTACATTAACAATTATCTAAAAATATAATTGATTATAAATTTCAAGATCTGATCTATATAGTATTTAAAAATAGTTTCACCCATCAAAAAAGGATTTTTGATAATATGATTATGTACAACTCAAAATATATAGTTGAGTACAATGATATACTTTCACAAAATTATTTAGTGTTTGTAAAATATATATTCGGTTCTCGTACTATTTTTTCCCACAAGAAGCATACTTTATTATTTGATTTAATAATTTCTATAAAAATTAATGTTAGTATCCCATAAAAACCATTTTATGAGATTCTTCTAAATGTATGCTGAATATCCAAAAAAATTAAAAGTTAAGAAATAAAATTCTAGTATATGATTATAAAAAAATTGGTTTTAATAGATTTTTATAAAACTAATATTTTGAAAATTGAAATAGTTTTTTTTTACGAATGAAATAGGTGATAAAATATAAAAAGTAGAAAATTAAATTGGTTACAAATAAAATAATTTTTTATAGTAATTACTAATATTAATATATACTTATCAATAACTTACATCTAGGTTCATAACCAATAATTTTATATTATTTGAATCTAAATTTGGTGCGTGATATTTTTTCCCTAATTTAGTAAGCTAAAAAATTGTGTACAGGTAATGGTGTGATAGTATAGATTTCTAGGCTTGATAATTTTTTTATTTGTATGGGTTTGTAAAGGAAATTAATGAGGAGGGATAAGTGGATTTCAAGATGAAATTTTAGATGGGATTCATGATTTTAGTGGGGGTCTACATGACACTGTGAAGTTCAGTTGTAAAGATGGTTTGTGTTTTGGGTGGTGTACTACACCATGGTGACCAGGGTCTCATGATTTGTAGGTCATCCATTTTAGGAACCCTTGTGAAATTGGTTTTCAGTTACAACAAAATTCTGGTCTAGGGATTTTTCTGGATATGTAGGATGTCAACGATAATGATGTGGTCCTTATTATTATAGTGTGGAGCTCAATGTGGTTTTTTTGTTCTATCTATTTGTGTGACTTTATAATATTGAACATGGTTGTGTTTTAGCGGGGTTCATATTTTGGGTTCTACACTGTAGGAATAATACATATAATGGTATTCTATATTATATTTATCTGATATAAGTATTATATGTGGTATAAATTCCAAATCGATTTAACACAAGGGAGTTTTGGAATTGCATATACCCCTTTCAGTGTGGTATTATAATTTTATAGTATAGCTCGAAATTCGAATACCCCTTAGAGAAACATCATTCAATCATTAATTATATTAGGCCTCATGTGATTTTGGTTTATTTTAGGAGGTCATTTATCCCCTTTACCTTACATATAATACCCAACTTTGGAGATAAATTGTTAGACATTATAGGTTTGTCATTCCTATTTTTACTATTGGATTTCTCTCCATGCATCATCTTTGAAAAGTTGTGGTTATGGGATATGGTTTTCTAGTGTGAGTATAAATAAATTTATTGATTCTGGTGATTTTTAATTACATTTATGAATTTTTTATCAGTGTGATCATTATTTTGGGATGTTATTATTCTCAACTTGTTCATACATTGAAAATTATGAAGCTTCTCTTGACCTAGGGTACACTACTATAGATTAATGTTTATTTAATAATGCTTTTTATCTGGGACAAATAAATGTTCTCAAAAATGTAAACCATTTTTCGATACATATTATATATCTAATAATGGTAATACTTTATCAGTTCTTTTTTAGCATAGTTAAAGGATTGATTTTATCAGAGAAGAAAAAAATGATGATAAAAGTAATCTGAAAAAATAAATATATATATACATATTCATATATCAATATATGTGATTTATATAAAAATAAGTATATATAGACATATACAATATATATTAATTAATAATTATTTATAATTACACACACACACATATATATTATAGAAAATATGTAGAAATAAAAAAATATTGTGAATAGATGGTAAGCATGCTAGTTAGATAGAAAAGATATAGTTGATAGATGAAGACAGTAGATGGTGTTCCTATGAAATGGAAAATTTTGAACAATAAATGTTGACCCATCCCTAACAGACATGGTGGTTTATACCACCTCATATACATCATGAATATGTAAATCGAACTTTCCACCCTATTAATGTAACTATCCTATAGGAAATCTTTTTGTACACATGTAAATATATTATACTATATTATCTATACAACAATATATATATATATATCATAAGAACATTATAAATATTGAAATATGTATTTATATATGTGTGAGTATGGGTATGTTTTTATCAGTATGTGTATGTATGGATATATATATATATATATATTTATGATTGTTTATATGTTTTTGTTTTTGTGTGTGTGTCTGCTTCTATGCGTTTAGCTAGATATATCCATGTATTTTTTGATCACCTACATAATACAGAGCCAAAAATGTTAATAAGTCTTTTAGAAATGCAATCACACACACATGAACAAATTCAAAATTAATTAAAAAGTCATATATATATATATGTATATATATATATACAAACCAATAATTTGAAAAAATTAATCAACAAAATTTTCAATTAATTTAAATTATAAAATGAATTTATATTTATATATTTTTATGTTTGAAAATTTTATATTTTTATATTTATAATAATAAAATTATTAAATAATATTTGTGTTTAAGTAATTAATTTTTATATGTTAAATATTTTCCAAAATTATACAAATTAAACATTTACTCATTTAAATATATAATAATATTTTTTATTTTAATTAAAAAAATTATTCATAGTTAACAATTATTTATATTTTTTATTTACAATTAATACAAGACATACATCTATATACTTAATTAGTATTAATAATATATATAATTGAAACTATACATATATTTATATATAATTATTAAACGTGTTACACTTATTTTTTTAGTTTTATTATTAATGATATATTGTGAAAAATGTTGATACATAAGTTTTTTTATACATTTAGTAAAAATATATTTATAAAACATTTATTATTTTATATTATCAATAATATTATAAACTTTAATTGTTCAACTGACTGTTATATTTTGAATTGAAAAATATGTACAAGGATGCTGATAAAGAATTAGTGTATTAAACATGAGGGTGGAGATTTTTATGGGGGTTGAAAGATGTTAATAGTTATTGACCTTTGTCTAAGGAGATGTCAAAGAGGACACATGATTATTATAACAATGAGATGACCACTCCTCTCAGAACAAGGATCGGTGGGGTTATAATCATTCCGGTGAACCCACTCATGACCCTCTTGAATAAGAATAGAAAATTTAGGATGATTCCATACAATTGAGTGCCAAAATTTAATTAAACCACAATTAGATTCAAATGGTATTATCACCCAAAATCCTTGAATGACATGGAAATGTATATATTAACCTAAATTAGAGAAAACTATTATAAAAATATCCATAGTGATTTGTATAAAAACATCACCCTTCATCATGTTGATGATATCCCTTCATTATCCTCTATGAAATATTTATTAACTATTTAAACAATATTAAGAATAAAACTATTATTATTAAAGAGGGTCTCACTAATGATATTTACTCTTTGGTAGATGAATATAATATGTTTTATTTTAATATTTTTAAAAATTATGATAATTATGGGGATGATTATCACGATTGTGGAGTGTATATGTTTTCTAGAATTTAATTTCAATTATACAAGAATCACAATTTTTATTTTTGGAAGCTTCATATGACCTAAATGGTTTTTTTATTCTATATATAGAAGGGGTCTTGAATAAGCATAATCGTATTAACCTCCACCTAGAATATTAGTATACATCATTCTTATTTATTATATAATAATTGTGTTTAGTTCTTTATTATCTAAACAGAGGTAATGAAAACACTAAACATGATATAACAACTCAGTGTTGCATTAATGTTCCAACATTCCATTATTTTGACCATAATTTTCATGGATATCCTCTTGTATTTTTTTGTTTTGTTGGCATATCGTTAAGGAAACTATGTTAGTCTACCCAAGAAAATATGTTATTTATTTTAGAGTTCCATAAGAGGGTGCATAGTTATGTTCACATTTTGTGCCAAATATATGGCCTACCCACTAAACAAGGTATCTCAAGGCTGGAATTTTATTCATTTTTCCAAAATATTTTGTCAAACCACGAATTTTCCAAATTCCTATAACAGGGTTCATGGTTAGTTCCTAGATTTCCAAAATGTGTGGAGAAATCATGTAATTCAATTTTAATTAATTTCATTTCCATTAAGGACCAGAAACATCTCCTTTTTTTCTCTACTTTTTCATCCATTGAATTATGATCTCAACCAATGAAACCCATTTTAGAGATTTTGGAGATTACCTTTCACTTTTTGGTAATACTGAAAATATCTTTGTGTTTCTAGTATATTTATTTAAAGTTATGCCATTGTTATCATTAATTTTTATTTTTATTCTAGATCCTTACTTTGTTTCATAAAATAAACATTATATTATGGTTATAGATTCTAGATATATGGTTTATGGTGTCATCAAATTGGGTTTATTATATATTTGTCATTTATTTATGTTTCATTGACTATGATATTCCATATTCTTTGTTTGTTTTCAAGAATAATTTTATTATGTGATTTCCCATTATCTTTTTGTTCTAAAAAGGATGAATTATAGAATTATGATTGTGAATTATTTATTTATGATCCCTATATGATTCTAAATACCCTCATCTCATGTTGGAAATTTGTCTACCCATTGGTGTTTTTATTATTAGCGTCTCACGGTATGTGGTTTCAAGATATGGATTAGTCTTATAAACAATACATCCATACTAATTTAAATTTATTTTAAAATGCTAAATAAAATATGGTTTACCGAACTATAATGGAAATGGGGTTTGAGAAAAACAATTAAGGGAATGAGTAATGTTGTGATAAAATATATTAAATTTGGTGACAACAATGAAAAAGGATTTATCCATTAGCATTATTATATTATCAATGATTTTTTTGGATTAAAATTTAAATTCCCTTTTATGAATCTAAATCTTTAAACCCAAATTTGATCGATGATTTGCTACAAATTCATTATGGGAGATGAACTATTTCCCCCTCACATGTTCGTTTATGATAATGGGTGCACCATGATACCTATGATTTGTCACAGATCATCTATTTTAGGAATATTCTTGATTACTTGACTTTTTCTTATAGTGTAATTTGGACACCATGTGGCCTAATGACCATGATATTATTACATAGAACCTCTATGACATGTTATTTTTCATTTCATGGGAGTTCTTCCTCTATTAATAGTATTTAAAAATTATTTTTTCAATGACTATATAAATTCTTTAAAATAATTTTATTTTCATGCCTTATGAAATTTTGAATGGGGTGATTTATCCATTTTTCATATTGTAATATGAAAAACTATATAACATGACTTATATATTTTTACATGAGAAAAAATGGATTATTATATATTGTCTTCTTATGAACAATTTAGTGGATACCACAAGGATATTTTTCTCACACCATGTATACACCATTGGCTGTTTCTGGATCTTTTTTTACCTGAAATAGGTAAAAGAATTGTACCATAGGGAGGTGGAAGGTTTTTTTTCAGTAGGGTGTGGGATTATAAGAGTGATATCATGTCACATTGATTTATTACATAATATTTTTTGAGTACATTGATTACTTTTGATTCATCAATTTTTTCTTTCTGATGATTCTATCATTCTATTGATATCATTGTTTTTAGAATACCAAAATTGTAATATATCCTTAATAATGTTGGTTTAGGTTCATTATGGTTAAATTATTAATAATTGGTTTTTTTTGGATTCTTAAATGCTTGTCACTATCCTGTGGGATTCTATAACACAATTCAAGGCATGTCAGGACCAGTTTGGGTTATAGATAGTTGGAAAATTTGGGTTAGTTCATTAGAATTTTATAATAAAGGTTGTTTTTATTTTTATATTGATTTAATAAAATAATTTATGTCTAGGTAGATATAATATAGTATTTTTTTAAATTGAGGGGTATGCTTCAATAGAGTTCATATCCATCACACATCATGAAAAACCTTTTATTATCATGGGTATTGGTAAATATTTCTTTAAGAATTGGTGAGATTATTCAAAATAATTGTTTTCTATGTCACGTGATAATTCTAGTTAAATTATATTATTTTAAATAAGAACTTTTCTATGGATATCAGGATTTCATGAGTATATTTCGTTTTATGTGCAGTTCCCTGCCTGAATAGACATATAATGCTTCCTCGAGAATATTATTTCATCAAAATATTATAGGAAAGTTTTCCTGTTGATAATAATCATATCGAATTTTTCATGGACATGGTATAAAATACATACCAATGTGTGGCTCTTTCACCAATTCAGACTAAAGAGGTGGAACCTTGAAAGGATTAGGAGGAATCAGGCCAAGAAAAATAATCCCTAAAATTCACCATATTCCCAAGGAATGACTGATCCTCAGAAGTTGTATGATTCATTGGAAATTCAAAAAAGATTTTATAAAATTATTGGGGATCCCATAGATATTAAAAAGGAATTTTTTACATCTTTAACTATGAAGGTCTAAGTAGAAGTGGTGGTAAATGGTCTCCATGGGTAGTACCCAGAATTGCTCGGAGAATGACTGAAACTCATACTCCCCAAAATTTATTAAATAAAAATAAAATTTTCAGGTGATTACAAGAGTTAAAATTAGTTTGTACCAGCAGAAGAATAATTGAAAGGCGAAAAGGGTGACAAGAAACCCTCTAAACAATTTCTAGAAGGAAAAGGTAGATCCCGACCTCATTAATTCATCTTCCCCATTGCCCAGGTCTTCACAGAAATCATCATGTAAATTACAATAGTCTGCAATCATCTGTGTGTTGCATCATATAGGTAATCATTGTGCACTACCCATAGATATAATATCCATCTCTAATGCCTTAAAGTATCTCCTGTATTACTAAGCCACCCTGGATCCTTGTTGCTCATATTCAGAATTTTGTTAGAAAATTTTTTCTTTATGTAGTCAAAAATATTCACCAACTCTTGTAAGAGGCCAACTTGACCAAGCTTCAAAGCAATGTTATGATATGCAATCATGTCTGCAAAGATAATAGCATCAGCCTCCAATGCCCAGGTCTTCACTGAAAACATCATGTGTAAGCTGATAATACTTGAGAACAGAAGCCCTCAAACTCAAATTCTTCCACCTCATAATCAACAAGCATCGCCAAACTTCATGATCCACTGATAAAGATCACATCCCAAAAGGTATAAAATGGATCATCAGATAATAAATTGTCCCTGCAGCACAAAGAAAACATTCATACAGCACAACCTGAACTCTCAATAAAAATATTATTTTCCATATCTACATTGACCATGGATAAAATCCCTCTATGAGGCCTCTACACATCCATACACTGCGAAGACCACTCACACTAATGATGGCTCCTGAATCCAAGTTATGATAGCATCAAAGTTCAGAAAAAATAGACTCAAATGCTAAACAATAGAGTTATTCACACCGAATTTGATGATAATCAAAATCAGGATTTCGATCAAGCTCAAATTCCACTCTATCAAAAAAACGTTCTCTGATACTTAGATACTCATCAACAGTTATCTCCTTATTACAATATCTTCCAAAAGACAAATTTTTTTTTTGTTCCTTGATCAAAAGATAGAAGTCCCCCTTGTATCCTTCCTTAATAACCTATGTACAATTTTTATGTTTAATGGTAACCTCATCTTCATCTCCATCTAAGGAGTCCTCTTCATCCAAGGATGTGGATGAACCCTCTTCATTTGAGGATGTGGGTGAAGAGGTATTTTCATTAACTACCGGCTGTAGAGGAATGTTGGCCTGCTCCAACCGAATCATTGAGGATATAGTGATAGTGGTTCTCTCCAAATTAGAGTAATCAATGTGTTTTTGAGTCTTCTTAGGATGTGTAATGATAAATCCATCAAAGTCAGTAATAGGTTTCTTACCTTTTTTGGTGCTCGAGTGTAGATATTCATCCTCAATTTGATGGAGTCGGTCCTGATCATCATTATTAGAACTACTAGAAAGATAATGAGTCTCTTTGGCCTCTTCATGAGTGGTTATAACAGCTCCTGAAGTCTCTAAAATAGGTTTAGCATTGTTGACTGCATCCACAGATCCAGAGAAAGCATCAGCTTGAGTAAAATGAGGCTGTGCTGGATAGGAATCCAGGATGGATGGAGAAATCACTGAGACATTAGGATTAAAGGGTTCACCTTGTTCATTTGAAATCCATATCTCTTTATCAATCCAAACATATTTTCCATTATTTGTCAAAGGTTTCTTATTGTGATGATTTCTTATGGGGGGCTTCCTAGAGCCACAGTTCCCAAGGGAGTCTCCTAGATGTAGGCATTTAGAGCAGTATCTAGGTACGTCTTCATAGAGAACATCTTGAAAAAAACCAGTGTCACCATTTTGGATCTAGATAACTGAAGGTAGGCGTTGCATAGGGTCAAACTCAACACACACATATGCAACAGATGGTCTTGTGAGATTCCAACTGGTAGAGTCCATTTTGATGGGCTGCCCTATTAATTTAGCAATAGTGAAGAAGGTGATTTGTATGAAGATGTGCATCAACAGACATGGGAAGCCTACCCCAATGGGGGAAAGAGGGGATTTAGTGTTTAAATCAAAGACATGGGACCATTTTATAATTTTAATTGGGCATCCTCCAAAGTTCGAAGAGCCCCCAGACCAAAGCCGATTATAGTCATTTTCATAGGCAAGACGTATCACAACATTCAACGAGTTGAGCAAACCGATCTCGACATCGACAAAACCAATTGATTCTATGGTTTTCCACAGGATATTCAGTGAGGGGCTATGTTTAATGAATTTACCAATGAGAAAAAATCCAAGATCAAAAGATATAAATTGAACCTCTTCATTTGAAAAGGAAATGGTCGCATGACCTCTGTGACAAAAGTAATTTGGATGAACTGATTCATCCAACGTCGGGAAGACAATAGGTTCAACAAATTTGCCATTAGCATTCCCTAAAACCACAGTCACGAAGCTATGAGAATTGAATGGTTTAGGGCATTTTCGTTCTCCACTCTAACTCTCTATTGGCCAGTAAAGACCCATAAATTTCAAGGAATTTTTTTTAATTCATTGGAATTTTACGAGTACACATTTTTTGACGGCACCCGATTCCAAGGCTCAGTGTTCTTGGAATAATTATCCAATGTTTATCTTGGGTATGTTTAGTGATCGAATAGGTGGGTTTTTCTAGATTTTGAACCGGTGCTCAGAATTAAAATCTGAGGGCACTGGTGAACTCGTAATCCCAGTAATTTCTTTAGAGGACCATTACCGCAGTTGCGTTTACACGGGAGGAGAAGTTAAAATTTGTTGATTAAATAAGAATGAATAAAATTGTGGAAAATTTTAATATTATATCTAATGTGGTTATATCCTACATGGGGGAGTTTGGGTGGGACCCATAAGCACCTAACTATCCATGTGAGGATATTTGTGATGTGGGGCACACATGAGCTCCAAACTTTCACATTCCCTAAACTCTTGAAACCCCCTATGTTAATTGTTAACTCCTCTTTTAGTGAGTAACTATTCCTATCCCTCTCTCACTCCATTAAATTTTTCCAACCTAAATATTAATTAATTAAAGAACTCTGCATTTAATTAATTAAGGGGATTTGATTTTTGAATTTTGGAAATGCATGGCATGTTTAATTAAAATAACGGTGGCCTTATTTTATTTGGGTTGGCTTGTTGTGTGGGGTTTTGGGAGAACTCTTGTGAAGAAAAAGAAGATTCATCCTTTTTTGAAGAAGATCATCCTCAATGAAGAACAAATCTTCTCCAACGAAGAACATCTACTCTTCAATGTAGAATGACTCGACGACCACAGTTCTCCATCCTCTTCTTCCTCCGCGACAAGGGAGGAGACATCGACGTGGGGAACAGGACAACGATGACACGTCTTATATTCTTTTCTCTGCATCAAGAGAGGAGACATCACTTCCTCAGACGCACTCTGAAGACGTCTATGAATCCTTGCCTCACGACGCCGTCATCCGCGATTACGATGTACGACACCAATTGTTGAGGTAGGGTCACGGGAATTTAAGTCAATCACATTAATGATAATGATTGAAAATCAAGACTCATCTCACACAGGTATGCATCATTCATAAAGAAAAAGAGATGATCAGATGTAGTTACTAATTAATCTAAACTAGGACCCACGTAGGATACTATACCAGCTAAGATGTTGGACCCACGTAGGATACTAGTCCAGCTACTCTGTCAGACCCATGTAGGATACTACAATAGAGGTCAATACTATCGGACCCACATATGATACAAGTAAATTAATCGTCACCGCCGAACCCACGGAGGATTCCAATATGGTTTTTGTCATTGTCAAACCCATAGAAGATTCCAGTACGATAGTCTTCACCATCGAATACACGGAGGATTCTAGTACGGTAGTCGTTGCACACGCAGCCAGCTCTAGGTTTCTCGCACACAGCACGCTCGATTTCAGGAGGGTCCGCTCCTGAAGCCAAGGGTTCGATACATCAACTATCACAAAGTCCATAGTTGATGTATCCCAAAGTTACTTCTCATCAAAAGGAACTCAATGTGATAGACGACGCATCAATCGGACGGCCACTCTGAGAGATATTGGCTTTATCGTTCCAGGGGCCCTATTAGAAATATGCTTATTCAAAACCTGGCCATTTGTCAATACTCTCAAAAACTCACTTAGAGTACCACAAAAGGACCGTCTCGTCAAAATTGTCCCAGTTCCACAGACGGTGCGTCGATCAGACACATGGTCTTTAAGTTATTCACGTTTAAGTGAATAATGGGCACGACCCATTTAGCCTGGTGGGCCCATGGGTTGGGTTAACCCTATTTGATGGGTCCAATCCGGCAGGGGTGTCATACCGGTCTAAATGAAAAATTCAATTTGGTCCGAAGGACGTGGACCGACCCAATGTGGCGCGGCCCGGCCCAGCCTAGCACAGCTCGGCGCGGCCCGGTTGGCACAGCCAGCTGGCCGAGCAGTCCGAGGCGGGGGCGTGGCCCCCAGTTGCCCGAACAGGTGACTTCTAGCAGCGTCGCCCTTCCCAAACCGGCCAGCTAGGCTGGCTGGCCTTCTGGCACAAGCGGCCCCAACGGGCGGGCCGTGGGTCTTCCAGCGCAGCACCCTCCTGGTGTCGCGGTTCAGCTCTACACAACTGGTCGGTTCTTCCACCGACGGGCCCCTCAAAGTGGGCCGTAGTTCTTTCTGCATAGCCTACGTGTCGGCGCTGGCTTCCTTCGCCGCATTCCCGGCACGGTGTGATGGTGCGTGCTTCCTCCACCTTTGGACGCCGATTCCATGATGATCAAGAAACGATGGAGGGTCGTCGGGCCCTGTTTTTTTTGGGCCGTGTGTCTTTTCGGCACGCGCCCTTCGTGTTAGTTGGTAACAAACAGCCGAAGGTGAACAAGGTTTCATGAAGCACAATGAACAATTCTATTCAAACAAAATTGGAACAATTTACCCTACCTCAACAATTGATGTCGTACGTTGGCGTTGCGGAAGACGGTGTCGGGAGGTGTGGATTCGTAGACGTCATCAGAGTGCATCCGAGGAAGTGATTTCACCTCTCTTGATGCAGAGAAAATAATATAAGATGTGTCATTTTTGGTGAGTTCCCCATGTCAGTGTCTCCTCCCTTCTTGCGGAGGAATAAGAGGATGGAGAACCATGGTCGCCGAGTCGTTCGACTTTGAAGAGTTGATGTTCATCATTGGAGAAGATCCAGTATTCGTTGGGGATGATCTTATTCAATAAAGGAGGAATCCTCTTTTTCTTCACAGGAGTTCTCCCAAAATCCCCACACAATAAGCCAACCCAATTAAAATAATGCCAACCCTTATTTTAATTAAACTTTCCATGCATTTCAAAATTCAAAAATCAAATCCACTTAATTAATTAAATATAGAGGACCTTTAAGAGGACCTTTACTACAGTTGCGTTTGCACGGGAGAAGAAGTTAAAATTTGTGGATTAAATAAAAAGTGAATAAAATTGTGGAAAAATTTTCTTTTATTTTTAATGTGATTATATCCTACATTGGGGAGTTGGGGTGGGACCCATAAGCACCTAACTACCCATGTGAAGATGTTTGTGAGGTGGGCCCCACACAAGCCCCAACCTTTCACATTCCCTAAACTCTTTAAACCCCCATACTTTAATTCTTAACTCCTATTTAAGTGAGTAACTCTTCATCTCCCTCTACCACTCCATTAAATTTTCCCAACCTACCTCTTAATTAATTAAACAACTCTACATTTAATTAATTATGGGGATTTGATTTTTGAATTTTGGAAATGCCTGGAAAGTTTAATTAAAATAACAGGTGGCCTTATTTTAATTGAGTTGTCTTGTGGTGTGGGGATTTTGGGAGGACTCTTGTGAAGAAGAAGAGGATTCCTCCTTTTTTGAAGAAAATCATCCTCAACAAAGAACAGATCTTCTCCAACAAAGAACATCTACTCTTAAACGTAGAACGACCCAGAGACCACGGTTATCCATCCTCTTCTTCCTCCGCGACAAGGGAGGAGACACCGACGTGGGGAACTCACCAATGACGACACATCTTATATAATTTTCTCCGCATCAATAGAGGAGATGTCACTTCCTCAGACGCACTTCGACGATGTCTACGAATCCTCACCTCGTGACGTCGTCATCCGCGACGTCGACGTATAACATCAATTGTAGAGGTTGGGTGATTTGTTCCAATTTTATTTGAATAAAATTGTTCATTGTGCTTCATGAATCCTTGTTCATATTCAGCCGATTGTTACCAACTAATGCAAAGGGTGCGATCCGAACAAACATGGTCCAATGACCCTCTGTCGTTTCTTGGTCTTCTTGGAATCGGCGACCGAAGGTGGAGGAAGAACGGTTCCGTAGCGCCGTTCCTGGAACGCTGCGGAGGAAGTTGGCGCCGACACGCTAGCTATGTAAAAGGAACTGCGGCCCACATTGCGGGCCGAGTCAGCAGATGAACCGGCCGGTCCGTCAGCCGGCGGGGCGGAGGTGAGCCGCTGTACCAGGAGGTCGCCATGCTAGATAAAAGAGGCTGTCTTGTCAGCCTATTAGGTGGAGCTGAACCACGACTCCATGAGGGCGTCGTGCAGGAATACTCGCGGGCCGCCCATGCATGCCGCTTGCACCAACAGGCCGGCAGGCCTAGCTGGCTGGTTTGGGAAGGGCGGCGCCACTAGGGGCCGACGGTTCGGGAAGCCAGGGGTCGCGCCCCCACCTTGGACAACTCGGCTAGCAGACCAAGCCGGTCGGGCCACGCCCAGCCTGGTCGCACCGGGCTAGGCCGAACAGGGCCACGCCAGGCTGGGCCGAGCTGCACCCCGCCGGGCCGGGCCGCGCCACTTCGGGTTGGGCCGTGCCCCTTCAGGCTGGTCCGCGTCCTTCGGACCGAATTTCGTTTTTCCTTCGGACCGGCCCGACACCCCTACCGGGTCGGACCCGTCAAATTGGGTTAACCCAACCCGCGGGCCCATCGGGCTAAACGGGTCGGTCCCTTTAGTCACATAAACATGCATAACTTAAAGACCGCACGTTCGATCAATGCGCCATATGCAGCCCTGGGACTATTTTGATGAGATAGTCATTTTGTGATACTCTAAGTGAGTTTTGGATAGTATTGGTAAACGGCCATGTTTGGAACGTGCATATTTCGAACGGGGCCCCTGGAACGAAAAGGCCAATATCTCTCAGACCGAGCATCCAATTGAAGCGTCATCTGTCGCGTTGAGTTCCTTTTTAGCAGAAGGAACTTTTGGATACATCAACTCTGGACTCCGTGACAGTTGATGTATCGACCCCTTGGCTCGAGGAGCAGACCCTCCCAGAATCGAGCGTGATGTGTGCGAGAACCCTGGAGCTTTCTGCGTCTGTAACGACAATCGTACTAGAATCCTCCATGGGTTCAATGGTGAAGAATATCATACCAGAATCCTTCGTGGGTTCGATAATGATGACAACCATACTAGAATCCTCTGTGGGTTTGGTGGTGATGACTACCATACTTGTATCCTATGTGGGTTCGACAATATTGACCTCTGTTGTTGAATCCTACGTGGGTTCGACAGTGTAGCTGGACTAGTATCCGATGTGTGTCTGAAAACTTAGCTGGTCTACTATACTACGTGGGTCCCAGCTTAGATGAATCAGTATCTATATTTTGATCATCTATTTTGCTTTACGAATGATGTATACCTGTGTGATCTGAGTCTTGATTTTCAATCATTATCATCGATGTGATTGACTTACCTTCATGTGTTGAATGGGTTGTGCTTTCCTATGTGGATTGAGTTGTACATAGGCTCAGGAGTTGGAGCTGAACTGGAATTGTTGACTTAGGTATATGTATGGGCATATAACTTAGTATATTTCGTTGATACTTTTGATTGTATCTTTCCTTTGTGGTTTATCCTTCGTGGATACTGGGAGACCTTCGGGGGTCTCAAGGTCCCTACTGAGTTTTGTATACTCACCCCTGCACGGACTATGCCCGCACTACGTTGTGTTAGATGCAGATGACGTAGAACACTGATCGAGGTAGATTCTTGTGGCGCTGGATGGTACCTGGAGGTAGACCACTTGGCGGGACATACACGGAGCGTACGACCGGACCCGAGGAGCTGAGGAGACCATCTGTACCCACCCTTCAGGTGGGGAAGCCGAAGGATGACTCGGTGGTAGCTGATTTAATTTATTATTTGTGTACTTTATTTTCTGTTTTACTGTACTTTCAGTTGGGTTTGTATTTTTCCCCTTTTACTTTTCGGAACATACTTTTGTACTCGGTTTACTTTTTGTTTACTCCAGCTTACATACTTTGTTGTGTGTTAACTTTTCTAAAAGAAATGCCTTTCCTTTTATCGGTTTTTACACCTATGGTGATAGTCGCTATCCCCTAGGCTACATAAGGTGAAATTGGAGTAGTCACGACACATGCCCTAAGGACAGGTCAGGACAAATTGGTATTAGAGGAGTCAGTTCTACTGCAAAACTCAGGACTCTGAAAATTTCTTCTCTAGGAAGCAATAATATTAAGAGTATTGAATGTAGTTATTAGTCCAGGGTGTCCAGTGTTGGTGTAGTGGTCGATGTATATATACACCAGGACCCTGACTTCTGATTTCCGACTCAGTGCATGAAAACATTTAGTGCATGTGTGTTTCAAAAGTTTTCATTGTTATTACTTTATGTCAGCTCACCAGGTATATTGTACTAACCATGGCGCACATGTTTCTTCTCAGGATGTACCCACAAAAGAATCCAGCCAGGGTTACTAGTTACATGTGGGATGGAAGCCCACCGAGCGATGAGGTCTCGGTGTAGGGGCCCATTATAGTGGAGGCACCAGCGGTGCCACTACCCGCTGGGCCACCTATTCCACCAGCACCTGAAGCGGAGAGTGCATGTCGCCTGAGTGCATTGAGCGAGTTTCAGCGACAGAGGCCACCCAGGTTCCATGGAGAGACGGATCCTCAGGCAGTCGAGGATTCACTAGAGGCTATTTTCAGTGTCTTCAGATTGGTCAGAACACCATAAAACCTTATGGTGATTATTTTCATGAGTCTCTTGCACGTAATAGTAGGTAGATGGTCGAGCCTGATGCTCTAGGTACACGATGAGGCAAATCTAATTTGGATGACCTTCAAGAGACTATATTGCTCAGAGTTGGTTCTAGCCACCCTCTGTGCGGTGTGCATCCAGGAGTCACTACAGCTACGGTAGGGCGGGATAACAGTAGCCCAGTACTCGGTGAGATTTAGCGACCTCTCGCGCTACTGCACAGACATGGTACATGACCAATTCTTCTAGGCCCGAACCTTTGAGCAGGAAATGCCACATGAGATCAGGGATTTGATGATCTCCCTCAGTATTCCGATGTAGGCAGGAGTACTAGAGCGAGCCCTTCATGTGGAGAGCTTCCTTACTGAGCCAACGCCAGCAGTAAGACCCACCGCAAGGCAACACGTAGAGGAGTCCTCTGCAGCCGGAAGTAGACAGATGTCGCAGAGGACCAAGAGGACCAGGCCAATAGGCGACTGACCTTAGGAAATAGGTTCAGTTGTGCGGGGCACCCAAAAAAGAGCTAGCTATATGAGGGGCAAGCAGTGCTACGCATGCGGTGGCCAGGGTCACATGGCTCGAGACTGCCCAACCCGCCGTGCAGACGAGTAGAAGACAGTAGAGCGACCTCCTAGATAGAGGCAGTGATTCGACCATGGAGGTCCGCAGGGAGTAGGTGGATGAGGCAGAGGATCTGGTCGAGCAACTGGTGTTAGACAACACTTCGAGGCTCTACCACCAACACCACCACTAGGAGGTCCACCCCGACCACAGGGAGGTAGCGGACAAAGATAGACTCATCTTCTGGCAGTGGAGACTTACAACCACAGCACACCTGAGATGATTCGAGGTACTATCTGTGTCTACTTCACCCTTGCTACAGTTCTTATAGACACAGGAGCGGTTCATTATTTTATTTTCACTGCCCTTGTTTGGAGCTCAGAGATTCTGACGGAGCCTTTGCTCGATCTTTACGGCTAGAGAGTCTTATGGGAGCAGACTCGACAATTACACACTGGTTCAGGTGGTGTGAGCTTACTTTAGGAGGTGACAGCTTCGGCTGGGATCTTCATGTAGCGGCATCGAGGCCTTACGATGTCAGCTTGGGTATGGATATGTTATCTACAGTCCATGCCTAGATTGACTGTATTAGGCTCAAAGTGCGGTGTGTCCGCACAGATGGGAGCAGGTTCACCTTCACCGGCGAGAAGGGATCCTTTGCAGCACAGGATGGGATTATGCAAAGAAGAGGGTAGCCGGTCACACATCAGTGGGCTAGTCTCATCGTCAGAGCAGTTGATGTGCGGAGTCCAAGTTTTCCTGTTGTGGTGGATCAGTATGTGGACGTTTTCCCTGACGACGTTCTAGGACTACCATCTCAAAGAGAGGAAGATTTCTACATTGACATGTACCTTGGGATAGAACTGATATCTACTCCAGCGTATCAGATTGCTCCTGCCGAGCTTCGTGAGATGCAGGTACAACTGGAGGACTTACAGGGAAAGGGATTCATCTGACCTTGTGTTTCACCCTGGGATTCTCCGATTTTATTCACCAAGAAGGCAGATGGGAGCTTACGATTGGGTGTCGACTACCGTCGCCTGAATCAGGTGACCGTGAAGAACAAGTTTCCGATACCGAGGATTGAACACCTCTTTGATCAGCTCAAGGGAGTACGATGGTTCTCGATGACAGACCTTAGGTCAGGCTATCATCAGCTCAGATTTTGAGAAGAGGATGTACAGAAGATGACCTTCAGGTGTCATTATGGCCACTACATGTTCTTCGTTATGCCCTTTGGCATAACCAACGCACCATAAGTGTTGATGAGTCTCATGAACATGATCTTCAAACCATACCTCGATCCTTTTGTTTTAGTCTTCATCAAAGACATACTGATTTACTTGACTACTGAGGAGGAGCACGCCTACCATTTGCGGGTTTTATGGGACACACTCCAAGAGAACCAGCTTTATGGTAAGATCTCGAAATTTTAGTTCTAGATTCGAGAGGTACACTTCTTGTGTCACGTCATCCCGGAGCCGGGAGTTGCAATGGATCAAGGGAAGATCGAGGTAGTGTTTTCTTAAGAGCCACCCAGGAGCGTGACGGAGGTGCGGAGTTTCCTAGGACTGGTTGGGTACTATCAGAGATTTTTTCCATACTTCTCTAGAGTTTCAACAACACTTTATGCTTTGACGAACAAGGGGAAACCCTTCGTGTGGTTAGGTAGATTCCAGCAGAGCTTTCAGGAGCTGAGACAGAGATTGACCAGTGCACCCATCTTGAGGCTACCAGAGGTGGGCTTTGGGTACGTGGTTTACTTCGATGCATTAGGGATAGGACTTGGGTGTGTCCTGATGTAGGAGCGGGAAGTGATTGCCTATAGTTCACGATAGTTGAGGCAGCAAGAGCAGAACTATGCTACCCATGTCCTAGATTTAGCAGTAGTGGTCTTCGCTTTGAAGATGTGGCGGCACTATCTGATGGGAGAGCACTTTACAGTCTACTCTGACCACCAAAGTCTCAGGTATATATTATCACAGAAGGACCTGGACCTGAGACAGTGGTGATGGATCGAGTTCCTCCAGGACTATGAATTTGAGATAGTACATACTCCCGGTAAGGGTAACATGGTAGCAGATGCTCTTAGCAGGAGGTCGAGGATTCAGCTACTTAGAGAAGAGATGGAGCAGCTAGCAGCGTTGCAGATATCCTTCATGGATAGGGATGGATCATCCTTTCTACAGTCACTCATAGTCACTCCTCCGCTTCTTCAGTGGGTCAGGGAGGCATAGTGTGGGGGAATTGACTGCGAGAAGCGACGTGCATAGATATGCACTGGACATGAACCTGATGGATTTTCTGAAGGAAGAGAGCACGTCATCCTCTTTAGGGGACGTACCATGGTACCAGTTGCTTTAGATGAGTAGTTTCTGCGGGAGTTACACACTTCCCCTCTAGAGGTACATCTAACAGTAGCAAAGATGTACCAGGATCTCAGACGACAATAATGGTGGCCGGGTATGAAGAAGGTCGTGGCAGAGTTTGTTTCATGATGCCTCACCTGCCAGCAAGTGAAGGTGGAGCATCGGGTACCGGCAGGTTTTATACAGCACTTAGAGTTCCTAGAGTGAAAGTGGGATGGGATATCCATGGATTTCAGGACGGGGCTTCCACGTACTTCCAGAGGACACGACTCTATTTGGGTGATTGTCAACCGACTCACCAAATCGGCCCAACTACTACCTATCAGATAGAAGGGCTTAGTGGAGAGCATGGGATGTCTCTACGTTCAGGAGATCGTACGGATTCATGGTGTTCCATCGTCTATCGTCTCTGATCGAGACACTTTCTTTACTTCTCAGATTTGGAAGGGGTTACCGGAGGCATTTGGGATGCATCTACGCCTGAGCACCAACTTTCATCCTCAGAATGATGGCCAGACGGAGAGGACCATTTAGACACTCGAACACATGCTCCGTGCATGTTTCCTTGACTTTGGTCACAGCTGGGAGGATCACATACCCTTGGTGGAGATTGCATAAAACAACAGCTACCAATCCACCATCGGGATGGCACCATACGAGGAATTGTACGACCGACCATGAAGATCACCTCTACGCTGGACTGACCCAGGGGAGTCAGCACTCGTAGGACCAGAGATGGTTCAGGCTATGATGGAGAAGGTGCAGATCGTGTAGGAGTGGATGAGGACTACAAAGAGTAGATATAATTCCTATGCTGATAGGAGACAGAGACCACTGTATTTTGGGGATGGCGACCACATTTTCTTACGGGTCTCACCTCGACGTGGATTACGCAGATTTGTCCGGGGCGACAAGTTATCATCGCCCCTCATCGGACCATTCCAGATCCTCAGTAGAGAAGGTGAGGTGGCTTACCGCCTGGCCCTTCCACCTCAGTTGCACCGGGAGCACAACATCTTCCACGTATTTTAGTTGAGGAGATTCGTGCATGACCTGACGCATATCATCGACCACGGGGAGCTGGACATCGATGATGGGGCTACATTCACGGAGGTCTCGATGGAGATCGACGATCGACAGGATCATGTCCTACATGGAAGGTCTTTTCCTCTAGTGCGCATTCGTTGGTAGCATAGGAACCTTCAAGAGAGCACATGAGAGAAGGAGGCTCAGATGCGTGCTCAATATCCTCATTTGTTTCCCTATTTTATGTTGTTTCTTTACAGGGACATAAATCCCTGAGGTGGGAGTAATGAAAAGACCTAGAAATTTCAAGGAAAAGTTTTTCTTAAATTCTTTGGAATTTTACGAGTACACAGTTTCTAACGGCACCGGATTCTGAGGCCCGATGTGCCCGAAATAATTATTTAATGTTTAGCTTGGGTACATTCAGTGAACGAGTGAGCAGGTTTTTCTATCTTTTGAAGTGATGCTCAGAATTGAAATCTGAGGGCACCGATGAACTTACAATGCCGGTAATTTCTTAAGAGGACCTTTACTGTAGTTGCATTTGCTCGGGAGGAGAAGTTAAATTTTATGGATTAAATAAGAAGTGAATAAAGTTGTGGAACAATTTTATTTTATATCTAATGTGGTTATATCCTACATGGGGGAGTTGGGGTGGGACCCATAAGCACCTAACTACCCATGTGAGGATATTTGTGAGGTGGGTCCCACATGAGCCCCAACCTTTCACATTCCCTAAACTCCTTAAACCCCCCTACTATAATTGGTAACTCCTCTTTAAGTGTGTAACTCTTCCTCTCCGTCTCTCACTCCATTAAGTTTTTCCAACCGACCTCTTAATTAATTAAACTACTCTACATTTAATTAATTAATGGGTTTTAATTTTTAAATTTTGAAAATGCATGGAAAGTTTAATTAAAATAAGGAGTGGACTTATTTTAATTGGGTTGGCTTGTTGTGTGGAGAATTTTGGGAGAACTCTTATGAAGAAAAAGAGGATTCCTCATTTCTTGAAGAAGATCATCTTCAACGAAGAACAGATCTTCTCCAACATAGATAATCGACTCTTCAACGTAGAAAGACTTGGAAACCACGGTTCTCCATCCTCTTCTTCGTCTGTGACAAGGCAGGTGACACCGACGTGGGGAACTCGCCAACGATGAAACATCTTATATTCATTTCTCCGCATCAAGAGAGGAGACGTCACTTCCTCGGATGCAGTCCGATGATGTCTACGAATCCTCACCTCGCAACACCGTCTTCCATGACACCGATGTATGACATCAATTGTTGAGGTAGAGTTATTTGTTACAATTCTATTTGAATAAAATTGTTAATTTTTCTTCTTGAAACCTTGTTCATCTTCGGCCGATTATTACCGACTAATGCGGAGGGTGCGGGAAAAACAAACACGGCCCGAAGACCCTCCGTTGTTTCTTAATATTCTTGGAATTGGCGACCGAATGTAGAGGAAGCACGACGTCGTCGTGCTGTGCCGAAACGCGGCGGAGGAAGCGGGCGCCGACACACATACTATGCAGAAGGAATCGCGGCCCACTTTTCGGGATGCATCGGTGGAAGAACCGGTCGACCGGGTAGAGGCGAGCCGCAACGCCAGGAGGGCACCGCGCTGGAAGTCCCGCGGCTCGCCCCGTGCGGGCCGCTTGCACCAGAAAGCTGGCCAGCTTAGCCAGCTGGTTATGGAAGGGCAGTGCCATCGGTTCGAGTAATTGAGGGCCACACCCCCGCCTCGGACAGCTCGGCCAGCCGGCTGAGCCAGCCGGGCCGCACCGGGCCTGGCCGAGCAGGGCCTTGCCGGGCCGGGCCGCGCCCCTTTGGGCTGGTCCGCGTCCTTTGGACTGAATTGCCTTTTTCCTTCTTATCGGTATGACACCCCTTTCGGGTCGGACCTCTCAAACTAGTTTAACCCGACCCGCGGGTCCACCAGGCTAAACGGGTCGGGCCTGTTATTCACTTAAAATTAAATAACTTAAAGAACGCATGTCGGATTGACGCGCCATCTACGGCATTGGGAATCTTTTGATGAGACTGTTATTTTGCAATACTCTAAGTGAGATTTGTATAGTGTTGGTAAACGGCTGGGTTTGGAATGAGCATATTTTTAACCGGGCCCTTGGAACGAAAAAAGCCAATATCTCTCAGACCGGGCATCCGATTGACGCGCCGTCTATTGTGTTGAGTTCCTCTTGACGAGACGGAACCTCAGGATACATCAACTCTGGACTTCGTGACAATTGAAGTATTGACCCCTTGGCTCGAGGATGAGACCCTCCCAGAATCGATCATTTTGTGTGTGAGAACCATAGAGCTAGTTGCATCTGCAATGACTACCGCACTGGAATACTATGTGGGTTTGACGACGAAGAATATCATACTATAATCCTCTGTGGGTTCGATGATGATGACAACCGTATAGGAATCCTCTGTTGGTTCGGTGGTGATGACTACTGTACTTCTATCCTATGTGGGTCTGTTAGTATTGACCTATGTTGTAGTATCCTACGTGGGTCCGACAGAGTAGCTGGACTAGTATCCTACATGCGTCTGACAGCTTAGTTGGTCTAGTATCCTACGTGGATCCCAGCTTAGATGAATCAGTAACTACATCTGATCATCTCTTTTTCTTTACGAAGGATGTATACCTGTGTGAGCTGAGTCTTGATTTTCAATCATTATCATAAATTTGATTGAATTACCTTCCTGTGTGGACTGGGATGTGGTTTCCTGTGTGGACTAGGTTGTACATGGGCTCAGGAGTTGGAGTCGAACTGGAATTGTTGACTTTGGTATATGTATGGGCATATAACTAAGTAGAGTCAGTTGATACTTCATGACTATATCTTTCATTTGTGGTTTATCCTTTGTGGATTCTGGGAGACCTTCGCAGGTCTCAGGGTCCCTAGTGAGTATCATATACTCACCCCTGCACGGGCTGTGCCCGTACTACGTTGTGTTGGATGCAGATGATGTACAACACTAATCAAGGCAAAGTCTTGTGTAGCTAGACGGTACCTAGAGGTGGACCACTTGGTGGGATGTACAAGGAGCGGACTGTCGGACCCGAGGAGCTGAGGAGACCATATGTACCCACCATTCAGGTGGGATAGTCGGAGGACAACTCGATGGTTTCTAATTTACTTTACTACTGTAGTACTTTCTTTTCAGTTGTACTGTACTTTTTGTTGGGTTTGTATTCTAGCCCATTTACTATTCAGAACTTAATTTTGTACTCAGTTTACTTTATCTTTACTCCCTCTTGCATACTCTGTTGACCAATGCGCCCATATTATGGCTACCGGAGGAGGTCGATGGGTATGTGGTTTACTGCGATGCATCAGGGACCGGACTTGGGTGTGTCCTGATGTAGGAGCGGACAGTGATCACCTATGGTTCATGCAGTTGAGGAAGAACGAGCAGAACTACACTACCCATGACCTGGAGTTAGCAGCAGTGGTCTTCGCCTTGAAGATGTGGCGACACTATCTGATTGGTGAGCATTTTATAGTCTACTCTGACCACCATAGACTTAGGTACATCTTATCACAGAAGGACCTGAACCTGGGACAACAGCGATGGATCGAGTTCCTCTAGGACTGTGACTTTCAGATAGTCTATACTCCTAGGTAGGGGAATGTGGTAGCTGATGATCTCAGCAAGAGGTCAGACATTCAGTTACTTGGAGAAGCGACGAAGTAGCTAGCCGCATTGCAGTTATCCTTCATGTATAGGGACGGATCATCCTTTCTACAATCACTCACAGTCACTCCTCCACTTCTTCAATGGGTCAGGGAGGCATAACGTGGTTATTTTGACTGTGAGACATGAAGTGAACAGATATCCATAGGATAGGATCCTGATGGATTTTCTGAATGAGGAGAGCACTTCATCCTCTTTATGGGACGTACCATGGTACTGGTTGCATTACAGGAGGTGGTTCTGAGGGAGTTTTACACTTCCAATCTAGCGGTACATCCAGGAGTAGCAAAGTTGTACCCGGATCTCAGACAAAATCACTGGTGGCCAGGTATGAAGAAGGTTGTGGCAGAGTTCATTTCACGATGCCTCACCATCCAGCAGGTGAAGGTGGAGCACCAGATACCGACATGTTTGGTATATCCCTTAGAGGTCCCGAAGTGGAAGTGGGATGGGATATCTGTGGATTTCTTGACAGGGCTTCCATGTACTTATAGAGAACACGACTCCATCTGGGTGATCCTCAACTGACTCACCAAGTGGGATGACTTCCTACATATCAGAGAGAAGGGCTCAGTGGAGAGCTTGTGACATATCTACATTCAAAATGTTGTACGGATTCATTGTGTGCCATCGTCTATCATCTACGATCAAGATGCTCTCTTTACTTCTCGGATTTGGTAGGGGTTACTAGAGGAATTGGGGACGCAGCTACGCCTAAGCACCGCCTTTCATCCTCAGATGGATGGCCATAAGGAGAGGACCATTCAGACACTTGAGGACATTCTCTGTGCATGTGTCTTTGAATTTGGTCACAACTGGGAGGATCACCTAACCCTGGTGGAGTTTGCATACAACAACAGCTACCACTCCACCATCCGGATGGCACCATACGAGGCATTGTACAACTGACCTTGTAGATAACCTTTGTACTGGACTAACCCTGGGGAGATAGCACTCGTCGGACCATTGATGGTTCAGGCTACGACAGAGAAGGTGCAGATCATCTAGAAGCGGATGAGGACTGCACAGAGTAGACAGAAGTCCTATGCTGATAGAAGACGGATACCACTGGAGTTTGAGGATGGCCGCCACATTTTCTTATGGGCCTCACCTCGATGTGGATTACAAAGATTTGGCCGAGGCGGCATGTTATCTCCGCGCTTCATCAGACCATTCCAGATCTTCATCAGGGTAGGCGAGGTGGCTTACCGCTTGGCCCTTCCACCATAGTTGCACTGGGTACATGGCGTCTTCCACATATCTCTGTTGAGGAGATACGTGCACAACCCGACACATATCATCGTCCACGGGGAGCTGGACGTCGATGACGGGGCTACATTCAAGGAGGTCCCAGTTGAGATCGAGGATTGATAGGAGAAGGTCCTAAGTGGATGGTAAATTCCTCTAGTGTGCATTCCTTGGAAGCATGGGAACCTCCAAGAGAGCACATAGGAGCGGGAGGATCAAATGCATGATTAGTACCCTCATTTGTTTCCCTAGTTTATATTGTAGCTTTACGGGGACATAAATCCTTGAGGTGGGAGTAATGTAAAGACCTAGAAATTTCAAGGTAATTTTTTTCTCAAATTCTTTGGAATTTTTCGAGTACACAGTTTCTAATGGAATCTCATTCTGAGGCCTGGTGTGCCCGGAATAATTATCTGAAGTTTATCTCGGGTACTTTCAGTGAATGAACGAGTGGGTTTTTTTATCTTTTGAACTAGATCTCGGAATTGAAATTTGAGGGCACCAATGAACTCACAATGCCGGTAATTTCCTAAAAGGACCTTTACCACAGTTACGTTTTCACGGTAGAAGATGTTAAAATTTTTGGATTAAATAAGAAGTGAATAAAATTTTGGAACAATATAATTTTATATCTAATTTGGTTATATCCTACATGGGGGAGTTGGGGTGGGACCCATAAGCACCTAACTACCCATGTGAGGATATTTGTGAGGTGGGTCACACAGAAGCCCCATCCTTTCACATTATCTAAACTCTTTAAACCCCCATACTTTAATTTTTAACTCCTCTTTATGTGAGTAACTCTTCCTCTCCCACTCGCACTCCATTAAATTTTTCCAAACTACCTCTTAATTAATTAAACAACTCTATAGTTAAATAATTAATGGGATTTTATTTTTGAATTTTGGAAATTCATGACTAGATAAATTAAAATAATGGGTGGCCTTATTATAATTGGGTTGTCTTGTTGTGTGGGGATTTCAGGAGAACTCTTGTGAAGAAAAAGGGGAATCCTCCTTTGTTGAAGAAGATCATCCTCAACGAAGAACAGATCTTCTCCAACGAAGAACATCGACTCTTCAATGTAGAAATACTCAGCAACCACGGTTCACCATCCTCTTCTTCCTCCACGACAAGGGAGGAGACACTGACGTGGGGAACTCTCCAATGACGACTCGTCTTATATTCTTTTCTCCACGTCAAGAGAGGAGACTTCACTTCCTCAGATGCACTCCGACGACATCTATGAATCCTCACCTAACGATTCCATCATCCGCGACGCCAATGTACGACATCAATTGTTGAGGTAGGGTGATTTGTTCTAATTTTATTTGAATAAAATTGTTTATTGTGTTTCGTGAAACCTTGTTCATCTTCGGCCGATTTTTACTGACTAACGTGGAGGGCGCGAGACAAAAAAACATGGCCCGATGACCCTCCATCATTTCTTGATCTTCTTGGAATCGGTGACTGAAGGTGGAGGAAGCACGGCGCCGTCGCGCTATGCCGAGAACTCAGCAGAGGAAGCCGGGACTAACACACTAGATATGTGGAAGGAACCACGGCCCGCTTTGCGGGCCGCGTTAGTGGGAGAACCGGCCAACCCATCGGCTGGCCGGGCGGAGGCGAGCCACGGCTCTTGGAGGGTGCCGCACTGGAGATTCCGGCCGGTCTATCAGCCAACCGGGTGGAGCTGAACCACGACGACTGGAGGGCGTCACGCTGGAAGACCCACGGCCCACCCCGTGTGGTCCGCTTGCCCGAGAAGGCCATCCGGTTTGGGAAGGGTGGCACCATTAGGCGCTGCCATTTTGCGCAGCCGAGGGCTGTGCCCCCGCCTCAGACCGCTCGGCCTATGGGCCGAGCCGCTCAGCTAGCCGAGCAGGGCCGCTCTAGGCCGGGCCGATCCGGGCTGCGTCGGGCCACTCCAGGCCAGGCCGCCTCCCTTCGGGCCGGTCCACGTCCTTCGGACCGAATTGTCTTTTTCCTTCGGACCGGTCCAACACCCCTGCCTGGTTGGACCCGTCAAACTAGGTTAACCCGACCCGCAGGCCCACCGGGCTAAACGGGTCTGGCCCGTTATTCACTTAAACATGAATAACTTAAAGACCGCGTGTCCGATCGACGCGCCGTCTGTGGCACTGAGACTATATTTATGATACGGTCCTTTTGCAATACTCTAAGTGAGTTTTGGTTAGTATTGGTAAATGACCAGGTTTGGAACGAGCATATTTCCAACCGGGCCCCTTGAACAAAAAATCCAATATGTCTCAGACCTGGTGTCCGATTGACGTGCCGTTTGTCGCGTTGAGTTCCTTTTGACGAGACAGAACATCGAAGTACATCAACTCTGGAATTCATGACAGTTGATGTATCGAACCCTTGGCTCGAGGAGTGGATGCTCCCAGAATCGAGTGTGATCTGTGCGAGAACCCTAGAGCAGGCTGCGTCTGCAACGACTACCGTACTGGAATCCTCCGTGGGTTCAACGGAGAAGACTATCGTACTAGAATCCTCCCTGGGTTCGACGACGACGAAAACCATACTGTAATCCTCCATGGGTTCGGTGGTGATGACTACTATACTTGTATCCTACGTGGATCCAACAGAGTAGCTGGACTAGTATCCTACATGGGCCTGACAGCTTAACTGGTCTAGTATCCTACGTGGGTCCCAGCTTAGATGAATTAGTAACTACATTTTATCATCTCTTTTTCTTTACGAATGATGTATACTTGTGTGAGCTGAGTTTGGAATTTCAATCATTATCATCGATGTGATTGACTTACCATCCTGTGTGGACTCGGTGGTGTTTTCCTGTGTGGACTGGGTTGTACTTGGGCTCGGGAGTTGGAGACGAACTGAAATTGTTGAATTAGTTATATGTATGGGCATATACCTAATTAGAGTCGGTTGATAGTTTGTTATTGTATCATTCCTTTGTGGTTTATCCTTTGAGGATACTGGGAGACCTTCAGAGGTCTCGGGGTCCCTACCGGGTATCGTATACTCACCCCTGCACTGGCTATGACCACACTACATTGTGTTGGATGTAGATGACGTACACCACTGATCGATATAGAGTCTTCTGAAGCTAGATGGTACCTTGAGGTGGACAACTTAGCGGGACATACATGGAGCAGAAAGCCGAAACCGAGGAGCTTAGGAGACCATATGTACCCACCCTTCATGTGGGATATCCGGAGGACGACTTGGTGGTTACTGATTTACTTTATTGTTGCTATACTTTCTTTTCAGCTGTACAGTACTTTCATTTGGGTTTGTATTCTAGCCAATTTACTTTTCAGCACATACATTTGTACTCAGTTTACTTTTTGTTTACTCCAGCTTGCGTACTGTGTTGTGTGTTTACTTTTCTAAAGGAAATGCCTACCCTTTTATAAGGTATTACGTTTTTGTACTCAGTTGCATTTGCACGAGAGGAGAAGTTAAAATTTGTAGATTAAAAAATAAGTGAATTAAATTGTGGAACAATTTTATTTTATATCTAATGTGGTTATATCCTATATGGGGGAGTTGGGGTGAGACCCATAATCACCGAACTACCCATGTGAGGATATTTGTGAGGTGGGGACCACACAATCCCCAACCTTTCACATTCCCAAAACTCCTTAAGCCCCCTACATTAATTGTTAACTCCTCTTTAAGTGAGTAACTCTTCCTCGCCCTCTCTCACTCCATTAATTGTTTCCAACCTAACTCTTAATTAATTAAACAACTCTACATTTAAATAATTAAAGGGATTTGATTTTTTAATTTTGGAAATGCATGGAAAGTTTAATTAAAATAAGGGTGGCCTTATTTTAATTGGGTTGGCTTGTTGTGTGGGGATTTTGGGAGAACTCTTGTGAAGAAAAAGTGGATACCTCCTTTTTTGAAGAAGATCATCGTCAACGAAGAACAGATCTTATCCAATGAAGAACATCAACTCTTCAACGTAGAACGACTCGATGACCATGGTTCTCCATCCGCTTCTTCCTCTGTGAAAAGGGGGGAGACACTGACTTGGGGAAATTGCCAACAACGACATGTATTATATTCTTTTCTCTACATAAAGAGAAGAGATGTCACTTCCTCGGACGCAATTTGATGACAACTACGAATCCTCACCTCACGACGCCGTCTTCCGTGATGCCAATGTATGACATCAGTTGTTGAGGTAGGGTGATTTGTTCCAATTTTATTTGAATAAAATTATTCATTGTGCTTCCTGAAACCTTGTTCATCTTCGGGCGATTGTAACCAAAAAATGTGGAGGGTGTGGGATGAACAAACACGACCCATCGACCCTCCGTCATTTCTTGATCTTCATGGAATTGGCGACCGAAGGTGGACGAAGCACGGCGCCATCGCATCGTGCTGGGAACACGGCGGAGGAAGCCGGTGATGACACACTGGCTATGCGGAAAGAACCGCGTCCCACTTTGCTGGTCGTGTCGACGGAAGAACCGGCCAGCCCATCGGGCGGTCGGGCGGAGGCGAGCCACAACACCAGGAGAGCAATGCATTATAGAAACCGGTCGGCCCGTCAGCTGGCTAGGTAGAGCTGAACCGCGGTGCCAGGAGGGCGCCGCGCTGGAAGACCCGCGGCCTGCTCATGCGACCCGCTTGCACCAGAAGGCCAGCAGGTTTGGGAAGGTTGGTGCTGCCTATTCAGGCAGCCGGGGGCCGCACACCCGCCTCATACCGCTTGGCCAGCTAGGCCGCACCCAGCTGGGCCGCACCGGGCCGGGCCGAGCCAAGTCACCCCAGGTCGGGCCGCTCCTGGCAGCGCCTCTTTGGGTTGGTCTGCGTCCTTCAGACCGAATTGCATTTTTCCTTCAGACTGGTCTGACAACCCTATAGGGTCGGACCCGTCAAACTGGGTTAACCAGAACCGCAAGCCCACTGAGCTAAACGGGGTGGGCTCATTATTCACTTAAATGTGAATAACAAAAAGGCCGCGCATCCAATCGACACACCGTATGTGGCACTGGGACTCTTTTAATGAGACAGTCCTTTTACGATACTCTAAGTGAGTTTTGGATAGTATTGATAAACGAATGGGTTTGGAACGAGCATATTTCCAACTGGGCCCCTAGAACGAGAATGCCAATATCTCTCAGACCGGGCATCCGATTGACGCTCCATCTGTCGATTTGAGTTTCTTTTGATGAGACAGAACGTCGGGATACATCAACTCTGGACTTCATGACAATTGATGTATTTACCACTTGGCTCTAGGAGCGGACCCTCCCAGAATCAAGCGTGATATGTGTGAGAACCCTATAGCTGGATGCATCTGCAACAACTATCGTACTGAAATCCTTCGTCGGTTCAACGGTGAGGACTACCGTACTGAAATCCTTTGTGGGTTTGAAAATGAAGAAAACCATACTGGAATCCTCCATGGGTCTGGTGGTGATGACTACTATACTTGTGTCCTATGTGGGTCTGACAGTATTGACCTCTGTTGTAGTATCTTACGTGGGTCCGACAGAGTAGCTGGACTAGTTTCCTACGTGGGTCCGAGATCTTAGCTGGTCTAGTATCCTACGTGGGTCCCTGCTTAGATGAATCAGTAACTACATCTGGTCATCTGTTTTGCTTCATGAATGATTTATACCTGTGTGATATGATTCTTGATTTTCAATCATTATCAATGATATGATTGACTTACCATCCTGGGTGGACTGTGATGTGCTTTCCAATGTGGACTGGGTTGTACATGGGCTCGAGAGTTAGAACCGAACTGGAATTGTTGACTTAGGTATATGTAAGGGCATATATCTAAGTAGAGTTGACTGATACTTCGTGACTGTATCTTTCCTTCGTGGTTTATCCATCGTGGATACTGGGAGACCTTCGGGGGTCTCGGAGTCCCTACTGAGTATCGTGTACTCACCCTCGCACAGGTTATGCCTGCACTACATTGTGTTGGATTCATACAACGTACATGACTGATCAAGGTAGAGTCTTGTAGAGCTGGACAATACCTGGCGGTGGACCAATTGGTGGGACGTTCATGGAGTGGACTGCCGGACCCGAGGAGCTGAGGAGACCATCTATAACCACCATTCAGGTGGGATAGCCAGAGGACGACTAGGTGGTTGCAGATTTACATTACTGTTGTTGTACTTTCTTTTTAGTTGTACTATAATTTCCGTTGGGTTTGTATTCTGGCCCATTTACATTTGAGCACTTACTTTTGTACTTAGTTTACTTTGTGTTTACTCCATCTTGCATACTCTGTTGTGTGTTTACTTTTCTAAAGGCAATTCCTTGTCTTTTATCAGGTTTTATGCCTTTAGTGATAGTGGTCAGCCCTTGACCTTTGGAAGGCGGGCTTGCGGTAGTCACAGCATGGGCCCCAAGGATAGGTCGTGACATGGCCGCTCCATCATCCTCCACAAAAGTAGTTATACCATGAATATATGACCATGGAGAAATCCACAGATTTAAAAAAAAAATTGTAAGTGAATCAGTCACTGATAAAGTACACTAATCACTATTTCAAGCTCTATGTTTCTTTATCTGTGGTCATATCTAATGAGATTATTAATGATCAAGGGTTTTAAATAAGTCCTCAATGTGATATCTAATTATTGGATTTTATGATATTGATGACCACCTATGGTTAGGTTGTGGATAGCATTTTTATTGTATATCTTGACATGGTAGGTAAGACAAGATTTCCCCAAGTTCCTTTTTCCTATACTGGTATCTCCAATGGGCGTTTCAAGGTAATGATGATGTTTAGTTAGTTTCATTGGAATAATATAATTGTCTCTTCTAATAATCCTCCTAATGTACCATTATTAGTGATTAGAAGCTTGAATTTTTATCAGTGTGGCTAGACAAGGAACATAATTTAGTTTTTCCATGTTCCTATAAAAGTTTGTAACTCGTGTGGGCCTTGGGGTCACTTGCATATATTTTTCATTATCTATAACTTTTTCATTGTGTTACAAACTCAACTCCACCTATATTATGAATGTTACATCTAGATTATTTAAGAATAGTATAGTTCCAGTGATTGGAATCTACAATGATGTAGATACACAAAGTTCTAGAGTTTCCCGTGAAAGAAAACAATGGTCTTGTGACTGTGAGATATACTATTTCTATTTTTCCAACCTTATAATATACTTTATTTTATATAGTTTCCCCTAAATAGTTTTTACTTATAATTTTGTCAGTATTTCTTAAAATTTAAAAGAACCCATTCCATTTTTTATGAATTTGGAAACAACTATGGGAAAGAAAATATATGAGGGTTTCAATTTTCCCATATGTTCTTTCATTATGGGTGATATAGAGTAGGTTTAGGATTTCATATTTTTCGAATTTATACAATTTTATGTTATTGTTTGTTTTTATTGGATGTTCCATCATAATTGATAGATCCATTATTATCATTAGTTTTTTAACACTTTGGATGGGAATTACAATGTTTTTAGGGAGAATGGGATCCAAGGTCCATTTTGTAAATTCTATATTTTCAAGAGATTAGATAGTTGATTCATTTGTATGACATTTGAGGGGAATTAAACTAGGATTGAATAAATGTGGTATTCAACATGTTTTTGGATTTGTTTTCAACACAATTTTTAGGTTTACCTCCATGGAGGGAGGAGTTCTCGATTTTTGGGTCCTAGAAGTCAATTGATCTGGATGTTGTATATCCATATCGATCTACATGAGGTGAATATGTTGAAAATTCAGTGGGTTTATTTTATAGAAAGAGTCATTATATACGTAAATATGTCACCATATGCATCCCTTATTATTTATTCTAAGAAGGCTGATGGGACTATTCCCATGGGCATCAATTATAAAAATCTCAATAGTGTGATAATCAAGACAAATTTTTCCATGAATTACATTAGTAATTATTTAAAACTATTAAAAATGTAAATTAGTTTTCTAAAATTTTACTTTGGTGTAGATATCAACATCTCATAATCTAGGAGTTGAATATTTCAAAAAACCCCTTTAGGAGTATATATGTCCATTTTGAGTACCTTTTGATGTCTTTTGGCCTAACAAAAACTAACACAATGTTTATATATTTTATTATGACTATTTTTCACCAATATCATAATTTTTTTCATGGTTTTCATTTATTAAATATTGGTTTACTTTAAGACCAAATATGATCACATGTTTCACTTTTTCCATGTCATTGGAATCCAAATGCACTACCATCTTTGTGATAATCAATTCTTGATTTGAGAAGACATGTTCTTGGGAAACGTTATCTTGAGACATGGTGTATTTGTTGATCCTAACATGGTTGTGATATTCATGTCATGGTATGAACAACCGAATGTTTTTTATTACTATGTTATGTAAAATATTTTCAATGGATTGAAATATATTTCATGAAGACTATGTCTCATTTGACACCTCTGACTCTGAATGGGAGAGGTTCTCATAGAATTTAACATTTCATGAATCCTTTGAAGAATTAAAGTAGTGAATTAAAATTGAATTGATTAGGATTTTAACAATATTTGGTGAAATATATGTGGGTTACTATGATTATTTAATTTCAGGTTTGGTATGTGTCTTTATGTAGGGATATTATGTAGTGTCAAATGGCTCCATTCAACATTCAAATCAAGAGAGGAATTATCCCACTCATGATTTAGATCATTAAATGCTTGATAATGACCTTAAAATATGAAATCACTATCTTCTGGTTAAAATTTGATCATGTACTCAGACAATATATGTTTTAATAATGCCTTTTATAAAAAATATTTGAACATCAAGCAGATGCAATGGGGTGAACATATGTTTTCTAATGACTTTTAGATTTTTAATAGACAAGAAAAAGGTAACATATTTGCTAAAATTATTTGCATAAAATTATATTCTAAATATATGAAAGAGGAAAATGATGGGAATAAATTAACTATACTTTTTTATCATATTCACTTGGGAGTAAGGGAAGAGGAGTATAGTAATTTTTTGGAAAATATTCTTGTGAAATCCTCAATTCATGAGATGATTCTTTAGGATAAACAACATGATGACGAATTAAATATTATTAGGGATCTTTATGTGGTGGGGAGACTATTGGTGAGTAGTCTATTTCCTTATAGAGTACTATTTAATTTAGTAATAGATATGTTTTACTTTTATCTATGGGAACGGGTGATTTAGGATAATTTAATCAATAGTTCTAGACTACTCACCATAGAATGAAAAAGATGTTTTATAATATGAGGTGTTAGTTTTGGAGTCCTGTTATGTAGTGAGAAATACCCAACATTGTGTCTTTCTCTTATATAAGACAAAAGATTATGGTTTAGAATGAGAATCACTTTAGTTTTTTCCCAACTCTTACCACTCCAACATTTAAGTGGGTTGAAATTTAGATATATTGTGTTGTTTGATTACCTAAAATTCATCAAGGAAACAACTTTATCTAGGTTTTTATCTCTCATTTGACCAAATATTCTCATTCCAAAATGATCTATGACAAAACTATAGTTGTTGAACTAGAAGTTTTTTATTTTCAAGTGTTTATAAGGTTTTTTGGGATGTTACCTCCATTTTAATAGATATATGCCCTCATTTTACCTCTTGGTTCTGTGTGGTTCTCTAGGGGTAAATGGAACTTAGGTCTAGTTGATCATAGAATATAATTTTTATACAGATGAAAAAGTAGATAGGGATAGCTTATATCAAGAATATATGTTTTCTGTATGTGTGTTTCATTGGAAAGGATATATATTTACACCCTCCTGATAGGAAAAAAATTGTTAGATGTGAATTGGGCATTATATCATTTTTATCTTGTGAATGTGATGCCATGGACAAATGATTCTGTGTTAGGTCATATATTTTTGTTTCTTAAAAGAAGATACAGCTGAGGTGTATTTGGTTTCCCCCAACAATTGATTAGGGTGGGTTC